>CM052129.1:4910882-5638845 GCA_028454255.1 Halictus ligatus
ATATATTTTTCAAGCCATCCCCGGGCGCGCACCGGGCCTGTTGATTTGCGGTAGACCACAATACGGGCCCCAGCAGGAAGAAAATATTGCTCACTTAAAACCGCGATAAATCGAATTCCTTTGTCGGCAGGAAACAGCTCGCCGAGTGACCGCTGTCGCCCGATTCAAATTCGGAGTTTTTCCTATACGGCGTGAATGAGTATTTATGGTACAACGAAGTGGGGTGATTCTGCGTTAGAGAATGAGTGAAAAACATGAAATATATTTTGTTCGTTCGACTCATTCTTTTCGAGAAATAAGAGCCTGAAAATTCGACAAAGATGCGTGCTATTGAACAGGAATCGTCTGACGCGTCTGAGCATGGCGTACCGATTCTACTTATTACCAGAACGCGGATTCTAAGCGTTTAAAAGAAAACCGAGTAGATAAAATGTTGCCGAAGGCTATATACACGTTTTTCATTTTTTAAAAACTGCACTCCAATGAAATAACGCAACGAAAAACCTGTCTTCAACACAATATTTATGTTCGATTTTGATCAAATGGATTGCGCGACCCAGCCGGAACTTTATAAAATTGCACGATTTCGGGGGAGGTTTGACCGGTTTATTCGCGAATAAAATTTACTGTATTAGGTGCATAAAAAGCAGTGAATCGTATTTTGGATATACTGATCTACGAGCGCGTAAAATTTTACCGGCCTATTGCGACCGAATCGGTCCACCCGTTTTTCTATATCCCTACATATATTTTCGAACAGCTAAAAGAAAAAAAAATAAACGAATCGTCATGATAGAAGTTTTTACAGTCACCGTAAAGCACTACGATCGTTCGAAGCTTGCGACCCAAGTAAAGGAAATCTCGAATCTATTTCGGCGGATTTTATAGGGAAATGAAAAGTTGCAAAACGTTCGTAGAAATAATCAATTTTTATACTTATTCTAGTCTCGATGCTCTATACTACGGGAAGAATCGAAAAGTGTACGGTCGATGTACAAAATATTCGTACACCTTTTAAGGAGAAATAACTTTTTTAAAATTGGAGCAAACGGAGATTGAATTTTTTGGAGGTGTTAGAAGGATTAATTTAAATTCAAAAATTAATTATGAAACCTTTGTGCATGTAAGTGGGTTAGATCTAAAAAAGGTACCTTTTCAATTTTCATTACAGACAGATAAAAAACTTAAAAATCGTGACCTGTACTTTTTTCTTTGCAATTAGGACCAATAGAAATTTAAAAGAAAAATTATTTATGCATTACTTAAGAAATTAATCCTTGTAACATTTCCAAAAAATTCAAGCCGTGTGGTACAATTCAAAAAAAAGTTATTCATTTTTTAAGAGTTTACAAATACTTTGTACACCGACTGTATAGTGACGTTGAACCAGTGTTTTCATTCCGCAGGACAGAAGAACAACGGGCTGAAAGTTGCCAGATGCAACTTCCATTGAGATGTTCTACGAACCCGCAAACATTCGAACAAAACGGCATTTTCAGATCTTCGAGAGAAAGCACTGAAAAAGTCCGAATCGTTTCACCGTCGACTTTATTAATTTTGTGGGACTGCTGGAATCTTTTCACGATCCTTTAACTAATACGTCTGCAGTAAATGCTGTTTCTGACAAAAAGCTTTCGGTCGAGTTCAAATTAATCTGGCGGAACATAAAGCATCATCGACATAAATGTCCAAATACCACTATATTAAAAATACGGTTTCCTAATTAATTACACAACAGCATGGCGTATCGTTCCAGGAAACAAAGTGGAACAGCTGACAATTTTTTTAGAAAATATTAACAGTACAATTTCCATATTAATGTTGTACTTTTATGAAATAAATTTTTCGACGAAATATTTTTACCGGATATGAAACAATTCGGACCATTGATGTATTAAAAATATAATAACCTTTGTGCAAAAATTGTGCAAAATGATGATTGAACCTTTTTCCAATTCGTTGCCGAATTTCCTAAAATTAATATTACGTGTTTCATTTCAATTGATAATGTTATCCAGGATAAAAATTCCGCAAAAATACAATAACTGCAGAGTCGATACGAGCGTTTCTCTTTTTGTCACCAGCAGTAAAAACAACTTGAAGAGCCGGACCCGTCTGCGAATGTTTAAGACATCTCGCGGTCTAGCAAAATAAGTTCGCGAGCTTAAAACAACATCTTCTGTTCGATCCTGCGGAATTATTCTACAGAAAAATTGCTCGGTGGATGACAGCCAGTCCGGGGTCCCTTTGTAAAATGGGAATCGCAGATGGATCTCCGGCTGGGACCGGAACTAATTACCGACCGAGTAATTAAATTTTGATATGACGTTCTGATTAAATTCTCGTCCGTGTGTGCTGCGAACGGAGAGGGGTAGAACGCGAGGATTTATGCTCAACCGTTCTTTAATATCGCGCCGACGCGGAACGATATCCTTTTTATTTCCTAATAATGTAATCACGGTTTATATAAGTTTACCTTTCCGCGAGATCCCGGTTCCCGGGAAACGAAATTATTCGTATCGAATATTTTCAAACTCTGAACAGAGACTTTAATCTGCAATTTGATAAAGTCCTGGCGCAATTGGTCGCCGCTCAAAGGACATTCTTTGATTAAATAACAAGGGGACTCGCGTGGTATCCGCCGGGAGAATGTTTACCATTTGTGCTGCGCTCGCCATACAATCTCGGTAATTCCGATACTCAGTTCATTATTCGTAATGAAGCTTTGTAATTTTCAATTCGTACGGAATCCAATGGAACGGGCGCAGATTTTGCGTGGCAACGATATTATTCGATTTCTGTATATAATTATGCGGATTATTTAAATTAGAAGGTCCGCTGTACATTTTTAAAAAACGATGGATGCGTCTGTAATAGTTATACCCGCGAATAATTCATTAGTTTGCCCGGAATTTGGTACTGTAGAACATCAAAAAATATCAAATAATGAAAATTGTCTTCAGAAATTCGTCAGGTCACAAGTAGAATCGGTCGACAATGGTCAGACATACCAGCCAATTCCTCCTAAAACAGAAAAATTGACTTTATGTGACAAAAATGGGTAGATCACGTGTTAAAATTTGAACGTTAAAACTATTTCACTGTTGCCAATAAAATTGTTGAAGGAAGTACTTTTATGTTGGATGAGAAGCCACAATTATTGTAGACGAAAATATAGACCATTTACCATTTAACCCGGCAACTTTAACGATAAATTTTTCGATCAGTTTGAAATGGAACCGGATGAATAATGGCGTCGACGGCGTCCCGTAAGGCGCGAAATTCGAATTCGTTTAATCTTGACCGCTCGATCTTCTGTTTCAGAGCGGCACGGTGAACCCGACGGTGAAGCTGTTCTACGTCGACTTGGAGAAGGTGGTCCTGGAGAAGGGTAAAGTGACCTTAACTGAAATCGAACATCCGGCCGAGTTAAACTCCCAGGAACGGATTTTATCTGCCGTCGCATTTCCCACGGACAATCTCGTGTACGCGACCTGGATGAACCGAGTGCAGAACAAGGCGTACTTCCATTTCTGTTACGTCGACGGTCTTGCACCGAATTGCTCTGTCGTACGTACCACGGACAAGTAGAAAGCGAGACGGAGAGAAAGAGCTAGACCTCCTACCTTCACCTTCAACCCTTTTACCGCCAGCTAATTTCCAGCTTTGACAAGATGGCCGCCGATAACTTTCGAGCTCCCTTACCGGTGTCTGCTGGGTCCGCGGATTTTTTGCTTCGAAAAGAGAAACGAACCCAGGGTCGTTTTATCGTCCGTGAAAAACGATACTTCTACTTTTATTATTGTCAAGCCCCGGTCACAGCTGGAAACTTTTACGGGGCGTTGCTCGGCGGATGCGGGGTCTTCGTGGACCCTATTCGGGACATAGCTAATTTAATTTCTGTTTGATAGTTAAACGGAAGATAAAATGTTTATGGGGCTCGAGGAATGGATGATTTTTAATTAGTACTTCTTACTTGGACCATTTATCAAGTATTTTATGGAAGGAAAACAGATTTAATCAATACTGCGTCTCTCTATTCTGAATTACTTTGTCAATTATCAAAAAAATGTATGACTCACAGCTAAGGATCTATTTCATTAAGTTTCGTAATTGGGGCAATGAATTTAATCGTAATCTCTACATAATATAGTCTAGTAATTTCTTTGGAAGCCTGTTTTAGAAGACTTTGTAATTTCCCTCGATGTATACAATCCTATTTGGAGACTGACTAATGGATTTCCAGGACACAAAAAATTAATTTTTTAAATGTAGCGAATCTACATGAAAAACTGAGTCAGAATTGTAGAATAATTCTTTTTACTACGACGTTTCATTCCCGAGATAATCGGGCTTGAAGATACTCGCGATTCGCTGACGTGTCTGACTATAGCTAGCCATTTCTACTGCCGCGTGGCAGGTAAAACTTCAAAGTTGATTATCTCGGAAACGAAAGCATCTATGAAAAAAACTTCATTCCATGTTTTTTACACACTCTTTCGGGTACGGAATCGTAGTGATGCATAAAACTATTTGTTCGCAAGTGTACGGTTTTTTCAAGTTCCTAGTCATCAAATTATTTTGATGGAAAATGGAATTCTTATCCGTGTGTATAAACACATTTCCGACCATTGTAGACGTTCATTTCACGTAGGATTAAAAATTCATTTATGACATAACTGCAGAATCAAAGAACACGCAAATGGAATGAAACGAAAATTTTATGAAAATGTACTCGGATATTTTCTAAACATGAGAAGAGTTCTGAGCGTATAAACGGACCCTGCATTCGCCTGGTACGATTTTATGTATGCGTGTTTTAAGTAAGAAATATGGCTACTCTTCAGAATTATAAACGTCACTGTTCTTCAAGTTAAAACTCATTTTTTAAATATTTGCTATTTACCAAAGGGCCTCTAAATTTCCTCATGTGACCATAGTTCCCATAAATGTTCAGTGATCACCGCAAGAATTTATTTTCTAGACCAATTTCGGTTAGAAAATTGATAAACGTCTACAACAATTCTTTTCAATGTTTGGAACTTGTCGAGCCGTCGAAAACTTTGCTAGCTAGCTAGAATTTCAAAAATTAATTCGAATTTCAAACGAATCGATGTGTACGAAAATTGATATGAAGTTCTACTTTATAAAACGTAAATAGACTTTTTCACTTTTCCTCGCGAAAATTAGATTCAACGGTTGCCGTAATAAAAATGGGTCTCTCAGGTCCAGCGCCGGTGAGTCTGACACATCTCATCTCTGCATAGCACGAAACTGTAAATTGAAGGTAGTCCGGGGGTAGCCAAGGATTTTCTTCTTGATTACGCTAAGAGTAGAAGGAACGTAGATCGAACGCGTCGGAGGGCGCGCTCGCGGAATGATCTTGGCTTGCAATTTTTCCCGTCACGAAAGGATTACGTTGGCCGGGGGTGTTACCGGGCCGGAGGAATGAAATATTCATCGTTGCAGATGCTGAAGTACCACGAGGAGCACGGATGGGTCGAGCAGTTCGAGCCGCCGGTTTTCACCGAAGACGGGAACTCGTTCCTGACGATTCTGCCGCAGAAGCAGGCGAACGGCAGCTATTGGAGGCATGTCACCGCAATTACCAACGTGACCTCGAACCGGCCGTCCACCATTCCGCTAACTTCCGGCCACTTCGTCGTTACGGAAATAGTTGGCTGGGATCAGGCGAACTCCTACCTGTAAGTATATTCGAAAATCCGACCACAGCCTCCCCGTCCTGCCTTTCGGGCCATTATCCTGTGTAAGTTCGAGCCCTGAGCTCTGCCGGGACCAACATTGCGATAAGAAGGGAGGAGCCAGCTGAATGGCCCGCCATTCGGCTAAAGCGTCTGGGAGTTGTTAACATGCTCCCTGACGAACAAACACTGTCGAATTCTTACCCCCCGCCTCTCGCTGCGCCGTTTTGATAAATTAGGTACACCGATTGGGGTGGAATAGGGTTGCGGGAAGGTCTCGAGGTGATTCATTTCCAGGAAATGCTTTGCTATCTCTACTCCGTGTTTGCGTTCAACGATAGGGTGAACGAGTTCAAAGAATTAATCGTCGTCCTGGCAGTTTTTTAATATTCTGAAGATTTCATTAAGCCTCTTGCCTGGAATTCATTCAAACAGCATTCTCGGAAAATAAATTTTTACTGTTAATAATATTATTCGGTATTTAAAGGTAAAGTAACGAACTGAGGAGAACTTTATCCATGTTTAGAATCACCCAAATATTGTCAGGAACATTTTTAAACAATTGTTTACTACCCAAGGTTCCGTTAGAGACGAAACACTCCGACTTCAATTGTGCAAGATCCAACAGTAAGCTTAAAAATTAAAATGGACGACGCGACGTCCTCAAAGGACATTTTTGCTGAAGGAGAAGAGGATTTTTCTTCGACGTCAATCTTAAAACGCAATCATAATCAAGCAAGAATATTTTCAACGAATTATTTATCCAGGATTATTTATGTACGTCTTCAAGATAAGTACAGAGGAGACCTCTTCTGAAGCAGCAAAAATATTTCTCAACAGGTCGATCATTTTCGTTAGTGGTTCAGTTGCTGTGAAATTTCGCCAGACGTTTGGAGTAGTTTGATTAGATTGCACAGTATGAATACTACAAAGGTATCGTTCCGGGTAATAATGATGTTGGATACAACAGAAGGAAGTTCGTGACGTAGCCCATACAGCAAGAAGCCGAGCGTGTACCTAACAATGGCCAAGTTGACCAGAACCATCTTGGACACCCGAGCATTAGTTACAATCCCCGAAATTTGCATTTCAGAAGGACTTTCGAATATTCGAACCCAAATCAGGCTTAGCATCCTCAGAATATCCTGAATCGTGTAACAATAGCCAGCGTGTGGTGTAGGTCCGCTGAGACCTATGACCTTGGCATTTAAATCGCGTGACGCTTTTTTGCGAGCTTTCGATAGTACTTAATCACAAGCTCTGTCAATTAGTTCTATAATAAGAAAACCTTTGCAGTCAAGTTTTCCACTTCGCCAACCCTTTTGCTATAAGTAGACTGCAATTCGAAGTACAATAAAGCAATATTAACAATGTTCAATCATATAAATATTTTGTTTGGTTTAAGTTTCGTCAATAGTTCCAGAAATAAATTTTTCTTTTAAAAAGTGAAAAGCAAAATGCAAGAAATATTGTTTTCTGA
The DNA here is from genome assembly GCA_028454255.1 of Halictus ligatus. NCBI lineage: Eukaryota > Metazoa > Arthropoda > Insecta > Hymenoptera > Halictidae > Halictus > Halictus ligatus. Next base: position 4,918,065 of record CM052129.1, read on the forward strand.
ATATTTCTAGAATAGGAAACAACACTATTGAAGTAACGTTTGTCTACCAGTTAATATGTAACAATTTTTTAAACTCGATGACAATGGTGTACCAGGTATTTGTTATATAAAGCAATAATTTTTCAAGCTTCTCCTTGACACGAAGCAGTCTCTAAAAACACCAACAAAATTTAGAGAACTAGGGTCCATTTCGACCCAGCCTGTCCCGTTTCTCACGAAACGCGAGATTTTTCAACAGCTAGCTGAATTTTTTAAATATTCACGTTTAGTAAAATCGTCGGATTCTAATTTCGTGGAATCAACACGAAAAACATTTCAGAACAGAATGATAAATAAATATTTGCGCGAATCCGTAAAATCGCTTCTGGCATAAAATCTGAAAATATCTGTCGACCAAGAGTTAATTGACGTTTGCTAATTAAAGTTCTCATCAATATTAAATTTTCTATCGAGCCTTGCAAATAAATGAATGAAATATATGAAATCCAGCTCTCGGACTCCGCGAATACTGCGATTCCCAGCGAATTCTCTGTCACTCGAGCGATTCAAAAATTGTCGCGGCACTCTTTCTGCAGGACCGGTACACAGTAAACAGCGGAGTATCGACAGGGGAGGAACGAATTTTTCACGGTGGCAGCAACGGCGGCGCGGCCCTTAAATCTCGCCGGCAATCGAGGAGTCGAGGCGTTCAAATATCGACATTAAGTACACGGACTTACCTACGTACTTTCCATTATTTCCCGATAAAATACGGCTCATAAGGAACGCTATTACACCGGGGAGACACGATATTGGAGATCCTCGTAAAATCACGGAGGCAAACCGTGTCTGCTGCTGCTGCTGCTGCTCGAGGGTGAGAGAGAGAGGGTGGACGGGGAGACAGAGTGCGGGGGTGGCGGCGGAGGACGGCGTCGGCCATCTAAAGAACGTTATCATTTATCACGTAAACGCACCGTTAGGCATTGATACTCTGCTCGACCCACCTAATTCAATCGCGGCCTCCTGGAAGAAGTTAAAATGACATTCATCACCGATTAAATTGCTCAATGAAATATCTCAAGGCCTCCCCCGGCACGGTTTCGCGGAAGGAAATCTTCCTGCGAAATTTGTTTCGAAAAACCTCGAGAAACCGCTTCGCGAACAAAAGCGTACACGCGTTTCATTGAATTAATTTGCAAGGTTATTCGAGAAATATATTTCAATTCGTGGTAAATGCATTTTTTACTAATAATATTTCAATGAATGTTCAGTGCACATTAACCAAACGAAATATTTGAAACATAAGCCTATTGTTCTGAAAATATTTAATTTTCAATGCACGCGTACGGTGGAGAAGAAAATGGTTCGGTAATTACTGTTTGGAAATACGGTGTACATTTTTTTTTCTCTGTTTACCGTTTTCCACGCCGGAGATTTTGTTTTGTACAGATTAGATCGAATTTCCCGGGCATTTCTGCCTAATTAAAGAGTTCCCATTATTATGCTAATCGGGGAGTTTCGCGGATTGTATTATGCATTGCATTATAGTAATTCCTACCACTTTCGTGCGCCGTGATCGGATACCGGTTCCTCGTTAATATCGAATCGTAAAATTACGGTTTCACCGGGTTTCCTCTAGATTAGAGCATTTCGCCGTTTTCGGTGTTACGGGGATTACGAAAAAACAATATCGCCATTGCATCGTCAACGTTCGCAAGCATCGCGCGTCGATGTTCCTTTCATTTTTACGACCGGACCCGCTTAGACCTCCTGGCAAATTTGATGCACGGTAATTACGTAGCGATAAGCTGCTACGGGAAAGAAAGTAATTAAAGTGGTAGTTGAACGCACAAAGCGAAAGGCGCAGGCAGAGCGAAGCACGATGTAAATATTTCAGTTTGCAATACTGACAGGAACTTATTACTACGATACTGTATAACGTTAAATTACAAAACGCCTAGGGATATTGTAGACTTAATTAAATAGGGGCGAGGGTCTAGGGAAATTGAAGTTGAAACTCCTGGTGTGGAAAAATGATTAAGACCCTCGCCGGTTTCAGCTACCGTTGACAGTCTGGATCTGGTTCTGTCGCAATAAATACTAAACTGTAAAATATACGGGGATATTAAAAATCTTAAGGAAAAAGGAGATAAGAGGAGAACACTATCTTTCTTTCATACAAGAACCTGGCCCGCCAAAAACAATTTCTTTACGAAGTTAAATGAAGACGTCTTACAATTTTGTTTATATATTAAATCTGTTCTGCGATCGAGGAGAGTAAATTATAGTATTTTTATTATACTACGGAACGTGGCTTATGAGAAACATTTTTTTACGAAAAAACATAAAGACCTCTTGCAATCTGAATTATTTGCAGGGTTCTTGAGACATGTGGGGATGTTCAAACATTTTTTGAAACGCTGTCTACGATCAAAGAAATTAAATTACACTATTTTTATTGGTTTGCAGAATATAAAAAACATTTCTTCATGGTGAGAAACAAAATCGTCTTGCAATTTGAAAGATTTTTAGGCTTTTTAAGACATTTAGAGAACACTAGAGTAGAACTATTTTAATTGGCCTCTTTCAATCGGTACAACGTACACATTTAATTAATAAATAGCAGGTATTAAAACAATACCAACGGCACTCCTTCCGCACACTTCGCAACAAGCATTAAGTAAAACAATTTTAATGACACGTTTCTAATGCACTTTTCGACCAGATTTAGCATGCTGACATGTCTCACATTGAAGAAGTAAATGACGTTTAAGAGACCAAGGCTAACAGAGTCCCAGCCGTTACGAGCACGTCTTCTGTCCAGGACCAAATGTCATACTTTCACTAGGGTAATCAAATATACCGGCCTCCTGGCGTCTATGTATTGTCCATAAAAACTGCGGCAGACCCGATGACAAACAACCCGCAACGAGCCACCTCCTTAATTAACTTTTTCGTCACTTTGAGAGAAGGTCACCCGCAGTTAGTCCTCCGGCAGTTCTTAAACGACGCTCAGTTTCTTGCGAGCCGCCGCGTCTTTCGCTTCGAGTAATCGTTTCAAACACGGTGCTTACCTTTTCCCGACTTTCCCCTTAATCTTACCATCTATTCCACAACTGTTATTTTTCCGCGGTGTTTTCCGCCCGCGCACACGTTGCCACTCGGCGGGGAAATTTACCGGATGGGAATTTGGAAAATTCGGGGAGTATTCGGTCAACATATGAGTACACTGCAAATTTTTATGCAAAATCAAATGTTTATGCACCGTTTGAAGGACAAGAGAGTTAAATAGAAATTCATTTTTTCTCTTTTCCTGGCTAAACTTCGCCTTGGCAACCCGGAAATGTTTAACTTTTTACTGCATAATTCTGTAGATCTTGACGAGAAAGTGCAAAAATTCGAAGTTTCAAGGCGAGGAATTCACTGGTTCAAAAGTTATGCGAGTTGAAGCGCCATGCCATAAGCGTTTAGGCATGCCATTTTCTTAAATTTCCTTCAATGTCTTTACTGTTTCGTGTTTTTGCCATCAAGACATAAAATTCGTAAAGTAGTCATTGCCAGCGAGAATATTGTGCTCGAAATAATTCGAGAATATGATCCGCAACGATTTAAAATGGTTCCCAGGTTATTTGTGTCTGCAGAAATTTAATATACAATATTTAATATACAATACTCTCTGGAAGTAGCATTTTTCGGAACGTGTACATTTAGTTTTGACGGCAGATGTCACGTGTGCGTGACTTTATTGCGCCGTCTGCTATCGATCGCTGTCACGCAGTTGTGATTTTGAAATTGTTTATGCGGATCATAAATACTGACGAAGTTGTCGGAATATTATCTTTATTTAAATCGCGTCCGAATAATCTAGAGTGGTTCGTGCTTCGTTTAAATGTTGTTCGAATAATTTTAGATATTTAGTAGCCTGTTCGAATAAATTAAATATTGATTGGCTCGCTTCTTCCCAAATCAAATATATCTGTACTGGTCCGGGTGGAATAAAAATTTTTATGTAGACACGGAGAGGACCAAAATGACATAAACCAAGTATTACATTATTATATTGCATCATATGCTGTTGACTCTTATTTTATCCCGTCAGTATTACATTTTTATTATTACATGGACTGAAATCAAATAAAATTGCACAGTTCCATTTTATCAGCCTCGTACTAAAAATATGACTAACATTTAAAAACAAAAATTGGAGGTCTACAAATACTCTCTTTTTAACGTTACATATTTAACAAAAATCTCCGAGAAGAATGGTAGAACATTCACAAGTCTGCGAATCCATTAAACATCGTTTTGAAAAGCTTCAAATGAATTGTTTGCTCAGTCCCGCACAAAAGCGCAATTAACAATTGAAAACAGAGGCTGCACTTTCGGAAACACGCTATAAATAAACTTCGAACACGGTGTATTCAATGAAAAATCCCAGAAAAAAGTGTCTCGCAAAGAAAGGTGCGACATGATTAAAAAGTCGTCGAGTCCATTAACACTAGGTTTACGGAACACTAAAAGGGACTATTTTACATTACTTTATAAAAATAACATGAATGTATCTATCGAAATTTCTAGCCGCTTTTTTAAATGATATATACGCAAAGAAATCAATTTATTAAATAATTCCTCATGGTCGCATCTATAGAACCTCGATATTCGTAAATTAAAAATATTAGAATCCGTCATTTTGACGGGTCCCGTAAATCGAGTGTTAAACAGCAGGCTCTTAGGTAAAAATAAACGCGCGCGTATCGCATAATCGGATTTCCCTGAAAAATGTAGCGGGCAGGTATCTCGTGGACCGAGAAGAACGTTGACAACAGTGGCAGCAGCAGGGGCGGTTCGAAGGCAGAGTAAACAAGTTTATGAACGGTGGAACGGACGATTATTCAAATTCGTTTTCATTTAAAACCGCGCCGGGCTCCCGGGCAATTCCAACGAAAATTGCGCTTAAACGAGCCAATATTTTCGTTCGCCGTTCGAACGAGAGTTGATTTTCCGCAAGAGCTTCTTCTGCCCCCATGCTCCGCGCCTTTATGCTCAGTATCTGTTCACGAGAACGCCGGGAATCGCCTTAGGGACTCCTACCTGAAACTGTAAGAAAAATACTTTCGAACGTCCCCGGGAAGAACCGTTCCCGCGGCGTTTTCAAAGGGAAAAGTTAATAAGCGTCGATGCAAATAACACGGACCGCTGGGAAACACCGATGACTTGGGACTCCGCTCTCTCAGAGCCGCCATTTTCCCATTCCGATCGTTCGCGGGTCTCTTTCAGCACCCTTACCGCTGTTGATCAGATCATTCCTAATCATTTTTGTTAGGTATGAGCTTCTTCTGTTTATCTACAGGCTGTTCCAAAAATGTACTTCTTTGAATGGGACTATTCCCAAGATCATTTGAAGCAACTTTTTATTTTACGAAAATGTTCTCCGCGACTTTATTGAGGAGTTATTAACGAAAAACGAAATGGTGTATCCGCGCTCTGATTGGTCTGTGATTTTGGCTAATAATTCCGTAACGAAGTCGCGGAGCACATTTTCGCAAACGAAAAATTTACACCAAATTGCGTCCGGAATCACCCTCTCCAAGGAAATACAACTTTCCTAGGACACCGTGTATACAATCTCATGCCACGCTTCAACATTCGTCACTTTATTAAACTCAGACATTTCGACATGTAGAAATTGTTTTGAATTATCTTATAATAATTTTCAGTGACGCCTTCGAGTGCAAAGAGTTGGGTGTTTTTTTTTTATTTTTCACTATAATGTTGGACAATTTAAAAAACGAAAAAACATTGGGAAATTTTGTGACTGAATTTACTATAGACTTCAAAAATTTCGAAAGTGGTTATATAGGGTGTTTCACGCGACTATTACAGGTTATATTAATTTGTCCGTGTAAAAGTAGAAAGAAGTGGTTCCAAGCACAGATCGAATGCAGAAATTCGTGTGCATTTTTCTGCTGCAGTTGTTCCATTAACAATCCCATTATTCCACCGAATATCAGAATTCTACAGTGACCCAAAGTTCCAGAAAAATTCGTGTTAATGGCAATACTAATTGGGGAACTAAACGGTCGGTACCGACGTTAAATTTTTAGGAAATATTGCTCAGGAACCGGTTGATAAGTATTTACAGGGTACAGAAAAATTCCGCTTTAGCGGCTGGGGCGAAGGAGAGGGGGGAATATGCTGTACAATCGAACAAATTTTCAATAACGCCGAGTGGACGGAGCGAATTCGTATCGGATTGACGGCGTGTTCCGTAGTTTTCTGTTGCGGGAAAATCGCTCCTTGAACGGCCCGTTGATCCACGCCGTTGATCGGCTACGGAAAGATTTCGGTTGATCTGTATCGACTCAACTGTTGCTAGAACGATCTCGACCGAGTAATTATTGTCGACAGGGAAATTGTTCGCTCAAAGAGCAGCGCTGTATCCGTCTGCATTTTTCAGATGTTCGTACACCGGCTGGACAGCTATCATCTCGCAATATTCATCACGAAAGCTCTCCAGGAGAATCATGCTCGCGGACAATACGCGCTGTTCTTTCGGCAAGCTGGAACAAAACAGTGAATTTTTAATTGGCACTCGGTAATTGACGCTTTGAGCGCGTTGCGTCACGATCGTTCGCCGGTTTTTATTAGTCACTATTTTCTTTTTTTTCGGGGAGCTCGATGTCAAACGTTCAGCTGCCAAATTGAAGGCAGTGGAATGACACGATTTTGATTGATAATACACGGAAGAGTGAACGAATTAAACCCAGTTCATAATACAGAATTAATTTAACTAATGGTGCCGTAAATGTTTTATTCCCTCGAGATCCATAGCCGAACAAAACCCAGAGCAGTATCTGTAATTGATATTATTCATAAGTGGACTTTTGGAGTAAGAAACCAAATTTAATGTATCAAAGTTTTCAATAGTGAGAAAAATGTAGCACAATTTTTTCCAACTTCGGGAGTTAAATGTGACCTGAGGTTGTAAAAATTCCCAAGAAAAATGTCAAAAAGTATCACGAATCGAAAAATTGAAATGAAAGATTTCCCATCAACTCCCCGAATACTCCCCGCAAAATTCCACATTCACACATAACCTGAATCCATCCTGCGCATCGGATCATCCAATTTTTTGGGTCGAAGATGAGCGCGCAGAATTCCCTGGAGGAATGACGATCCCGCGCCATTTTGAATCTAATTACCAGTTCATTTGTCTTCCATTCTGCTGGATAACGCGTACCAGGCGCGGCGACTCGACCGAGGATTTTCTTTGCGAAGACCCATCGAAATGATTGAGCCGCGATTCGGGATCATTAATCAGACGAATAAAGTCTCCGACAAGGCTCTGTTACATCCAATAATGTCCGAAGCGCTTTCATCGACGTTCGGGGAAAAAAACCGGCCGTAGGAGAGAGTCGTTATCAGCCGTTGCCAGTCGTTATCAGTGATCGCTATCGGCACCAGAGGGCCCGTGTCATGGTTCGTGCTGGGCGTTGTGCATTACAGCAGCTTGAATGCGGGCTCAATCGTAATTAACCTAAGTGAAACTTGGACGTGAACGTGCGAGCGTGTACGGCCCTTTCATCGACGGACTTTCCGGCAGATATCGATCCTGGAAGGATTTTCGATCGATCGATCCACTCGACGAACTGCAACGAATCTGCCATCGACAGCAACAATCAACAACCGTTCGACCGTTCAATTTGCAGTTAAACGATTTCGCTCGCTTCCCTGTTTACGGCTTCGGAAATAGTTTAGAAACAAAACAACGGCATACGAAAGAGCTTCAGGGTGTTATGAATAACTACTGGATTTCGTTGCAACAACTTTTAACTTTTAACTCGTTACTAGCCCCGAACGCGGGTTCGCTGAATTTGTTGTATCTGGTTGCCCGTCTGTTAGGTTCGTGTGGAAATAATAGCCGAAATAAATTTGTGTTCTAAAGTTTCTGGCATGTCCTATTTTAAATTTTCAGAAAATTCTTTTAATACTACGAAATGTAGGTCAGATTATTTAATCTAATCTTAAATCTAATTATTATTTAATCTCCATCCTAAATTATGGAGCACTGAAAGTGACTATTTTATATTGATTTATAAAAATAACGAGTCTATACAAATTTTTAGCCATTCTTTAAAATAACGTATACACAAAGAAATAAATTTGTTGAATTGATTCGTCATTTTCACAAGTCCCGTAAATCTAGTGTTAACAGTAAATGTACGGAGCACCAGAAGTGCAGAAGATAAAAATTTTGTATTAATTTATAAAAATAATGCGGCTTTTGGAAAATTCTATGGAATTTTTTCGGACTGCGTTACATCTTGTTGACCCGCTAATATTTCCCCGAGCGTACATAAAACATCATTTTATCGGGAATTCATTATTAAACAAAAAATTTCACTGTTCGAAATAGCCGTGCAAACAGGAGTGCAGAGAGTACAAAATTCTAGATCCGCTTTTTCACTGTAAACATTTTATCAGAATGAATTTTTCAACTGATTTTCTATTTGCCCAACGGCGCGATACATTTTTAACAATCCCCATCCAAATGTTGGACGCTTTGCAATACGATTCGAATTTTACCAATGATCCTTGATCTCGGTTTTTATAACCGTCTGAATTCCCAACCAACGCTCACAGAATGCCCGCAGTCTCCCAACTTCTTTAATTAAATGAAAAAGCGTCTATTTTCTGAGAACAGGTCGATTACATATTTTTCATTTAACTAGTTCAAATCCAACGTTCTGCCAGTGCTTCTGTATTCCTGAACATTTTTCCAACTTCATATTCTCGAATTCTGTTGCTTCTACTGCAATAGTAAAACAGAATTTCGGAGATTTATTTAATATTTTCTCCGCCGGCTGCACATAGACTCTAGGACATTTTGAAATTCGCAGAAATATTTGCAACACCGTAACTGAACAATTTTATTTCAAATATTTCTGTGCTTACGGAAACATTTTGTTTATGTATCTTGTTTTATATAATCTAGAAGTACTACAGCGAAATTTCAATCTGCCCGAACAATAATACACATTTTATACAAATTATATAATATCAGACAGAAATTCGGCTGATGCGTCTGACCATGGTCGACCGGTTCTACTTTCAGCAAACATTGTGCTACGGTGTGTAAACTAAATGCGATATTATCTCACATAATTTTCCAAAAGAAAAGCATAGAAAATTATGCAAAACGGTATCCTCCAACCGCCCGTACTCACTTTACAAAATCCACAATCAACCAGCAACGCCCCGAATAAATCTCGTCCGAGTAAAATCGAAACAAACTCGCGAACACAAGCATATCATCTTACCCGGAATCTCGCGAACGTGCCGCGGCCATAAGCGCGAAAGATCCAGAATCCCGCGCGACAATAACAGTTTCCAAAGTTCGTCGAGCGTCGAAGTCGGATCCGTAGTCGAAGCCGAAGTCGATCCGCTCGTCTCGAACCGGAAAGTATCTGGAACTCGATAATCGTTCGGCGGGGGTTGGGTGCTGTGTTACTCTTAACAGTCGATCTCAGGGCGTCGCGAATTATTGACGCGCCATTAGCACCGGCTCGGCGGATTTTCTTAATGGAGGAGCCGGCCGGGACAGCGTAGACGTTCGTGCAGCGTAAACACATCGCTAACTAGCTGCGTTTGAACCGGCTCCTCTGTTTACAACGTCCTAATGATTAATTCATGCGAGCCTCGGTGAGCCGGCTGCCAGTCGCCTCCCTCTCTCTCTCTCTCTCTCTCCCTCACTCTCTCCCACTCCCTCTCTTTCGCTCTCCTTTGCCAGGTTCTAGAACAACGCGTAACGAGGTTACTTCGTTAAGTTCATTAACTATGTGCGAATAACGACAGGTAGCGCGGCCGGATGCCGAGCTTTGTTCGGATAGCGCGCGTCATCTCGGTCGAACGGGTAAGGGGGAGGGGGGGGGGGGGCGGTTTGAGTTGGCGCGAGGTGGTTCGAGGGTGGGCAAGACAAGGGAGGACGACGCCGGCGACATCTTGTCGATCCGCTGTCGCCGGAAAACTCGAAACACTCGATGCTCACGGGCGTTCCCGGGGAAATGGGGCTTTTCTTTGACACCGAGACCGGGGATCCGCGCGAATGCTAACGACGCGAGAGATTTTCTGTACCGTCGGTTTCGGGAACGTCGATACTCCCACGCGGAAGTCTCTGTCCCGTCTCCTCTCGTCGCCAGCTACCGCCCACGTTTCAACACCCACGCGACGACAACGATTCTCTTTCGCGTGCCGCCGCCACGCTGCCTGCTCTCCTCTCCCTGTAAAATTGAACGGTTCCATGAACGTGCTCCATTGCCCGGCAAATCGGACGCGGCGTTTCCACGGGATTCTTGAACGACACGTGGATCACAAATCGTTTCCTAGGATTCATTTTTAGAAGCTTATTGACCCGTGGCACTCGAATGACGACTGCAAGTCGCCACTAAAAATTGCTGTATCATTATTCGACATGTGTTTTACCTTATTCGATTTCTTTGTATTTAATAAATTACTAAACACTTTAGCGTTGTACGAGTAAATTGCACGATTTTCGTGTGTATACCACGAAAAAAATGTATAAAAATATTCTAGGTCGGAAGAAATATTTCGTTTTGGACTTAAAATGTATTCGAGTGCAAAGGGTTAACACTAAACCTACCACGGCCGGTCAAATGGACCTTTTTAAACTTCTGCGTACAATTTTGGTACATACAACATTATCACATCGCTAGTTATACTTATCACTTTTCCTAAAGCATGTATACAATGTACTTTCCAGTATTTATTTCTAGTTTTATTTTTTTTTTTTTAAGAAATATATATATCTTGTCCTACCTACCGCGACCGTTCAAATTGACACCACGAGATAATATGGTATTTACTCGTCTGAACCTAAGCAATCAGTATAAAAGAAAGGCTATTTAGCCGCCTTATTGAATGAGACGCTATCAAGTTATGCACGTGCCTGGTTGATAATACTGTTTCATGGCAAATGCATCCAAACCGCAAAGGGGAACGACACATTGGAATTTTGTAAATCGAGGAGAGCGCATTGCAGTATTTTTCTGTAGAATTGAAATTATATGAGAATAAATTTGTATCGTCGTTTTATGGAATGGATGATTTTGTGGCAATGTGGTTATAATTATTCATGTTTGGAAGCACCATTCAAAAATTAGACTCATTTTCCGTTCGGCGCCACAGTACAGGGTAGATTTGAAATGTTGATGAAGCGGCTGCCATAAAAATCCTGCGAAAACTGGAGAGATGTATTATATTTAATCTTCGTACAATCCTCCTGTGAATAATTCGCCCCATTTTTGTTTCTAGATACTGTAAAATTTATGATATCTCTTTGGCGTGTCTGTACGAAATTATGAATGATACTGAAATTATGGATAAAATTAAAATTCTGAATAATAATCAGGGACTAATGTGTACAGCATAATGGATGAAGTGGAACATCCGATTCTGTGATATTTTCTGTAATTATTTCTGAGAAGCGTACAGGGGTTGATCATTTTTACGCATTTATGGTTTTGGAGAAATATAAAGGAGAAGTTTTCACGAAGATTTATCACTGACAAAATGAAATTGAACCGAAGTAGAAACATTTTTTAGACTTTCCCCCGTCTATGTAATAACAAACAAAATTTGGTTTGCTCGATGAATCACCACGAAAATTGATTTTCTCGCAATGGGAAAAATTGTGTCACTCGATCACCCTGAACGACGTGGCAGTCAGTGTTAGTGCAAAAATGTTCGATTGCTTGCTTTATGAGCAATTGGTGCTTCTAGTGAATGATGGGTGAATAGAACTTCGGTATACATTGTTCGTTTGAATTTGGCACAATGGGCCGAAGAGACATAGCGGGACGATGAATTTTTGTCGACAAACGTTAAATGTTTCAACACGTCACACTAATTTAACCAATAAATAACAGAAAACTAACGAACCACGTCGAAACTTAAATTTTCACTAAAAATGTCAAAATAATTGGAGGGTCCATAAATTCTCATATTCGCTCAAACAGGAAGTTCAAAAATTCCATTTGACTAATAATAAACGAATAAATCGTTGCAAATTAAATATTACGCGAGTCCTAAATTTATGTTTAATTTCACTCCTACGTGGAAATAGAATTTGAACTCATCGAGTTAGTTTAACGAATAACCACGATTAAATTAACAGCAGCGCAGAAAAGTAGTAGAAAATTTAAAAAAAAATCCCAGCTAGTAATAAATTAATGAATCGTTGCAAATTGAGAATTACACGAGTCCAAAAGTTATGTTTCATTGTACGCCTACACTGAGATTAATGAAAGTCCGGGTAGAATAATATACATTAGCGCGCGAGGGAGTCTCAGAACAAAAGGAAAGACGCGGAAACGTCTTTGAGTCGAGTCTTACGAGTTCATCGATCGGTCTTCGGGCCTAAATTATGCCGGTGTCTTTGATACAACCGCCCCGTCCCCGATTTAATCAGTTTAATAAAGGTGTTCACCTGTACCGCGCCGATATACGACGAGCAATATACTTGACGCACTCTCGGAGCGAGCCTCGTTCTTGCGTTATGTCACTTGCTAGATTAACGATCCTATCGCGAGGCGTATGGCTGACCATAAATGGCGTACTTATATGTGGCCGGGTGCTGTGTTACTTAACTGGTGAAACATAATTCGGTCGCACCTGCAAGCACTTGCATTAAAACCATTTCTCCTCAAAGCTTCTTGATCGGCCTACAAATTATAATTAGTTCGGCTACGAAATCGTGAGGATATTTTTCAGATTTTCTCTCTAGCAATTCGTGAAGTTATAGAAATATGTTCTTGAAAATTTTCGCTCGCTAAGCGACGCGCGACGGACACTACGTAACAACATGGTGACGCCCTTGTCTGTCGAAAAAACTGAAAATCGAACATCTTTACGCATTACTTTTGAACTAGTGATCTGCTGGGATTGAAACTTGGATTTTCTAGCAAAAATCTACAGGATTGCGTAAAAAAAAGTTAAAAATGTCTGGTTTCCTCAGGTGAAGTTTCCTGAGCTAAAGACCATTTGTTTATTTAAGTACATACCATAAAAATCCTATGCAATCTGAGTCAATTCAATCCTGTTATTACCTACAGTCTCGTGTAGGGCTCGGTAGTTCTAGTGTTAATTATTATTGTCACTTTGAAGTTGAAACCAAGTTTTCTATACTCAATAAAAATACGTCGAAAATTCATTTATAAATCTTTGGAAGACGTGGTACTCGATGCGTTTAGATAAAATCAGATCCAGTCATACACTCGTTATTATTTTAAATTGAACTAGGACGCTATTCTCGATAACAATTGTAATTCCATCGCGGGGAATAATTAACGACAAAGTAGATAGCTTCAATCAGGGCTGCTTTAATTAATGCCCGAGCTGTAGTCGAGACCTCCGTAAATTAGTGATCAGAGCAGTAGTTGACAAACATAATCCCTTAACAGTTAATTCCAAGTTGGTAAATACCTCAAAGGAGAAAAGAGGTCGAGTTTTGTGATTGTCCCAGAGTTTATTAACCCTTTGGACACGAACAAACAATTTCAGCTCGCCATTTAACCTTTAGCACTCGAATGGCGACTGTAAGGCAATTATTCAAAATATTTGTGGCATTATTAAATTTGTTTGCATTCAATAAATTACTAAAAACTTCAGTATTGTACGAGCAAAATGCACCATTTTTGTATGCATAACATGAAAAAGTGTATATAGAAGAAAAAAATTATAGATCGGAGGAAATTTTTCATTTTGGAGTTAAAACAGCTTCGAGTGCTGAGGGTTAATATTACAGAGGGATAATGAAACGCCAACAAATTGTATGAACTTTTTTAACGTTGTTTTCAGCGGATTAGAATTTTCTCGAGTCAGATTTCTGGGATTTGCGGTGAAAATAGTATCCCGTGAAAATTATTCAGTAAAAAGTAACACTCGAAGGAGAGCGTCTCACCGGTTCGTCTGCCAGGGGATCAGTCAGGTCTCCAAAAAACAGTAGGAAAGAAAAATAGCCAGGAAAGTGTGCGGGGCAGGTCTCAGCGGAGCAATAGAAACGGCGTAGCCTGTGACAGAGTAGGCTCGGGCTGGTCCCGGTCCCATAGCTGCACCCCATAGCCTTCCTCTTCCGGAATCTTGCCGCCGGGAGACCTAACTCCTAACTTTCTTTGTCAATCTTCCCCGGCCGCGACTCTTGGATTTATTTATTAAACAATGTCCCCGGTCTCGATTTTTAATCCACTCGAAGTTAACTTCTTGGTCTGGCGAAGTCGGGAACACCTCTCCCAAGTTGTCCCGCCGAAAACAAAGGGTGAAACGAAGTTAGCGAATCTTCTCCGAGCTTGCACAGACCCAACTTCGTTGTCAATTTTCTCGCACTGGCGAGTCTGGGATTTATCAACGCTAGACTCGCGGGACTCGTCAGAATCATTAATTTACAATTATTGTGATTGGAAAAACGCATTTATAGAAAACTTATTTAACACATTTATTCCTCGGGACGTACATTATGGTAGAAGCTGCTAAAATTCTGGCAGGAATCTTGATATTTTTATGAAATAATCCAAACTGGCTACTTTTAGTGTTCCGTGAACCTTGTGCTAAACAATAGTCTGAAATGGTCGCGATTTTTGTTTAATTGAAGATCCGCTTGTCGGTCCGGGCGAAGTCCGGCGGCAACTTTCACGAAATATTTCACTGAAAACAAAAGCTAATTCGGAAACCCGGAAAGCTTCGTACTTGCTGAGGAACAAGCCAGTCCACTTTTCGGCCACGAAATTCGCGCTTGAGCCCGGCCAGAAAGCGAACGCAGGCTTCCCGCTCGTGTTTATTCACTGTAATTTGCTGCTAAGAAACAAGGAACTCCACTCTTCAGGCCACGGCGAGCCACGCTTCAATTAGCCCGAAAAAACAAGCCGTGTGTTTCGCTGCGTGTACCGCGAGGGTACGAAGGTATCCCAAGGGTACGAAGCATCGGGGTTAACACCGTAGTTCCTTCCGCGTTACTTTTTTGTCCGGCGGTGCAACGAATCCTCGCCCGTTCGACACACGAAAGTAATATCGGAATTCATTTCCGGATTTTAATAGCCGGCATTTTCCATCTGCCTTCTTTTGAATAACCGCGCCCGCCAGTTTCATGCATTTATGCAGAACTGTATTCAGAGGCAAATGCGATGACTGCACGGTTTTATTCGATTTGTGGATTGCTGGAACCTTTCACGGGATAGATAATGATTCGGTTTATTTCTCGTTTCTTGTGGTTGGCTGAGTCGCAGCTGGAAAATGTCATTAAACGTCATTTTCTCGTGCAATCGCTGAAACGTGGCGAGAGAGCCAATGACGTTTAAATATAATTTTTTATTTCAGTTTTCCCGCCTTTATGTTGTTTGCTTTTATCGGGCAACGATTTACGGAAAAAGTTTTGCAACGTTTAATGCCTGATTTTTACGTTGAAAATTCTGTCAGCGACTGAAATAAATCATTCCCCCCTTTCAGGATAAAGATCAATTCAGAACGAATTTGCTGAATAAAATTCAGGATTTGTATAATTATGCGGATACCAATAGAACGTGAATTATTAACTTTCATTCATATTTTCGTGGTATTTTGAAAATAGGATTTTTCTCCATGAAAGATTTCTACTACGGCCGAAGAGGAGAACGATAAGTCCACGTCAGAAAAATATCTCGTTTCTCGATTATCCCGCAACAAACGACAATCTAGCCCGGCCGATCGACGTACGTACGATTTAATAAAATCGCTCTAAGTATCCGACGCTCTCCAGACGTCTTGAAAACTAAGTTGCCAGCTAGTTACGGCGTCCCGACGCCATGCAAGCGTCCGCAATCCAGTTATCGGTGATCGACGTCCGACCGGGCCGGTTAATAAAAATGTTCTCGGAGAGTACTCGAACTCCCCGCGGTCCCGAACAATCAAGTTACTCGCAGCTACTATCCGAAAACACACCAGGATCATCAATTCGATTTCTGTCGCCGTCACAGAAATCCGCGAGGCGTCCCTTTGTCGGCGGACAGATAACGTTTGGCAATTTTCGGACAAAAACGTAGAACTTTTAATAGAATGAAGATAGAGCAATGAATCTTTTTTTAAATCAAAGCTGAAAGATTGTAGAATAAGAGAAAAGTAAGGTCAATTAATAGTCAATAAAGTTTGGCATCGAAAATCTTCATTGTAGTTGGCCTCCCTTGAAGACGTTTGTGCTTGGCGTCGCACAATGCATTTTTCGAGACAAAATCGTAGAACTTTGAATAGAACGAAGGTAGAGCAATGAATCTTCTTTTAAATCAAAGCCGAAAGATTGTAGAATAAGAGAAAAATAAGGCCAATTAATGGTCAATAAGGTTTTTGCATCGAAAATCTTCGTTGTAGTTGGCCTCCCTTGAAGAAATTTATGCCTGGCGTCGCACAATGCATTCTTCGAGACAAAATAGTGGAACTTTGAATAGAATGAAGATAGAGCAATGAATCTTCTTTTAAATCAAAGCTGAAAGATTGTAGAATAAGAGAAAAATAAGGCCAATTAATGGTCAATAAGGTTTGGCATCGAAAATCTTCGTTGTAGTTGGCCTCCCTTGAAGAAATTTGTGCCTGGCGTCGCACAATGCAGTCTTCGAGACAAAATCGTGGAACTTTGAATAGAATGATGGCAGAGCACTGAATCTTTTTTTAAATCAAAGCAGAAAGATCCTAGAATAAGGGAAAATAGGGCGAACTAATTCCTCGTAGGAATTTCTTCACGTCCGAACTACAAAATTTTTCTGACTCCGGTACCATCTCTGCCCGCTAGTCTAGCGGCATCGGGCTAATTAGAGTTCGGCCGTAAGTTCGCCGGAAGTTCGTGGTCCCGAAGGGTGAATTAACACCTTGGTGGATGGTTGGCGGTGACGTGGGCGCGGCCAACCCGCGGAATCCCCTCGCAAAACCCCGTCTGAGGACGTAACTCTCGTGTGAGCGGAAACTATGCGAAACGATCTCCATTACAACGTCTCCCTCTCGCGCGCTCCGTCTCTTTGTCTTTCTGCCGCTTCATGGCCGGAGACGGCGACGCGGAGCTCGCAGGAACGCGAATCCCGTTGGGTTATCCCGATGATGTTCTGAAAGATAGCGACTACCGCGAAATGGCGCGGAAGTAATTTGCAAAGTAACAGCCGAACTCGCGCGCGGTCTCGCTCGAAAGTAGCTGCGGGTCGGGCCCGTGCTGGCAAGAAGTCGCGGGTTTAATTGCGCGTTTGGAAATTAGATGACGGACCACGGTTAGATTAAAGTCTCGTCTGCTGAATTCCAGACTGCCTGCTGGATATGTTTTATGCCGGATGTTTGGCCGGGCATGTTGCAAATCTGGTTACAATTGTGCGTTCTCTGCGATTTTGACAAAGCTGTTGGATTAAAGCTGATTGCGTACCGTGAGACGTTGCCAATTAGAATTGTTTCGAGACCA
The DNA here is from genome assembly GCA_028454255.1 of Halictus ligatus. Classification (NCBI taxonomy): domain Eukaryota; kingdom Metazoa; phylum Arthropoda; class Insecta; order Hymenoptera; family Halictidae; genus Halictus; species Halictus ligatus. The sequence goes on from CM052129.1 coordinate 4,935,523, forward strand.
TCCGTTGGTTATGCACTGAAATTTGTATCGCGTCAAAGAGGACTTTAGTTGTTTCAGAGGGGGTTGGATAGAGTGAGACACATTGCTAAATGAAGGCCAACTTCAATGAATATTATCAATATCAAACCTTATTTCAAATTAATTTACCTTACCTCTCTCTTATTCTACCATGTTTTAGCTTTAATTTAAAAAAAATTCATTTCGCCATCTTGATTCTATTCAAAGTTCTACGACCTTGTCTCGAGAATGGCTACTGCGCGTCACCAGGGACAAACTTCCAAGATTTTCGATGCCAAACCTTATTCGTCATTAATTGGCCTTATTTTTCTCTTAATCTTCCATATGTTAGCTTTTATTTAAAAAAAGATTCACTGCTCTATCTTGACTCTATTAAAAGTCACGTTTTTACTACTAAATTGGCCGCACGTGCCATTTGTGCTAGACCGAGCCGAACTTGTTTAATTTCTTATACGATCAAATTTATTGTTTAATCATTGCTCGAAGCGTTGTTCAATGCATTGTTTAACCTGTTTACCGTTCACCTGCGACCCTCGCGCAAAGTTTCCCCAGTATTCTTTACAATACTGCCATGAATATCGCGCGCCGTGATGCCTGGCGCACCCAACTCGTCGATCACGTTTTGCATTCGGGTAGTCAAAGGGTTAAGGGGCCATTCGACGTTGTCATTATTAATTGTCAGCGGTTCGTGAGAGCCAGGGATAGAGGAAACCGAGGGGAAACAAAGGCAGCAGACCCCGGGCAAAGGAGTCGCAGCAGCGACGACGACGACGACGACGACGGCGGCGGCGGCGGCGGTGGCTCGAAGGAAAAGAGAGAGAAAGCGAGAGCCCGGAGGGTCGGGAATTGAAAAGCCTTTGAAACCTCGTGTTCCCGGGGAACGACTGTGAAACTGAAGCTTTTCGGACCCTCGGATGCATCGGCTAATTGATCGTGATTGAAGGTAAAGCGTAAGAGGGCAAACAGAAGGATACTGTCTACCATGTTGATGTCTACCTTCCGTTTAGTTCTTGGATTTCGCGAGACCTATCGAAAGAAGTGTGAGAGCTTAATGAAAAAGGGCTGATGAGTTTCTTTTTTCAAACTTATCCGCTACAGGAAATCCAGGAGACCGTGACCGCCACTATTTTAATCGATCAGGTCTCCCTGTTCTTGATTTCTCCCCTGCGACAAAGTTTTCTTCGGTTCCGAAGAGGATTCTGCTAGGTTCAGCAATAGATTCATAGTTGAGGCCATTGCTTCGTTTGTAGTTTACAGGATTTTATGAATCCTAGAATAAAATGGTACACAGTGTTTACTCGATATATGTCCGTAACTCGGGTCCACTCAGGGACAAATATCGACGAGGAGATAGTATTTCTTGATCCACGCCGAACGTAGGAAACAATAACGAAGCTCTAGAGTAAACACTGTGTGTTTTATTGAGTAGACAAATTTAGCAACATTGTTGTAAAGAAATGCGAACGGTCTTATTACTTAACCGAATCGAAGGGCAAAGGTCCTGGGAACTTGCGAGTCTTTGAAGATAGTTTGCGGATTCTGTTTAGACGCGCTTGAGAAAACCGATTCACATTTGTGAAATGTAATGGACTCTGGTCTTGTTCGCCACGCTCGGCCAACTCGAATAAATTTGTGGAAACTTCGAGAGTTCGGTCCGGCGGCAGTCGAGGAATTCGAAAAATCGAGCCAGTCTCGGCCTAATCTGGAATTAAAGGAAGTTTCGCAACCTGTTACCGGTTGGCCAGGCTTCACAGCCGAGGCTGTCCCTTGGAAAAAATTTCTCCGAACCGGTCGAACTTTCGCCCGGTTAGATAGGTGCTTTTTTGTTTGTTTATTTTTTTTCCCTGCACGTGTAAAGTTCATAAACACGAGGAAACTCGACAAAGTTGCGGGGGACGCGTGTCGCGAAGTTTGGCAAGCCCGGCACGCTCGGAAATTCGAATCAGCCCGGGAACTTGAGCGCGCGACGACGTACACCGCCGAATTTGCCGGAGTGAATATGTTTGCCACGTTTAGGCGAGTTTCGGGCACCTGATGAAGGGTAATGCGTCGAGAAAATTTGAGGGGGAAGGCTTTGATAGACATACTGGAAGTAATAATAATTCGACGCTCATCCCCGCCGGAAAGTTTCCGTTTCGGAGGTGACGAATTGGGCTTGAAACTTTGGGAAAGACTCCGAGGATCTTTGATCCTTTCATCTGTTTTGAATGAATTTTTAAAAGAAGGAGTTTTGTGATTGGTATTAAAAATTTATTTCAACCTCTGTGAAATAGTCTAGGAAAGTGGACTTTGATTTGTGGTCTGTCTTTGCGGAGAAATTTGCAATTGTGTTGTAAAATCCATTAATATCTTTTCACCTAAACGTTCCGTTGTAAATTTCACGATGCTGTAAATGCTCAAAGATCATCGACCTAATGATGAAATATTGCAGTGCTTAAACTGCAGATCTATATGCAAATTACCCCTTTGTAGCAGGGTGGAAGAATTTATTTCACGGTTCAAAAGACGTCGGGTAATCTTCAGGATTCTGAAGCGCAGTGAAGTGAAGAATCGAGCACAAATGAGGCTTAGAAGCTTCTATGACGTTCTATCTGACGAACTATTTGGTATAATAGCTTGAATGGTGCAACCCAATGTTAACGTTGCGAAGGATATGGTTTTCAGTGTAAAAATGAAGTTTTCTTGAATTTTGACAGAAAATAAAGTCTTTGGACTACCGAAGCTTACTGAAGCAAAAGCTCAAATGAGTTACACAGAGCTTTCGCAATTTCACAAATATTGCGAAAATGATTTGCTGTATAAAATTGAAGTTTCCTTGAATTTTTACGAAGCATCAGGGATCTTCGGGGCATTCGGTGAAATATCGAGCTCAAATGATCCCCCAGAAACTGCTGCGGTCTTTCAAAACGGAATTGAAGATTCGATCTAGCGGATCGTAGAGTGGAAAGTCCGTCTTGTCAATCTATTGCCGGCAGGTCACGAATTTTCGACGCGTCGCATTTGATTCGGCAACTTTGAGCAATTTCGCAAATCCGCGGTGCTTCACGGACTTCCCTGCGATTGAATCAGTTCGCCTGATCGGTTTACCGAGACCGATCGACATCGTAAGACCGTCCGGCCTCGCAGAATTTGATTAATATCGCGGGTTCGACGGCGGTACGTAAACGCCGTGAATTTAGCGAAATACCTGAAGGAACTTCGTAAATTCGGTTAATTTGCCGAAGCAAAGTAACGGCGTAACCGGGAACTCGATCGCGAAGCTCGATCGCTGATGTTATACCGCTTCGGTGGAAATTGAATAATTATGCGTGCAAATTTTCGTGCACGCGATCCGGCGTGTACAGCCCCTTTCGTGCGTCCTTACCTCCGAAACAGTAAGCTGTCGCAAATTTGCGCAGACTGTTAACACTTTGACCGCCGTGTCACCGAATATTTGAACGACTGCGGTATTTCTACGGACTCAAAACTTAATTTCAGCGGCGGCAAACTTGCTTGCGGTCCGTGAAATGTAAAATGATTGCGAGAGTAATTAACAGCATAAATCTGAACTTCTCAGTGTTTGTTCCGTCGATTAAATTACTGCTGCTCAATTTTTGGCATACCTGGGGTAACATTCTTAGAACTGGAAACCGCGACAAAATGGTGGACTCTACAATTTTGCAATTACAGTAATTTCTCCGTATATGTCGCCAAGGCCTCGATGATAAATCTCGCGAAATTATCGCCACTACCACGGGGTATACCCAGGGTAAACATGACACAGGAGAATTCACTGTACCGGGATTTAATAATTCTATTACAAAAACATTTACAAGAAACTAATTCGACGAAGTCTTTGGACATATGCTGTAATAAAAATCGCTGAATATAAATATCTTCTTGTAATTTCTATGAAGTGATCAAATTAAATGGTCAATTTTCCTGCTCTCTAGAGTTAACATTAACACCATCCCTTGTGCGCCAGGGTGATTAAAATTGCTGTTCGGAATCGTCTAAACGCGCGCAGGAACATCACGTAACGAATAAAGCCAGCAATGAGGGGAAGAAAGCAATCGGGAAAGGGCGGAAAGACAAAGACAATAGAAAGCAAACTGGCGAATTCTGCGCAGTTAGCACCCGGGAACATCCCGTAAACACGTTAGGGTGGTCGGGGGATGTTGTCGAGGGCAAAACGGCATCAGCAATTAGCCTGATGAGCCGTCATTCGGCATGCAAACACGCCGGCGAACGGACTATTACCGTTCGAACCGGTGGCACAGGCGAATCTAAAGATTCGAGGAGTCGATTGCCCGTTTGGAAACGGTGATCAGGCGCGTCGGGGGGACGTCCGGAGGTTTCTTGTTGCTTGGGGGACGTTCCGCGGCCATGGCGAGCAAGTCAGTAATGGCCTGGGAAAGAGAGTCCTCCCGCGGAACTTTCATCACCGGAACCATTGCGGCGAGATAGCCACGCGCGTCTATGAAGCAGAAACCCGGGCTAAAAACTGCGAATTCGCGGGCGAGCCTCGCCTCGAGAAAATACCATCCTGCCCCGAGGAAATACCGGTCTGCCCCCTAGGGCAATAATGTCCACGGACGCGAGCTAGACGAGCGTTTTTCGATGAGCTCGCAGAAATACGTTCCTGATAGCTCGGAGGAACGCGAGCGTTCCAGCCTGATAACGTTTCGCTGTCTGATGTTTTAAGTAGTGGACCGACGGCTGCAATCAACTATTTTATTGAGTCAGATGTCATTTACGTTCTCAGATACGGTGCTTTTATAGCGACTTCTCTTGACGTCTTTTTGAACAGCACGGTAATGTAGTGGCTCATTCGTTTGTCTCGTTTTTCGAACAATTATGGAGCTTCGGGAATATGTAGGATTTTTGTCCCACCCAAATTGGCTTTAAGGGAGTGAAATCGTCCCGTGGAAATTTGGCTAGGAGATTTTGTCTCCAATTACGTAAGTAATTTGTACATATTTTACCAGATGGTAGTCCTCGTTAAAAGGAACAACTTTCGTCTGGAAAACTTTTTCCTGTCCCTTATAGTTTGCGAGTTATAAAATATAACAATAACCGAATTTTCAACGGTCGATTTCCCCTCCTTACGGTGAATTTGAACAGCAAAATAATCGCATAATACACACGCCTACAAATGCACTACGTGTCCCCAAAGTTCTATAATTTTTTTAATTTCCGGTTTTGGGATCAGGCCTTGTAAGTTTTTGCCGCGGTGTCTGACCACGACTAACTAATTCTACTGCTTCGGAATACACTAGGGAACGAGATCATGAATTTTCAAACTAGAGTAAAAAATGAATTAATTAAATTGTGACTGAAAAATAAATGATTAAAAAATAAATGAATAAAACGAGTAAAAAAAATTATTTAAACTGTGAGTAAACAGTAAATGATTGAAAAAAATAAATGAAGAGGTTGAATGATCAATTGATTAAACGTACAGGCTGGACTCAGCAAATAAAATATGTATGTTCAGGAATTCAACCGGTTGCCCTCGCTATGAACATGTTAATTTGATAGGTAATAATTGATCGACATTTGTGATCATTTGGGGGGGGGGGGGTCGAACGAGTGGACGATGTAACACTTTGCACAAGGCACTCTCGTGTTACTGCCGTTTAATTACTGCCATTACAGGACATTTGTGCTGTCATTCTGCTCGTTCCGATCCAACAACGTTTGCGCCGATAAACGTGTAATTCCCCAGTGGACAGTGACCTTTGTAAACAATCTAGGTGTCCTGTCATTTACACTCGAGCAGCTGTGGGAGAAACGTAATTTGAATGCCGGAAAATTTATGCTAATTAACAATATTATTATACAAATTATACGGTACCTAAACTTGTTCATTATAATACAGCTATTATACAGTTACAGTTATTCGAAATAAGCAATACACCCACTGTAAAATAATTTTTGAGTACGTGAAATGATAATGAATATTATTAGAATATGAAGTAGTAATCCCTACAATTGATTAGACATACGTCTGTTGGATACGAAATGTCGAAGAAATAATTTTAATTAATCATCAAATAGTACAATTCGACAGAGAAGTAGTAGTCACTAGCAATGGTCAGGCACGTCTCCAACGCGCATTGGAAAATGGAACGACCGTACTAAAATCGATTTAAAAACAATGTCGCAGGTGTAATAAAAGGAAGGAAGCTTCTCGGGATATAATATCGAGTAAACAACGTGTAATTTACTCTGGACAAGTAGTTATCAGCCACAATGATCAGAAACACATTGAATAGGCACAGAAAGTAGAGCGAACTGAGTGAAAAGCGTGACGTTTTCATAAAACATACGCGTGCTATCAGTTAACGGGCCATAGTAGGGGTGGGAAAGAAGGTGATGGAATAATATGGACCGAGCCAGAACTAGATTGCGTCAAACATGACCGAACGTAGTTCTACAGGTGAGCGTAGAATACATCAACTTTAAGTGTGCTCGACCTAATTAGTTGGAAAGCGTCTGTTTTAGTAATTATGACTTGTAATTACATTCTGAAGTGGAAATTATGAAGTAAAGTAGCCGGGAAGAGTATTGGTTTAATGTTCAGTAGTTTTCCGAAGGACTTGTCAGACGCATAACCAGTGTGTGAAGGAAATTGCTCCGGAAATTCACCGTGCTGGTAGAGCTGCTACCAAAATCAAAGTTTTGCCCTGTTAAATACCCTACCAAATATATTATCAAAAGGAAGAATTTCTAGTAAACTAGAAAAGTAGCCAGACATACCCAATAATCGATCCTTGAATCCACAAAATGGGAACACAAATCGATAATTAAAAAGGTACGTGCCACGATGGCTTAAGTAGATTATACCGACATGGTCAGACAACATATTATTAGCTCCTCGTGTTAAATTCAATATCCGAGTTTTGAGGGGCATTCTCTGCCACAACTATCCCGAGGTTTCAGATAAAGTTGATCACTTAGCCACAGAAGTATTCTTAGTTCACTAATTCCAGCGTTAAAATCGGACGTTCCAGCCGGAAGGAGATAAATCGCGTCGATACCGAAAAATTCCGATAATCAGGACAATCGTTCTCAATTCGACGCGCGAGGAGAAAGCATCGGAATTAATTTCAGCTCGTCGGGCCGGGAAAAATAGGCGCGAATGCGCGTTCTTTTGAGGATCGTGATAAAATGACGCTTATTAAGGGCGCGGGTCCGAGGGCCCTGTTTCCTTTTTAAGAGGGTTCGTTTCGAAGCGTGCCTGTCGGCGAACGTTTTTATATAAGCGATACAGCTTTCGCTCATTATCTTAACGAAGTTCCTTTGCGCAATTAAAATCTTAATTATTATTATCGTCGCGCGCTCGAGCGAGCGAGCGAGAGAGAGAGAGAAAGAGAAAAAGAGAATGGAGGGGGAGCTGGGCTGCGTTTTCGCGCTGCGGTTCGTTGTAATTAATTCTCAGGAGTAGCAACGGGCCACCGTCGGGATTGCAAAATACGCGGGGGGCGTTGTTGAAACAATTCGCGAAAGCGCTGCGCGAATTGTCGGCGCTATCTCGCGTTCCAGATAAATACGCCACGCGTTATGTTATTCTTGCTGTTCAACTTGCTCGCAAAACGACGGGGAAACGCGGAGACAGCGATCAAGCTCTGCCGACACTTTCCCGTTCACACTTGCTCGACAATAACGCGAATCAACCGGTAGTTTGCTACTTTGTTGCTAACCCCTCACTTCCTGACATTGTGTCAGAATAATTGCAAAAATTTCGACTACTGCATGAAATATGAATGTTTCTTTCACTTATTTTAAATCAATATAAAATTCATTTTTCTCGCTATCAGTATCTAATCATTACAATAAATTGAGCCACGCAATAACTACACTCCACTTAAAATGCAAGTGGAAACGTCCGCGAATGGTCAGACTCGTACGCGAAAATGGTTACAAAGGGCTTTTCGTGAAATATAAAAATGTTTCTGACGATATAAGGAGGTAGACGTTTAATTTAATATTAAAATGAAAAATGAAATAAAAAATATTAAACTATTTAAAATGAAAAATCTTGAAGCAACCATTTAACTAAAAATTGTAGATATACTCGGACCGCGCTATTTTTAATTTGATATTACGCATTGTTCCCTCCAGTAAATAACTGTTAAGGCTAATATAACTGTTAAAATATTCATTAGTAATCATTGCAATAGGAAAATAGGTGTCTTGTGACACGCCCGAGGTACTGAACGCGGTAAATCCGATATTTAACGGTAATAGGAGCCACGATTCGAGGAGTAAACATCTCGATTGGACATTTTTCGGGCGAATTTATAAAATCGTCGGGACGGGCGCCGGTTTGAGCCGAACTGAAATGAACAAATAGGCCGCGGCGTACGGAATGCGATTGTTTTCCGCGGTGTATAACGTTTCCCGAAGCTTTTCACCGGCGCGCACGGACCACGGGTTTCGACGGTCGTTAATGTAAAACATAGCAGCAATTTATTTTTCTTGCTGGCGCGCGTTTTATTTTCACGTTTTACGCGCGATATTTCAACCCGGCGGCCCCGGGATATCATCTGGCGGTGTTATTCCCCCGAGTAGAAACCTTTTTAACGGGCCGCTTTCTTTAGCTGTAACAGCCGTTTAGCCGGCGAATAATCTTCCCGTCATGCTTCGCGACACGGAAGTTAATGACCCCCCTCCCGTTCACGATCCATGGAACGCTTAATCAATTAGCGTGTCGGTGGCGACGCGCTGTTAATAGACCCCGACTAGAATTCTCGATCAACACGGGAGAAAAACAACGCGTGAATAAATAAATAAACGCTTACAAAGGACACCAGTCGTCCACACCTTCGCGCGACAGTTAACGAAGTTCCAATTCCATCGTGCAGCCACTGGCTGGCTGCACTGTGGTGCTGTTCTACTAGCCGAATGTGCAACGCCGGCGGTTAATGGGAGAGCTGGATGCCGGATTCCATGATAAACAAAACTTTCCTTACGTACCCGGCCCCCACGTCGCCGGAATTAAACGGATTATTTATAAAACTGAGCTTCCTGTCGGTTAATTAGCGGCCGGCGCTCTAACGAACCTGAAAACATTACGAAATCTGATCCACGGCCCGGATAAACGGATTAAAAAACGGAGAGAGAGACCCCTGACTCTGTCAAGGATATTTCGCAGCGCTGCTAATTCGACGATGCTCTATTTGAAAATAATTTGCTTGCTTACTCAATTTTCAATTCGAGAAAAAAGTTTCTACTCGATGGGATAGAATAAAATTTCGAATAAGTTACATGTCGTGTAAAAGCCGTTCTTTCTACTTGAAATGTTTCCTGTATAGAGGTCTGATCATTGCTACAGATAACTACATACAGATTATTTCATTGTGTCTTTCATATTCTTTCATTACTCTTCTCGGTCCATTCAATGTTTGTTAGAAGCCAACAGTCTCACTTAAAATATTTGTCGCATCCACGTCTGACCATTTTTATTGACAACTGCTTGCCCAACGGATATTTTGCGCCATTCTTTAATGAATATTGCTTCAGTACTTTTCTTTCTTACCACAATCGCACAAAACGATTTGAATCTTTTACAAAAGCCCTCTGGTCTACTTATAAATATTCTTCCATGCATGCCTGACCATTCCTACAGATAACTACTTGCCAACCGAATAATCCCTATTCCACTTCCCCAACTTTCTTCCACTACATCTCTCAGCACACATTCCAAAACAATTTATGCGTTCATCAGATGCCAACCATTCTCCTACCACTTCTCTCACACAAGTCCGACCATTCCTACAGACAACCACTCTCCAACAAACAATATCTTTGCTATCTCCTCATTCTCCCTGCCCGATCTTCTCACCCAGAATCGCCCCGAACAATACATACATCCCCCAAAAGCCATCCATTCCACTTTTAATATTTCTCGCCCACGCGTCCGACCATTCCTACGGATAACTACTTGCGTCAGAATGAAATTCCCATTTCGCGGCTCTATTTCGGGGCATACCGCACGACTCCCTTGAAAATCCAATTCACCGGGCGATCCACTATCCGTCAACGCCCCTCCGAAAAATAATTAACTGCGTATTCCATGCGCGGCTGTCCGACAATTCCTCGAGAAAACTGCTAGTCGCCTGCGGCATGTAGAGAGCAAGCCAGCTCAGACGATACCATCTCTCTGTTATCCAATGGCCCGCGGCTCTCCACCGGAAACGCACTCTTCGGGAATGTGTCAGGGTCGTCGGTGGATATCCGCGTCACGTGCTCCCGAGGTCTCCGAGCGTATATCCATCGCGGACGTCCCCGGACATCTCCGTGAACGCCCGGCCCGCCGGCGTCGGATATATTCGCGTCACGTTCGCCCGGCGTCTTTGAATATACATTCATTGTGGACGGGCCGAGCGTGTACCACGAGGATTTCGTAGCTGCGTCGTCGTTCTCGTCGTCGTCGTCGTCGTCGTCGTCGTTGCAAGACGTGCATTATCGCACGCGACGCCCACCACCAGGATATTCTCTGACATCGCGGAAACTCGTAATCCCGCGACTTCCTCGCTCACTCCCTCCCCACCCCATCTTCTCACCGCACCCCCCAGTTTCAACCCCCTTCCCTCTAGGCATTCGGATTTCGATCACGCGCGACTTTTGCAATTAAATCTCGGACAATTTGATTTTGCCCTTGACGGACGTAGTCGGGAATCGCGCTGCGGATAGATCGAGTCGATCCTTCTGCGGTCTGAGCTGGTAACGAGTTCTTGATCGTGGGTTCAGCTTTTCTGTAGACCGATTGTCAGTGTCTCTGTAGAAATCGAAAGTTCTTGGAACGAAGTTTTCAAAGATAATAGATCGTATAATCTGAATTGTTGAATTCGTGATTCTTGAATGATTACATTGCACATGATCTGAAATCGAACATTTTTAATTATTTACATAAATTTAGGACGACGTACCACTGTTTTTGAATAGGATGTCTTAGAACGGATCACTGGCGCTTCGTTATCGAGAAAATCGAGTTTGAAAATTCATAGGTTTCCCGCGCCCTAGTATATTCACATGCAGTAGAGTTGACTGGTGTTGATCAGACGCGTCAGTCGATTCCTATTGAACGGCTTGCGTTGCTCCTGAATTTTCAAACTCAATTTCCTTGAAAAGGAAACGTCAATCGAAAAATAGCATTGTTCTTTTTTCAAATAGAATTACCCCCTGCACCACACTCAGATACGTTACTGATGCAGAAGCTACGTGGACATTTATTTCTTCCGTTAATAATTATAAGTTGGGAATAATCTAGCAATAACCTTACATACTAACTCGGTATTTAAAAATGATCTACATGAAATTATGAGAGGCTAGAGATGCATAGAATTTTATTTAAAATGTTCTTCTGATGTTTTTACTGTTTTGTAACCGAAATGGACAAGAATATAAATTAATAGGGAAATGGAATTTAAATTGCAAGGGCCCAATCATCGCTGTCTGTATAATAATCAAATACATCCTTCTTCCAAGGGTCGATACAGTGATTTTTGGAGAAAATTGTGCACCCAATAATAAAGACAATTTCCCGTAGTGGTTCTTTGATATTCTATTTTCATATCTGCTCGTGACCACGATTCCCAGGCATCACGAATGCCTCCGATGATCCGAGGATGCAGTGCATGTGAAACCGAGCGCGTAACTGTCGGACAAAAACAGAAACCTCAAAGCTTTTCTCTCGGACATTTTTACCGAGCAATAACTCCGGGTAAACCGATATCTGCGACCGGATGATTGACGCTGATTGGTCCGACGAACAAAATCCTGCGGAAACTATAGTCCCCCTCGCGTTCAAGCCGAAACGATTTCTATTCTTGATAGACATTTTTGCGGACGAAATAAAAGTTAACGATCCTAATCAGAAAGTCTTTGCGCGAAAGAATATTGATGACCCTGGAATCTCGATAGAATTTCCTCTAACATTTCTTAAACAAAGCCGGAAACAAAACGTTGACTGTGATGTTCAAGCTAATACGTGGCTCTCGAAATTAATTTATTTCCTCTTTCTAATAAAAGTGGATAGTATTTTTACAGATGTTTTTGGAGTGTATAGATTTGTCATTAATAGACTGCGGATTTTATAAATTTGTGACAAAAATGAGAAGACAATATTTATTTTCCATAATGGTCCACCCTTCTAGTCATGAATTTCTTTTATGTTCGACTTTAATAAGTGAAAAATGATGAGGATTGATGTCTGAGGAGGAAAAAGGCAACCTCCTTCAATGGAGGAGGCAATTTTATTCCGTCTGTGGTTTGGTTGTTTGTAAGAGGATAATTTGTGAAACAAGGACCGCGAATTAATTCGTACACCTAATAAAAACGCACTGGCGCGAGCAAAGTGAAAGTACAAATGGGTCGAGCAAAGCAAAGGGAAGAAGCAAAGCTAATCCGGCGCAAGACAAGTTAAGGAAGGAGGCTCGCAGGCACTCAGGAAACATTCCCACCGAGTGAGCACGTTATCCATCTGCGGGGAGAGCGCTTCTTTTGTCTTCCGATATCAAATATCACTTGAGCAAAGCCTGTTTCCCTGGTCGGAGGGAAGAGTCCACGTTGCAGGGAATCCCCGTGGACAGAATTTGATCATCCGGTCCCGCGGACGCCGACTTTCGTATCTTCAGGATCCGAACGTCCTGCTCGAGACCTCTAGCCGGTACACACAAAAGCCCGTGGAACTTCCGGCTCTGGCCGAGCCCCATAAAACTGACAATTTCGCTTAAGTGGCATATCTGGAGCATCGTTTTATTCCACGCCCTGAATTCTCCGCTCTTCTGCTTTCCTCATCCCTTCTCTCTCTCTCTCTTTCTCTCTCTCTCTCTCTCCCTCTCTTTCTGTCTCTAACGATATAAAGTTGGCAATACCCGGGGCCAGCATCTGTCCACCGTTGTCCACTTCTAACGCGAAAAAGTGACTGCATGTGGACCAAGGAAGTCTGCATTTCATCGCGAGATCCTCCTCGGCATCCCTGGTCACGTAGATGCAGTATAGAACACCGGGGGATACACTCGAAAACCGGCAACTTCCCACGCATCGATAACGTATTTTTACTACCCCCGATTTCCTTCGAGCAAAATAATTTTGCGAACCCTAGCAACAAATCCTTTTAATGCGGGGGAAATTTTCGATTTCTAACACGTTCACTGCCCAGGACAGTAAAATTTAATTTTTGTTCACTGGACAATTACCTGAGCACAGCTTCATTCAGATTCGCATTATTCGGAACAGTTCAAGATGTGATCTCTGTGATGGGCTTCGATTCTTCTTTACCGATAAGCAGACCCAAAAAATGGGTGGGTGTAATTTCAAACGATAAAAAGGTTACAAGAATTTAAGAGTGTCAATACATTTCTCGCAACATAATAAAACCATTAGAGGGAGGCACAAATTCCTGTTTGCTTCCTATGTCTTGCAATTAATGAAAAGCGTTTTTATTTTTCATAAAGATCCACAGTCTACTGCGAAATTATCGATAATAAAAATAACTGAATCGCTCTAGTTTTTGAAGGAGTTTTTAGCAAAAGAAAAATTACATAAGACATTGCTCCCTTATTGTCAAAATCAAGTGTAACATTTAAACCGGCCAAGTAACAGGTTGTGGTAAAATCATTATATGATGACAGCTCGTAATGAATAATAATGATTATTATAGTACACTCTTCATGCCAATTTTCTTTAATAAAATCGAAGAAATAGACGCTGGGGGAAGATCTTGAAAAATTTCACATGCCAATGTACAAAAATCATAAACCCCGAATACATTGTGAAAGGCTCGCTAAAAAAATATGAAAAAATAACGCGATCATGTGAACGGTCTCCCGGAGTGACGTTACCGAGAAAAACAAAGAATGGACTAATAACGGAAAGTTTATGGTGATCACGGTAGGTGGTTCACCCCGCGGGAAACAAGCCGCACGATCGAGCCAAGTCGAGGCGAGATGCGGTTGTTAGGGGAGTCGTTACATTTAACGACAGTCGCTCTCCGTTTAACAGCCGTCAAGTATGGACGCCGGAGCATACCACTATAAAATCGTGTTATTAGTTACACACAATGGCGAGTAAACACTTCTTGCGTGCCGTTGTGGATAAGACCGTCGTCGCACGGTCGGCCGAAAGACAACGTGTCTGAAGCGATGTTTCGTGCGATCCAGCGACAACGATTTCAGTTGACAAAACTTTATTACAAGTTTACACGTAGTTAATATCGCGAGCGCCCGACAACCGGCGCGTCGCTGAACGAGTAAGAACGACGCTGTGTAAACGAACGCTTGTTTGTTTCCCGGGAACGTTTCACTCTGACCTCCGCGTCCGTGGGATGAAATTTTCGAGTGTCCAGCAGCGAAATTTTCAGCAGAAACGCCACCGTAGTATACCAGTCAAGCCGTTTTCCGGTGCAGAACGAGAGCTGCAGTACGATAACGATTCTCGGAAGATTCCACGTACGATGTCAAAGGGAAAATGTGGAATAAAATCTTGCCATAGCGCGCTCGGTCTTCCAGGAAATCTTGCTTGAATATTAAGCTAATGTTCCGCTTATTGCGGATACGGGCGCAAGCGTACGTGATAGTCTTTGAGCCTCTGTTTTCTTGTCCAGAATCAGACCTAAAGTATGACAACAATTCTCAGAAGATTCTGCGCTCGTAAACAAAGGGAAAATGTGAAATAAAATTTTTTCACGCGACGCTGAATTGTCGAGAAAATCTAATTTGAAAATTGGGCTAATGCGGCTGACAACGACTCGCTGCTTCCCCTTACACTGGATACTAATGCAGCATGCTTGACGATCATGCATGCTCCGTCTTCGCGAAAACAAAAACCGGGGACCCCGAAATTTCATTCCACATTTTCCCGCGCAATTTCCCGCACAATGAATCGGTTGATACTTACTTATGCTACATTTTCGTCCACGCGAAGCATTAATTAACGTTCGTTCGAAGTTTGTTGCGCTTGGGGAGTTTGAAAGATTATTAGTATGTTCCAGTTTCCAAATAAAAGTTCCGAGTTTCCCTGTGGATAAATTATTATGCGGCACGTACCCTGCTGACTCTCGTATTCCCAACTTAGCAAGGATCGTAAATTGGCAGGACACATTTCATTCAAAACTCAAGGAAAAAATGTTCTAATATTTTTACCGACGTTTCCATATGTAATATTTTCGACTAAAACGTACCTTCTGTTTCTCGGCCCGCTATATCCTGGGGAAAAATGTTACAAAAAAATTAATAAAGAATTATGAAAGTAGAGGCTTCAAGCTTTAAAATAATCCCAAACTCGACATCGTGCTATTTTTTTTTTAACGCGGTTTAAAGACCGACAATTTTTCGAAAATTGCATAGATCATTTAATTGATCCGAGGGTTAGATTTTTAATATCTATTGGGATCAGAAACCGTGTCTTACATCGATCGCTCAACAAAAGATGGATAAACGAAGACTATTAATTATCAATTCGACGAAACGGATCATCGATCGAACCGGTAACGGGCCGGTTATCAATTAATATCAATTCGGGCGCGTGGCTCGTTAAAAATTAACCTACCAGCGTCGTTTAACAATTCACGAGGGGTTTCCCGCCGCGCGACTCGCGACCGTTTAATAATTTAATTAACACCGTGTCTCGGCGCTCTGTGTCGCGGTCCTCCCTCTTTCTTTTTCGTTTTTCTTTTTCGTTCGTTCTTCACCCCTGTTTCTCCTAGTGTTCCACCCCCGGGGTCCGATTAATTAAAATTTTTCTGTAAATTCCGACTGTTCGACGGTCGACCATAGGGAGGGGTTTATTAAGACCATAATGCCGGTGAGTTAGGAGACCAGAGGATCATTAAATTTGATTTACGGGATTCCAGTTTGTAGTTCAAAACAGATTGTTCGGCGCAAATATATAGTATAGCGATACTGCGAAGAATCAATAGCACCCGGCCGCCGGTGGGCATTGTGTGTGTCGCCGCACATGCAACGGGTGTTTTTGAAGACTCGCAACAACCCGCAACAATGTCACAAAAACACGCGAAAATGCTAAGCCTAGATTCGACTTTTTTCATATCTTTTGGAAGGCAGAGTAAAATGTATCTGGTACACAAATTAATTCGTGGAGCATTGTCCACGAAACTATTGTTCGTTTACGAGCAACAACGGGTGGATTGCAAATTAACAATCCCATTGGAAGAAGCCATCATTTTTTTTATTTTATCTTTAACTCTCATTAATTTTTGTCAAACGGTAATAACATTAGCTGGAAACAGTAATTTCAAAGGAATAAATCTATTATGAGGGTCACAAATTAATTTGTACACCCAGTGTATATAGAAGATTGTTTCTCTGTGATTGTTTCTCTGCAATGTTGCCTCTCAAGAACACGAAACGAAATTCTCTTGTTTTATTTTTTGAGGTCGCAGTTAGCGTTAGAAACGCCGAATGAATCCAGATTACTTAATTTTAATAAAAATACATCACGAACAACTGCGTCCACACACTGAAAACACTTCAGCAACAATGCAGAATTCGGAAAGCGCGGCTGGCGGTACAGCGATCGATTTATACAAATTTCCGTGCCGAGGACTGCGGGGATTATTCCAACAAAAGAAAAAAAAGTGTGCTCCCGAAAACACCCACGTCAAACGGCAAAAACAGGTGTTCCGATAGTACACACGAACGGCTATATATGTATTTTTTTTTCTCGTATCGTGATACACGTGTACCGTTCAAGGAGTCCAGGTTATATCAATGTTTTTTCACTTTAAATTCTATTCGGTGTCCTGGCACCCCACGCTCGCAAGTGAACCCGGAAATCGACGTCACCGGAATTTTCCATGGCGTTAGATTCTACTGTGCGCGCGCGTAGGAATTCGGTAACAAACAGAATCGGGGCTGTCGAAATTTCCGAAGAAAATAATGTCTCGCGAACAAGATTTACCTGGCCGGAAAACCGTCGAAATTGTTCTCCATTGTTTCCGCGAGTTTGCCAGCGCGCGTTCCATCGACGGTTTCAAGAGGCAATTTGTTCCGAACAAAGCTCTCCGTGCGGAATTTTTGTCAAAATACAAAACGGTGTACATGCACGCGTGTTTTGTAAAGAATAATTGATCCGAGAAAGACAGACAGTTCGGTCAAGGAACAATTTTTTCCCGGACGGTTCTTTCGCGAGCTGTTTTCAACGACGAAACCGATTCTGCTCGGCGATCGATCGATCGCGACCATTGTGCGTTGGATCGATGATCGTTGACCTGTACACTGTTCTACACCGGTCCCGGATCGTCGAAACATCGAAAATTAACGTTGGCTGTATTGCAAGCGTTGGATTACCGTGCTATAATTCGTTGATTGGTGCAACGAAAAGCGGTAAAAAAAAAACAAGCATTTTCTGCTTCTTCAAAAATTTACAGATCTCGTGAACACACGGTGAAAACCAAAAATCATTTGAAATTCCAAAACCCGTTGTCCTTTTATTTTTTTAAATTCGACTTCGAAGCTAAAAATTCTGAAAAAATTCATGGATGTGCATTCTAATAGCTGAAATATGCCTGATTTTTTCCGAATTTTCAATCTAAGGGGAGAAGAGAAATCACGGAAAAACTTGATTTTATTTGTCACCCCATTACTACCCCCCGTGTCGACATTTAGGGTTGAAAATTGGCACGAAGTATTTTCTTTGGAGAAGCAAATTCAATTTGCTAATCCAGAATTAATCGGCTTCCGGTCCGCAGAAGCAAAAAATAATAATCCATTAAAAATAAAGCACAGCTTTCACCAGCGTGTATCAACAGACTATTCTCGTCTCTTTTACAAATTTACCGGTTCCGTGAACGTACAGTGACCACTGGTGATACTCGTAATCAAGAATTAAGCAGCTTCCGGTCCGCAGGACTACAATGAACGGCCGAGGCAGCAATCGATCTGCTAAAATAAGGAACTCATCGATCGGTCCAAAATTACGCTACCATCTCGGGGCTAGGTTCGCTGTTCGAGGACAAATCTGTCCACGCAAACTCTGGTCGTTAGCGTATCCTGCGTTCTAGGGTCCGAGAGGCAGCGATGATGCACACACAGTTCGAGCAACTCCGGTGTCAACACAAAGACACCCGTCGAAAAGCGACAGGGGCATGGCCGCGAGAAGTGGGTTTAAAGCGTGGACAGGAGGAGAGGGGTGGGAGGTTAGGTCTGGTCAAACGAAAGGACCCTGGTTGCAACTAGTATGACCGGCCGAATTTCTGGACTTCAGGGTTCACACTCTTCGTGGGGGCCGATAGTTACCCGATAGAGTCCGCTGATCGATGGCTTTGCGGAAGCAATTTGGGTTACCGAGCAACCTCCGACCGGGCGGAACTCCCGCGGAACTTTTCCGAAGTACTTTCGCCGCAGTTGGCCGAAACCGGGATCGCAGACAACTGGAAGATTAGGAGACCGCTGGGAAACCTGTAGAGAGTAACACAAGGGAACACCGTTGTCCGTCTTCGCCGCCGCTAAGGAACTTCTAATTCCAAGGTCCTGCGGGGATCCTCGGGACCGTGTCGCGCGTTCTCTCGTTAACACGACCCGAAACAGTCCAGGATTTTCCGTAATCTTGGACACACTTTTGTGCTGTGGTCGCCAATTGAACCTGTTTTTCGTTTGGGTCAGTTCTGGTGACCGTAGGATTTTTTTCTGGGATGCTAGACGACTGCGTCAAGGAGATAAGAAGTTGCGGTTGAAACATAAGGGAACTTCGATAATTTTTTTCGTACGTGAAATTATGATTCCTTAAAACATTAATATATACATCTTTCAATGCAATGTTTAAACAGCATTTACTGAAAATTTCAACCAAATATCTTAAACTAGAAGAACGTACCAGCCATTTTCCCAAAGCCACCCTCTTCCAATCAAAACGAGCGATTCAAACGACTCTATTTTCAATTGAAAATGCAACAGAACAGTGAAGAAAAACCACAGATCAAGTTTTGAGAGCTCATTGTAAAGGGGAGAGATTTTTCTATGAGATCGCATTGAAACGAACGCGAGAAAAATTTGTCCAACACCGTATAAGGTTTTGATCTCGCAAAATTACAAATGAACAAAGGCCATTTAACTTCACGGCCCATTTTGTGAAAGAGTAAATTCGTAAAAAACGACTTCAGGGGCGTGAAAGTAGAGCATCTGCCCTTTAAAATGAGCGCAGGTAGAATATTTTAAGATTTTTTTACACGAAGTTACGCGAGTTACAAAATCGACAGTTTTCGAAGCACCTTGGAAGGTCTTTAATTTTCGCGGTCGCAGAACCGACGTTGATAAGACGGTTTGGAAACATGAATTGCGGCCTGAGATTTCGGTGATTTCCGGGCCCAGCGTGTCACGCCGGAAGTTCAATCGTAGCTGGTCGAAGGCCAGACTTTTGTTCGACCGGTGAATGGCTATTGTAAAACGATTCGTTCCCGGATGTCGACCGCGGCGGGTGGCGCAAAAGTGAAACTGCGCCTGGGCCCGTATCCCGCCGCGTGTGTCTCCCCCCACCCTCACACCCATCGATCGACCAATTATTTTCGCTCGTCTAATTGATCGCGTGCCAATATTGATCCTCCGTCTATTTTTTTTCTCTTCTACCCGTTCTTGTACAGATGCACGCCAGGCCAGTGACGGGGCTTGAAAAATTGAATCGGTAAGTTTGGAAAGGGGCAACACGGACCGGGCTTTCATTAATTTCAACTCCCCCCCCCCCCCCTGCCTACACCCCCTCAGTAATCCGAATTTCCTTGCTAATTCGTCAGATTTGTACTCGGGGATCGCTAGACGAAATTGAATCGACCCCGACTTAGTTTCGTTTCGACGGTGGTCTGATTACTTGCGATTCATTCTTTTCAATTTTATTTATCACACAGGGGGTGAACATCCTTTCGAAGTGCATTAACATATCTCCTCGTGTGCCAGTGACATCCACCAAAACGTCTGAAAACACGTTTAATTCAATCTTGGATCAAAGCTCGCTCGGCTCTTTCTCTCCTGAACGATTTTTCAAGGGCGTGAACAACCCTTAAACTCCTCGAGTGCTTAACAATGCGTTTTACTACAACGGCATCTAAATCATTCTCTCCTGAATGATTTACCCGAACAAATAACAGGACGTCTACATTTTTCCTGTAGCCCTCATCACAAGGGGGTGAACAACCCTTAACTTCCTCGAGTACTTAACAATGCGATTTACTGCAAAGCATCCGCCAGGAACAACTAATGAAAGGGCGTCTAATTTAATTACGCTGGTGAATCAATGAGCGCCTCCGCAGGTTCTCATGATAACTGAACGAACCTGCAGTTTGAAAAATCCCCATGGAACCGGGAAACAATCGTCCTGCCCACGGGACACCATCCTTTAAGGTGCATCAGCATTGTCTTCGTCCAGGCGGCGAGTCACACGTGCCTTGACACCGGCAGGAAAGAGAAAGGGAGGGGAGGAGAGAAAGAGGTGCGCTCGAAGACCTAGAATTTTTGTCGAGCGAGACGTTCGACGCTATTATCCTGAAAGCTCGCGAGAGGATCCATTCTGCTCGCCTACTTCACGGAACAATGGCGGCGGGCTTTAAAACTGCCTTTAGCGGGGCTCGCGAGCGCGCGTTTTAGCCTGTTAAATGCGCGAGAATTGTCACGGAGTGCTCGTAATTCCAGAAAGACCAGGGTTTGTTTGCACGTGCGAGCCAGCACGCACGGCTTAAGGCTTTTTCTCACCGCGGTGAGGATTATTTTCGCCGCGCGGGGCCCGAAGCAGAGCGGAACCGAGCGGAGCCCGGTACACCGTCCGCGAAACAAATCGCCCCGATAACGACCAACTCCCTGAACCTGTTCCTGTAATCCGCCCCTGGGAATCGTACCCGGACCGAAAACTGTCGAGTCCTTAACGGCGTATTCTTATTTAAACCTTGCCACTCTAATTTATACCCTAACTATAAGCCGTCTTCTTCGTTAGGGGGTATTCTGGTTTTCGATGCTGTTTTTCATCTGTACCAACTTTTTTTTCTCAAGAGAACCATTACACTTTTCGCATTGGGATTTTTCACACGCATTTACTGGTATTTCAAGTACACCTGTGGGTTTTTTCAAGTAAAAGTAATCGAAATTATACGAGATATAAATTTTTGTACAGAGTATGGTTTGAAAAGAACGTACTCAGGTTTTGAGTGCTATGTTTTTAACAACTTTTAGGAATTTTTTTCAGAAGAACCATTACACTTCTTGCATTGGGATTTTTCACACGTATTTACTGATATTTGGAGTGCACGTGTGAATATTTTAAATTAATAATAATGAGAATTGCATGAGTTATATATATTTTTGTAGAGTATGTTTTGGAAAACATGGGTCGACGTTTTCCACGACTGCGGTATGAATGCAGAAAATCTTGATTATTTACAAAATGGTGGCATTTAGCACAATAAAAAAAATTGACGAATTTGATTTTAGGCTAGTATGTCCTCTTAATCTATTTTAAGAAATGTTTTGAGAATTTAATTATCGAAATTGTAGTTCATTTACTATCGCGCATGAAAGGTACAACACGTTCTCAGTATTTTCAAAGGTATACGAAAACCGAGAAGTATGTAGCTTCTTGGATATCGAGAAATTTCGTTGGAACCTAAAGGAGACAAAAATTCCAGTGTTCATAGAATGTCTCAGACTCTCCAGCGTTCCCAGTTCTCACTCGGAAATAATTTAGTTTAATAGAAGCTAGTCACAGGTATGAAGAAAATGGAAACACAGAGGATGTCCAGCATAACTGAATGAAGCAGTAACATCAGGGCTAAATAGTTTTAGATGCTCCACATTTCTGTGTGATTTCTAAAGATTCCTTTGTACAGAGCACGCTGGAAGATCAAGTTATTCTCCTCTGAAGACTTTTACTGACGAAAAACTGTTACGAGATTTAATTTCTTTAGATTCAATTTCACGATTATCAAAAACCGACAACTAAATTCAATAAACCATAGTGATCCACTGGATTGATTAAAATCCAGAATAAATGAAACGCATTAAAGGGGTTTAAATTAAAATTTAAAATACTTAAAAGATAAAACTACATTTTAATTTCACTTCGATTCCTCACAATTGGCTCAGACAATTTTTTATTCAAAGACCCGCAGTCTAATAATTACTCACAAATATTTAAGATTAATCCTAAGTGTAGAACTAATCGAATAGTGTGAGTGAAAATTGCATTGCCAAGCAATTTGTTCTCCAAGGATCGATTTCAGGACTTAAATGTTGCAAAATATAATGATCCAGGTGACTAATTAAAGTCGTACGACTTTCCCCTACGCAATTGCATACTCGTTTCCAAGATTAATGATAACAGGGAACCAATTGAAACGGCCAAGTCGAAATTCCATTTGCCAGCGATCAAGAGTAGATCAGTTCTCGCCTGTTGGAAAGAGACGAACCCCGCGAACGCAGCTAATTAGAATTCGCCGGGGCGGTCTCCGTGCGTAGTCTACGGAAACACGCCTAATTATACGAAACCGAAGCAACAAAACTTGCGCGTTTCAATTCCGGGCAAGTTTCACCCCCGAAATTCGACATTAGTTCTGTCCGCGCGCCCGTAAATTCTCCGTCTCCGGATCTCGGAGATTATTCCCGAGCAGGGTAGGGGCAACAGGGATCGTTGCTGGTACGCGACTGCGTGCCGAAATAGCAGCTGGCTCCCATTACAATGCGCCAAAACCGTAATCTCTCGCAATAAACGCGTGCGATAGTGCCGGAGCACTTCCTGCGCCGTCGTCGTCTTCGTTTCGTCCGTGCAGCTGCCTGGGCCGTCTTATTAAATAACCGCGGACATGCTGCCTGGGACACTCCGAAAAGTTACACACAGGAATTTTAATTTTCTGGCAAATTAACTCTGAAACGCCTAGCCCTGTTCCTGCAGTCAAAAAACTTTGTACATGTATTCTGAAATACTTCATATCACACACAAAAGACTTCTACGAGGACCGGTTTGTTGTTTAGTTCGATATAAAATTTTTTGAAAATTGTGACTTAGGTAACACTTCACAGGCACCGGAAAGTTTTGCATGGCTTCAGAAAAATGCCTGCCACGTCTTTCTAGATTAAGACAGTTGACCCGATTTTTCAGAAAATACTGTTTAAACATCACACAACATAATGTGCATATTGTGTTTTTAAACAAAAATTATCTCACGTGCAAACAAAATTGCTGACGTTGCCCTATTTTCCAACCGTTCAAAACTGTGTAACCCTATGCAGATGTAAGTGGCTTTGGGAAACATTGAAGCGTTGGATTCTTCAGGCTGAAGAACGGAAAACATATTTTTAGTCACTCTTGTTCGTGGAGGGTGAATTCGGCACCGAAGCTCACGTGCAGGGCCAACTTTAAATTGCTGCTACGCGCCTCCGCCGGTCGCAAACTTTCATCGGCTTTCATAAGATACATAACTTAGAAAGTACTGCACGGCCTGGCTTTATGTGTGCTCTCGGCGGCGATGATCTCGCCGAAATTGCCGTCTAACGCGCCGCCGTCGCCCTCCGAGCTTCATGCAAGAACCATTCTGCGGGTTTCCGTTTGTTCGCTCGAACCACCGTTGCTGCGTCAACGAACAGACTCCCCTGTCGACACGCGACGATGCTCCCGGAAAATTTCGGCGGACTACCGGAACTACTGCCGGCTGGAAAATTTTAACGACCTTCCAGCCGCCTTCGTAAAAAGATGCACGGATTCCGACGCCGCAGTGCGCGGCCGACCCTGAAAAATTCGGGGACGAGTGTTCTTGCTGCTGAAACCGCTCACAGGAAGACGGAAAAGGCGGACGTGTTAATCTCTGCTGGAGGAAGGTTGAGGCATTGAAGTTTTTTAACGCGAACGATTTAGGGCGGGTAACTTTTTGGAAAATTGGGGATCCGAGCATGGAAAAGTCGAATGGAAAATTGATACCACGTGAGAAATTTTGGGACCAAGTTTTATGGAAATGTGGATAATTTGTAGACTTTGTAGTTTTACGGTAGAAAATTAAGGGTGAGAATTTTTGGGGTTAATTTCCTCCGAGAGCAGGAAAATCGTATAGAAAATTGATACCTCGTGAGAAATTTTGGGACCAAGTTTTATGGAAATATCGATAATTTGTGGATTTCTTAGTCTCAGGGTGGAAAATTAGGGGTGAGAATTTTTAGGGTTAATTTCCTCCGAGAGAAGGAAAATCGAATGGAAAATTGATACCACGTGAGAAATTTTGGGACCAAGTTTTATGGAAATGTGGATAATTTGTAGACTTTGTAGTTTTACGGTAGAAATTTATGGGTGTGAATTTTTAGGGTTAATGTCCTCCGAGGGTGGAAAAATTGATGACACATGGGAAATTTTAGTACGAAGTTTCATGGAAATGTGGATAAGTTGTAGGCTTTGTTGTTTTAGAAGATTAAGGGTGAGAATTTTTGTAGCGAAAGTCTTAGGAAGGCTCGTTGAAAAATTTGTGAAATTTCTTCTAGTTGTGAAATTTTAGGACGAAGTTTTATAAAAATGTGGTTCATTCGTCGGATTCGTTATTTTGTGGTGGAAAATTGAGGGTGAGAATTTTCAGGGTGAAACCTCTTGTAAAATGGAAAACTCGAACATTAAATTTGATGCTAGGGGGAAAATTGTACAACGAAGTTTTATGAATAGGTAGAAAACTTGAAGACTATACTTTATTGGGAACGGAAGTTATGAGGGTGAAAAGTTTTCAGATGAATTTCCTGGGACGATGAAGAAATTGAATATGAATATAAAAAATGAGTATTATTGGGAGGGAAATTTGTAGAAACAGTAGATATTTTGTACGCTTTATTAAATTAGGGGATGGAAAATTTGAAAATTTATTCGTGATAAAAGGGGGAGAAATCTTTTTGAAACAGTATCAATTCTATTTATTGTGAGAAAAGGGTTGCAAAAAGAGCGAGGGTGTGTAATTTTATAGAAGATAGAAATTACACGGTGGAATTTCAAATTTTCAATCGATTAACAATTTATAAAAATATCTTAATCACAATCGAATCCATGTAATGGGCCAGAAGATGCTAACAATGTTCCTTGGAACAAGAAATGAAGTTGTAAGGGCACAAAGCTTCATGTTACCCTTGAATACCTAAATAGTTGTGAAATGAATATTCTTAAATGAATTAATGGTTGTAACTCGACTCTGTAGTTTCCCCAAGCATTTTCATCAACTCCCCGAGTGATTCTTAGAAGGATTCCTGGGAAAACTGTGTCAGTGAGAACGAAGTTCCCTTCTGTTCAGAACCGACAACCACTGAATATGTATGGACACGAGACTTTCCTGTCGTCGAGGTTTTCTAGTCGGCAAACTTCGCGTCTAACATTTCGTCTAGAGTTCCCTATCTATTAAAAACTTTCGTCGCATTCATTTTCCTCTGCCCGCTTCTTTTTTCCATCCCTGAATTTCCTATTTAATAATTTGTACACTTAAAAGGGTTCCGTAGAAAGTTTTTCATTGTCAGAACATCTACCGTTGAACAATTTATACTCCTTAAATATTCCGAACAGGATAAAACTAATCACACAACGGATTCCCCATCACGAATGCTCTGATGTTGTTAAAAAATTACGTTCTTCAAATTTCTCGCTTCACCGGATTCTCAGATGCAAGATTTTCCACCCCTGTGGATTTTCTATCTTAAGATTTTCATCTCGTAACGTTCCCGAATATTGGAAACCCATCGTCACCGTATTTCTATCAAACAATTTGTTTAAACAAGTTTCGTTCTTACACACCAGGAATTTCGCATTTCCTCAGAGTATTGTCAAAAAATCCTGTTCCTGAAGATCTTCATTCTGACTCCGTGTAATCCCGAGTTATTCACTTTTTTAGACTTCGTTCTTGAAAGTTCCGAGCAGGCATGAAGTTACACTCTGAATTTTCCATCTACCAAGGACTGGTCCTATGTACAGAGTATGTATCATCAATCCCTTCAAAAAAGTTGAATTCTTCAAGTATTCCTTCTAATGAAACTGGTGTTTCAATTTCCCGTCTACCGAGAAGAGTCCATCAAGAATACGTTTCTCCAAATTTCTCTGCAACTTAAAAATATTTTAAAACATATTCTACTCAACAAAAATCATTAAAAAATCCTCGAGATCAGGGGGTGGTACGTTTTCGGCAAACAATTGCCACGACTCTGTTTCGGTAGAAGGTAACTCCGAAATGTGGCCATAATCGGCAAGTAATTACTCAGTATTAATTGGAGATCGTTCGGATACGGGTAAAGAAAGCCGGGGTTTGATCGCGTGAGTTACTGTCGAATCTAGCTCGAAGGACCAAAGGTCCCAGGCACTTGAAATTAACTGGATATTGAAATTAATCCGTTCTGAATGACCCGAGGCTCATCCATCTTGCCAACGAAACTACACAGCAGGCAAACACCCCTGAAACTCAGCCCCGGTCGATTTTCCACCGATGGCGCGGCGAGTTTACGCTCATCTTGGGGCTACCGCTGTCAAACCCTGCAGCCATTACCCTTCGCAACCTATTCAATTACCCGGTTCCGCCTATTAAGCTAGACGAACAAAGTAGCACCACTATATATATGTCCAAATATATAGCAACCCCCTGGTGTCTTTCAGATGATCTGATGCCACGTCGATTCCGAATTCTCCGCACCGCTGTTTGTTATTAATTTTCAATATTGACCAGGACCAGTTAATTTGCGGGCTTGATTGATTGCCGCTTGCTTCGGAGCGCTAGGAACACGAGCTCTATCGTTTAGGATCATTATTTCAGTCATTTGGGGGTCAGCCGGAGCTAATGGCCTGTAACGACCTCCAAAAATTCGAAAAAATTCAGCTCGCTTTGCTACTTCTTTTTCGAAAATCAAATCGTGTTCGATCTTTAATCGTTTAGGAGCTGAAATGGAAAATGTGAATTTCTTAATGAACTTATCGGATGTTCCACCAAATGATCCCCTAGTCTGTAATAATTATTTTCCTATCCTAATAAGAATATTTATTTTGAGACATTAATGTTAAAAAGTTGAAACTAATGTCCATAAACCTTAAAAAATAATAACTGCTTCTAAAAACAATAAAAATCCTTTTACCAGGAATTAATAAGCTCAATAAATCAAATGATGCACTATAAAAATGCATAGAAGATTGACAACTTATAAAAAAATGTATCGAACAAAGGGATGCGGAGGGGAGGGATGTTCTTTATAAAAATTGAAATTCACCGATATCGCTCCATATGGAACGGCCCTAACGAATGCGGGTCTGCATTGAAAAATAGAGGAGTCCTCCACGGCTGGAACTTTCTCTTTCTCTCTTTTTCTATATCTCTCTTTGTCGGGAGAAGTTTTTAATAAACATTCACAATAAGGAATACGCAAACACGCCACTTTTATCTTCTCGCGACGCGGGTGTCCTGGTTTCGTAGTTCGGCCCCGGTTTCAATAGAGGAGGGGGCAGCGTTCGAACGGGGACGATTCGATATCGGGGCTTGAGAGCCGGCAGCGTGATAAACAAGTTTCGCGGAAAGTTTGAATTAAAGGGTCCATTGTGCTCGAATTAAAAAAGGAGTACGGATAACGCGCGTCCGCACAGGAGAAAACTATCGGCCCGAGGAATTTCTTCTCGCGGCTCCCGAGGAGATATCGTTGGCCGGCCAGTCGTCCAACCGTGAACGAGATTCCCTTGGCGACGGGTGTAGAACGTCATCGAACTGACTCTGCACCTAGAGAAACTGCAAAAGGTTCCGCAAAAAAGCGTAGTAGAACAAACGTGTAGAATTCCCCGAGCGTTGTAGAATTGATGCTGCGAAGCGAAAAGGTTGCAGACGATTTTAGAAAATCCATTGTATTACACAGGGTGTTGGATCACAGGTGGGAGAAATTTTAAGGGGTGGTTCTCCGTGACAATATAAGTCGAAAATGAAGAGTAAAAATGTTGAGATTACGGCTTCATTTCATAGTTATTATCAATTAAAAATCCGCCTGAATTGCGGCAACCCGGCCAACAGAGGCGTTCGTTGCGTACGTCATAGAGGCGCACAACGCAAGCAACGTGCACCTCCGTGGACCGGGTTGCCGCATTTTAGGCGGATTTTTAATTGACAGTAACTAAAGAGTGAAGCCGAATTACTTAATGTATTATTTTAATATTGTCTTGGAGAACCACCCCTTAAATTTTCCCCCACCTGTAGTCGAACACCCGGTAAAATTAAAATTAAAAGCAACTCATTGTATTTTACGTGGCGATCGACGTTAGAATTGTAGAGAATGTCAGAACGTTAATAAATTTACACTGTTAATAAAAGACTATGGAAAACTCTAGGAACGATGGACTGAAACTGTGAATAACAACAAGACGTCAACGCGAAATTGCAGATCGAACAACTGCGCAAGGCTCCGCGAAAAATGCACCGAGAGTGTGCAGAACAGCACAATATCGACCTACTGACACAGCAAACGATTCTACGAGAAACGCATCGAACAGAGAAGAATAACAGAACGTCATCAAATTGACGCTGCGAACCGAAGAAACGGAACGAACTCTATGAAAAATGCATCGTGACTGAAAAGTGCAACAGAATACGTTGGAATAGATGTTGCGAGTTCAGAAAATATATACGATCCTGCGAAAAATGCGCCGCAAATGCGGCGAATAATGGCGCGTCATCCGAGTGACACTGCAGATCGAAGAAGTGCAAGCGATTCCACAAAACCTGCGCCGAAACTGGGAATAAAAGGACTGCGGGCTTTATGCCTTTATGCCATAAATGAATACGCCATTTACAAACGAATAGGCATTTAAGGATTATCTTGTTACACGTGATACACTCTTTTTCCACTTTTATTTCATTTTCGTTCCTCGCAATTGACTTGGACTGGCGGCCAATTCCAAGCGCAGGACCAAAAATGCACGATACCATTGTCCGCGCAGGGATATTGCTAACTGAATCGGCGATAAATGTTTGCGTCACGCTCGCGTGCGTTTACGCACCGTGCACGCGGCTGACCAATAACGGTTATTTCCACTTATGGCAATGTTTTTCGCGTTCATTTCGGTCAGGCGATATTGAGATCGATAATCGCGGCCGGCGCCGCAAGGGCGATATTTATTCCGAGTAGAAACGGAAGGCACTGGTCGGACACAGCGTTCTGTGAAGCATTCGATAAAATTCGAAATTTTTCTCGAAATCGGTCGACTGTAATTTAACAACACCCGGTACGTCGAAAGGTGTTTCGCACTCGATCAAGAATGCCCACAGCGTTCTCTCTCTATCTCTCTCTCTCTCTCTCTCTCCCTCTCTCTCTCTCTCTCTCTTTCTCTCGTCAGACATTTTTATTTACCGATTAATTTACGGCTGCTTCGAGAAGCAGCGCGTTGCTGATCGGTGGAAGTAATTACGTCAACGTCGTTAAAACGTCAAGTATTCCTGCAAGGACGCCATGCGCCGGACGCCGGTCGAAAGTTTCCGCGCGCGTAAAACACGGCACTGAAATGCCCCCGAAACGATCAAACATGGCCATAGCGAATGCGGAATTCACTGCAACGATTTCGCATTAGGTGTATCGAGTGCAGTCGGACGAAATCAGGTGATAAGAGAAAAAAAAGAGAAACTAGAGTATCTGCGCAAAAAAATTTGATCAAAAAGAACGCCCGTCGAGGATTTATGACCGAGCGCGCAGGAGCCTGGTGCAAGATCTCCATTTTCATCGATTATGCTGCCAGAAACTAGATGTTTACTCCAGATAAAAGTATAGTAAAATTATCATAATATTTTCGTCGATACACACGTTTTCGTTTTATGAACCACGCACGCCATACGTGCATAAAGCCGTTATTTATTGCATTGGATTAGCAGTTTTGCATGTGCGGCTACCGAAATGAGAATATTAGCCGAGATTTGAACACGAAAATGCAATTTTTGAACTTTGACAGATGAATTGAGTTTGTAATGTTATTCACAATGTGTACTGCGGCGCTGTTACTTATCTTTTCTGTTTTATGCATGTATACTCGTAATTTATGTGCGTGTACTAGTATTTTATGTACATACGTTCGTATTTCATCTACGTACGTTCGTATTTTATGTAAGTGTACATTCATATTTTCACGTATTTTATGCACGAACGACTGTGTTTGTTAATTTGAGCCCTCCCCGTGCAAATTGTCCGATTAAACTTTTGCTTGATTTGTAAATCCTTCGTTCGTTATCGTTGTTACCTTTACCGATTCATTTTAACGATATTATTTGTTTTGCGAGCGTACCTGAAGGCGAGAGGATGATAATGTTTAAACGCCACCTTTGTTTTGCGCTCGGCATTGAAAATATTTACAAAAATTCCACGAACGATATGCATTCGTGCAAATTAATGTGTGAAATTGGGGGAGTCGCGATCCAGTAAACATTTTATTTTCGAATTAAAAATAAAATTCACGATGCTGGCCGAAATTTAAAACGGCATTCATTCAAACACAAAATTGTGCGAACGAAATTTCAACCGGAGAACCGAATAATGTAATTTCGAAATGTCGATAACAAGACTGCCATTGCAATGGAAATGACAATGATGTAAATAAGCCGGTTCACTCGATCACTGGTACCACAATCACGGAGGATCGTACAGTAATAGTTTGAAAGAAAAATGATGCAGTCGGAAGACTGATTGTTTCCGGAGATTAGGACAAAGGAAGTTTCGCCGTGTAAAAATGATTAACGGTGTAAGTTGCAGAACGGTCTCCTGGCGGAAAGCGATATATTGTCGCAGTAATAACGGCCCCGGTATCGACAGTTGGCGCACAGGATTTCCAATAAAAAGTCTCCGGGGATAATTCGGATTGATCGCGTGTTCGTTAACTGGCCGGCTCGATCGATCCAAATTAATGCAAATGGAGCCGGCAGCAGTTTGATCAGTTTACAGGGGCAGAGCCGCGGCAGTGGCGCCGGTGCGTTATAAATCAGACCTAACAGCATCGGATCCGAACGTCTGACATAAGGACGCTTAATTGCCAGGCCTCCTGGCATGTCGCGAGATTCCGCCTTAAGACAACGATATTCATTGTTTGTCCTTCCACCAATGGGGCGAGACGCCGGACTCGTTTGCCGTCCAACGATCTCCAAAACAAATCCGCCGCCGTGTTTATTTTTTTTTTGTTTGTTTGCTACGTTTCAACGATACATTTCAATCTGTCGAGCGCTGAAAAAAGCAACGTCGTAGTCGCAATATCAAAACATATGAAAACAAAAACAACTCGGACGATTTTTCGAAAACAAACAACGCTTAAACGGTCGCACTTCTGTCAGACTATTTTCCTGCTTGCTTCGCATGATTTACGGCGGAATTATTGTACGGTGGCTGGATCAGTAATTGTTTTTTGGTTGTTGAGGGAAATTGTTGTTGGAGGAGAGTGGAAGGGGAAGGGGAAAGTATGTTTTAGTATGTACATACATAATGGTGGCTGTTGTAACACTCGATGAAACAGGTGTTTCATATTTAACTATTAAACACAGAACTTGAAATTAAAAAAAATATTACTAATAACATTGTTTCAGAAGAACCGTACCGAATGGATTTTATATAAATCGGTATATTTAAAACTAGTATGAACAAAAATTATGATAATATAAGGTGAACGTCACAGTGAAGGTTATTTCAAGAACATTCAGACCGACTATCGTTTAATCAACTCGTTTAATCACGAAATTCAGAGTGTTATTACCTGAGATAGAAGAATTTCAGAATTTACTAGAAATACTTAATAACGAACCGGACACGACTCTTTCAGGCGCCATACTGTCCCAAAAATCGTTGATATTGCAACCCGGCACCGCAAAAAATGGCAAACTCGTCGAGTCCCGTCGCAAACAAAGTTTCCTCGTTCGACTGTAGAAATTTCTTTGGGAAAAAAAGACGCCTCGAAACCCGGGGGCGAACGGTTTTCGATATTCAGTCGCATCGTCGGCCATCTTTCTTTTTTCTTTTTTTTTTCGTCTCCGTATCAGGTCGCGATACGCGTGCAGGAAGGCGAGGGACATTCAGCTTATCGCCACCGTTCGGTTCTTTTTGTGTTCGTTGCTGGTACTCGTATTAGACGCGGATTCAATGTGGCTCTATATAACGGGTGACCCACGACTCGTGGCACTCCAGTTATTTTTTAAACGGTGCTGCACAGTCCCTTGAAATTTTCGATCGTTTATCAAACCGGAAATCGAGGCGCGACCATGATTTACAGGGTTCCTTTCGAGCTGAATGGCAGTCGCATTAGATGTGGATTCGGGATAACTGTACCGGGTGTTCCGAGAGTTAGGGCACCCTATAGTAACTTTTCCAACACTTCTATACAACATATTGCTATTTTTAGATCGGAAATTGTGACTCGACCAAGATTTGTACGGTTCTTTTTCGGAATTCAATGCAATTCTATCGGGTGTCCCGAGAATCACGACGTTCTAGTAATTTTGCTAACACTTGGACATAGTAAGTAAACTTTCTGAATCACTTATTCTCGAGTCGCGCAATGGATTGAACTTAACACTAACGGGTGTCCAGAAAATTGCAGCCTTCTAGTGACTTGTGTAACACTCCAGTGAAACAATTAGTTCTCCTCGGTCAGAAATATCTTCGTCCAACGTTTCCAGAGATGCATTTAGCTCAACTGTAACGGGTGTCCGTAAAGTTTGGACGGTTCATTAATTTTTCTGACGCCTCAGCAAAGTAACTCGTAGCTACGCGGTCGGTTATCAGGCCGGAAATCAGGGCGTCCGAGGCTTATTCGGTAAACACACCCGAACGTTGCCAGGAATTCCTCCGTGTTTGTCCAACCCATCCGCGCCACGTCTGACCTATGCGCATAGAAATTGCCATGTAAGCGGCGCAGAATGGCGGGTAGTCAGTCGCCGGACGCAGATTTAGATTAGGCACGGATTAGCCCTGGGAAAACTGCTATCTACCGGCGCCGCGCCGGTTCCGCTCTCCACATGCGATATCCGGCTGCGGATACGTCGAACCGCGTCACGGATATTGCTCAGACGACATCCACCCATCTACCCGCCGCATCCCTCATCCCCCTTCCTTATCAACTCTCCTCCTCCCCCCACCACCGGACATCCCGCAAATTAACTCATGAAAAATGTGGCCCCGTCGTTCATCATACGGTCATTTGGGCTTGATGCCTCGTGAAGGGACGAACCGGTGAGTTGATTATACTGGGTGTGCCGGAAATTGCGATGAGGTCGCCTGAGTGGCTGCATCCAGGCCGAAATATATTGCGGAAGCTCCCTCCGTTAGTGGTAAAT
Source organism: Halictus ligatus (assembly GCA_028454255.1). Classification (NCBI taxonomy): domain Eukaryota; kingdom Metazoa; phylum Arthropoda; class Insecta; order Hymenoptera; family Halictidae; genus Halictus; species Halictus ligatus. The sequence continues at coordinate 4,968,794 of CM052129.1, forward strand.
ATCCTGCGGACGTTTAGCGGAACTAATATTTCTCATATTTTTCTGCTGCTGCGAAACTGGATTTTATTTATTCACTCGAGATGGGGTATAGAAAAAATTATTAGTCGTGAATCTATTTGTTCTATTATTTTCCGAGAGTCTTTCTGAGAGATGAATCTGTGCAATTTAATTTCGTTGGTCTTATTTTATCGTTTTCTGCGGTTCTTTGAAAACTGTGTGTATGCAACTCAAGGTTTCTTTCGAAACAATCCTATAGGATCAAATAAAAATACTATAATGGAATATAATAAAAATGCTGTAACATACTACGCAACCTACTATTACGCAACAATGCGATTCGAATGAAATACAGCACCCCACTATTTCGCCGGATAAAAATGCGGAAGGATATTGGAAACTCATTATGGATATACGGAAGCCAGTACACTTCCTCGATCTGCATACAAATAGTAGATTTTTGGAGAACCTAATATAACGCGATATAACTCCTCAGTGTTTGATTTACGAGAGAATTCTTTTCGTCATGTTTTAAGCTTCGATTGTGCTTTGTCTGAGTGAACTTTCGCGTGGAGCAGATAGGAGCGATAAAATTCATTAGCGTTCTATCGGTCAACACTTCCAGCAAACACGATGCTCTGTGTTATACTGCTGTTATATTTGTGTATATCCCCGACCGGAAATGATCTCTTCCTTTCAATCGATTTGTTTCGTTTTCGTTGTAGAGATTGTTGGCCAATAAAGCACAAATATTGGCTTGGTATGCACGATAGATTTCCTGTCTGACCGTTGCAAGCTGTTTATACTAGTACGAGCATGAAAATTTTTGTTCGTAAAAAATACTCAGTTTTCACTTGAACATCTAAAATGTTTGCTGTACATGTACATTTTCGTTAATAATTAATTAAATAATTTTACAAACCACAATATTACCATGTTCTTCTGTGAGAAAGAATATTATGAGAGCCCGTTTACAACATTACGAAACTACAGTGCAGAAGAATCTGCGGAATCATTTCCCGCGGAAAAAATTAGCATACCAATGGAAGCGCAACAAATTTAAACTAACGAGCACTCTCCTGTCTCCCGAGGATTGAATCTTACAACAATCGAAGAAAATAAAACCCAGCAACAATTCAATCGAAGAGGAACAAATTCCGAAGTATCGCAAAGCAGCAGCAAATCTCGAGTAATTCGATCCAGACGGAATAATTATAAAGTATCACGGAGAGCTATGCTCAGTGAGCCAGAATATAAGCTCGCGACAGAATAACTCCGAGAACTAAGACGTCACTTTATGCCGAACGAAAAAATATCCGACAAAGGCTTCGTCGCGTCCTCGATGCAAAGTAACGTTCTCGACGTGCCTCAAATTGAAACACCATGACTGCGAACACCGGAGCCCTTTGATCAGTGTAAACAGAATCGCGGAGTTAGATTGACACTGTGAAAATTATGCGGTTTCGTGACATTTTGCGGCTCGCTTAGTACAGGCGAGCTCTGGCCAGAGTTTCCGCAAAGTGGCCCATCGCTCCCTTCAAGGGGGCACTCTAGTATGGCGTGTCCGAAAGGTCAATTCATTTTTGCACGTATCAACAATTTTTGCATACAGCACTTGTAGAATATATACTCTGAAAATTTGAAAAATTACCGGAGTTATAATATGTTTAGTATGACCATCAAAGACTGGCAATTTATAGAATTTCAACTTTAAATTTCTGGAAATAGTCGCTACAATACAGGGTGTTCGACTACAGTTGGCGAAAATGTAAGGGGTGGTTCTCCATGACAATATAAGACGAAAATGGAGAGTTAAAAAATTGTAATTTCGTCGTAATTTCTTGGTTATCATCAATTAAAAATCCGCCTGAAATGAGGCAACCCGGCCAACAGAGGTGCACGTTGCGTACGTCATAGAGGCGCGCGACAGTGACCTATCAAGTGACAGATACTCCGCGTTCCTACTGTACCAATCACAATCTCAAGTTTTACATAAATCTTCAAGGGATGTATAATAATCGTTCAGAGGGCACAGGCATGTCGAAATATATATTTTTCTAATTTTCACAACCTCCTGAAGACAAAAAGGAGATCTTGACAAACAATGTTGCATTCCAAATGCCACCATTTTTCTAATTTTTAATATTCGTCTTTCCTTTTTATACTGACCATAGCCAAAGCCATACTGAATCAGAATCCAACGAACCTTTTTACCTGAGAGGAGAAAAATGTACTCTTCTTTTGTGTACCTTTTCACAGTACCTGTTACAGTCGAATTTAGTTATTTTTCAACAACGAAATTTGTGATTACTCTTCAGAGAGTGCGTGGCAATGGAGATAGTGTAAGTTTTACTGAATTTTCGTGAAAAATTTGCAAACACCTGTGACAGTGGGGCTCTTAGGAAGACTTGCTTAGTTTTATGGAAACCCGTGTCCGGTGAGGAACAGCCTCAGCTGTAATTTCGTGGAAAGTCGGTCGAGAATGGACCGTGTAACGGAGAGTACTTCGGAAAATTGACCTGTTTGAAACTCCCTTAAATCGAGGAGAAGCGCGGCGAACCACTTTTCAAGGCTTTAACCGGCGTACCTTGGTCTATAACCAGCAAAAAAAAAAATTAATCTTCCGACGGTTAAACTTCCGGCAGTTTACTGCGAGCAACGGTGCTTGCATTTTCTTAGGGAACACTTATTAATATCGCCGCATTTTTGCTCTTCGCCTTAAACAATCTCCCTTGTCCGGGCGCGTTGTTGTACTTGGCTGCGAGATTTTAAATTGTTCAACTTTTCGAACAAAGTCTGTTCACCTAACTTCACACATTTCTTTTTGTCATAAATGGAATCTCCGTGCAATTTCGAAATCAATAAATTCGTAAATCGCGGTAAAGCCTGCATATACTGACGCAATAAACTGAATTATTAGCTGTACAAATTAATGCGTAGCACGTTCTTCATGAAGTAATACGTATGAATTATTCATTTTTAATTTACATGAATTTAAATGCATTCTGCTCTTTGAAATAAAATTGCATCGCTTTATATGCATTCCTTGCATCTTACGAGTAATTAATGAATCTTCAATATGCCATTTAATAATTCAAAACAAAATTACGATTCATCGTAGAAGCCACGAATTACTTTGCTCTCTTAATAAATTGAGAGAGTGAGACATTGTTTATGATAAAAATGAGATCGAATGCAAAGCGGTAATTTAAAGAATTTAAAAATTGTGTTCTTTTCGAGTCACAGAACCTTTTTAAAAAAGAAATAAATATGTACGTAGCTCGTGCATCTTGCGATTAGTACAATTTTTATTTGAAAATCGACAGTCCATTTAAATTAAAATTCGCCGAGCTTAGAAATCTTGAGTTACAATTTTAAGGGTTGAATATAGTCATGGGGTAACAATGGAAGCGTTAATAAAGGGTTTCGACGTTTTATCTAAAAGCTCAGGCCTTTTTCGCCGATCCCCTAAGCAAGATCGTTCCGTTGCATTTCATTAACCGGTTTATCGGGCTCGGTAGCGGACGGGAGACTGGTACGAATTTACCGCAAGGGTAGGGGGATGGAAAGAACTCCGTAATTCGGGTTAATCACGCATTGATTAACTGCCGGCAATCGATCCACATTAATGCAAATGGATCCCCGGCGCGGTCTGATCGCGTTACTGGCTCTACCAGCCGCAGTGCTACCGGATCGTATAAATCAGACTTAACAGCTTCGAATCGCCTACATCTGACGTACAGCCTGCCAAACTTGACCCTCACCTTGAAAACGTTCACGTGAACAAGGCCTGATACCCCCCGAGGGGGCAAACCTTTCATGCAATCGATTTAATCGACATTATACCGGGCAGTTCATTTGAATACCCTCTTATCGGCGACGCCATTGTTTATTCATCTTGACTGACCATCTTTATGCACCACAAAATGTTTCTTATGTAAAATATAAGATATAATATGCAACATAAAATGTAAGTTAACTTTGGTAATTAATCTTTTCGCCGTTTTAAATTGTACTTGCCCATTTTTGTCATAAAAGCATAAAATTCGTAGTCTATTTATTGTCAATTCGAAGCATCGAATGCTAGGGCTTATGGCTGATTTTAACCCTCCGACTCCTGTGAATTCGAGGATTATGCCAATGTCATTTCTGACTCACACGGATAAACTACAACTTTCTTTTGATATAGGACGATTGCTCGGGACCGGAATTTGTCGTATTTCGGATGAAGAAGAAGAAGAGTGGATAGCGATTTTCTTATTTCGAAATAAAAACCGTCCCCTTATATCGGAATAAAATTTTACGTATACGAACACGGAGGGGGTAAACCCCTGAAAGGACCGGGACATTTCTGGAAATCATTTTAATATTATTTATATCGAGTCAAAAATTTCTAACAGGATCCACTAAATATGGATGTTACTCTTTTTCTCTTTTCTTGAATATTCAGCCATTTGAATAAATGCGATAAATACAAATGTTCTGTTTCTCACAAAAAATGATGAAGGTCGAAGTGGTCTTCTTCGACATAAACGATAGGACAGGGGTTAAAGATCATGTATTAAAATCTTGTACAGTGGGGGAAAATGAAAAATGTGTCGAACCCCCGATTCGTGGTATATTATGAAAAAAATTAGGGTCATTTCGACTATTTCGATGATTCCACTGTTAACAGTGTTTGTGAGAGGGTAACTTTCTCAACCGACCTAACTCAAAGGGACGGGAAGAGGACAATTCTTTGCGAGCCTCCGAGGGTAATCAAGAGTTAAAATTCCCGCAGATAGGGGCTAAACTCGTAAGACTAGTTGTGAAAACGAAAAAAACAAAAAGAATCGCGTGGTATGGGGGCAGGAAAAAATGCTGGCACCGGAAATCCGTCAAAAGAGAAGCCGAACGGGCGTCGGTTGCCCGGAAGCTTGTGAAAAAAGTGTCTGTTTTGCCGGGGAAGCAGGTGTCAGTTAATACTATAAATAAAAGCAGTCGCGACGCAATTTCCCGGCGGCTCTTCTCGCGATTACGAAGCCATTAAAGGACCGGTTCAGCGCAGCGCTACGGTGGTATGCAAATGAGCGCTTAACGTTTTTCCTCGACGTTTTCAGGTACTACCTGGCCACGACAGAGGCCGATTCCGCGGTGCAGCATCTGTACCGGATATCCGTGCACGGGAAAGACCGCAAACCGACGTGCCTCAGCTGCGACGTGGTCCGAGATTTGGACAGGAAGCAGAAGTGTCTCTACAACACCGCCAAGTTTTCCACCGATCATTCGCATTACGTGCTCACTTGCGCCGGGCCAGGGGTGCCTGACGTCACCATTTACAACAGGGTGAGTGGACGTGCACCCTCTTTCGACTCGGCAAACCCCAACTGTGTCAAACGCACACGTTCCGAAACGTGGCTCTCTCTTTCTGTCGAACGTGACTGGTTTAACACTAGCTTTGCGGAGCACTGAAAATGACAAATTTTTACATTACTTTATAACAATAACATGAACGTATCTGTCAAAATTTGTAGCCATTTTATTTAATAGTATATACCCAAGGAAATCAATTTGTTAAATAATTCCTCATGGGTGCGTCGTTACAATCTCGATATTCGTAAATTAAAGATATTTCAATCCGCCATTTTGACAGATCCCGTAAACCTAGTGTTAAAGAGGCAAACCTTGTAATTCACTTGTTTCCAGAAATCAACTTTCTTCCACCTTAACTTCCTGTAAAAACTAGTATAGTGTGTACAATGACTCAAAGTAATAACCACTTTTAAAAAGGAGATAACTTTTTTAATATTGAACAGTATGATCTGGATCTTTTTTTTTTTTTTGAAGTTAGACCATTAGTTTGCTACATGAAAAACCAAAGATCCACAATCTAGATACAAGAAATACATTTAATAGTTTTTCAATATCGACGTCAAATAGGTTAAGAGACCCAATTATTGTACATGTAATAATTATACTTATTTTTAAAGTAGAATAAATATTAAAAGGGAGATATGAAACGTATATACAGGGTGTCCCAAAAATGTATTTCCTTGAAAAGGGTGATTCCTAAGGTGATTTGAAATAACTTTTTCCTTTACGAAAATGTTCCCCGCGGCTTGTGTAAGGAGTTATTAACGAAAAACACGGACCAACCAGAACGCGGCGATAGCGGGCGGATTCCGGCTCGGCCAATGCCAGTGCCACGCTCAGTGGGACCTGTCGCCGAACCGGGACCCGCCCGCTATAGCCGCGCTCTGATTGGTCCGTGTTTTTCGTCAACAACTCCTAAACAAAGCCACGGAGAATATTTTCGTAAAGGAAAAAGTTATTTCATGCGACCTTAGGAATCACCCTGTTCAAGAAAATACATTTTTGGGGCAACCTCTATTATTCATTACGCTTTAAAAATAGGTATAATCAATATAGGCACAGTGATTGGCACCCCCACCGTAATTGGGTCCGTTACCCCATACTGTCCCGAACTAGTGATGAAAAAGCTAGTTCTTTCGGATCCGTCGAACAGGCAAAGCACTTTGGTAGTTCAGGGTGGCTGACACTGTCATTTACAACACATCGAGCGAGCCCCTCGTCCCAAAAGCCCTCGCGGTGTCGAACCCATCCGTTCCGGATCGAAACGGCGCGACGCTGCACCGGGAATTTGTTTCACCTCGCGACGATTGGTACGGATGGCCCCTTCATTTCTCAACGTTAGCAGCCACTACCAACACCAACGCAACAGAGAGTAGTCCGGTTTGCATCCCGACGACGACGACGACGACGACGACGGCGACGACGACGGGAGAAGTGGATTTCTTGCTGTCACGGCAGCCCTCCGGATCTCGGCGAAGCTACCCTAAGAGGAAAATTTAATCTTCTACACTCGCCGAGAGCTCTGTTGCCCTCCTCCTTTAAAGAGCTCGCGTACTTGAATCCGGAGCAGGATTTCGGGGCCAATGGTCAACCTGTGGGCTGAGAAAATAGTGCCACAATTCGCTCCGACGTTCCGCCGGTCGATGTCTCTGAATCGTTTTAGAAAAACTTTAGAGACAGTCCAAAGCATTCGGTCCTTTGTGCCCTTTATTTTTCAAACGAACCTTACCTAGCCAGTATTCTTACGACGACGAGCACGCGAAGAATGAAAATTTGTTTCGGCTGAAATTGACCTAAATGCCTGGGAGCAAGCCGGAAATGCGATTTCCCTTTTGGACCGATTTGTTTGGTCCCCATTCCCGTCGAACAGGTTCGGAATTTTAATTGGGGGGAGAAGTTCGGACGGGGTAGTTAGGTCAGAGCTTGGCTCCGTGAAACCGTGGAGCCACTTTGATCAACGAGCACTGTTTCCCTGATCTATGTGGAAAGTTCATTCCACTTTGACGACACATAACGACGTTGATTTTTCGACGTTCGCGGAAAGTTCGTCCGTTTCTTTAACGGAATTAGATTCCTCTGCTTGTTAGAGGAGCCTTGAAAAGGTTACAACGACCATCTTCTTGAAGGGGGGAAATTTAATCTTCTTTTCGGCAAAGAGTTCTATTGTCTCTGTCTCTATCACGTCTTTTTTTTTTTGCGCCCGGGCGCTTGATCTTTCGTCCGGAACGGCGAGAGAAGGAGGGCGGAAGGAAAAGTTCGCTTCTTTGTTATGTAGATTGTCCTCACTAGGTAAATGAGCCCTATTAAAAACAAAATGTTCCTTTTCGCGGAAGCTAAATCTACTTCGAGCTAAGCTGGCCTTCTTTTCTGTTTGCGTAAGACTGCAGCCTTCCCGTCCGTCAATCTGCTTTTTTCTTCCGAAAGAGTTATCCCACCTGAGCTGTTACATTATTACGTCCGAAATGGCGGATTTCCAATCCTACGTCCGAAATGGCGAAGCCAATTCAAAATTGACACAGCGCCAGCACAAAAACCAAAATTATATCGCAAAGAAACTCGAAAACTCAAGGATCGACTTACGCAACAAAAAGAAGTATTGAGATTGAAATTCAGAGAATCTATGTTCTCAGTTTGTTCTTCGAAAGTTATAATGGGTGAAGTTCTGGAAGGTACGATGCGTAAAGGAGTTTTATGAAAAATCTCTAATGGTCGACAGATTTATTGAAAAAGGTAAACGAATTTCGTGTTTGAAACACACGGCCGACTGCGCCCGCAAAGTTCAGTTGGCTCGCACGTTTATTTCCGTGTATTTTCTCGGTTTTTATTTTCGGGTTCACATTTTCTTTTTTTTTTACCCCCCTCTCACCGTATTCGTGTTGTGTTCGTCGTTCCATCCGAGGTACTTCTATCCCCGCCCTATAATTCCATTTGACATATTACATTCCGTCGCGGGACCGTCACCGTAACACTCCATCCTACCGCCAAAAGTGCAAACTTCATATATTTCAGCGGCAATATTCCATCTCCCTGAGGACCGAGACACGAATTCGTTTCGTTTGCACACCTCACGGAAATCTGTTTGCTCTGGTCTCGACGAATTTTAATTCCGGGTCACGTGGTTTACGCTCACCGATAGAACATTCGCTTACGAAAATGTCGAGCCCATTCGATAATCGGAAACCATAAGCGGTCCCCATTTTTTCGTGCCCTCTTCGACATCCACAAAGTAAAATCCACAAAATTATCATGCGGTAAGAGCCAGTCTGATTAAACAAAATTTTAACGAACGCACAGTGTCTATGATACTGTATCGAACCGATTAAACGAACTAGTCCCATTTTTCGTGCCATTTTTACATCTAACAAGAAGCACTAAAGGCGCCAATGATCCACACTCTAATTACATGCTCTTTAAACAAGCCGAAAAATTTATCATAAACCAAGAACAAGATTGAAAACGAAGTAAATGGTGTAATTGAATTTGATTGATTGCAAATTCAATTTGCAACGGGCCATTCGATAGATTACCCAAAGAAACTACTTTGTACCAATTTTCAACCCTGTATGTCTACATGAGGGGTAGTAATGGGGTAACAAAAAAATCAGATTTTTCCTTAATTTCATCCTCTTCAATTGAAAATTCTGAAAAAAATTAGACATATTTTACCTATTACTATGCACATTTATGCATTTTTCAGAATTTTTAGCTTCGAAACGGAACTTAAAAAAATAACAAAACATTTAAAATACCAAAAACCGCTTTTTTTATTGTTTAAAATTCGGTTTCGAAGCTAACAATTCTAAATAAATTCCTAGATCTTCATTCTAATACCTAAAGTATGCCTGATTTTTTCAGAATTTTAAATTGACCAGGATAAGAGAAATTACTACCCTCCATGTCAAAATATAGGGTTGAAAATTGGCACAAGTATTTTCTTTGGATAAACTATCGAATGTGCTATTGCAAATTTAATTTGGTTTGGGGACATTTTTTACCTCCTTATCCGGCTACACACTTTCGTTCATTTAGTAAATATTTATTTGCTACAAGAAACCTCAAAAGATTGAAATATCGATTTTATCGCTTTCCGACCACGTTGCCCGAAAGTTTGAGGTTTCTCCTTTGAAATTAAGTGATCAGGACGCAATCGGGTCGGGCGATTAGCAAATTTCCTTCGATGGTAATTAATTGCAAGTTCGCCGGTGGTTCCTGGAGCGGCTCTCTCCGTTTTTCCCCGAGTAATTTTTTAACGCTCGATAAACCCTCGTTTTTCCAGTCGCGTAAATCGACGGATAATTCCTCTCCGGCCCGTGAGCGGAATTCTTTTGTTGTTTAGGGGCGCGAGGCGCGCGAGGTTCGCTTAATGAGGCTTTTGCTTATTATTTTTACAAGCGTGCCCTGTATAAATCGCGATTAACGGTTTCCCTGGCCCACGGTGCTACAAACGGTGTATTTTAGTTGGGCAGGACCGAAAATTTTAGCTGTAAAAAAAGTATGCACTAATGGGTGTTCGTTTGTAACTACTCGTTGTCTACGTTGCCCAAAATTACTTGGAGATCTTTTGGTGCAAAAGAAGAGCAATTTTAAAAAAACAGGGGCCGAATAAAAATTTCATTAGTTCTTCGATTCTTTTCATTGATTTTTTTTTACTATGCTGAGGGTTTTTAAGATCAGTTCCTGAGAACAGCGTGCAGTGTCAAGAACGTTCCCAAGGACTGAAACGCGCGTTATTTGTCCAATTTTCGCAGGAATTGGTGGCTAACGAATTCCCACCCTCGTTAGTTACGCACGGCGGTGTAACTCTAACCGCCCCTGCGCCTAGGTAGACTCCGGAGAGTTTTGCTGTCGGGGGTGGAATCGATGGCTATTGGAAAGTAAGCTGCCGAGGAGTCTCCCCTCAAGGTTTGTATCCTGCCCGGAGGATTCCACTCTCCGGGGTGCGATTCTCAAGTGAGCACGCGGCTTAAGAACCCCTCAATTTTGCCGGGGCCGGCGATGAATAAAGCGGAAACGCTTGAATGAGACTCGAAACTACGCTGAAATCGCGCTATACGCGAGAAATACAGCAGCCCTGCACCTATAGACTGCGAACTCTGATATGAAAGGCCTTATGGCTCTGCGGTGACCCATGAAATGTTCATCGGTGAAATGAGCGATAAGTTTCCTCTTCCATTTTTCATACGATGAACACTTCACTTCGAATATAAGTTAATTTATTAGTTTATATTACATCTCATTAGTGTCCTAGTTATATAATTCATCACTTCACTACATAAAATTTCTCTTGAATCTTTCGCTTAGGCGTAGAGGACATCTGAAGGTGAACTTTGTTTTTTTAAATAGAACCATATATTTTTTAATTCATTGGCAGCTCCGTCTTTCCATACAAAAAATTATTAACCTATTAATACCGAAAAAAACATTTGAAAAATATTTCAACTTTTATTGCAAAAGAGTATTGAACTCCACTGTAGCTATTTTGTAGCAGCAAAATATCTCCCAAACTAACGGTTTTCCGGTGTAAATATTAAAAACATACATGGTTCCATTTAAAAATACGAAGCTGACCTTTATATTCTTTTTCTTTTTTAATGAACAATAAACGTAACCGTTACTACTGCAACAGTAATCAATAGACTCGATATCACCACCGCCAGCAATCACCAATCAAAAACAGTTCGCCAATCTCCCTCGTACGCGTAAAATCGCATCTGTTACAATTTCGATCAACTTTCCCGCGGCAAACTGGGCCAATAAATTAGCAAATTAATTAATTTAGTAATTTCAAGTTTCTGACTCGAGTTTCCAATAATTCCACAGTTGACCAACCGGAATACCGATCAAACTTCCCGGTTTCCATTTTCGCGCGGCGAACAGAGCGGACACGTACGCAATCCGTTCGGTCTATAAAAATTAATTCGTTAGCGCTTCATTAAATTCCGAGTATCGCGAGATTTTGATTCCCGCCCAGAAAAAAGCTATCTCTCCGGGAAACCGTAGGAAGTTCTTCCGAATACCCGGAAACGCGTTAACACCTCGAACGATCGATACGGGAATAATGGGGTTGGCCCGGCAGGAATCGGAATAAGATTAAAAGAGAAAAAGTTATTCACGCGTGGGCAAATACGGCGCGCGGATACGCGGGGAAAAACCGGCGGAACGGACACTCGAGGAAAATCCCGTTCCATTTCATTCCAACGTCGGGTGGGAAAGTCGCCTTCACATAAGCAGGATAACTCGATAAATCGGTGATATGCTCTTCGCGCGCGTAATCCTTTTCGCCATAGTTGTTTGTCAGCGTCCGGGGCTACCGACCTCACCTCCTTCCGGTTCCTATGTTTTATGCCGTCGCTTATTGTTAGAAACGTCCGCGGCGGTCGGTGGAAAAGAAACAAATCGACGAGACAGATTTAGATCCAACGGGAAAATCCCCGGGGTTCCGATCCGAACCGAGGATATTCGATATTCGAAGTTCTTGCGGATTTTTCCCGCCCATACCCGAACCTCTTGGGACTTGTATGCTGCGCCGGATTTTATTCGGCTTCCGCAAAAAAACCGGGAAAAATGTTATTTCCAAAATGTTTGTTCACCGTCCGCTCCAAGCTCCGAACTAACGAACAATGATCGAAGGGCGTCTCTCGTGAATGCACGGAGAACGAACTCTTTACTGATTATACGGGCATAGTCATTTTATGGTGAGAATTTTTCTTTGAAATATACATTTTTATATATTAGGGGTAGCAATAAGTAATGCATTATTTACAAAGAATTTGTTTTGCCTTTAGTTCTGTACCGATCGTTGAAGAGGAAACACGTATTCTTTTACAGTTTTCGGTAAAGCAGCCTATGTTCAAAATATCCTAAAAAGTATAATTTTTTTACAACCCTGTAATAAAATGGCGGCTTGAATTTACTACAAAGTTTGTTTTAGATTTCAAAATAATTGATTACTTATGAGTATATTTATACATATTTTTAACATTTAGCGTTGAAGAACGCCAAAGTTAGTAATTTAACCTTTTATTTCGAATTTTATGTTTGACCTGTTTTCACTCGCGATTCACCAGGCCTATTTAGTCAACCTCTTATTCCCCACGAGTTTCTTTGGAGTCCGCAGTAAATTTTCATTCTGTTATTTTCCCGTATTATACAGCGTCCGTTGGTCGGATTTCAATTAAACTGTTCGACTTTTTACCGCGGCCAGGCCTGTTATCGCATTCACGTGGGAGATTGCTCGAGCGTCGCTGCATTGAAAACTGAAGTTTTTTCGCTGCACAGTTGAATGGTATTTCCTCCGATGTTTCATCCCTCCGCACAGATTTCCATTTAATTTCATGATTTTCTTATTCGCCTCTCTCCCCCGAAAGATTTTCCCATTGATCGCTGGAGATATTTGTCTTGCCGACGAACAATTTTATTAAAAACACGCTGGCTGCCGGCGGGTTTCTATCATTCGTCGTTCGACGGAGCTACTTGACGAGAGGCGGCCGGTGCGTTTTCAATTAATTTGAAGTGTCGCGCACGGCCGAATGATTAATAAGCGGAGGCTGCCTGCCCGTCGGCGTATGTTTGCGCGCGCTCGGTTTTGTAATCGTTTGACAAATCGTTGCGGCCACGCCGGACAACAATACGCCGGCGGCGGAATCGCGTTTATCGTAGACGAGTACACAGAACATGGCACTGTTATCAGCCAGTCGAATTAAATAAATTTTCCCGCCGCTTAACAAACAAACACCCACCGCGCGAGCGCAGCGCGCCGGTTTCGGGTTGGTAGGCTATTTTGTTCGTGCCCGAGCGATAATGCATACGAATCTCGGTGTATCCAGCGACGATTAAGCGGCGAATAATACGAGTTCGTAATTACGATTCGCTCGAGTCGAAGTTGAACGGACAGAGGACAGAAATTTCAATCCAGAATAATGACAGCACCACAGAGTATTCAACTATTCTATTGCCGCCCCTCTACGCATACAATTTCAGGCCTAATAAGTGGATTATTTTGGAGACGCGTTCGATCAGTCCACGAAAGTTTCATTCGTCAACGGAACTGTCCGTGGAGAACGTTTGCTACTGTTTATTATACCATTCTATTATTCTACGGTCTCGTATTTTATATATATTTCTTTATTGGAGATCTAGGCACGCCATGTTAAGAAAGAGTGTCTCCGCCTCGCTGCGCAGTTGCACAGCGCACGCAAATGGCGGTCATCTGAACACGAGAATCACCACACTATAAAAATGTATTTAGGAGAGTCTGGGGCATTTCCTCCCGCAAATACAAGAAAATCTGAATACCGAGTTAATCTACAAAACCCATCTAGCTAAAATTTTCTAGACGTTTTTATCTACAAATCTACAGAAATGTAACCCTTTGTACACGAACTCCGAGTCCAAGGAGCCATTAAACATTAAAACATCATAATTCGAAATAATTCTCGTGTTATGAACACTCTATTCTCTGAATTTTTATGTCAGAGTAGACTCGGTTACAAAGGGTGATACAAGTTTGGGTCCACTTTGAACAGTTCCATTGCAGTATCGTACTGAGATCGATCGCTTCATCAGGCTAAACAATCTGACTTACGGTGTATAATTTCCGATTTCTTTCGCGACAGCGACTTTTCACGCCGACGCGTCCCAGCCCCCATGAAGAACGACGATCCTCTCTCTTCTTCCTGGTTCGCAATCGAAGGCTTTCCACCGGGGGCGAGCGATCTTAGAAACAGATGGGCCAAGTTTTAAGCTTCCATGCATCAACGTCGGGCACGCAGCGGCACGCTTTCTTACCGTTCGGACAGAGACACCGTCGAGTTTAATGTATTATACCGCACGTTTAATCTTCTGTCAGATCGACTGATTCGCAGAGAGTCCCTGCGGCTTTCCCGCCGCGACACCCGGAATTTATAAATCCCCATCCGTGGTGTTAATCCCAGAGATGAATGACTGGGCGGATTCGTACTGATCCGCCGTGATCCATTAAGCTAAGAAATAATCTTTCTTATAAAATCGTACCGAGAGCTGTTGATCTCAGAAGTTGAAACACTTTGGTCGGCCATTTACACCGATTCGATTACGGTTTAAACGGAGGAAGGAAGTTGTAGTGCATTTTTAACCGAGAAATGGAATTTCTCCGTGGGAATTCGGATGGCTTACATTTCCTTGTGTTTCAATTGTTAAATAAATGTAGACACATTTTCAATGCCAAGATACTCCTTAGATTCTTCTTAATACGATGACATACAGTTTTATCTGATGATTCTGACGTAAGGACGGTCGCCATTTGCGTGCGCAGTGCAACTGCGCAGCGAGGTGACCACTTTACCCTCCTAGCCTGTTGATTAACGCGGAATTTAGACTTTCTTTTGTTTCGACTGTAAAATAAATAAATATATACATATGATTGACAGGAAACGATTCTCTAGACTTTTCCGAATACGATGACACTCATTTTTATAAGCTTGAAAATATTTAACTAGGCTTAAATATTCTATGATCGCTGTCCAGCGATCAGCAATCGCAAATGAAGTAAGTGTAACATGTCAGAATTAACTCGCTCGATCATAACTGTTAAATTTCCGCGCGGACTCGGCTTCTTTGTGTCTCACGGAGGACGGAGCATTCGAAATCGGTCGGTCGAGTGTGCCACTCGAAGGTTATTGGCGTGTCCCGGACCGGTTGGAGGAGGTTCGCGGGCGCAAGAACAAGACACTTACCATTCATCGGCTCCCCCGGTTATCGGGAGAGGGGAGTGAAGGAAATTATTTCTTCTGCCGTCGGATCTGGGGAATGGTGCTTGTCCGCGAGGAAAGCCGATTACGAGTTGTAATCGTCCGAAGGTCTGATAAAGGGAGCCGACTGATCGGCTCTCTCCTCATCCCCTTCGTGTTCGTCAATCGCGATAGGCGTTCTCCCCTTTCTCTCTCTCTCCCTCTCTCTCTCTCTTGGATCTTTCTTTCGTTTCTCTCCGGTCGTTCCTTGCTCTCGTTTCTGCCGCTTTTTTATCTCCGTTCTCGACGGGGATAATCTAATTACGGGACGAGATAACCGAACACCCTCGAAAACGGGGACGTGCCATTGCTTTCCCATCGTTTTACGAAGGCGCCTCCGGCTCCTACTCTTTTCGACGCCGGCTGCTCTCGATGAATTTGAATCGCGCCTTAAGACGCTCGCTTCCCGGAAACGAGTGCCGCTCGCCAGCCTGTAGCACCACTGTTTATTGAAATTGAGGCGCAGGAAGGGGGAATGGGGACGCCCCCACGGAACTTTGTGCATTCGTTTGGATCCTTATTCGACGAAATGGATACCCACCACGACGACGCGATGGTCTCGACGGAGACCACCCTGCAAAGTGACAACGCTGCTGGAAAGCGGGATCGTAATGGCATCGCACTGTATTAATATTTTGATAGACGGATCGATACGCGAGACGGTTCTCGATCGAATTTTTTGCTGGGAGAATTTGTTGAAATTACTCGAGTGAGGCGTTGGACATTTAGAATATGGGACCAGAATAGAGAATACAATATTGGGACATTTCGAATACTTGTAATTGAACTGTGCAGTGATGCATTGATTTTTATGCATTTTTGCTATGTGAAAATATGTAATCTTCCAACATGAAAATTTGCACTGTATCAATATTTTGAGCAAATGTCAAAAGCTACTTCTTTGGTGGACCTAATTTTGATTGAGGAACCTTGTGAGTATTAATGAAAAATATAAATTAACTTATATTCTCCATAAGTCAGCGATTAATTGACAAGACAGTTTATCTCTGTCCCGTTTGTAATATAATTAAACTATGGGTAATAGTTTCTTGTCCCGTTTATTGGAAAGTGATATCTGTGAAATGGAAAATTTGCATAACAATCCGCAGTCGATTTATAAGCCATTTATAATAATGACCTGTATTTCGACACGGAATGAAATCTCGTTTATCCCCCTAAATTGAGCAGCAAAAATTAATTCATCTGTCAGTGGCTTAATTACTAATTCATTATTATGGAATAATAATCCTCACCCTTTTGTGTTTATAACAGAAGTCATTTGTCATTGAACCTAATAGTGTATTGAAATTCCGAACAAATTGTTTTGGTCTGGATAGAATGTCAATGATTTCTATTTGATTTCAATTTCTCTAAACTGAATAACAAAAATTAACATACCCGTGAACCGGCTAATGATTCCGACGTGATGATTGTGGAATATTGTTTTGCGATTATCACCGAAATGCGAGGTTTATGACAAAACAATGAACGGTTGAAATGATATGTATAAACAGGTAGAAGTGTTTGAAAAAGGTGAAACACATTGTCAAAAGATGGAATACATTTCCATTTAACTTCTCTTTCGCAAAATTAACTTGAACAATCTCTTTGATGATAGAAACCCCCTGTATATCTCCAACAAAAATCAGTGTCTCCATCAAAAGAATATAAAATATCACTCAACGAATAAAAAAAATTCAATCCTTCTTCCGTCTGCAGAGAACCGGGAAAACAAAGATCCACGGCGCACAGGAAAGAATAATACAGCGAAACGTATTGCCTCGAGTAAGCAGGCTTTATCGATCTCATTGTAATCGCATCGTCATCGCGGCCATTTCATAAGTCTGGCTGACAGTAAGCGATATTGCCACCAGCGCGCACGGATGCCGATAAATAAACCGCGTTAATACACCTTCGCCAACAGAAACAAAAAGGGATTGATCGCGAACAAATGCCCCCTTGCTTCGTCAACCGTTGAACAGAGAAACGTAAACCGAGCGTCCGCATTAAATTCCAATAAATATTGTATCATATAAGTTTCAAGAACAGCGTGGTACGCAGCAACGCATAAAATTTCACAGTCCAGCGATGAATAAAAGAAGCGAGTCAACGGACAATAAATCACAGCCGTTCGCTGTCCGTAGTCAACGTTACATAGCGCCCGCGTAACAATAGCCAGGAAACTCTCTGCGTTGTAGTCGCGCAGACTATACGCGAGATTTTGAGTTTATTATTGATAAATCGTACGATCGAAATGACTCGAAAAAATTTACGTGGATAAATCATTTCCACTCTCAGCCTGGTTTCCACCCGGGGAATCTTTCAGTTGCACGGCGAAATATTGATTAAAAATGAACCGTGCATTATCTTCCCCCTCCCACACTCGACTCGTCCCCCCGGGAGCCGTTGATCAGTTTCTCATTATGTAAAACGGCGTAACAAGAGCAAATTGCGAATTGTAAATTACAACCGTCCCTCGAGACGCGCAAGAAACTTTTCGAGTATCGATTGGCCGCCGGAATCGATTTTTTTTCCTTCAGCTGGGCGAACAACTCGGACACACAATTGGTGCACGCTCATTTTGCATTAATATTGAAATGTTCCGAGGCGGCTGGAAATCTAATTTATTTGCGGACTATAACTTGAGCGAAGCTGGACGGGGATCGGGAATTTTTGCGATTCCAGTCAAACGATATTCGCGAGAATAAATAAGGGGAAGTGTAAATATTGACTTTGAAAAAGAAGAGATAATTTAATTCTTGGTAGTTCCGATTTTTTATGCTTCCGCTTGTACAATCGATTCAAATGTCACGTCATTTTCTTTACACTTGATTTTCTTGATTATCATTTTCATTTAAGACGAAAATCGCTACTTATTAGGTTCAATCGAAAGTGACTTCCATTTTACATAGTACGTCAATATTATTTATTTAGAAAAAGTATTCAACATAATATTCACCTAATTAGTATTTACTAGTCATTGTACATACTCACTGAATACTGAATTTTCCCAGCAAAACAAACATTATTCGTGACTCAAATACGAAGTTTAAAAATTAATTTGGGGAGGTTCTAATTTTTCCTACAACTTCTAAATGCACAGACGACTTTAATAAAAATGTACACTGTTCCTCACCTCTGCTCTTCGTCTCATTATTTTTCTCGTTCATTTAAATCAAATGGCATACTTCGCGTATCTCAGCATTTGGCTCCGTATCTACGAAGCTACGTTGACCATTGGTTTTAATGTACTGGAAAAGGGAAGTTGGGATTCTCGGGATCTTCCGTCGAGGTTCACCGCGATTTCGTTAAGGTTTTAAGAATACTATGCCCTTCGTTGCGAGGCGTTTCTCGTACCGGTTCTGGGCACTAATCCAAAATTAAGATTAAATCTCGACGAGCTTCCCCCTCTCTGTTCCCAGAACTCGAAGAAGCTGCACGTGTGGGAGAACAACGAGGCAGTTTCGGAAATCATCGCCGAGAAATCGCAGCCGCTGGTTCGCCGTTTCAAAGTACCGGTGCCTGGTGGGTTCGAAGCTCGAGTTCGACTACTGATCCCGCCCGATGCCGATCTATCCGGTGCTACCAAGTACCCTATGCTGATCTTCGTGTGAGTACCTTGCTCTAGTTTACACTAGTTTAACCCAGTTCAATTACTCCTGAAAAACGTTGATTAGTTCGACCCTATCGAGACGAATCTGCACTGACACAGTGGGTCAGATGGTCCACCATTTTGTCGGCGCTTGGACGATATTTTTTTGTGCACTTAATCATCTATTTGTGACATTATTTTCATGGTCATAATACCTTTCATAAAGTAGAAGAGTGGTACGATGCAAAAAAGTAGATACGTTTCCTGACGCAAATGTTTATAATGTTCCGCATCAGTAACAGAATAATATACTCGATTGGTCCATCATAACTCGAAACATCCAC
Source organism: Halictus ligatus (assembly GCA_028454255.1). NCBI lineage: Eukaryota > Metazoa > Arthropoda > Insecta > Hymenoptera > Halictidae > Halictus > Halictus ligatus. Next base: position 4,987,846 of record CM052129.1, read on the forward strand.
TTTTTCGTCTCCATTTTCGCTCCATCGGCGCGGTTAACGACGTCGCATAATTAATCGCAAAAACCGGCCTGTGACAGTAATTGCACGGCTTTATAAATAATTCATTGTTTACAATTATTCCGGTATTAGCGACATCGGTGGATTAACGAGTTAATTAAATGATACTCGTGCGCGTGCGCGCGGTTTTTCCAACGAATTTCGTAATTACCGTGCGGAAAATCGATGGCCCCGTATGATAATAAAGAATCGTCATTGTTTTGCGGGACGGTTTGCGTTGTTGGCTCCCTGTTGTTCGGGAATGACGAAAATCTCGGGGACGGGGGTTGACGCGCGTACGGTGATCATAATAAGCGCGTAAAATTTATGTCGCGGGTAAACGCGGGACGCCTTCTGGAAATTTATACGAGGCGAGCCGCCCTGCAAATTTAAACGTTTTCGATGCAAATGAGCCATCGTCTCTTGTCAGGTGGCAACAACAATCAGACGGGAACATTCCGCGGGGAGAGGGGGGTGTTGTCGGCCATTCTTTATTCACTCGGCATCGTCACGGTGGGGAATTTATACCGCGGGTCACAAAGCAGTTTCGCTGTTTATCCGCGATTATAAATATTTATGCGGTCCGTTCGACGCTCCGCGATGCATTCGATTCATCATCCCGATCTTTCAGCAACCGTCTTTTCTCTGACTGCGGAAATCCATTCGAAATGCACTCCGAACTCTTTTGGTTGCTGCATACGAAAAGTCAGATTTTTAATATTTAGTTACGTCAAACGAACGCGTCGTGTAACCAACGCGTTCTATTGATGAATTTCAAATTTCTTGGCAGTATTACCGGTAGAAATTCAATTTTTTGGTTATTCACGTTCATTTACAGTTTACGTTACTGTTATATAAAAAACATACTATTAATCTCTATTAAAATATAAAGTGTGAATAATCCATTTAGCAAGACACGTCACTGTACGTGTTATGTATATGTTCTGCATGCGTTACTGAGGATTTTATACTTTTTATACATTTATGATAACATTACCACACTAAATACAAAATATTCCATACATTTAAAAAATGTAGACAATCCTGTTGTATTTCTGTTACCATCGACAATTTTAAAAGTCATTACGAAAAGAAATGAGTCCATTGGATAAAAAGCCATGGTCTAGTGATGAATAAATAAATAAACATCTATTTATTCAGATGTAATTGACAAAACCAATAACGCTTAATACAAGCAAAATTACTACAAAGTCTATTTTGATGCAAGCAACTGCCAGCAGCAACTAGCGAAATTAGTTCGGAATCCTGCGCGAATCTAAAATCACCGTCTTTCCCGATATCGGCGCTTAGGCGTCGGTGCACGAGCCACGTTAATTAACGTAATGGCTCGTACATCCTCCGCCTCGACGGAATAAAATCGGGGAACGAATATTTTTTCAATTGCATCGATAGAGTCTGCACCGCGGATAAAGGATATTTAATGGCGCCCGATTTCGCCGGGAGCCTGCCTTTGTTTCGTTAGGCGTTATTTTTCATATGCAAATACCAAGAGCCGGCCGTATGAATACGCTTTAATGTCTCCGCGGAGCGGATACGAATTATTCGGCGGGGGCTAAGCTAGAAAAAGAGAAAAGAAAAAGGAGGGAAAGGAAAAGGGTGAGGCAAGGAGGAAAAGGAGAGAAAACGACGACGGCGGCGACCGTCGGCGTTCCCCGTCAGCCGCAGCTATATCATTTATCAAAAAGTTTTTGCGAGCCTCTATTCTATTAAAAGGTGTCGCGAAACGTCGGGAATATCGCCGCGAAATTCATTCGCCTCTATGTAAACGAGCGTCGTGGATTTTTATCGAGCCGGCCTCGCGATTAATTCCCTTCGAGAAATGAATATTAACGGGTCGCATCGACGACGATCCCCCGTATTAGTTGAATTTAAAAAGAAAAGGAAAGACGAAGAGGAAGGGAACGTGAAGGATGGATACGGGGAGATTTATGCGCATTTTCCTCACTTCTTTTACCGTAATTTCCTCGATTTTTCCTCAGAAAATAATTATCACTGATGTAGAAACGCCTCACCTCGCTGCGCAGTTGCACTGCGCATGAACATGGCCGCCGTTCATACTCCTGGAAAGAAATTCTCTCTGCTAATTCCAAAATTAATTTTATTTCCTTTCCGTGCTTAAACGACTATAGATTTGTTTTAAACTGTAGCCCTGAGTATTTCAATTTCTAAAATCAATAATTCCGAGTCGTCTTTGCTATGAAGTATCACTTAAACTGCAAATAGTGACTGTTAAAACTTCTGAGATATTGCAGACATCGATGAAAAGATTAGACAAATCCTTTTCGAAAAATTACACCCGTTGAGGTATTATATATTTCTGATCGTTTGCTGCAAGTATTGAGCGATTTCTAAAATGTGAATTTACCCGAGGTCTTCAGTTCCACTAGCTAGTATAAAAATCCATTTCACCTCTTTTACTAATAGAAAACCTTATCCAATCTGTGCAAACAGCAGCTAAGGGTGTTTAACGAAGCCGATTGCCAACGATTCGTCATATAATGACACGGAATCGTTGAATTCCAAAAAAGAAAGAGGACAGTAGAACACTGTGGCAACGGGAAGGATCCGCGAGAGAGATTTATGTATACACAAGTGGTTTCCTCGCTTCCTTTTCCATTATTTCCGGAGAATTTCTCGTCGGATGATTGAAAACGGCGCGTAGCTAAAATAAAGAGAAAAAAAATTCGTCGGTTAATCCGTCGAACGGATGATCGATCGGTTAAACGAAACTCAAAGGAACTAATTACGCCGCGGCAACGGGCGGTATATACACGCGTTTTCGTTTAATTTTCATGGATCTCCGGTTGCGCAAATATAAGTAGAGTAATGCAATTAAATCCGGAAATTGAATCCACCATTCTTCCCAGCCCCAGGAGTGACAACACTTGATGGCGCTCCGAATTTTGCTTCTAAATCGAGCCGAGTTGATCCGCTAATGGATAGTCTCTTATTTGATCGGCCATGTAAAATTAACGGGGCCCCCTAATTGTGTTTTACGATTACGTTTGGATCGATGCTGTTGAAATAGACTCGACATTTTAAAATGATAAACGCGCTGTACAGGGTGTTCCAAAAATGTGTTTCCTTGAAAGGGGTGATACCTGAAGTCATTTGAAGAAACTTTTTCCTTTGAGAAAATGTTCCAAAAACCCGGACCAATCAGGACGCGGCTACAGTGGACGGATTCCGGCTCGGCCAATGTCAACGCCACGCTCAGCGGGACCTACCGCCATGCTGGAGTCCGTCTGCTTTCGTCGCGCCCTGATTGGTTCGTGTTTGCTCGCTAATAATTCCTTAACGAAGCCGCGGAGAATATTTTCGCAAAGGAAAAAGTTATTTCAACTGAATCAGCCATTTCAAGGAAGTGCACATTTTTGGGACACCGTGTATTCAAGCTGGTACGCGCAAAATCTGCATTGTATTAGCCAAATGTCGGACAATTATGGAAGTTTGCGGCACGGTTGTTTGTTAATGAAGCTGCAGCGAATCCGATTCTTGTTTCAGATATGGCGGTCCAGATACGTACCAAGTGACCCAGAAGTTTAACATCGACTGGGGCACGTATTTGGTAACGAACAAGAGCATCATTTACGCGACCATCGACGGCCGTGGTTCCGGTCTAATGGATAGCGGGATGCTGTTCGCCGGATACCGGAAGCTGGGTACCGTGGAGATCGCCGATCAGATTAACGTTACCAGGTGAGCCACCGGCCCGAGAAGTAAAAGAAACTTCCCCCCGGACGTTTGCATATTCCGATACAGTCCGGCGGGCTACGGTTCTCTTCTTTCGCCCGGTCTCAAGTACGGGTAGAATTCTAATTTTACGGCAGCTTCTGTGCGCAACGGGGCATGCAAATTCCGTCCCAATTCGACAGGTTCTCCGTTACAGGACCGGCGCGCGACGGGGTCCGAAATAATTCTCTGTCCAGGAAAAGCGAATTATAAAGGCATTACGGATGCTATTTAAACTTCTCGCGCGCCATCGGAAAACACAATGCGCACCCCGACGAATTGGAATTTTCTGGCGAAGACTGGCCAACAAATATTCTTCGCGTTTAGTTCGCTGTTTCCTGTCGTCAACACTCTGCGAACTCGTTTTCGTCTTTTACAGGGAACGAGAGAACGGGACTTTATTTTTGCAATAATTAAATACTACCATGAGCTATTTAGAGCAATTATGAGAAAACTGTGTGGTGAAACATAGGACATTAGAAGAAATTAAAGATCATCCAGTTATTTAAATTATTCATATGAGGTCCTGGAACCTTGTTAATAATGCAGAAAAGTTTGATTTCGCACAGAGGTCCGTGCAAATGATGTGCGCAGCCTGATTGGGAGAACAAAAGTCGGTTTCTGTGGTTGTGACATAAAATCACGAACGTCCATAATTCCTTTTCCATTCGCGTTTGGAAGCCACGAGATCGTTTCAGCGGCGGAACACGATTTTCATTCCGACCGTTCCGTCTGTGTCCGAACAAAAGCGAGTTTCGAAGTGGACACACAGTTGGCGGCACGCGGGAATATCGATACTTTAATGGTAAAATATGTCAGTGCATCGGCCATTCTGCTTACATACGCGCGGATGATTAATTCCTAATACGCGGACAATAAACCGGCGCGGTGATTTTTCAGTCAATTTCGAAACCGCGCCGGTCGGTAATACATTCCAGCACGGCGGACGAACTTCCGGCGAGCCGGTTTTGTTGCTCGCGCGGAACAAAAAAAAATTACGCCCCAGTTGCGCCGGCAGTAGTTCGCCGATTAAAATGCAAATAGATCGGAATGTTATAGTTTCATTGTGTTATGGGGCCGCGAGTTTTTGATCGCGACACCCCGCTCCTAATTCCGCTTCCTTCGAGCCCATTTACATACAGAATGTGTCCCGGGCGTAATTTACCGAATGTCCCCTCGTCACCGGTTCGGTTTTAAATGCAAAAAGACACGTCCGCCGCCCTTGTTAGCCTCTATGCATTTTTAACGGCCGTACGTCAACAAAAGAACCGGTAACGCGGATTTATATTTATGCGGAACGGTGCTCGCGATCGCGAGCAGATCCGATCCCGATACAAGAGCGACGTCGGGAGATAACGCAATTTATAACGTACCCCGGTAAAACTATTCTTCACATTCTTCTCGCCGCTCTTCCTCAAACTCTTGCGCAATTTATTCGACGGAATACCTCGACTCCGACACGGTAGATATTTATTCCATTTTATTTACTGCAAATTGTTCGTGAGGGAGATTCCCGGCGACGCGGTGGAGATTGTGCTATCCAACATGGCCGACGATCGACGTGACGATCATGAGCCAAATGCTATTTGCAACGCTCTCATTCTTTTACCCTCTTCCGCTACATTTTCATCAATTTTATACAGTAACCGCTTGAGCACTGACTACAACAATTGCGATATTTATTTAGTGAAATCATAGGGAAACGTGGTACAAGTTAATACAAATGGGGAGAGGTTACGATTCACAATATGGCCGACAGTCACGGAGCAACCGACTTCGATATGCTTCGATACAGTGACCAACGAAAGTTTTCCAATATGGTCGACAACCGGTACGCGACTAACCTCAATATAGCTCGATCTATAGTGCCCTCACAGCTACTCTCCACATGATTCCTTACTTTTTTCTACTTCTACAGCATTTACTCAATCCCTAGATCAATCTGACTTCAACACCCGCAACATTTTTTCACCACAAATTATAAGAAAACGACAAATGTTTCTAGATGGGTTAGGTGGAGGGGAACAGTCAAACGGTGGTGGTGGGAGTAGCTCAGTAGAAGGGGAATCGTGACCGTGTGGGCTACCAGTTCCCCAGGCCTAGACTATACTATAGCTTCGTGAGTTCTGACTATAGCTCTTCCCGCGGTGTTTATCACTTGACTCACCCGATCTGGTAACGCTGGTTTCGAGGCACCGTGAAAGGTTCTCCCGCGGCGAAAGCAGCAGTTGCCGAGTCGCGGCACGGACCGCGTTTCTTGAAATTCCCTGGGCAACTTTACGGCAAATCTAATTATAGGGAGAGCCTTTACTTTCCCCGACGACCTCCCGGACACCCCCGTGCTCGCCCCTTTCCCCGGTCCGAGGCCAGGATGGCTGACTTATCGGACGAACGACGCGGTAATCCACTAATACGGCTAACAAACTCGCCACGTCCGACCCCCTGTATCCGTCGACGGACGAATACACGACCCCTTAAATGAACTTCTTTTCTACCAACCAACCAACCCCTCCACCAACACCCCCTTCAAGCCGCCAGTCTCTTCTCGGTTATCGGCTAAGAAGCCGGGTTAGAATTACGTTCGCGTCTACCTGAATTTATAGACCGAGCCCTGGACAGGTTCTGGCGTCCCTCAGCCCTCTCGCCTCTGCTCTTCTTCGTTTTCTCCCGGCACCCTGTCCAAGGGTCCCGTACCGTCGCCTCGTATTTTCCTCCGGTGTCACCCTAGAGACGCCTTGGAACGGGTTAAGTAATCGACGGGAAGCTTAGCGTCGAGGATTCTTCGTCCCACCCGGGCAAACGAGACGCCGCTGGAGGAGGGCTGGGGGGAAGGGAATTCGTTTGGAACTTCCTCTTCCTCCGCGAAGTTTTATATTTTCGAACCGGAGGTTCGTTACCCGGGGACACCCGGTGTCCATGAAAGCTCGCGGATCACGGTCTAGAGCAACGTCTATCCGAACTCCGCGCATTAATTGCGTTACCTGGATCGTATAAACGAACCGGTGGTGAAGGTTCCACTGTAGTCGCAAACTAGACTAGTTGTTACTAGACGTTACAGCTTATGGGAAGCAAATTATTGTAGATTATTTGCGTACACAGTTTGACATAGTTTGCGAGGCCAGCGAAGTAGCTATTCCTCTCCCTCCCTCTCTCTCTCTCCCAGTATCAATTAGTGCGGAGCCGAAGTCACTCGTCACTTTTGGACCACAGTGAATTCTCGATATATGTCAACAACACGGGTCTTGCCAGCTTCGTGTTTACACTCCTCGGCGTCTAAGGCCTCTGGAGCTTCGTGACCCCTCACGGGGTATACGCTGCGGTAGTGGGGATAACTCTGCGACGTTTATCAGGCCTTGGCGACATATATAGAGAAATCACTGTGGTATAGCCCCGTGACGCCACTCAGATTCTGACTGCAACATTTCCCGCACTATTTCACCCAGAAATCTCCCGATCCGGTAACGTTGCTTCACAGGCGAAAACCTTCACAGGCCGGCAAGCTGAGCGACTCGCTCTTTGTTCCCTCGGCTGACGGGGGGCGGAATAAAGCGGGACGGGCTGCGGGAAAAATGGGCGCCGGCGAAAACCGGGACATTTGAATTTCGAGGCTCGGGAATGTGGGAAACCGGGACGGGAGATGTATGCACACGGACCCGGTCAAAGAGAAAGGGAGACGCGGAAGGGGAAAGAGACAGGAATACACGCGGAAGGAGAAACGGAGAGAGGATGATGGAAAAAGAAGGACCCAGCCTGTCGTTTCTGCGTCGTTAATTTTGCACGCGTCGCGGTTCCGTTCCGCCCGGCGGAAAAGCTTGGTCTTCTTTTTTCTTTTTTCTTCTTTTTTTTTTGGTGCTTCTTGAGCGGATATCGTTGTCTATAGGAATGAACGAAGAGGTATCGGGAAGTTTAATTGGAAGGCGTGTCCGTGGGGAGTTCGCGAAGATGGATTAGGGTATCGTGATTGACTACCGGCGGTTCGGGGAATATTGTTTCCGAAGTTATTGACAAATGCGCGAGTTGACGTGTTCTCTTGGCAGGATAGAAGTTTGTTCTTTGTTTGGGGAAGGATTTTAGGGATCTTGCGGAGATGTTGCTGAGCAAGCCGGATCCCTTCAAGATCGTTTATTAGAAAATTCCTGACACGATTGGGAACTTTTTCAATTGTTCTAATGTTCATTTAAAGTCTTCTCGTTCGATTAACAACTAAATCGATGATCATTAGACTGCGGGTTTTATGAATTTATGACAAAACTGAGTACGTATAATTTATAGCTGTGGGCACATTAAAAAGATTTAAGGACGCCAGGCTATTAGTTTCAGCTTAACGAGACAATTAAGAGGAGAAAGAAATTTTTATTTGGCTCCTGCGTCAAACATTTTTCATTTTACATAAAGATCCGCTTCTTAATGACGATGAGTGTTTTGACAATCTTCATAAAGCCAGCCATTTGCAGAGACTGTTGCTATATCAAGTTTGTTTGTCTTGCGTCTCTCTCGCTGTTCGTGGCTGAGGATCAAGTTAACGTTTCACTCAATTAGAAGTTGAATGTTCCAGAAATTATAAATCTAATATTTTCCAGCTTTTACTATAACAACGCCGATGAATCTCGAACCAATCTCCGAAATTGCACTAACCGTAGCCCGTTTTAGTATTACACCTCTCAATTAGGAAGTTCGAAACACGGTTTGAAATATGGTTTGCGATCCCGCGCCCGCGTTCGCTTAAAGTCTTCCCTGGGAATACAGCTCGGCAGGCTAGTCGCTTCTGTTTGAACGGCTGAAATACTGCGGCATCGTTTTCCCGTCATGGAAATGCTCGGCTCAGAAAACACGAAAAACTACGACGGGGGCGAAATCCGGCAAACGCCGGCAACGTGCCGGGAACTCTGACCTCAAGTTTCGCTTGGGAAATTGTGTTACGAGTTCCGACGATTGGTTCCCGTCTCACCGACGACGCGGGCGACGCGTGTCCTATCATACTTTTCAACGGGCCCGCTAAACTTGCAAATCGCGTGCCAAGATCCGAGGAGGCAAAAGAAAAAACGCGAGAAAATAAACCCGACGAGACGTCCTCCGAAATCGAGACCGCGAGAACGGTGGAAGATCGCTAGACAGATCCGCAAAAAAGAAAGTTAAACCGAACGAAATTTCCACGGAACGTATTAAATTATTCAGAATCGGCGACGATACACGCCGGATCGGGACCAAGAACGGCGGAAGAACGCGGAAGGGCGCGGAGGTGTCAATCGTTGGGTACACGTGTCGCGCAGCACCGCGTGAAAATAAGATGCAATAGTTGAAAACAAGCCAGCGATCCGCAAGTGTACCAACACTTCCGAAATACGGAAATGCCGCATTCAGATTCTAACTTCCGCAGCTAAACGACGCATCAGAAACTTCCTCTTGCACGCACGCACACACTCGAACGCGGCTTGTCGGTGCACGAGCCAGGTTCCACCTTGTCGGCGCAGTTGCCGCAAGAAACTTCGGACTTATCCGTTGAAATTGAACCTCGGTCCTACGGGGAACTCTTTGACGACGATCGATTCATTTTTCTGCGCGATCCTGTTTATTCGATGCGATCAAGAGCGATCATCCTGATATTTGTCTTTGACTTACGTCGCTGGTCAGGGAAGACTCGAGCACGTTTTATGGCGCAGTCATCGATCAGTTCACTGTCGACCTAAAATTCACTCGACATTTTCTTTGGAGGAACTGTGATACGACGTTCTCATTTCTGAGGCTTTTGAAAGCGATATCCTTTTAGAGAAAATGTCCTGGAAACGTGGATCCTAAACATTGTTATCGATCCCGGTTTAGAAAATGCTAGTGTACGCCATAGTTGAAACTCACCAGACAGAAGAAGACCTCGGAAAGAAAATCTCGTTGTCCACTACGAGTCATTAAAAAGGTACTTTCTTCTATAATTGTAGAATTTGTCTGTTGTTGAAGCGTACTTTGAATCCTCAAGAATGAGGTGAATATATATGAATATGATTAAATATATGTTTATTAAAGATATAAATATTAAATGCTAAATATATAGTATTAAATATATAAATTAAATATATGAAAATATGAATAAAGTATATACTCATCGTACGAAACAGTTACACGCAAACAATTCCACTCAACAAATCCACTCTCGATTTATTATTATATTGCGAGTAACTACTTCCTGAACAGTGCCGTACAGTTCTATAGTAAACAATGGGTTCCTCATCCGGGCTCTCGGCAACACCTCGGGCTCTAATTACGTATTCTCTTCTCGACCGTGAGGAGTCTCAAATTCCAAATTTGCTGAGCCAATGGCACGCAACGGGTACAAACAAAACGTGCAAACTCGAAGGAATCGCAACTCAGGAGACCCACCAAGCAACAACTACGATGTTTAATCCACCAAAATTCACGCACAATCGTTTTCAAACGATGTAGAACGTTCGACGTCTTCCTGTTCGTGTCGTCACATGTATTGGAGATAAGAATATTTATTGCATTAATAAATATACACAATATTAACTTGAAATTCGAATATTTCCTCCTACATTTTCCATTTGATATGATTTTGTCAGTTTATGCACATGAAACACCCTATAGCACGATTTTCATTGTAAGTCATCACCGAGGTCATTAATTACATGGAAAGTAATTTGGGACTTCGTAGTCCCAACCATGAAATAGTATATAATTTTAGAAAATAGTCTCATAAATCCATATCATAACAATTTTCACATTTTACTAACTAAGAATTACAACTTACCAAAATGTCAAACGAAAATGTCCTAGCGTCCATCTTGGCCTTGCACCATCTTATACAATTGACTCTAGGAAGCTTCCAAAGAGAAATAAGCTCGTGCTGCCATCCAGCAATTGAAGAACGAACTTCATAAAAATGGACTTGAAAGTCCCAATGGATCTGAAAACGTTTAGATTAATACAGTACCATGAGAAAACTGACGGGACTTATAAGTCCTGTCGATAAATACAGGTTTAAATATAGACCACGCCTAAAGGCCCGATCTTCATAAATTCGCGATAACGTAGAGTGACTACATTACCGTAAAAAAATGGTTTTACGTGCCTCAAGTTTTTATCCTCATATAAGAATATTTTGTCGCTGGTAAAGGGCTCATTAGAGAGAGGAAGGTTCAATCTAGCGCGGCGCCGGTCAGGAGCTGCCGAGATTATGCAGATATTTGGTAATAATAAGCGTCAGAAGTAGGCTAAAAATCGACGATGTGCATGCCGTGGAATCCAAGCATTTTTATGCCATTCGATCAGTTTTCTGGATAAAATCTAGAAAATATATCTAGCCACAAATTGAGCTATATTTTATCTTGATTCTCTGCGAAATAAAGCCAAAAACTTGAAGAACGTTTCTGGCGTCAGAATTCATAACATCGATAATACAGAGCAAAAAATGTGACAAGTTTAGTCAGAGACCGTCGGATCAAGACCAAAACGGATCTTAAGTCTGTGTCTGAAGGCTGTGAATGGAAATTATTAATTAAAAAGTCACGTGGCTATCCCGGGCCCTTAAAAATGTAAAAAATATATTTAATCGACGATTCCACCGAACACTGAAAACCCCGAGGAGACCCTGAAAGACTCGAAAGCGAGGGTAGGTGGAATCCCAAAGTGGAAGCCCCTGAATGGCATTCAGGCGTCGGCGTCGCTGCTGGTGCCGGGCCACCCCTGTATCCACGTTGCAATGTTTTGCTGTCGCGTCGCACCGCGTCCGGCCCCTAAAAACCGAGTCGTGAAATTGGAAACCGGCCAAGCGATTGCGGAATCGGCCAGCTCCCTTTAACCTTTGCCCTATTGCGCGCGGTGTTGTCGGCCCTGCGCGTCCCTGTCACCGTTTCTCACCCACTTCTCTATCCCGGTTTCAGAGGAGGAGACCCTGGTCCTCAACCCCCACCTCCAATCCACCCGCACACTGATTTTTCACTCCGATTCTTTTTCGCCTTTTTTCCTCCCCATTTTCCACCCTCATCCACCGCCTCTTCTCCTCTCTCTCTCCTCTCTGTCTCTGTTTCCCTCCTTTTCGATCTGGGCTCTGTGTCGTGTCCCTCTTCCTTTCTCTCTGGGCTCTGTCTCCCTTTATCTCTCATTCTCTATCTTTCTCCCTTGGGCTCCTCTTTCCCCTGTTCCCACCGTTTCTGTTTCTCTCTCTTTCTGCTGAAGAGTCAGCCCCGTCCTCCTCGCCACCGCGCTTCCTCCCGCCCGGCATTTCTATTCGCTATCAATCTACCGATCCACCGACGGGAATGATGTCCCCCTGAGTGGCACCGATGGCCCTCCGAGGATCCTTTCGGATTCATAAACGGGAGAGAGGGCCGCCTTCCGTTTGATATTTCGAGAACCAGAGGCGAGTGGCTTGATTGAGTCGCTCAAAGCGACTGATCGCCTACGCGCAACCCTGGTAATTCAGTTACCAGAGAATCGCGGGTACCCTGCTGTAATACGCTGCTACCCCGAGTACCCACTGCGCCATTGTTCTTACGATTATTAACGTGTACAGTTGGTGCCGTTTTAGCAAGAATTTCCTGCTAAAGTACAAGCAATCCGACACGAACCTTTGCACCGACTTAATGGTACGAAACAAACAACGCGAATTTTAGAAACTGTTCGAAACCGGATGCGTACGACCTCTTTATCGTTTAAACGTTAATTGTGCAGAATTCCGTCTACGTAAAACAGTATACAAAGGTTTAATCATTTTTCTGACGATTTAATTAACGGTCTCGTTTCGGGGGCGGACAGGGCCGGGAGAATTGAAATCGGTGCCACTCGAAAATAATCGAACCGTCGTTTTCGTTGATGAACGACGTCCTCTCGATATCTCGCGGCTTGTTCGAGGCTGGGGAAAAATTTCGCTCTGTCCCCGGGGCCTGTGCTACCTCGTTTCCTCGAACAGAGAGCCAATCGTAGAGGCAGACAGAGAGGGAAATCAGAGGTGGTTCTTTTTCTTGCTGGGAAACTGCGAGAAAAAATTCCTTTCGCTACCCGTTTTATCCGAGGCGCAATTGCATTTTTCTTCCCCCTCGGGGGCCGGCTTTATTAGAAATAATTGAGTCCGGCAGGCCTTCGCCTCCGCCGCTGGTCGACTGTTTTCGGCGCCGCTTTGTGGCTCTCTGTTTAATTAACTTCGACGCCGGCGTTGTCGGCGACGAGGACCGGTTCGGATCAAAGGGAAGGCGGCCGTGATATCACGGCTGCCGACGAATTTGTATCGCCGGCAACACGGTCGGATAATAAACAGCTCGAACACTGGATTACACCTCGCTTTCCCACGCGACACTTTTCACCTTCTGCGGTCGCTTAGAAATCTTGTCTCTTCGGCTTCCGGTTGGTCACTCGATGTCCACAGTTATCCACTTAAAGGCTCGGGATAACCACGTAACTTTTCAATTAATAATTTCCATTCACAGCCTTCAGACACAGTGCCTAAACTTGTCACATTTTTTGCTCTGTATTATCGATATTACGAATTCTGACGCCAGATACGTGCTTCAAGTTTTTGGCTTTATTTCGCAGAGAATCAAGACAAAATATAGCTCAATTTGTAGCTGGAGATATTTTCTAGTGCGCACTGCTCTCGATTTCATCCAGAAAACTCATCCAATGGCATACAATTGCTTGGATTCCACGACATGTGCATCGTCAATTTTTGGCCCACTTCTGACACATATATTACCAAATACCTGCATAGTCTCGGTAGTTCCTGACCAGCGCGCACTAGATTGAACGTTCCATAAAAACTTTTACTTCCGTAAAACCATTTTTTGACGGTAATGTAGTCACTCTACCTTATCGCGAAGGTTGTACTATTCTTTGATACACTTCCGAACGTAGGAAAGGACAGCAAGTGGCCTCGATCGCCGAAGAGTGTAACATAATAAATCGGCGGATTCCCCACCACGATAATATGATCGATCGATAAGTGATTAGCTTGTACATAGTAGTTATTACATCGTGTGCCATCCGTGGTACACGTGACCTGAATGGAAAGTTTAACCTACGCCATAGTTGTAACACATGGCACGGAACGTGTCAAGTTGTATGTTGCATTAGGTATACCTTTAACACGTTATCACACAATCTTGTTTTCTAAGTCAGTCTTAGCAGCACGGTCTTTTAAAAACTATTTATTTGGCGTAACACATAATCAGATAACGAGACAATGTTTGGACGGATGAAGTAATACTATTTCCATTAGTTTCTTAAACAAAGGTATCTGACTAACATTGACATTTATTTCACTGCATTTTGCACCTTCAAGTTTTATATGTCTTATGCATTTACGACAAAATTGAGTAGATCGAACACAGAAGGCTGAGAACATTTAGAGGACTAGAAAGTATTGTATTATTTCCAACTCGTTAAAATTATACCCTCCAACGGCGGAGTCTGGGTCTATATCGATGCAGAGTATCAAAATCGTCATGCAATCAGTTTCTCGCGAGTTGATGAACTGTAACTGCATTGGGAAGTATAGGAAGACGTGTCTGCAAGTTGTGCCTTTGAAAATGTGTTTTAAAAAATTGATCAATTGCAGCATGCTAAACGGCATCAAATATATTATTGTACAAGAGTGGCCCGTCGTTCTAGGGTGTTCATTCGTACCTGTGTCCACCCCTGCGATGAAATAACCGATTGCGAAAGATAAATTCGGTTTTTTCCCTGCGGCGAGGTTCAGGATCCATTTAGAGGGGTCGCGAGATGACCCTACAGGGATGAGTATAACAGTGTCACCCGAAGCATGATAGATTTAACCTGCTTCCTGGCCGCGATGCTCTCTCGTTCCGTCCGAAAATCGTCAACAGAATTTCTCTCGTTTTTTTTCTCTCCTCCTCACCCCTCCCCTCTTCGTGTTCGGTTTGAAACGCGTCGAAACGTTCGGCGGAAAAACAAAACGGGAGAGAAAGAATAAAAAAAAGGCAAAATATCAGCTGCACAACCAGAGGAAGGGGGAGGGGGCGGTGGTAGCGCAGAGTGTTTACCCGGTGCAAAGTGTGGAGTAAACGTGACAGGATGGAGGACCCGGGGAAAAAAAAGTGAAGAATACGGGGTAGCGAAAAGAGTGTAGAGTAAGAAGTCAAACGAAGTGGAGAGCAGAGGAAAATACTGGCCCGGCTAATGAGCCCAGGGTGGCGGGGAACGGGGAAGAGACGCGGGAAAGAACATAGTAAACCGCGACAAAGTGAGTATGAAAAATGAAAACGAGACGGAGGACGATGGGCGGCTGAGTGGGCCGCGTTACAAGAAACCGTCTTGGCGAATGAGGGATTGGAGGGCTTCTCTCCAACGGAAGGACAGAGTATCGTAAACAGTGGCTAATTCTTTAGAAAGGTCCAGAGTCGAATGAGGTCCAGAAACAGCTCTGGGTCCTCCAGATCCGCCCTTGATCATCATTTCTCCTAATTCGTCTCGATGAACGCAATTTTCACCCTACTAAACGTATTGACAAAGAAAATGATTTCGCTCCAGTTTGTTGCAATAGAAAATTTTTATTTTCCACAAATGTCCCCCGTATGCCTACAATCTATACCCGAAAAAATGAATTTGTTGAATAATTCCTGGTGGACGCATCTTTGCAATCTCAATACCAATTAAAAATATTAGGACGCGTCATTTAGACTAGTGTAAATTTCGCGTACAGAATAAAATTACCACTTTAAATATTTGTTGCCAATAGCACAGTAATTAACATATTAAGTTCCTCCCCAGAAGGTCGAAAGCCGGAAAAAGCACGCGTACAATGAATCATCAAGAAACTTTTCGAGCAACCCGCAGAAAACAGTGCGGCATAGTGTGTTATAATTTTCCTGGTCCAGCGGTTCGCCTCGCAGCGACACAATGAAGCAGTCGATCAAAATCTCCGGGATCGATCGACATGCACAACTGAGCCGTTAAGAGCTGCAATCGAAGACAATGCACCAGGGAATCAGGCAGCGGGGAGAGGAAAAGGGTGAGAGGGAGGAAGGGAAGGGAGGGGTCGAGCGCATCTCGGACGGGAAAAATGAAATTCTATCTGAAAATCGATAGTGGCAAACAGCCCGCTGTCGGAGAAGTAGACTTCAAGGGGAGGGCACCGGCCGATTTACGAGCTAAATAAATTTCGCGAAAAAAGAAGCCTGGCTTGGTTGAATGGCTGGTGGTGGGGGGTGTTTCCTATAAGGAGACCGTTACTATTTCTATGGGCAACCGTGTGCGGCCAGCGCCTCTGTTCCCCGTGGTACCATTATTATTGAACACGCGAGATACGGGAGACAATAGCCCCGTAAAGATTGGAACGAAAGGAGCCCGGGAACCTCTCTTACCCCGTTCCGATCGAAAATCACGTATCGTCTCGAGTGGAAGAAATCGAATGCACCGTGAAACAGTGCTCGGGAGAGTTTCCCGCTGATGGGACCGCCCATTGTCGGCCTTTTGAGCCGGAATTGGCCGTACACCGGCCGCATTCCTGAGTCCGACCACGTCCCCTAAACGTCGACACTTATCGCGATTTTACGCAGGGTTAGGCCCGGACGCTCGATCGCAACCTTTGATCCACTTTTCCGCCCCTAACAAAACATCCTCCGCCTATTTGTTGCCATTTCTGTCGAGATCGCAAGGAACACTTTTTAACAGTTCATGGGGGGTCACTTGTGACACAGTTGCTGGCGAAGTACAGTTTCCTTTCGATATAAGACGATGACTTTCGACGTGTTGCGGACGAAGGTACTTATCCCGCTTCACATTGTTCTTGAGTGGGCTCAGAGTTTATGGGTGTCATAAAGTTGTCCGGCAGACCATAAACTGGTTGGCTAATAAAGTTCATTTTGACACTAAACGGTGTCGAGTGGACAACACCAAAAGAAAACGAGGGGATTGAGATTTTTTTGTTGCGAGAGAAACAAACGGTGGTAGTGAATCGTGAAACGAACAATTTTCTCACCCATCGTTATTCAGTGGAAAAGAAGGAAATCCGTTTCGCAATTCCGAAGTGGAATATTTCGTGCTGCGGTTTTCCGTGGCGATTCGACGGCGACGTAAAGATTGTCCGACTGTTTTACAAGTTCCCCGGGGCCAAGGGAAACATCGCTCTCGCCACCAGCCGTATATTCGGTAGTATAATTCAGTGGGCCGGCACAGCATGTTCCGATGAAATCCGTCTTCATCGTACCACCGTGTGCCGCAACATAAGAAACTCGGACCCGAATGCATTATGCATCCGGCGGACGAGCACTTAGGACGGCGGACGACATTTATTTTAGTGGCCGATCCTTTAAGGACGATTTTTATGATCTGACCCGCGAGAGGATCACGGGATAGCGTGGCCTTTCGAATTTAAGATTACACCCCTGTAACCTTTCCGACCATCCTGATCCTCGCGTCCCCGGCTTAATAGCCGGTTGAACATTTTTCCCGATTTTTTTACTCCTCTCCCTTCCCTCCCTCTCTCTCTCTCCCTCTCCCTTTGCTCTTCTTTTTTTCCCATCCTCGCATTTTCTATATCGACCAGAGATTTCTACGCGCGATCGTTTTCCGACGACGTTGCGGACATATAAATGCGGCATTCTGCGAAAACAAGCCCGTGAGCCGGGTCGGGGGGAGGGGGGCGATGTACCGTGACTGTCTTTCAAACACTTGATATTATGTGAACGGAGATACAATGGATACGCGTGCTGCATCGAACAGAAACTTTTCCGTTGTTTTCTGGACAAGAATCCCGCGGACAAGCTTTCTGCGCGCGGCGAAAACTTCGCGGCAACGTTTATTGTTCATTACCATTGTTGTCACGTACTTGTCGGGCACCCGACCTCCCGTCCGGTAAATGGATCGCCCGCTTTTAATCATATTTTTAGCGGAGAGATAAGTTGTTTAATTTTGTCCACCGCAGAAATCTTTTCTTTAAGTGTCGCTCTGACATTTCGCGCGGACATCTTTGTGCAGTATAAGATGTTCAGAGAATTTTTCGAGGCTTTTCAACGAGAGAATTTGCAACTCTATTTGTTAACACCGAACCTACCATTGCCGATCGAATGACCAGTCCCATATTTTCGGTTTTACAATTATTGAAATTATAAAATTGCTATTATGGGATTGAATAGATTTCATTATTCAAAGGAACATCAATAAAAAATCAAAGGAAGCTTTGCCAGCTTCGTCATTTTGATAGCGTAAAGCATTTGAGTAGTTTTTGGTAGGTTTAGCGTTAATAAATACGCAACTCTGGAATTCTGTCAGGAATATTTATCCCGCTAAACGATAGCTCGTGCGATAACAGCGGAATATTGAATGCGCGAGCAGATTGTTCCGCGCAGAATCGCGACGAGACCGGCCATTTCCATTTTGACATGATTTTTATGCATGAACGATTCCACCACCGGTTGCAGGTATTTACAAGACACTCTGCCGTACATCGACCGCACCAGGACGGCGATATGGGGCTGGAGTTACGGTGGCTACGCGACAGGCATGACGCTCGCCATGGATTATCGCGGTGTCTTCAAGTGCGGCATGTCCGTGGCACCTGTAACAGATTGGGCTCTTTACGGTACGTCTGCATAAGATAATATTTTCATCCGAGCACCGAGCGGATACCGCCACTCCTTTTCTCCTCTGCTCGAGAATATAGCTCCTCCTTTTCCCCTCATGAATATTCCAATCGATGTCGCGAGCAATTTTTCCCGCGAATGATTAACGAAACCGGGAACGAAAAACGCCGTCCACGGTAATCGATGATCCTTAAAAGTACAATTCCCGTAGCCGCTTTAATTAATTTTCACGCTGTATTAGGCTCCCGCGCCCGACGAAATTGCCAAAATTCGCTGACTGCCCGCGGTCGATTACGTTTTCACGAGATCGAGCTGCTCTCGGCACGAATCCGTGCAAATTTTCTACTTGCAACTCACCTTTTTTTCTTCAGCGAGAATGTGAATTTTATAATACGTGAATGTGAACTATAAATTTTAAATATCCTTGGAAATAAAACGTGTTGTTAATTGTCCGAGCTGTTTGAAAATTTATATCGTGATTTCAATATAAAGAGTCCTTTGAGCAAGAACATATAATTGTAATAAAAGCAAACGCTTCGGCACGGTTGTTTTATGGCGTGGAGCAGTATAATTAAATTACATTTTCACTGATAAAATGCAAGCTCGGACAAGTTATGTTAATTCTTTTTTTTTGAGGAAAACTTTTCCTAATTTACAATGTTTTATATACATCTTGGATCACACCGCGTTACGTGCATTTTATTTTCTTCCTTTCTCGAAACGTTGAATATTGTAAATAAAAATTCGAAAATTTGAGCACGATTTCAAAATCAATATAAGCAAACGAGCGTCGTAAATATGGTATAGGATTGACAATTGTCACACAATATTTTCTTTGGATAAGCTATCGAATGACCTATTGCAAATTCGATTTGGTTTGGGGGCACTTTTCTTTTCATTAAAATGATGTGGTGGAATAACACGAAATCGAGGTGCAAATTTTCGATCTGCGTTAAACTCTCCTGCACATAAAGTGTACCACGGATCGAGCAACGCCGGAATGCCTGAGATATTCGACTGTCACGGAATAATTGATTTTCGATAACACGCACCTTTACCTTTCGCTGATAAAACACAAACTGGCGATGTGAATGATGGGACAGCAGCCCATGTGTCAGCGTCGATTCGTTCGCGATCGTCCGAAAGGGTTTTTGTTGCTCTTGGCCAGCCGGGACCGAAACGGTGGAATTGAAATTGCGCCGCGCAATGTTTACGCAAGTTAATGAACAACTGTTTAAAATTAATTATCACGTCCAATTTATGCGCGAGTGTAATATTTCGAATTATAGGATTCGACCTTTTGTGTAAATTTGAACTCGTTCACCCGCGTCGAGCTTTTTTTCAAATAAAAATTTTCACCGTGTCTTATTATATCGACTTTACACATTTATCTAAAAATTAAATTCATTTTTTCACGGCGAGATTCTCCGTGAAAAAATACGTTGACAAATTGTATAAAACGCTTTTCATACGATCCTTTGTTTTTGGTAAAACGTGTTCGAAAATTGGTAAAGCACACGTGATATTGTCTGACCATGACCGACCGTATTCCCTTCGTGCAACGTTCACATCGTACCGAATATCCGTAGTCGGTTTTATGGTAAATTTGTCAACAAAAATTTTTGCATACCATTTTATTGTTTTACGAGCTCACCATTATTTTTCTATACAACCGTGGTGTATAGAACAACGTGTGGTAGAATTATTGAAAAATAAAAGTAATACGTGAAAAAATACGTCGGAAATATGGTGTACAAATTTGTAAAGGCAAAGTCGTAAAGTGCATTGATTTATGCAAAAATGTGTTTGAAAATTGAAAGGGTGCGCCCTGCGTGTCTGATCCTGAATCTACTTAAAAATTGCCTATGCACGCTCACTGAAAATTCAAAGTAAATTTTCTCGAAAACAAAAGCCCTTATGGAAAAACTTTAGTCAACATTTTCATTTACTCTTTTCATGCAGAATCACTCTGCCCTTCGTCATACCAGTGCTAAAACCACTATCCGCAATATTTCTCGAAATCCAAACACAAAGCTATCAATCACTAAGAATAATTGGTACACGACGTCTCCTAAAATTGGCAAAATTGAATGCACTCGAATTTTACGTGCTTTAAATAACAAACAACACATAACAGATAAATTTACTCAATAATTTTCCACGAAGTAATTTTCATGATATTAAAATAACTATAAAATAAGAGCTCCGAAGTCTGCCATTTCGCGAACAGCGGTGGACTGGTTGTTCAAAGAAAAACAAGTTACACAGTGTCAAAGGGACGTAGTTTAATGGTTTACTGAGGCTGCGCGACACTTATCTCCGCTAATGGAATTTATTCAAAGTCGAAGACAATACAAGGTATCGCTGAGAAGTCAATTCCTTCGCGTGCAACAACCTCGATCCTTTGAATAACGGAACAAATCAGCGGAACGAGAGACGAGTGAAAAAGGGGAATAGAGAGAGAGAGAGAGAGAGAGAGAGAGAGAGAGAGAGAGAGAAAGGAAAATTCGAAGACGGGGAATGTGTACGCGCCATTGCTTCGACTCTGGTTCGATCGATTCAATTATTGTCGGAATGTTGTAGCAGTTGGCTGCACTCGGGCTCGAAGATATCAGATTTATCAGGCCGATAAGGAGTCATCGGTCGAAATCGAGTCTCGGGCATTCAGACGTTCCGCCGTCGTCGACGATGCACATTTTTAACGCTGCTACGTTTTTACCTCCTTCGAGGAACTCTCGAAGACCCGTTCCCCCTCATCGATCGCCGATTCCTCGTTTTTCCTCCGGCTGCAACATTGTTTCGACGCCGATCGGGGTCGTCGAACCCGCTTATTTATAATTCCGCGATTTTTTTTATAGAAATATCGACTAGCCTTCAAGCTGTTAATTATTTATTCGGTAGTTCGTCGGGGAAAAACTCGCATGAATATTAAAGGAAACGGGCACGAGAGTCGTAGGCGGTGCAGAAAATAAATTAATTCGTTACTGTGTTAGCATTATTAATATTTAAATTCATATTCGAGACGAGCTTCGAACATGCGAGAACTTAATTAACCCCTTACGGACGAGAAATTTTCGAAAAATTATGAATAATTTCTCAATTCGAAGAATTAAACTCATGGAGAAGCAGATCGGAACCAAGAAAATTAAATTAAAGAATTTAATTGTTTCAAATTTTGGAAACTTGATGCACGAGCCTAATGCCAACAATATCAGGATCAATATATATTTAGTATTCGTTTCTCATGAATTGGTAAATGAAAATCACGTTTCCCTTGCAGCATGTGATACCGAAAGTTTATACAGTAAAATAAAAATAAAAATAAAGCGATAAGGATCTTAAGAATTCATTCAAAGGTTAACCTAACCTCAAAGTCGCAAGTGAGGAATCAATTTAAAAAATATATCTGTTGTAGACCGTAATTAGAACATTCATTATTAACAGTCTTGAGAAATGAGTCCAACATATTTTCCAAAGACGTTCGTGGCGATACACTTTCAAAAGTGTATTAATTATGCTAATTACACGCGGAAAATGTGGGCAACGAAGTTCGTCGATATATTAGGCCATCTGTTTCGTGCCTGGTTCGTTAGAATACATTATGTAAATATTATAAACGAGCTTATGCAAAATACAGTAAATGAGTAGCCTTACAAGAAGCTGGGCTTCGCGGTTGCAAATCGAGAAAAAAAAACGCAATGACGATCATTAAACTGCGGGGATCTTGATGCGAAATAAAAATTCTGCACGTAATTGGAAGATAGGTCTTTGATAACTTCAAAAAGCTGAAAAAAACCAATACATTAATACTCTTAAATTCTCTCATTTATGTACTCCTTCGAATTGCCTTTACCTATTTTTGCCATAAACATTTTTCACAATTTGCGAAAGTATACGTATCAAAGTCTAAAAAATGAAAAACGTCCATAATCCGGTTTTGAAAATGAATTCACGTTTCCGCTTCGCGTGCAGCCTTATAAATCGTCCCAGCCCGACAAGATGTTTCTCCCATGTTCTTCCCCGTGAAATACACCATGGAAACTGTAATTTACAGAAGCAGTCGCAGTTTAATTATCAGAGGGGGACAGTAACTGTTGCGCGGAAAAATTGCAAACGCAAAGGCTCCATGAATAAACGTAGTTGAAGCGGCAATTAATCTTGCCCGCGGAGTATGAACTCGATATTAAATGTTTACTAAATGCTCGAAGCTGGTGGATCCCTTAGTAATCGCCGTCGCGCACCGCGCTTTCCGCGTCCGGCGACCGGTGACGTCAACGGCGAAAAATTATTCGATCGTTCCCGAAGTTTACCTTCGAAATTTTTATACGCGCAGGCTGTAAGTCACGCGTTCCAATGCTCCGAGATATTACGGTTGAAACTTTCAAACATCAATATCCGCCACCGCCGGTTCGATTCATTGCGTTCGTGTTTTCGAAGGCGAGGGATTTCCTTTAACGCGTTCCTTCTCGCGAATTCGCTATTCGGCAACACAATCTTCGCGGCAGTAAACTCAAATTTTCTGAAAACGTGACTTATCTCGCGCCTGTCTCGCGATCGCGAAATTCGCGCGGGCCGGTCCAATATTAACATGTTCGCTGTCGGGACATCTGTACTGTTCGCGCCGAATGCGCGAATCTCGAGAAAAATACGGAATTCGCGTTCACTAAACATTTTACGGCGAAAATCTCGCGGTGCTTCGTCCTTGGTCGGGGCGAGTCGCACTGCCTCGGATATTGAAATGTGAATTAACAAAAACGATTCCTGAAATTCGTGGTCAAATTGATTATGCTATACTGCTTCAAACTAAAAATTACCATGCCCAAAATTTCAGATAATTTCAGTAGTAAAATAGTAGCCAATAATTAAATTTCGCATACGTAATTTCATACATTCCCTAATACTTTGATTGGAGAAGCCTAGAATCAGTTCAGACGACGCGACCTATCAACGCACTTTGAGCAACTTTCGGGTCGAACCCGCGTGCATGGTTGCTGGTATTAAATTCAATGAAGAAACTCATAAGTGCAGCGTTTTAATGAAAATGGTACTTTGAAGTACGCCGAGAGCAGAAGGAGTGGACAGAAGCCGCGTGGCCGGGATGGACAAGAGGAACAAATAGAACGGTGGCTGCGGGGTCAAAGAAATCGTAACTTGCTAATTCCGACGGCGAATAAAAGGACCCGCGCGATTTGTTCCGGTGAATTTAGCACGGTAGGGTACCCGGGGGAGGTCGGATTAAAGTACGCGGTCGTAAGCGTCTTCGAAACGGGAAGAAACACTCACGGCAATTGGCGCAGCGGCCCGTTAAACCGGAAACGAACGGTTCCTCCGGCGCGGCGCGGCGGCGTTCCCCGTGTCCGCTATAAATCATCGGGGGCAAACATTTTATTAAAACCGCTTATTCACAACCCGGCGCGAAAATGATTCGATCATTTTTCACGTCGTCGTACCGCGAACGAATTTCATCGTTGTTTCCGCGTTTTACCGCTCTTCCTTCGCCTCTGTTTCCGACCATTGTTGCATAGCATTGTCGGAAAAGCTTAATATCCCTCGGTGAACGCCTATTATAGGCGGCGGCGGACAATTTACCGGCAGCTTTTCCGAATTAATTAACTGTCCCGAATCGCAGGGAGCAGCTCCATGTTGACGGCGGACGCCATTTTGACGCGTGATTGCCCTCCGTGACCGTGATATCGCCGTTTTAGAGGACTTTGTTCTCTGATAGATTATTAATTAACTTTTTTAAATTAATTTTACAAGTGGCAGGAAACAAAAGATCGTATAATATCTAAAGAAAATGTTTAAAACATTTTTCACGCTTTTCTTGCATTCAAAAAATTGAGCAATGGCGGTACTCTGCAGATTTGTAGCACTTTCCGCAGCTTCGAACGGTTTCATCGAAAGTCGCGAAAGTTTGCGCGTCTTTCTAATTAAATTCGAGTCCCCAATAGCAATTTCTATTCATTTTCCCATCTAGCAAATGGACAGGAATGTTGTGCTGGCAGAAAACGACCGTCCGCGCTTTGTAAATATTAATTCGCCGAAAATTAATTGGAGAAAACCGGCGTATCGGGTCACTTCATAAATAACGTCGTTGCTTCATTAGCCCAGTATGCAAACGTTTTCCGGCGCAACGTATCGTTCCGGTCGACCTTAACGCCGTTTTGATTGCCCTCGTTGTGCAAAGCGAAGATGGTAATGGTTTCGGTCGGAATATTCGTATAGAAAAGCGTGATAATTGGTCATTTATTTCGCATCAACGGAATAGTAATTATACGGAGCCACCGCTCCCGGGCTAAGGAAGAAAAATGAGCAAAGTCGCCTTGAAATGGCATCGAATATATGTATGTGTAGGGGGAAACGTATAAAGATGAAAAGGTCAGGGTGAAATAAATAAAGAAAAGGACAGGGAGAACGGCTGGGCGGCTAGAACAGTAATTAACCTTATAATTAACCCGATTTACAGATTCAATTTACACGGAGCGGTTCATGGGTTTGCCGACGGTCGAGGACAATTTCCACGGGTACGAGCAGGGCCAACTGCTCAACAAGGTAGACAATATTAACACGAAGATGTATTACTTGATCCACGGGACTTTGGACGACAACGTGCACTATCAGCAATCTCTGCTGCTCGCCAAGGTACTCGAGCAGAAGGACATACTGTTTAGACAACAGGTAACCAGGTTCACTTTACAATTAACGATAAACCGCGCTTGCCTGGCCTCCATTTTCTTTGGGAACCCTGCGTCAGAAATCGTTCGAAAGACCATCAATCTGATGATCACAGCGTTTAACAAGTTTGAACCTTCTTGGTTGCACTCGATTTTCGAGAAACTTACTTTTTAAAAGAAGGAAGCCAGGCCTAGAATTTGATCTGCTATGTTTAACAAGGCTGGATATGAAGTTTGGTTAAACTTTACTTGAAGAAACCAGAAATTTTCAACTTTTTTAATTTAATCCTGCAGATTTTGGCAAGAACATGACGAAAATCCAAGTTTTCATGTTAGGAATTCACTGGTTCAAAAGTTATGTGTGTTTAAATTTGAACAATTTTAAGCGTTTTTACCAGGTAAGGGCGCCGCCATGTTGATATGTACTCAACGTTACGCGTCGTCTAACGAACGGATCCGCTAGATAGCAGCACAAGCACACGGTGATTACATAAAAAAAAAGTTATAAATTTCTGGTTTTCTGAAGTAAAGTTTAGCCTGGAATTTTCTTGCATGGAATAATTCCGTAGACTATACTGAATGCAACAGTATATTTTTTCATAGCATTATAAATGTTCAAGTATATTTGGATAAAAGAAGCGAAAATTATTTGAGAGATGGACTTTTTTGCGTTGGGGTGTTGAACAAACGTTTCAAAATTTGGATTTTTGTGTTTGTAGACCTACACGGACGAAGATCACGGGATCGCGCAATCTCGAGCCCACTTGTACCACTCGTTGGAGAACTTTTTGGACGAGTGTTTCGAGGCCTCATGATCGCAGCGATCGACGTGAACCGACAATCTAGATCCTCCGCATCACCTGCCTCACATTCCACCTGTAAATACCCCGTCACGTGTACATACTCGATGTACAATATGTAATATGAAGCGTTAGTGTATATAATCGAGCGAGAACCGAAACTAGGTACACTCGACGCAAACAGTTACAAGAAAAAACTGAAGAAGAAGAAGATGAAGAGAAATTTGTCCCCCTGCGGTTCGGCGTGAAGATTTGGAACCCCGAAGAACAAAACTGTATTCGAGTCGTTTTTTATTGACAGAATAGATATAGATACTGTTATCAAATTTGAAACTCCCGTTTTTCGAGCGCGGATATAATTGTTCCGCGTGACGCGCTGCAAATTTTGGATTCAAATCGGACAGGTGTTCGCGGCCACTATCACCGGGCTTCCCCGTTTAGGTAACTGCCAGGTGGCTCGATCTCTCGACTAAACGTTCAAACTAATCGATAACTACCCCTGGAGGAAACTGCAAAATATAGCTGTCATACACATTATTTTTATTAATACGTTGACCGTCGCATTACTCGAAATTATTTTTCCAGACCTAAACATTCATTTTTTGGCTACTAAATTGCATATGTACTGTATTCGCTTATGATGTGCAAAACACGGAAGGGTTGAAGGGAAAATTACTATGAGAAGTCTTAATTTCTCGATTTTCATTTGATTAAATAAATGTAAAATGCAGTACGAAAATAATTACCGTAAACTATATTTTATTTTTTAATTTCTCTGTTGAAAACTTGCTATTATTTTCTTTCTAGATTTATATTCTATTTTGTATTTTAACATTTCTTTTAAATTGATTTCTGCTACTCTAGTCTAATTACTCGAACGTGCAGCTGCGTCCTTATTGCAAAATTCAATTACTGTAACTTCATCTAATTGTTGGAGCTGCTGAATCGACGGTCAACATCTTAGAAATGGAAAATAGTGTTGTATATAATATTAGACGGGTACGATAGAAGACTTAACGATATTTTAGGAAGATATTAATCAAACGATAAATATCCTCGTTCTTTTGCCAAATAGAATATAATGTCCATGGTAATATGGAAACTGCCAAAAAATCAAACCCTTCCTCAAATCAGTGTCAAATATTTCCATCCCATATTTTACAAATAGAAGCAATCGCATTGATTTTTCTATTAATATCTTCTCATATACAAGTTTTATCATCGCATTTGCTTCTGATTAATGAAAAAATCTTCCACGACAATTGTGTGAATAGTTATGATTAGACTGCGGATTTAATACATACATTTGAAACAATGAAAAGATTAAATGATTGTACCTCATTCAAATTATTATTAAAGGAAAAGACAAATTTCTATTTGCCTCCTGTTTCTTGCAGTATTTTGATTTTGCAGTCTGGTTGGAACAATAAACACTTGATTTAGTTGATCGAATGTTTGCTCCAGTGGCGTAGGACACACTGGAGGCCAAACAGAGAGGTAAGGTCATGGTAAATTAAGAATCGGACGTAACAAGAGTGGTCACGAACAGCCGAACGATTTTCTCCCCCCCCCCCCCCCCCCCCCCCAAGAAAGCGCGAGCCTACATCGTGTTGAAGAGGACATTTTTAATAACATTACGAGAGAGAATGGTAACGTATAATCAGGGCTAGAAGAACATTATTTTCTGAGAACATTGTAAAGTTATTACTGGCTTATGGAAATATTTATTAGAAACGATTTAACAGAATCTGTTGATAAATGTCTTAAACGTAATTATCGAAACAAGGATACGTGTACTTAAAACTTGATAAATCAGCTAAGAGACCCACGTTCAGAAATTCCCCACCATTGTTTGAACCGACTATACCTGCTAACACCTGTTGAGAGAAACGATGGACTGGTCGGTAGGATTTTTTTAGAATATTTTTCAAGGGTGACCAGTTTGTTCGTCCGTCGAAGGCCTAACGGACCTGACATAATCAATCTTTTTAAACAATGAGCACACGTAAAAGGAATATTACGTCATGTAAGGTCCCCTAACGAGCCAGGGGATTCCCAGACACTTCAACGACGCCGAAAACAAACATGATCGCTCTTTTATTGTAATAATATAAAAAGAACATGTTCCTCTTGCGTTTTGATCGTTATTTTTCCATTATGCGAGGCATGCGTGATTTTCGAGTGAACAAATGGTTGATAGTAACTCCGAGAAATGTTTATAAGAAAACTATCCTGCAAGAAAGGATCTGGGGATTCGATCTCCACTAATATTGTTGATAATATTCGCTTTTATTTCGTTTATAAGTTATGGGTGATGGTTAATGATTAATATTAGCAGAGCTTTTGTTACTCTAGTTGTTTTTTATGATACCCATTTTTTCCTCGCGTTGCAATAATTATGTTACGTTATCTGTTACGTTATATGTAATTATATTATGACAGTTTGTATGATCTATAAGATCGGAAAAAAAGAACGTTATTTCCGTATAAACAAATAAACCTTTCCGTGTGTTATTTTTACTAATATTGTAGGAAGAAATCTCTCTAACTATCACAGTTTAAGATTTCCTCCTTGTATATATAAGTTGCTGAGCTGGTTGTTAAAAATTCCTCTATATAACTATTTCTCTTTACATTATTATTAAAAAATAATAATAATATTGCTACTAATGCTAACGGTTAAGTGTATTTGTAGCATAAGCGATGTACTAACAAACTCTTTAAATACAAATTATTTTATAATGGAAGGACCACAGTAATGGCTTCAAGAACAAGGATCAAGAAAAAACGAAATCTTCTCGAACTAATTGTTATAAACTTTCATTCCGATGTATTGTACAAAATATTTAATCGAGTATATACAACTAAGAGAAAGCATAAGTAACGGTACCCCCAACCATGCATAGTTAGGTTTAAAGGTATAAATGATAATCCAACAGTACCGTTAAGTTATTATTGTCCCATTCATTAATATTTGTTGAATGTATCATGAATAAAGCTCTATGTTTTATTAACACAGAGTGTTCATGTTTCGACAGCTGTTTAACAACTTTTATATCTTTGCCAACGAGAGAGTGCATGATGTGTATGCGTTATGAGTTCTCCGTCTCTTTGTATCTGAAGAAAAAAAAAAGTATTAAATGTTTGTGAATAGCCCCTGTTTCTAAATACCTTTACATATATAGAATATCAGTGTACGTATGCAATTATCGAAAAATACAAACTTGCACTTGGTACAGGTATAGAAGACAGTCTGCCCTTCATCGGCAGATCTCAACTGCAAAGTGGCGTACGACATTTTGTCATTTTGGCACTGAGGACATTTTCTTTCAACGATAGGACCATCTGCCTCTTCCTCTTCGTTGTCTTTGTGCTTTGAAGATTTATACGAGTTACCTTCGTTGAAACGGATGACGTAAGACATGGCCATGTCTCCGAAAGCTGAAAACAATACGTAACATGAACCCGCAACTGTCGGGTCGGAACAGGTTCTCGAAAATTCTCAGGAATTCTGAAAATTTTCACAAATTCCGATAGATTCGAGAATTCCGAAATTTCGAGAACCCGTCCGTTGTAAACCAACAATTGATAAACTAAAAATACAACTAAATTAAAAAATTAAATTTGAAAAATTAGGTACCTTCAGGACCCCATTCACGTTTACAAGCATAACAAATTACGTTTCCTGTGCTACCCAACAAAGGCAATATTGATCCACAATCGGAACAAAATCCAGGTGTGCTTATAAAGGACACAGTATCATTGTTCCTTGACATTGTTTGACCACGCTAAACTGCAGCCGACAACACTACACGTGCACAGATGTAAACAAACTCCAACCGTGAACTGGAAAAGTATGAGATCAGACACTCGCAGTAAGAATAAGCACTGTACCATAGGTCTGCACATTCCGTGCTGTAGCACAGCCTTCAGATGCGTACATCCACAGAGTAGACCAATCACCATATGGGGTTTCGTGTCTCACGATCTGAAATACCGACATCGTTAACAACAACTAGATTTCTTACGCCCTCTACTCTAACGAACGATAAATTCTAGAACTAGATCCACGACAACTTTGGACCACATACCTATGATAAATGATGAAGACTGAAAACACGACTCTGAACCTCATACACGAGTACGGCCTACCGTTCTCGCACACGGGTATAAAGAGGTGTAAATCTAACCCGTTGAGGAGAGCAAACCTAACACTAACCTAATACTCGCTCAACAGGGCCAAGCTAATCCTTTTTCATTAAATGAAAAGGTATTCCGAAACAAAAACAGCGTGTTTCGATTAATAATTTAAAGGAGCTAGTTTGAAGGTGAAGATGGGCTAAGAGTAAACAAGGAAAGCATTGAAGGACCTTCGGCTCATTCCAAGGTAGCCTAAAATAAATTCAGACACAGTGCTTATAACCATTTCGTTTGGTAATGATATGAACAAGCACTCCCTTGACCATCTATGTGGATGCAACATGACAGTGTGCCTCAGCACTATGCTCTCAGGATAGGTGAAGGATAGGTCCTGTAGCCTGGCCGTCCCTGTAGTCTTTTGTCTAGTAGTGCAAAATAGAACACGCACATGAGTCTAAATAAACGGAGAATTAATGACCTAATGTAGTTTTCTAAACATCTTGCAATTTATTTTCTGTATTTTTATCTCTCTCTCTCTCTCTCTCTCTCTCTTAATATTACCACATTCAACGGAATTTAACGTTAAAGAGATAGAATTGCGCCTGTCTATTACACGTAATGCCGATTCGTTGAATTCTCAGACTTAAATCTTGCAACGAATATTTCAGGCGCCATGTTCACTTCTGCATCGATCTTCTGAAATTTATGACCGAAATACGCATCCTCGATATCGATAAAATTTTTCTGTGCGTTAGGAAAAATTTCGTACGTCTTCACCGTATCGCCATGGTTCTTTTCGTCCATATACCATTGCGATACCATTTCTTTGAGTGGTTGCAGCGTATTAGCGCTTTGCTGAACCTTTTCCAGCTCCTCGTTACAGAGACGTTCGATTTCCACTAATTTCTGCTTGTAAATGTTCGCGATCGATTTCCAACAAGCATTGTAACGCATTTCGGCTTGACTATACGCATGTAAGTCTTGATATTTAGCTAGCCTCTTCTCGTAGTCGAGTATTGCAAGCTCTGCGAACGTGTCCTCGGTACCGAGATCTAAAATGTCTCCTGCAACTGGAAGTCTATTAATACCTGCTATACCTAAAAGAAGCTTAACAGTTTCCTTTACGAATGAAATTGCTATCGTTATTGAACAATTTATTACCCATTTTATTAGACAACGGCGATTCCGCGGCATAAGCGGCTGCTGCAGCACGTGCAGCAGCAGTTGCTTCGTGCAAAGCCAATGCACTGCCCTTTTCGCGCAACATTTGCAACTCCTCCCTCTCCTTTCTCCATAATTGCACTTCGTTTTGCAATTCTTCTTTAAGACTCGTCATAATTTCACGAAGCGACTCTATTCGTTCCCGGAGAACGTGACTGATAATTAAAAAGAATCACTTTACTCTACCGTTAACGATCTGGTAGGTAGTCCATTAAAGAGACTTAATGGTTCCTAACTTCCGTTTCACATGATCATCTATCAACGATTGAGCGTCCTCTATCGTGACCGAGGAGTCCTCAGGTTGTTCTAGGACAGCGGACAACTTCTCCACGGAGTCCTCGTTGTCGGAAGATGGCTCACAAATCGGAAGCATGCTTCGGAGATCCAACACCAGCTCGGGAATCTCTTTATGTTTTTCCGTTTGTTCTTCAACTGGTGGTTCTTTGGATTGATCGTCGTCATTTTCACAATGTTCGCTGATCAGCGAGCAATTTATCGAGGTTCCTGATGATGACGCTGGATCAATGTCCATTTCGAAAGTTTTTGGTTATTTCAGCGTGAACGAAAAATAGCCAAACGTTCTTTCCATTCAAAAATCCGACTGAAGTCGCCTCGTGTCCTACCCAATTTTATTAATTAATATCTTTTTTGTTTTGTTACTTCTTCTTTGTTATGGACTATCGCCATATTGGTTACTAACTAATTTAAATAATTGATCAAAGAACAGTATACACTTTTCTGTTTTCCTGGAATTTAAGACTGATATATGATCTAGTTCTCTGAAGAAAATATTTTTCATATCTTTAAAAAATGTTCGTTTGCAAATACTTGAATTATTTGAACGGTTTTACATAACTCCTTATCTGCCGGGGACCGCAATGAATCCATGAATACAAATGTACTCGTAACTTTTATTTCCAACGAAGAATGTTTTTTCTTTGAAAAAACAATTTATTCATCCAAGAGGAACGACTGTTATTAGACGTCTAATATCGACTTCACGTACCGAACGTTGACGGCAGGCGATTAACTCGATTGTGATTAGTAAACATTGTGGCAAGGATGCGCCGTCAAGGTGAAACAGTAATTAGCCGAAGAGAACGTAACAATAATTAATGCTCGAGAATACGGTGGAAACGGTTGTGATTTTTCATTAATTTCCTATTGATGATCGAGACAAGGGTTCCTTTAATGTGCGAATCGAGGAACAAATCAATTATTTTGGCCCAGAACAGGTACGTGCGTTACGGTGAACTTTGATACAGGATGATGGCAGTGAGTGACCTCTTCCACCGTCAGTATCGCGTTAGTTTAGCTGGTTAATATTGATCTCGGCATGGCGAGAAGGAATACCCAAGGAAATCGATGATTTCCCCGTGGCGTAACGTAGAAACCGTAAGTTTGTTGTCCAAGAAAACATTTCGTGGGCCAAGATAGTTTTCATTCAACAGAGTTTACGTTCCTGTCATGCACGTCGATTGCTATGACACAGGTTATGTGCACTACCCTTTGAACGTAAACGACGGAAAAGAGTTCGTCTCGGGAGTTTAGAGAACGGAAAGAGAATCGCGTCGAGGCGTTCACTCTCTTGCCATCGGAAAATTGGATTTCGCCAGAGCGATGGAAACTATGCTCAATCAAGTATAATGACGGGAAGAGGTTAATCATTCTTCAGACTGAATTAGAAGGATTCATCCGGTCATTCCTTGTATTAAGGTTTTCAATTAAGAAAAGAAGCATGTTCACACAACTGTGGTCACTAGTCTGCTGGTATTTCAGACCGATTGTAAAATGGTTGTTGCATCAGACAACACAGATGTGCGAGCTCCAAAGAATTTGTTATGGAGAGCCGTCTGGTACACCGAGAACTCTGGCTGTGGAAGAATCTCTCAGACTATCTAGAAATGCGAATATCAAAACCCTGGTGGCTCATTTAAACGATCTAGCCGAACAACGTGGTATCACCACAAAAACAGAGCGCAAAATATTAGAAGAAGCCATTAGGACAGTGTTGGTGACCAAGAAGATAAATCCAACAGCACATCCTGACTTTGCTAAGTCCTTTGGCAAATGCATAGAATTAATATGGGGCTACAAACAACTCTGTGTGGAGTGCGAAGAGCTTAGAAAAACGCCTTACGACGCTGAGAACCCTCAGCATGAGCTGTTATTGTTTCAGTTGTGGAACTCATTAATGCCTTACGAGCGTCTAGATGCTAGAGTTACAAAGCAGTGGCAGGAGATCGGGTTTCAGGGTGAGGACCCAAAGACAGACTTCCGTGGAATGGGAATCCTGGGACTAGAGAATTTGGTTTATTTTGCTCAAGAATATCCCAGTGCCGCTACACATGTTCTGTCCCACTCTACGCATCCACGGTATGGCTATGCTTTTGCTATAGTTGGTATAAATTTAACAAGCATGGCTCTGCGCCTGTTGAAAGATGGATCCGCGAGGACTCATATTTATAACTCGTCAAAGACCTTGCCAACAATTCGTGCCTTTCATCAATTTTATTGTTATCTCTTCTATGAATTCGATGGGTTCTGGATAGACTCAAAACCGAGCAATATGATGGAATTCTCGTCCATACAAGAGAAATTCGAGAATAGCATTAGAATGGCATTAGCTGACCCATCTACCGTCTTTAGGATAAATATATCAGTCGATAATGTTTAATATAGATGCAATATTTTCTGTTGATAAGATCAAAATTATCACAGAAGGAATAAATATAATTTTAACTGATGCACAGAACTAATTTCTGTAATATATATGTTGCACAGACTGTCTTGTGAGTGATTACACAATAGAAACTATTGATAATGTAAGACGTAAAACCGACCATATGGTTGTCTTTGAGTCATTATGTTACAGGACCATACAAAAAGTCGATGCATTTCATATATTTTCACGTTATTTTTCTACGAGCTTGTCGGTAAAAAATTGTAGAAGGGTGTATCCAATGAACATGATGGTATGGACGATGGAATTTATTTCGTTAGATGAGTTAAAGTATATAATAATCGATATTTACGATACATAAATAAATATTATATATTGCTCTCAGTCAGATTGTAATGAATTGCCGAATGGGTGGACGTAACTATAAAATGCGCACTACCGTTAGCACAAGTATTTTGTCGTAAAGAGAATCACAATTGATAAATATTTTAACGTTTTTCAACACCAACAACTTTTATTCAAGAATATTTATTGTAAAACATAAAAAATATTTCTCTTAAACAAATTAACCATATTGTAGCTATCGTACACGTTGTTTTATATGGAATAAAACGCAATATCTAGATATAATATAAACAAATTTATGTCGCTTCGTACATATTATGGGTACTGAACTTATTTAAAAGGCAATGGAAGCGTATTATTGCTACAATTAAATTAAAATCTTCGAAAAGTGGAGCCTAATTTCATTGTAAAAAATATATTCGGCTTATCTTTACGCTGTTTTGTACAACATTGTGTACGTTGATAAGTTGGCACAGTACCCATAACGGATTGCTCTGGTGATTAAGACTATTAGTCTTTCTTCTGAGGTTCCTCTGAAGGAACGCGCCTAAACTTAGACGCTATCGATATTATGATAAATACACCGATGGTGATGCTGCCGAGCTTCATGATCCATGGATTGTCGCGTAGGGTGTTTGCGATCGTTTCTACAAGATCGTCGCTGAAAAGATAATCATTTTTACATCAACGCGAACCATATTTTTAATTAGAGCTCTTACTAGTAAACTGGTAGTATGAGCTCTACTTTTAACTCTCGGACGATGGTATCAATTTTGACTCAACCTAATAGAAACTATTGAATTATTTAATTTTTGACGACTTAATAGTTTTTTAGAAATCCAAGATTAACACTAGAATTATGAAAAACGAAGTTATCTTCACTAACACGCTAATCATTCAGTGTACCGGTGTAGCACAGTAATTAGAAAATGGTAGATAAAGTGACGATTAGTCCGAGGGTTAATCGTGTCGAAGGAGTGTGAAGACTTACAATGGGCTTTGTGGTAGAGGCACAGGTTCAGCACGAGCATTTTTGTACCATTCTTTCGCAAAGAGCACGAACGCGTTGGTGTCGTGTTTCGGTATTTCATAGCGATACATTTTACCGTGCCTGAAGCTAGGAGTACAAAATAAATAATTTTAAATATGGCAACATGTGTTCATAATTTCGACCATTCTTGTTTTGCCACTCCTGTGTCCAACCTTTTATACCTACAATATAAATGCTGGAGTCTCCTGAACTCTAAATCTTCTGGCTGTGGCTGCTCCAGTTGTTGATTTGGCGATTCTTGCTACATTTACTCTGTGTTTAAGCTTTGCGCCTACTATCTCCCACGTGGTAGACATTTTAGTGGATTCCCAATTGTCTGTATTATAACTGTTCGCAAAAGAGCATATGTTAAACACCAAAGAAGGCAAAGAATGTTGATATCACAGAAAAATGATACTCACAACATAACGAACCAATCTCCAGTAGTAGCTCCACTGCTAGCTTGTGTTAAATGTTCGAATGTATCGTCCGTTAACTGTTTGGTAGCAGGTTCTATGTTATTCATGAACATCTGTAGAATCTCCGAAGGGTCAGAGGGTCCTATAAGATCAAGCTATAGAATGTCTGTACGATAAGAATATTTCCCATTCATTACCATCGTAGAGCAAGGGTATCCCATGTCTAAAGAACACGAGAGCAGGTTCATCGCCTGGAATTAAAATTTTCATGAGTTTACTGTCTTCTGCTACGACCACCCTTGCTTGGAGGTTGTCTACCAAGTCCTCTTTTAAATCCATCACTTGATTTCTTAACTCGTCGCATTTTTCGCAATTCTTCGTTGCTGAAAGAAACGCATAGATAAATATTTCACGTATAAATTGTGTATTATAAAATTGGGGAAATAAAAATCCTGGAACAGCAGGTTATATCGGGATTTGTAATGACAAATCGAAGCAGACATATTTTCTACTGGACAGATTCGATTGTTTCGAATGAGCGATAGTTTAGAAAATAATCAGCAATTTTTAGAGGATGGTTTCAGTCACGGGAGCGAAGAAATGTGACCAAACATAAACTAGAACTTACAGAAGAGCACGACTACGTATTTCACGTTCGTTATTAAATTTGTGAGTTCTGTATCGCCCACTGTCTCGAGATCGTTCGAGTGAACGACGGTGAGACTACATATCATCAAAAAATATACTATTCCTAACATTTTACAACTATTCAAGTCACCAATATTGTGTAGAATAGTTTCACTGTCAACCGGTATACGTGACGGGTTAACCGTTGACGTTTCTGATTCTACTTCGCACTTTTCTCGACGGTGGAGCTGTTCACACAGTCTGTTTTACCAATTGAGCTCCTTTACCGCGGTTTTTAAAATTATCGCATTCTCTGGCAACAATAACATCCATTTTTAAATCAATTTTTGCTACTGAAGCGTCGCGATAAATAATGTTTGTTTTTCCCTTTTCTTGTTCGAAATCAGGGGTATAGTGTAAAGATAAATTTGAACAGGTGACTTTCAAACGACCTTCATCCAATTCATGACAATTCGAAACAAAGAAAGTCATGAGATTTTGCGGATTATCTTCCTTTAATCATTCTGATACACATTCTAGCCAGTTTTCTCAATCTGGACATTTATAAAACAGTTTTCTCCCTCTTGAACCGCGATATTTTTTCAGATTCACGTAGTTCAGGGCAACAACAGCAGTTCAAAGTATCATCGTGGCAAGAAGGGATCGAGGAAGCTGCAAGTTCCGGAATTATTCAAATCCTGTCGTGCGTTGCAAGATTTTCGAAGCAATCTGCATGGTTTACTTCGCGAACTCGGTTCGAAGCGTTTCCCTCCGGTTGCTCTGCCGTTTCGTTCAAACTTTTTTACGCCCGTTCGCGAATCCCTTTTTCGCAATAAAGGAGAAACAATGCGGTGCATTTTCGCGGGCGATGTATTTACCGTGTACTCGTACGTCCATCTTGAAAACCCGATGCAAGAATCCCTATCAAACCGGTTAGAGCCCGGTCCCGTGTAAATACTTCCGCTACAACTGGAGTTACCAATGTTGTTTCTTCACAGTCCCTATGTGTCGTTCCGACTAGTTTTTATTGCGGAATTATTTCGACGGTCGGCGGAGGCTGTGCGCGCTAAGAAATCAATTAGCAGAGTGTACATATTGCCGCTTTCCCAATTGCTCGCAGATTAAACCTTCAAGCGAGAAAACGTTAGATAAATCAAAACTAATTGCCCGCGAGAACCAGAGGAGACAAAGGAACTCCTTGAAAGAAAGGACTCCTGGGAAGCGGAACGGTTAGCTCGTCAACGTTTGCTATGTCGCGTTTCGTTCCAGCTAGTCACAAACGTTTATTATTAGAGGTTATCCACCTTGATAAGGCTTAGTTGAAACACGTCGTTCGCCTCTTTCAGTTAATTTTTGTTCTTACTTAAATGCTTGAAACATTCGAAGATCTACATGGTACTAAAGTTTCTAATAATGATGATGTGATGTAATGGTCAAGTAAATGCGGACTAGCTGGCACGAAATCATGAAGGTTGATGGCTTTAATAAGGTATGAAACACATTGTCTACTATCCTTGTCTATCTCATTTTTACTCTTACGCAAAACCCTTAAACATTCGTCCATCTAGATAGTGCTAAAGCCGCTAATAAAGATGGCGCGATAATGGCCAAGTAAATGCGGGGTGGAACGAAATGAAGGTTTCCGAGGCCTCACGGGGTTAAATCATCAAGGCTGTCGGTCCGGCTATAAAGAACAGAGTTTACCGGGTTGGGAAAGCGGCTTGTTGCGTGTTGTACGGCATTGCGAACGCATTTTTCGTTATTTGTTAGCGGGCAGCCTTCGCTGCCACGGCTGACGGCCACGCGCGAAAGGTCAGTGGCACGTGATATCACGCAACGCTTGTTGAAGTTTACGCTAACTCCTCAACAGTGTGCACACACTCCAGACACGAGATCCTCCAATTATTTTCAAGGGTCTATCTTTAGCAGGGGTTTCTTTGCACAGTCTTCGTTACCGGCGTTACTCTGCCCCCCCGCCGTCGCCGCCGCCGCCGCCATCGCTGCGAGCAACCCGATTTCTTTTGAAATCCCAATAACTGCACGGAATACCTCTACGGGGGAATGATTAGTCATTGGTATCTACTCGGGGCCGAGGGTCAGTCCCGCATCCTTCACACCCCCCGAACCAATTAGTTTTCGTCACGCGACGACCGAGGACTACTTCGAGGGCTACTTCGAATGCCTAGGCGTTCGGACGAGCCCCATTTTTATCGCCAACGAAATGCACTGGGGTAAATTCTCTTTATCGTTTTCATGAATAATTAGTTCCTATATTAAGCCTGCTTCTTGGCATGTCGACTGTCGAACTGCTGCCTTGAGGAGTCGCCGTAAAATCAATGATTGCGGAGGTTCGATCGTCGAGAAACGTGACACCGGATTGGGTATAGCGGAGAGTCGATACTGATTCGATGGCTAACATTTTTTGTTTTTGATTATTTTTTTATGACGCTTTTAGCATAGTATTTTTCGCATTTTTCTGCTTGAAGTGATAGCAAATACGATGCAATGCCAATGAATATGTACCCATTTAATGAGATCTTCTTTAGAATATGAGAATTATTGACACGGTAAGAGAGTATTTTACTTAACTTTATTTTCTATAAACCAGCACTGAAAAGATTATACTTTCATAAAGATTCGTAGATTTATTAGCTTGTAGTGGTGTTATCGCAGTTTATGACCACTGGATTGCTGGCTTTAAGCTTTATTTACGATAGATACGCGATAGGCGAACTACCAACTTACGAAGACATTAAAAGAATTTAAGAATCAACCACTAACAGCAGACATACAGTTTTATTGAACTTCTATGGTTTCTGCTAAATCCCCAGTCTCTTTTTGCAATTGGCTCAAGCAAATTTTATTTTCCATAAAGATCCGCCGTTTAATGACCACCAGGTAAAAGTTTGCGACAATTTGGTGCTTCCACCTACGAGAACAATAAAACCCTTGATTCCTTGGAATCCATAATTGCAGTCAACCCTTCTATAACACGATTAATTCGTTGCATCGAAATCATGTTGCACGGGAAGTACTATAAATCAGTAAGGTTGGATAAGGATTGTCCAATTAAGCACGAGAATTGTCAGAATTTTTGCGCCGCGTCCCAGAGTACCGTGCTCTAGTAGAAGCAGAGTTCTAACTGGCTGGAACAATTACTTTATCAACCCTAACGAAGGAGGCCGCAAGTGGAACTCGATTATGAAAACAAAAAGGAGGGCTAACGGCATTCCGGCGATTAGGGTAGCTTTCCAGGGGCTAGGTAGTCCTCGGCGTCGGGGCTTCCAGTATGTAACCCGGCCTCGAAGAGCGAACACGGCCTGAAGGATCATCCCGAAACCGATCGCGTGTAAATCGTGTTAGTCTAAACCGCTGTCCGGCGGCCAGCCTCGTAATTTTTCGCGCAGGTAGGGGGTGCCGGCGTGTTCGACGGCCCTGGTCACGAGCCAGCGTTAGTCGAAGGTCGAGTAGCGTATAGTATGCCGGTGGTATAGGCTGGTAGACGGCAACGACGTAAATCGTGACGTATATACCAGTCGGGCAACACGCGGGTGTACGTCGGTTGGACGTGTGTGCTGGTATGTCGGGGAATCGACGTCGGCAACCAGAACAGGGTGGCTGACTCGAAGCCGGGGATTCACGGGGTGGTTGCCAGTCGCGTGCTCTCATCGTCAGGTGAGCAGCTTTTGCATGGATGTAATCGGTTTACCGAGCATTTTCGCGAGTTCCTGCTGCCTCGCGTCCTCGTCGCGGCTCGTCCTGGCGACACGCAAAACTTCCGTCGCATCGTGAGTATTAAACTTAATGTTACCTTACGCTAAATAACGTCGCACGGGAAACCAACGAGCATGCTTTGATACACGAGTCCTTTCGCGAGCCACACGCTTCCGGCCAATTCCTCAAAGATTCACCAATAAACGATCCTTTGCGAACGCGTTTCCAGAAATTGCTATGCAAAGAATTTCTTGGCGAGGCGGTTGACTTGTCGCTGACGGAATTTTATTGCTGCCAGCGATTTAGAGAGGATTTATTGTACGTCTCTTTTTTCATAATGTTTTACTGGGACGCCTTTAGAAAAAATGTTATAGAATGGAAATACTCTAGGTCGGAAGAAATGTTTGATTATTTATTTAAAATATGTCTGAGTGTAAAGAATTAAATGCATTTAATTTTTCCATCGTTTGAAATTACAACCACCTATTTTTGCCAAAAATCCATCCAATCCGCAGTGTACTCATTACTGTTTCTATTAAAAACAATTTTTAAATGGGCAGAATGTTCGAAATTATTCGAATATTATCCGTGTTGATAGTTTCGCGTAACATCCACGACTAGCTCCGAAAGTTCGCAGTCGAATGTTAGGCAATATTTCCGCGCGCGCGCACGAGTCCCAGATTTTCATTAAACTGTAGCAGTTCGGATGCCGCGCGACGATGGTTTTTCATTCTCAAAATGAAATTCGCCAAGCATCTCGTAACAATGTCGTTGCCAGCAGATAAAAAGATATCGATGGAATTATGCAGGCATGCCCGGAAGTCTTTCTATTCTGCCTGAGAGCTATTCGCATTCTTCGCGTCGCGGGGATGCTCGAGGCCCGTTTCGCAAAGACATTTTTATGGATAAATCGATCCGCGGCGAAACTTTCGTGTTTTCGCGTCGTTTTATATTATTCATGGCACCGTTACGCGTTACTATAGTTTGATGCTTCTGTAATAAACCGTAGCTTTATCGACCTTGCGACAACGACGACGACCACGTTTGACCACGCCGCTTGAATAGTGTTCGATTGAAAAGCGGACCGTTTTGAAAATTGAAAACCTGAAGTATCGTAACTCGTTGTCGAAAAACTAATCCAACCGGTAGTTGAACGCCGTGTCTCACGGTGTTCTC
Organism: Halictus ligatus; assembly: GCA_028454255.1. Taxonomy (NCBI): domain Eukaryota; kingdom Metazoa; phylum Arthropoda; class Insecta; order Hymenoptera; family Halictidae; genus Halictus; species Halictus ligatus. Next base: position 5,029,010 of record CM052129.1, read on the forward strand.
GCCGTGGAATTTATTATCGTTTCATGCGTTTCGGGCGCCGCCGGGAGCTCTTTAATGCGTAATTCGAGGAAAAATACGTCAGTCGCCGGAGAAAATGATCCGTCCAGGCGCAAATTATTAAATAAAAATGAGCCACCAACACGTAGCGCAAACTCTGCGCGAAGATACGCCTGTCCCACTCCAGGGAGGAAAGTCTCGGATGGTTGATTGATCTCCGGCGGTACCTCGGAAAAGAGGTTTCGCGCAAACGAGATGTTCCAAGCGATGTACGAACTGTCGCGCTTCCTTCGAGCAGGATAATATCTTGTTAAATCGATAACAGATGATAACAGCGCCGATGCCTTTTCGCGCGACGCGACGCGACCCCCATATTTATCAAACTGTCGTTCAATATTTTCAGCGACCGGCGAAAAACACTCCGACTCGAGTTCCCGTTTTTTAAAAGACAAGATTTATTATGGCTGTTATTCTTGTCAGCGTGCGGCCCTTATCTAAATGCTTTTCTTGTTTTAATACGAAGATCGATCCGTGGCTTTCCTATTTAAGACGTCCATTTTCAAGACGTTTGGCAATTGGCAACAGTTCTCATGATTTTTGAGACCGATAAATTACTGATTCTTTTACTACTTTCCTGATTATTGATTGACTTCTACTACTAGTCTCTTGAATACTGACTGAACTTCAGATTTTATGCATTTGTAACAACAATTAGTAGTCGAAACTTAAAACAGTGAAAATACTACAAGAATTTAAGAATATCATAGTAATATCGTCAGTTTGTTAAAGTGATTAAGAGTCGAAATCAATTTTTATTTAACTCCTGTTGCATAATGATAAACTTGTACTAATTACTTTGACCTGTGGCTGCCCTGTATGACTCGTCTGTATAATCGTTAATTTATCTTTAAGTTACTTGTTTGATCAGTGAGTGATTCTTACTACTTGTCTGACTAATGATCGACTTGTTCTAATCACATTGAAGAAATTGAACTCAGCAGCGATAGTTTTGTAAATAATCAAAACTTCTAGTTTGAATTATAACTATATTCATACTGATTAATAAACAATTCTTTTTGGCTGTCGATCAGTAGAAAGACCAGAATCGTGTCAACCGTAGATTCATGTTTTCAGAAACATTACAAACAAACATGTAACCTTCGTAATTTTGATTATTTTCCATTGAAAAAAATCACACGTGTGTTTCAAATTACAATAAATATGTGTGCGAACTCTGAACGCAAAGAGTTCGACAGTTTTTCCGAAAAAATTCCAAAAATTCGCGCAGAAACGGCCTAAAAAATCCGGAGTACCTCCTTAATTCGTTAGCGCGACGTCATTCGCACACGGTCGCCGACCCGGCCCGGCTCGGCCCGAGTGTGAAACACTTTCCGCCGGCGTGGGTGGCCTCTTCAGAATTTCGGTAATACCGGAAATGGTGGAGGAGTCCACTCGAAGCGGGTCGGCGCGGCGCGGCGGAACCGTGCTCGCTCGTTTCCCGGCCACTTCTGAGCGCGCAACATCCATTTGATTTTCAGAAGGTCCGCTCACGTACCGGTCCACGTACCCGCTCTTCACTGCGGGCTGGCCCCGTGCCGGGCAGCGGAGCCGTCGTAGCATGCCCGTGATTTGTTCGTCCTTTTATTAAGAGGAAGACACCGGGACCGAGATGTCACAGGAAATCCCGGAGACGACGTATGCGCCGGAAGTCGCGGAGGACGCGAGAAAGGAGCGGGAAAGGCGGACCGTTCAGGACGGGACCGCGCTCTGGAAACGACGAAAGGAGGAGCTGGAACGTCAAAAGCACCGTGAACAGCGTGAAGTATGCGTCGTAAACGGGCCTGTTGTGCTCGCCCGAGCACCAAACCCCTCGGCCACCCCCCCCCCCCCCCACTCCCTTGCGATCCACGCTGACCACACTTTACCTTTATTTCCGTCGGTATCATTCCCGCTGATCGGATAAAAATCGGCTCGGCCGTCCCCGTGTCGCCTACAAACCCCCTCTATCTTTCCGTTTACGACACTTCCGGTCGGAACTGTACCCATACCCGGCGATTTACGAGTGCGTGTAAGAGATTTCCGCCGACCGAAACCTCGTTTCGAACGCTCCTGCTCTCCGGTATCGCGCGATTCTCCACCGACGCCTCGAACGTTTCAGCGAACGAATCGATGAAAGCTGGTGCTTCTTCCTAGAATTCATTCTCTGAGGACAGACTACACTTCTCTTATGTGATTCTTCTTGTCACCCCATAGTGTATACAGAACTTCTTTTCGGGTATGTAGATACTCACGATAACAATGTACGAAAAGAGATCTCTGCAGTTAAAGACAAATTCCGATTCGGGCTAAGCCTGTCATTCTTCTTCAGAAACGCAAGAGGAACACAATTTCCACCTTCTTGAAGCAAAAATTTGTGAATCCACCTTAATACTTTTCTTTTCGTCTTTTGTCTGAATCCTCAGACGTAAATCCAACAGATTTTGTGAAACGTTTTAAATCTCGAAGATGGTTTCGTAGACCTTTTCGGCTTTAAAATCCACAGTTTCGCGAATTTCGTTGTAAACCAAGCTGCATTTCACCGGGGAAGAGCACCACTTTCAGGAAAAAAAGAATCGAAATTTCGTCTAGTCCCCGTAAAGATACCACTCTCTGGAGCTGCTACTCTTTCTCCCGGTGCAAGAAGCACAAGAATTAAGCTTCTAAAAGCTTCTTCAAGGGCGCGCAAGTTCACAGGGTAGAAACAACTTGCGAGAGCCGCGGTGGTTGTTCATTGAAGGGCGTCGTCTATTGACTGTGCTTCAGCCCATCCCGAGTCAGGATTCCGTTTTCTTGCACGGTATTTACGCAGGTTCCTCCGTAACGGTTCTCGTCGCGAGCCTGGTTTCTCTCTCTGTGTGTGTACCGTATCATTAACAGTGTCGGTGTAAATACCGCGTGTGTGCTTTGTTGCGTCGCTGTAAGAAACATTTCGCTAACGAGCGGAAGCGTTTTCACCATTTAATGGCGGCGTTGGACGGTTGTAGTTGTTGTTGCGCGCACTGCTAACCATTTTGTTTCGGTGGCGGTGAGCGACGCGGGGTATCTGGCGGTAAAATTGTTGGCTGCTCGAGCTAATAGACCGCGACGGTAAATGAGAGGAACGATTCTTCTCTTGGGTAGAGCGGACTTTCAATCAGGGCAACGTTCCATTTTTTAATTTCGATGCTGGCTGTACGACAAATCATTCACTTGTACCACTTGTTCGATCAGAGACTGACGTACGATGTTGGGTTGATCGAATCGGTTTTTTCGTTGTTATTGAAGACATACTACTTGCTTAATGATCGATTTATATTACTCGGTATATGATATTTGTCTGCTCAATTATTGACTCTACTACTTTCCTGGCCATTGACTGACTCCTACTACTTGCTTGAACAATGATGGATTGCTTCTGTAACTAATCACTAGACTGCGAATTTTATGAATTCGTGGCACACTACATGATAGCATTATTTTTTATGCATTCATGGTATTACTTAATTCGTTACATGAAGGTAATTAAATTCTGTTTAATTCTGAAGATTGTACGAAAACGGTCGAAAATTGTGAAAGGTGGAAATATTTTGACCGGTCTGCTGTCTGACCAGTGTCTGACTCATACTACTTTCCCGTCAAATTGCTGTTTGTTTCCGTGGCAAAATTGTCGACAGCTCGAGCTAATAGACGAACGGGCGGTAAACAAGAGGAACGATTTCTCGCCCGGATCGGGTTCCTTTTTAATCAGGGCGTCGTTAAATTTTTTAATTCCGTTCCGCTCGCGGCCGTGCCGCTTTATACTCGCCGCCGCCGCCGCTGCAGGCGCCGCCGCCGCCTCGAAAAGGTTATAAATATCCATTTTACACGGCAGCGACCGGACCAGGGGGTATTATCTTCGCCTTTTTTTCTCTCGCGGGGGAGAACAGTTTCTGGTAGGAGATACATACGTGTACGGCCGTTCCGCGGGACGCAATAAAAGATTAAAATATTCCGGGGCCGTAAAGTGCATCCGAATTACTTATCACGCCGACCCCCCCGACACCGGATTAAGGATACTTGAGCATTAGCATGCCGCAAAGCCTCCGCAGCGGCGCGGCTGTCTTTTACATAATAATAAACAGGAGCACTCGCCGCGCAGATTATGGCGACGAGTTCACGGTAATTGCGAAACGTATGACCGACGCGCCAGATTTTTCGCCGCTCTGAGAAAAATTCATTTAACTAATGGAACACGGAAGCCGACGCACGCTCCATGAATTTCAGATGTTGCACCGGCCGGTTTGGCATTCGGTAATTTCACTCGAATAGTGCTATGGTATCAATCAATTCCGAGCTGGCGTAATGCCGTGCAACTTTCGTGTCACGCAACAATTATTTGCATCATTTATTGCTTCACCACCTCGCCCTAACCGGGAAATTTGTTTATGGCGTGGGCTGCTACGTCCAACCGAATTGTAAATGCAAAGTTTAATTCTGGAGTAAGTGCAGGTTTAAAAATTTTAGAAGATAGACCAAAATTCAATGGTCTTGAAGGATATTTTCTCGTCATTATTCTACACAGAATTCGTATCCATATCGAAAGAAATGAAACCCATCCTTTGGCCCGGTTTGGTACACTGTACCTTTTCATACACTTTTGACGGCACCTCCATTTCTCCAGACCGAAAACGGAGTCGAGCCACGGGGGATTAAAAATCGTGCATTGTAATTGGCCGCAAAACTGAATTTCCCTGCTCACAATGAACAATTCCGTCGAAATTCAGTCCTTTCAAGAGCAAAGTCGCACGGCAAAAGTCACAGAGAGCGCATCAATTGTTTCGAGTTTCTGCGCCGGAGTACGAATCTCCGTACGCGGTTTTATAATGCACTTTCCCGAGAAAACCCGTAACGAATTTCGAGTTCTAAAAAGCGAAAAAACGGGGCGGTCGGATTTTCCCTCGGACAGTTAACTTCCTGTTGGACCTCGACGAAGGAGGGTCGAGTCTTGGACCGGTTCTCTCTAGGAAGCTGACCGGACAATAGAGTCTCGATAAGCGGGGCGGTAGGATCAATCCGTGCCGTGTCAGATACAGTGAACAATAGCGGAACCATAACCGTTTTTTCCCGGTTTCCATCTCCGTCATTTTTATAACGTATTTTTCGCCAACCGTATGAATTAGCTCGGCGCGGTTTCCGAGAGGGATCTTCGCTCCGGAATTAATTTCGTTCGAATCCCCTCGGATTCCAGGGTAAGCATAATATTTTTCGGTTCAGCGAAAAAATCTTTGTTTTTTTTTTGTTACAGCTCCAGCAAATCTTGGAGAATTATTCGCCGTGGGGTAAGCCGGGAGGTGGAGCGCCTTGCGCAGCAACCCTAAGAAAGAAAAACGTTCCGCTGGAGCCCCTGGAGCCAGCGAAGTGTCAGAATTTTGGCCAGGTAATGTTTCAAGCAATTTATACAATATTCAGAACCCCCAGCATCCTTGGACTGCCAGCTTGGTCGCGTGGTATTCTCGAACCAAATCTTTGTACGTCTCAGACATCGTTCACCCCATTTTCTTCTGCATGCGCTTCCTGTTTCGACGTCTGTAGCATCGTTCACAAGTATTTGGACACTTAAAAGAATTTAATAGAGAGCTCATTACCTAGCAGGCTTTGGATCTTCATGCAGTTATAGGATGCAGACAACAGACGTCTGTAGAACCATAAGCCTGAACCACTTGTTAGACTATCTGACGTATACCACTTGCACGAGCAGTATTAAATGAGGATTTACTCTATTTACTTGGTCAATGATTGACTTATATCACTTATTGAAATTGTAGACCTGTACTACTTTTCTGACCAATGGTAGACAACTAATACGTTTCTGATGAATGGACTGCGGATCTTTATGCAAATTCCCATTTCTGTGTCCAATTTTATGAAAATTAAATTAAATTAAAGTTTCACATACACGTTTTCTTGCATTTTATAAATTTATGCAATAAATGTATGAAGATATACGGTCTACTGATAAGTAATAAATTATATAGACTTGTAGCAATGTATATCACTGTCTGACCATCGATATATTCGCACCACTTGTCTGACTAATAACAAACCCTTACTACTTACCTTACCCATTCGAATTAAAAGAAGAACCTATATTAATTTTTGACGTACCGAGCACCATTTTATCGACTTTCTCATACTTGAAGCTCTATCTTGCAGCGAGAAAATTAAATTTTTTCATTCTTACAGTCATTGAAAATGCGAACTAGCATTCACACACATGCCATAAGTGTCCAAAAACTTGCAGCTGGTCGCACCGAACAACAACGATTCCGTTGTGCCCAGGTAGCATTCAGGTTGCGCCGCACGATTCCCCAGTCCCGTCCATTGTCGTCGATCGTTTCCCATCATATCGAACGTTATTCGCTCAAGAGTATCGATAGTCTCTGCTCACCTCGCCACCGAGGAACGTCCTTTTCACCGGCGATACCGACAACGATCGCCTGTCATCGAGACACGCATCGCGATCCTTATTTTTTCTATCATCCTGTATCGTTGAAAAGAGCGATTGGGCGGCTGCTGCTTCATTTGTTTTTCCCCTCCATTGAAAAATTCTTTGATAGCCTCGCGGAGATCGAACGATCGAAATTTTCCATGTCGAGCGCGAAACGTCGGACGAGTGCGTTCGGCTTTTCTTTTTTTTTTATTTTTTACAAGAGCTTTGAGCTCGTTCCGTGGCCTATTAAAAGTCCAGCCTACGCTGTTGCGCCCGGGGGAAAAAAAGCCCGCGACAAAGGCACGAGCATTCCTTCGCAAATTGGATGTTATTCATTCATTATTGGGCAGTGGGTGGCGGGCGTTAAATTGAAAATACGCGAGTCTGATCCGCCGGGGTGTGTCGATCGCGCTATATTTCAATTAATCGCACGGTTACGCCTAACTAATTCATTTCTCCCGAAAAAGTTTTCATCGATTGATTCCGACCTGTTCGGGCTCGACGCGGGTGCAATTCACCGGGAATTTTCACGGTGGAAAGCTTATAAAACGCGTGCTGCGGGGAATCAATGGTGTTACGATGGTGTTCGGAGCCGATTCTTCGACTCTGTGCAAAACATCTCGAGTCCCGGGAATACAGGCTCGATCGTTCTGCGAAACGTGTGAATTAGAGATTTTCAATCCTCACGTCACGAATCTCGCCCCTTTAAATATGAACTGGATCAATAATTACCACCCCGCTTTATTATTGCACGAGCAGACGGGGAAATCGACGATGCTACCATCGCAGCTTCGCCGTAAGTAAACGTTGCATTCGAGATTACAAGGAAAATAGCACGCTGTCTTTCCCTGTGCAGCGATCCTTGTTTCGAATTCATTGACATTCACAAATATTTTGCTACCCGTTCGAAATACGTGTTTGTGTTCTTTTCGTTAAAACCGCCTCTGGCTGGGCTCCGATCTGAAACGGGTCGCGCTGCACTCGTATCTTCGAGTGTGCGGTGTTTTCGCTTTGTAACAGAGCTTTGGGACACCTGAATTGCTTGTCTCGTCGGTGCTCGAGCTGTACTACTTGTTTGACGAGTGATGGACACGTGGTATTTGCGCGAACTCTGATCGATTTGTATTTATTCTATTGGTTTGGTCAATGGGTTATTTATCCTACTGGCTCGAGGCGAAGGAGGCCTGTACTATGTATCTGGACGGTAATAGTCCCAACCAAGACTACTAATACTTTACTTATATTAATGATAAATGTACAATACATCACTTGTTTCGCAATTCATAAACCTATACTACTTGTTTGATAAGTGGTAGACCTACGCTACTTAATCGAAAAGTGGTAGATCTATGCTACTTGTTTGAAAAGTGATAGGCCTATATTACTTGTACGAACAGTGATCGAATTGGATTTATTCCATTTGTCTGACCTGTACTCCTTGTTCGACTTATAGCAGGTGTATACTACTTTATCTGTATATTGGTAAAGCGTTGAAACAAAGCGTAAACATAGTAAAAACTTCAATTACTACGATCAAGAAAGACTTCTAAGTACACGAAGCTCAATCTTTCGCATCGAGTAATCAGAAGACAGTGATTGTATAGGCAAGACTGTTATTGGCGAGCGAGTGGAATAAGACAGCGGTGGACCTCTTTACAGTCGCGGTAGCGGTCCCCAGAGGCGCGTACACAGGAAAAGAACGGTACGTGTTGTTCCTGTGACATTTTCTCCCCGGCGTTGACACAGTTTCCCGTGAAAAGTCACGTGGCTACACAGGTACCACCTGGAATTCAGGCCGCGGGCACCCGACGGAATAATATTATTCGGTACCGGTGCGCACAAATAGAACCCGTGAGGCACTGTGGGTAACGGGATCGAAGGCTGCTCGCGGAATTAGGCCGGCGTGTAATTCGCGGGGAAGGATGTCGTTCCGGGTCTTGTTATCCTGGCAGTTACGAGGACTGTTATCGTCGTAAAGAAGCCTCCAACTATCGGCCGATAATAACGGTGCAAACGTTTGCCCTCGGTATATTGGCTCGGGGATCGGTGGGTTCGAGAGCTAGTTTCTGGAGACCATTTGCAATTCAAAGTTCAAAAAGATTGTGTGCCACCTCGAGTCCGATATTACCTACTCCGCTCGGCGTCCTCGAAGTGGCCGGTGTTTGTTTATTTTAAGACAGCACCGTGACGATAAAAGTAGAGTGCCCCGTGCGTGCGTCGATCAAATTAATACCAGCACAAAGGGGGCTGGAATTCAGACCTGGACGGTAACGACATTCTGAAATTTTTCATCTAGGAACGATCGAAATGTCCATTTCAGATTACTGATTGCGCAGTTTGGCTGTGGATCTTTATGCAAAATAAAAGCTTGCTTAAAGTTCAATTTAAAAGCGTTTAAAGGATACCAAAATTTTTCATGATCCGGAAAATCCTCATATAAAATTTCCCAGGTTATTATATTTTTATACAATTTTATATTTCGTAATTCGGTTCCTATCGAGTGCTTTGTTTTTGCTCAAGCTGCAATTTAATCATCGAATGCCAGTGTGTATCGCATTCTGTTTTATCCCGTTTTTATGCTTTGTATTCACCGCGTACACCTCCGGCCATGGTTGTAAAATCGATTGGCCGGATCTCGTAAGAAACTTCCTTCTAAAAAGATTCCATGAATCGCAATTCGCCGGGCATCGATCCTTTTACGCTCGGAATCAACTTGGAAAGCAGCATTACTCACGGGGGACGAGCCGATATCTCATTCCTAATTCACACGGTATCTGTCCCGATATTTTCCCTGTGTAACCGACTCGCAAAACTTTCGCCCGCAAGTCCCTTCCGTCGGGCTTAACCTCGACAGACCTCGCGTGACGAAGATTCGCTGGAGAATCCCTTGTCGTGATTCTACGAATTCAATAATAATCACCCCTATCAGCAGACTTTATTATCCTGTAAAAAGTTGATGAAGAATTTTCACCCGAAAAGAGAAGACCTAAAAATAATTGGACATTACGTACCAGTCAAGACGAGGTTCGTTTTAGAAGAAATGCAAGTCTGCGGATTTTGTATGACAAAAATCGTCTTCACTAATTGCCAGATACAGGAATTATATTAACATTCATTTCCTGTTTTAGTTAATATAGTCAAAAAGTCCGTTTTTGCTTCAACGTTGCATAACTCGAACAAAACAAAAATCGCACTATGTTCGACAACCAGGTTTCTTGCACAGAAAAGCAAATGTTGCTTTCAAATGATGCTGACGTGATTTAACAAAAAAATTTATCTCTCCCCATGTGAGGTCTGGAAGTCGAACAAAATTTTTTCTAATTGTCAATGTCTTCATTATAACGCTATAACTTTGTTAAAAAGCAAGGTAGCTGAAAATTTGAAAAAGCATCTTTAAGTAGAGACTTCAAGTTTTAAAATGATTGTTTAACTATACCGATTCAGCAATTTTTGCCGGAGTTATGATCATTTGAAGTTGACCCAATTTCTCGGGTTCTTAGAGGTGATCCTTTAATTTTTCTGAGGAGGGGAGTTCTGAATCGTATGAATTTATTTCTGCAATAAATCCATAAAATCTTGCTTGGCTGTAACTTTAACCGCTGACAAAACAATGTCGTATCGTTTTACGACGCCGCAGCTCAGTGGTTAAGCGAATCATTGCTCCATTCTGGAGGCGGTGGAGTTTCATTAATCTTTTGCCGGATATCTCGTTCATGTCCCGCCGATAACGGGGGACACTTAGTCTCATACTTTTGTAGCGTACCACGAGATAGTTCGCGAGGGAGAGGGGTGTAAATGTAGCAAGCCGGGCAGATGACGCGCCGATAGGATTTTGTGTGTGACACGGCAAAGAGGACGCATCCAGTCCTTATCGCGACAAAAGAGGGCGTAGGGTGTTCGAGTAGTTCGTGGGGGATCGTTACCGGTTACCTCGCCTATAAAATTCGACGATATCGTCGTCACCTCGACTCTCATTAACATCTCGACCGTGGCCGGTGGACACGAAACTTTTCCTCGTTCATGGAATATGTATTAACCGCGGGAGGTCGATCTTTGCGCGTCGATATTCCGTGTCCAGGCCCGTTAACGAACTTCCAAAGTGATTCTTCCGACGATAATCCTTTAATCGGCCGGTAATTCGACTGGCTAATTTTGACGTCCAAGTTGCGTAAGTTCTCGATTAGCCGTTCTCAGTGGTCCGCCCAATCAATTCCGACCGGATCTCCTCGCGGAGACTTCTTTTTCTAATTGAAACTTTATCTGTTTCGTCGGGCTCGGGACTCGCAGCGATTACTTACCCCGCCGCGCCGACTCGGGAAAGTTTCGCGAATCTGCCGATCTTTTATCGCGAGTTACTCGACGGCCGATCCTGCCGTAAGTTTCGCGTTTGATGGCCTTGTCAGGGATTTCTTTGCGATAGAGCAGAAATCTTTACCTTCGATAACGTTCGATGACCGTTTAACCGATAGCGAATTTTTATCCGATCGCTTCTACGTTTTAATAAGTCGATGCTGGGCGTACTGAATCCTGAGCTTACTATGCAACGATTATTTTTATTCTTTCGTGTATATGCGCCCTCTGGTTGCTCGTCTTGTGTCACATTTGATTTTTACACACTTTTGTAATGCATTTTAGTTGAGTTTACTACAGATTGTATTAATTGATACATGAAATTTTTTAAAATGGTGATAATTTTGTAGGGTCTACATTTTTACCACGTTGGCAAACATTTCAATAAACATACTCAATAAAATTTATGAGGAGTCCTAATAAATCAGACAGGATTTCCAGTAATAATTTCAGGTGCTGTTAAAAATGTATTCAGCACGCGATAAAAATGTGTCGAGCTATTTATTTCGAGTGCAGCAAAGAGAACAGATAAAATTGTTGACTTTAATGCAAGTAAATTTAATTTGGACATTGATCACACCACCGATGCGAATTTCGCTGTCTAAAGCGACTCTTAGAAACACATGTACGGGCGATCGAGAAACCCGTTCTCGTTCGAACGTTAATCGATCCCCTAGTTGGCCGCTCGTCAACGCGACGATAAAGTTGCGTTATGAATGGCCCGAAATGAACCGACTTTCGCCGTCGCGTTGCCGCGTATAAGAGACATTTCGTAATGGACTTTCGTTGTAGGGGAAACGCGAAACATCTTTCTGCTGGCAATAACGTCGATAAAGCGAGAGTGGGAGGGACCGTCGACATGGTCGGGTGTTCGGCTTGTTTCCGGTCGGGCCGCGGACGTATCGCTCACCGATCACGTACAGTTTCGAGCTATTCGTAGCGGGAAAGTCGATTTCTCCTTCAAACAGGGAGAACGGTGCGTTAAAGTAACGTACTTGTATCGTTGCAAAATAAAATTCAACTGGAAACCCCTTTCCAGTATCCTTTCATTCGACTAAATCTAACTGACCACTCAGCTAGAAGTGTGGAAGCCTCATTAATGATCAGACAAGCGATACGAGTCTGACCTTCGACGAAATAAGTAGTACAGGTCCATCTATGAGGAAACAGAAGCGAACTTAAAAATTCTGCAAATTCAAACAATTCTTCCGGCATTAAACAATTCTTTTCTGGACTAAAGTCAACTAGGTTTTGAAGATTTGAATGTCCCCTTGGCAACGATCTCTGAGAAATTGATTTACGATTTTTCTCCACCGTTTTATTAAACTTTGAATGATAAGTTAATCGCTACAAAGTCGTTTCGATGATGAGACAAGCAGTACGAGTCGACCATTGACCAAACAAGTAGTACAAGTGTATTCATGACAGGGTAAATTATGTTACTGGATATTATAACGTGAGCTAAGCAACAACAAAATGGTCTCATGACAAATGCCACTAATATAAAAAAATTCGCAGACAGGTAGTACGAGTTTACCATTGATCAAACAAGTGGTATAAGTCTAGCTATGTCACGACCAGCGACGTGAAAACAAGATTGCCTCATTGAGAGTTAAACGTGCTCGAAGCCTCGTCATTCATGAATTAGTTAACAACAAAATCGCCCCGTTCATGATGCCGTCCTTTCATCAATCGATCCCGAAAGTTCTAGAAGTAGAAATAGAGACTGTGTCAGCGAGATCACATATTTATCGGCGCATCCCCGGTTATTTTCGAGAGCGTGCTCCGCGTGTTAGTATACACAGCGCACATCAGCATATTGAGCACCCAGTCGCTTCGCGGAAGTATCAAACGAACCTTGGAGAAACTGTTTAATATGCTACGACGCCCTGTGCTTAGCTGGCGCCCCTCTGGCCCTGGGGTCGTCCCGGTCCTGGTGGAGTTCCTTGGAGGGATCCGAAGTTGCTGGGGGTGCGATTCCTCGAGTCTTTGGTACGCATACTATCGGATGCGTTAAGTACGATCATCGTGGAACGATCCAGCTTGCTGCCTTGGCGTCCTTTGCTCGTTCAGTTTAGTCTGCCTGGCATCTAGAGTATGTTTGCGCCGATCATGCTTAGACAATCCTGAGCAACTCTTGGGATTCATAAGAATCATTACACGATTCATTGAGAGGCTGCGTCACTTCTTCGGGATCATACCCGGACTTCCATAGAAGTTCTAAATCATGTCAATCATGTCAACTATCCCCCTTTAGCACTGTCTTTGCGCTGTATGCTTCAGCAATGTTCAAACACGTTAACTTATTCCCAGCAATCTGGGGCAGAAGCATAGTACTTGGCGGCGATTAGGTAATGGCACACACTACTTCTCTGACCTGTGACCAACTCATATCACTTCGTAGAACTTCAGAAAAAATTATTCAATGAGTAGTAATTCTTATATAATAATATACCGTATATTGGATTTCGAGTATGGGCTTGCGTATTCAAGGACATAGTCAATAATTTATAAGGTAGACTGCGGATTTTTATGCAAAATAAAAATGTTCTGCATCGATTGGGAGAAGCGAGGGTTGAATAAAAATTTATTTCATCCGGTAATAGTTTTTTGTTACATTGAAAAGATAACAATTTTTTTCATCTGTTTAGTCTTTTACCGTTTTGTTATAAGATCCGCCGTCTAGTGATAAGGAATTGTTTCCATGAATTCAGTGTAAGGTTCTCGCAGAGGTCTTCCGCCGTATGTCTATTTCATGTGGTTAGCTTCAAAAGGAGTTTGTAGACTGAAGCGCAACGACTTGGTGTTCTCAAGCAGAGTTACGAGCAACATTTATTTAACGCGCATCGCACGGCCCATTAAGGCAGGTGCGAGAACGTTCAGGAATGAAATTTAATCAGGACTCTCTGTCGGAGTTTCTTGCTTCAAAGTGCTAATCATAGAAACGGACGCAGCGACGCGGACCGTGTCGACAGACGGACGGCTGCAGGTTTTTCCATCAAGTCGGAGATTGTAGGGGGGCGTTGGTAAATAACGTTGAAACTGCGAAAAGGACTCGAGCATCCGATCTTCATTTTCGCACCTGAAACGACTTTTAAACAAATGTCAAAGGGAAACTGAAGTGATCACTTTGGGATATTAATTAGCTTAAACCCTTTAAATAGAACTCCCTGTTGGGGATATTTCCTTCCAGATGTAATTGTTTATGGATTTATTTTTTCTACGTTGATAGTCGGACCAGTTGAAACAGAATCTACAATAGCTTCACCGTAAAGATCCTTAAAAATAATTATTCAGTGGTCGCTTAAAAGGGAGCCTTGCCTTGAAACGTGAAAATTTGAAAGTCAATGTAAAGGTAAAAGTCGATGCTCCTAACGACGTTGTTGGACTTAAAAAAATTAAGAAAACAATCGATAGACGAACGACAATCGTTGAATCGGCCCTCCTCTAATTTTTATAAAACGCCGTTCAACGTTCATCGTTTATATTCAGAGGGTGAAAGAACTATCCTGAAACTTGAGCTTGCAAACGTTTAACAAAATTGATAAACGTACGACCTGTATATTTTTTGAACTTGATACTAGGGGAGAAACGGAGTACGGAATATAAAGCGCGAGAGGGCCAACCTTAATTTCATTTAAATACATTTTCAGATAATTAATTTTCACCCCCAGTGTACAAGGAAAAGCACGATCGAGTTTCGTGTTTTGTGTTGCTCTGATTAAAGTCGAACTGGGTCACGGGGGTTATCATCTCTTGTTGCCAGTCACCTGCGAGATCCTCGGGGGGTTTCTCCTTGCTCCGGCCGCCCCGGCTTCGAACGATCTCGGCCGATTCTTAATTTTTAATTAACCGATGCAGCATCCTCGACTGGCGAGCGCGTAACCGTGCCGCGTTACTGCGTAATTGAACGATCTTCCCGGGCCGGCAGCCGCGGCCGGAAAGTTTAAACTGATATTTATTACCGCGTTCCACTTCAGAGAAGTTTGCTGCTCGGTAACGGCCGCTACCGACTCCTCGAGACATTGGTCTTCTTCAGACTTTTCGGTGCTCGGGCATCCTGCTTCGTTTCACCTCGTTATCGTTGTTGTCCTCTTTCTTTCTCTCTCTCTCTCTCTCTCAGTGACAGCGATACGAGACATGAATTTATGGCGGATGGATTTATGGATTGTTTTCTTGTTTTTCTTCATAATAAGCCGCAAGCCCCCTGGACCCGCTTAACCAGCTAACTAGAACGACGTTGATGAATGAACCCAGCCGGGGTGTTAACTCGAGTCCAGACTACCTAAGTGATTACTGATTAACCGCTGATAAATTCTTCCACGGTGCCCCCTGGTATCCTGTCCTCTGCTGTCCCCCCCCCCCCTCTACCTCCCTTCCCACTCTACAGATAGCAGTCTTCCGTCGATCTATCCTCCAGTTCGGTTATCTTCATCGGCTCGGCTGGCAGACGAGCTCCGAGTTGCTCTCGAGGATCTCGATCGTTCTCACCGTTCGCGGAGATTACCCCGAGACTGATGGAACCGTACGATAGTTTCGGCAGGGTCCCGGTAACTGCTGATCAAGATATAACTCTAATTTCAGTTTCATCACGCCCTGTGGGTGACACTGAGCTGCCCTCGTCGAGATCAGAGCCGCAACTCATCGGCCGCCGGTGGCCTCATCATGGTTCCGTTAGAGTCCTCGGTAATAAATGCCCCGGCCTCCGATGGGTTGTTCGTTACCGATTCGCCGCAGCGCCTGTATTGCCTGTTTAACTGGTCCGGGTTAATAGGGGGTCCAATCTCTGATAGAGACCCGTAGCATCCTTCATTAGCTTTCGATAATCTGGTCGTCCGTGATTAATACCGCTGTTAGTTTTGCAAACGTTGCTGCTTGCTTCGTCAGGGATCAGAAGGTGCTTGATTTGCTCTCGGAACTATACTTTAACTAAAAAACCAAACATTTCTTCCGACCTAGAATGTTTCCATTCTGCGATGGCAATTGGCGACAATTATTTATACCATCATGAAGAATTTGACCACATTGCACAAATTAGAATATGTCTCTGACCACGACTGTTACCAATCGGTGCCTTCCTTCACGATAATTGTCTATAATTGCCTTCACAATTGTGTATGATTTTTTTCATTTTATGCATACGAAGCTGATGCAATTTATTCATACAATATTTAAATGATTAGTAATCTATTCAATATGAAGACAGTTCATAATGTAAATAATACTCCGAATAACTACATGTAGCAATTCTTGTTTGTCATCGCTTCTGCTCGTTACTTAATCAAAGGAGGACTTCTCAATTAGCCAGCTGGGCCATTCAAATCAACTCGTCGTTGGCGATCGATAGTCGCACACATAGTTTATTCAAAGAGTCGATGTGCATCAGTTGTTGATATTATAGTGTATATATGAAAGACACTGTTATCACGAAGCACGAATCCAAGGAACGGCTCTATTGACAGCTTCCGGTCGGCCTAATCGAGCCAGCATACTACACGCCTCTCCCACCAGTTGCGTCCGGTTACATTGTACATTGTTACAGGGATGGACGAGTGATGCAACGATCGAGAGGCTGCATCGGAAGCATATTAATCCTATCGACGTCACGGATATGAACAGGTTCTTCGACGACAAAGCGGCATCAGGTAAACTCGCGATAGATGCTCGCAGATCCTCACTCAGATTATCTGAGTCTTTTGTGGTCACTGGCCTGCTGGAGCTTTCAGGTGCTTAGAAAAATTCACCCTAATTAATTAGAATCAGCGTCAATCCTTGGCTGATCAGCCGGAAAAATAGATAAGTTGAATTTTAAAATTGTTTCGCTAATGTCTCTTGGACTCTTGAAGATCCTGGATGTTCAAGATGATGTCAGCCTCAATTTGCGGTCATCTTTGTAGCAGATGTTTCGGGACTGAGGCAAAGTCATTCATTGTCTGAGAAACGGAAGACTTGTACTACTTGCCTAACAAACAACGGACCCGTACTACTTGCCTGATAAATTACTGGCTCGCACTATCTGTCTGACAAACAACTTGTTCGTTTACTATTTGTTTGAAAAGTGGCTGTCTTTACCACTTGTCCGATCACTTATATACTCGTACCACTTATCTGAGAAATGGTTGATCCTTGTTACCTGTATGATTAATAAAACACTGACACACCATGACAAATGATTGATATTTACTACTTGTTTGATGAGTAATATCATTTTTAGGAAAGCTTCGGAAGCTTAGCTGGGATTGTCCAGCATCTTCGACACATTTTTCAGAACAAAATTAACACATCAAAATTGTCCTTTCAAAAGTCGCTTGCGGATCCACGACAGTAAACGAATAAAATGAAGGAATCCTTCGTTGAATTACTGCTAAGATGAAGACAAGTCTAAAGGATGAGTATGAGCGGCGAACAACGGAGGAGTTAGCTCGTGATCATTGGTTTAAAGGTTAACAGTTCTCCGGCTGAATGGATGGGCCCTCCTGATGGAGTAAACATCGTGCCGGCGAAGGATTGCTATAATTTGTCCGCAAGGCCGAGTCTCTCGCACCTGAAAGTTTCAACAGCCGTGGGGCTGCTGTGTTCACGGAGCGGCACGTTGATTGTCGCAAGGTCGTCGCGGTGTGCTCGGTTAACAGATTAATTCGTTTCGCAGGTGTCGGGCCGGTTATGCCGCCGGTGGAGTACCCGCCGCATCACCACCGGTACAACGAGGAAGTTCAGGTGTACGAGCTGACTGGGGGCGTGGAATTAGTGCCTCTTTTGACCAGCAGGCGTTATTACTCGCAGCCACAAAGCACTCGTTACGTCGCGACCGACGCTACGCGGCCTGGATACACGATAGAGCCGTACGTATCGCATGTGAAATGAAATTTCAATTCCTCTCTGCGGTCTTTGTTTTCACTCGTCTCCCACCTGTCGTTCTTTCCTCTGCCCCCTCTCCTTCTCTTCCTCTCTCTACCGATCATTTCACAAGCCTCTCGACACGTTGTACGCATACGTAACCGCGACCACGGCTCTTGGAATTTCGGAAATGTTTGGCGTTAGATTACATCGGCTTCGAATTCCCCGCGCAATTAGCGAGTTGGATTTTTTACGAGAACTACCAAGACACCGCAGTCCTTACCGACAGCCAGAACGCCGGAGTTCGAACGAAGCATTTTCCTGGTTTCCGTGCAACTTTACTTCCGGATCGATCCGTTTTCCAGTAAGGAATTGTTATTTTATTTTGTGCTTGGCAGTTGACAAGCTATTCGAACTGAGTAGAAATAATTGGAAGAAATTTCATGGAGAATAATTAACGTTCATCAGGATGTTCAGTAGCTCCCTTTTGCAGCCAAGAATTCGAGCAGCATCCAGGTAATTTCCAGGGTATCCTTCAGCCGGGAAATGGGCTCATAACAATATGAAAACGCAACGAACCGTGCGCCTACAATAGAAGGGGGTGCTGGTCCGCGTTGTCACGGCGCTAGTGGTAGATGGCCGAGAGGGGGACGCAAGGGGTTGAGGGGGCGCGACGCTATAACGCCGTAACAACGTTACAGATAATCAGCCCATTGACCTGATCTCCCACGACCCCGACAACTTTGCGCCGGGCGCGCAACCCTCTTCGCAGCCGCTCTGCTCCCCTTTCCCCTCGAATGTTTGTCAACGTTACAGTCTGTCGGTCTGTGTACTCGTCAACACGGTTTTCCTCGTAGCATCTCCGCTTCGAAGGCGTTCGGGTAATTACGCGCTGAAAAATCGTCCGAGACGGTTGCCTCGTCGAGTGTTGTCTCTCGTGCCGCTCACTTTCCTTTTACTTTCTCCGCCCACTTTGAAAGATTGCTTTTCTTCCTCCGGCGTTGGTCCGAAGCTCGCGAAAAAAAGACTGACGGAAAAACAGAGAGAAAGATAGAGAGAAAGAGGGGAAAGGAAACAGAGAGAGAGGGGAGGAGGAATTCTTACTAAGCTTGCTCAGTATTTTTCCTTTGGACTTGCCGCACTTCAAAGGAAAGCTCAACGTTTTGCGGCGGATTCCGCTTAGAATCGCATCCTCGTTCCCCGCTGTTTTTGGAATCGTGAAATCGCAAAACGATCCTCGAACTATTCACCGCACACCGCGCTCTGCAATTGTTCAGCGATCCAGCGGGACAAAATTATTTCTCCCAAGCAACATTCATTGTCGGCTGTTCTGTTGGTTGTGTAAACTGATAAAATTGTTAGATGGCTCATCCCATATATTCTCAACACGTTAAATGTTGCATAAATTTGTCATACTTCGCAATTTCTTCCATAGAAGCCGTCAGCGTTGTTAATAACAGTTGCTAACCACTGGATAATGAAGTTTTTACCTCGCTCTATGAACTCATGAACTCATTTCAGTAGTGATAAATTAATATCCATTGCCATTCACTTTATGACAATCGTTCTTTATTAATTCAATAGCGAGACAAAATCGTAGTCGGTATCTATACTTTGGCCATTTTTATTAGTTGATAAAATAATACATCGGTGTTTGTAAATGATTTTATTACTTATTTTAGTACTCATTTTTGCTATAAATGCATAAAATCTGCCGATGAATTAAAATAGTTCGTCCCACAATTTCAAATAGCCTCCTAAATGTGTTAAATATGACTATTTATAATGTACTCGTGAAAGCTGATGAACATCGCTCAGATGAAAACGAATTTTCTCGTTAGCGGGATCGGTGTCTTGGCTTTTCCTCTCGCGAGCCATTCGATAATCGAGGATGATTAATTGCCGCGCGTTCCACGGCCGTCCGAGCATATTATAAACAACGTAACATCCGCGACGGCCGCTTCATACAGAATTCCATTAAACGCTATCAAAGTGTCTCATTATGCATCAGTTTGCTGGTGTTCGGCCACTGTAACCGGCACGACAGCGGGGCCAATATCATCGCGATGCTCTCGCGCCATCTCGCTCGCACTCGCGCGACTTTAAGCGCAACGAAATGACAAAACGATTAGTTAATATGCTAATGACGATGACATCGCTGCCGGAAACGCGATACAAGCGGCCCGAACTTGTTTCGAAGCCGAATCGATGCGCGAGTGGAACGGGTCGATCAATAATCAGACACGGGTAGATTGATTTGCCCGCAATGAGCCTCGCGAATCCGCGTGACCCCTCTTTTATTTTTTCACAAAAAACTCTAATTTCTAATCTGGTCGACAGTGGGTTCGTAATATTTTTAGTTTACGATTATTTAGCTTGTAAATATACATCCATGTGGAATTATTCAAGAAATTTCGTTGGGTATATATTATTAAAAGCATAGGTAACAATAGCTAATGAAGTAATTTAAAATAGTCATTTTCACCTCGCTGTGAAACCTAGTATTATTAATAGATCTATCAGAAATAATCAATACCAAATTGTTCGTCTCAGCATTATGAATTTATAGAAATTGTCGAATCAGTTGATTCTGCGGGGTTCAAATTGAAAAGGAAATTACCGTAAATTACCTTTTGCAAAATATTTTAGAAGCTTTATTTTTGGTGCTCCACAGTTTTACCGTTAAAATCGACGTATATTATTTCAGCGTCCCTTCGCGAATAATTGCTCCAGGACATTTTTCCTGTTCCAGGTCTACAGTTTCCTTTATTCCGACTAATCTTTTAATTCCAGAACATCTCGCGTTCGCGAGACGACACACGAGACGAGACTCGCGGACACTCGCTCCAATTCGCGCTTCGTCCCGTTGTAATGAAGGAACACTTTCTTTGGAGAACGTTCCACGAGAAAAGAATAGACCCCGGTGACGACAATGTAGCGGTCTTATTTCCAGCGACTTCTCGCTTTGTTTAGCCCCGAGCTGAAGAAAACTCGATCCCACGGCAGAATATCCGGAACCCCTTTTGAACGATCTCGCCCTGAATCCCTCGCAAATCCTCGCGGCGTGAACTTCGGCTCGGTGCAGACTGTTTGACATTTTTTCTCTCTAATTTCTTCCCGGTCGTCCGAGAGAGGAAGACTTTCGAGGTCTCCATGTTTAATATTCATACGACATTATGATCATTCGTTGACCTATTCTACTTACGTCCATTTAAATCAACCATTATTTAAAATTTACTTTGGTTATCCGACATTTTGTTAAACAGTCACTACTCGTTTCTAATAACAAAAATTTCAGATTTTTCCTTATGGTCCGATTATTCAGTGTTCTATACTACTTGTATTCCTAGAATTGTATCATTCCTTTAATCAGAATTTACTGTGGATGTTTGAATTTTCTTTACACATGTTTTCTGACTCTTCGTCGACCTATGCTACTTGTATTCATGAATTTTTTTAGGCATTCCTGGATCGTTCGAAGTAAAGAGATATTTCTTGTTTGCCTTTTTGTCTGACCGTTCCCTGACCTGTTCTACCTGAAATCAGATATTTTCATCATTTCGTTACTATAGATTTATTAAAGAACACATTTTAGTCTCAAGAAATTCAATATTGCTTTACCTATCGGATATTTCTTGCGCCGGGTCCTTTTAGTGTAAAAATTCGTATTCAATCACGTTTGATAAATCCCGAACGCAGCCGGGAATGCAATTAATTCCGAATCGTTGAAAATTTTATTAAATCGTCTTCGCTTCTTGCTCGTTCCCGTAATCCATTTCCGTCACAAAGCAACGAAATCACATTCTCGCCAGTGTCCCGGGGCATTCTCTCTGCATAAAGCGCCGTTTAAGCGCTCTTATTAAGGGGTAAACACCCCGAGGAGACTGTCCAGCGTACGTGTCCCCAAGGCAGCGATCTGCTTATCCTTTCTTACGTGTTTTCGGGCTGGCTTAACTCTTCGAGTGCACGTCGCCCGTTCCCCAGGGAATTATTTCTCTCTAGCGTAACCCAATCCCCCCATAATCCATGCAATGTAATTTCACCCTTTAAAAGCTACTCCTTTCAGAGGGTCGCGCGGGAGTAAACTTCGGGCCGGTTCAACTCGAAAATATTCTATTGTCGTCCAAGAAGGGAATCACATTTCTCTTGGAAAGCTACGATTCATGCGGCCATTATTTCATGCGTTTGGTTGCGTTCGCGGTTAATCCGCGCTTTTAACGCCGTTTCTTCTGACTTTAGGGGTAAATTTCGGGAAGATGTGCAGAGTGCTTGAATTTATTATCCCGGGGACATTTGAAATTCTAATTTCGGACGATTCTGTGAACTTCTGGCGGCATTTTAAGCGCCTGTGTTTACAGAGTGGCGTTGGTTTTCCTAAAACATCATTCCGAAAAAGATGCTGTCTTTTCTTCTTGTTTTCAGATAGATATGTGGGTGAAATCCCCTATTTAAATATATTTGTCATTTTATTAGAAACTATACAAGATATTTGAATTAATCGAAAACCAAATGGTAGTTATAGATTAACGTTATATTGTGTATTTTTTGTAAAATTTGTTATCTCTCTTTAAGTGTAGAAGGATTGGATCTTTTAGGGGTGATTATCGAGTCGTGATTTGTGCATAAAGTGGTGTTATGATTTCTAAAATTGTCAGCACTGAGGATAAAATTGCCATGAATTCAACTTTCGCGTGCCCGGTGCAGCATGATGGACGGTATCCCGAGCTCGGTAGAATTGCGAAGGCGTAGAACAAAACAGTGATAACACCGAAGATGAGTATTTTTCATGTACGCCGTAGCAGCGTTTACCGTTTTGTCGAACCGCGGTATATACGCTTATCCTTTCCGGCGAGTTCAAGTTGACCCCGTTTATTCAGTTATCCGCGAGGAAACATCGGTGAAAGGTTTGCACAAGCGTGGCGCGCGGGGAGCGCACGCGGATAATACTCACATAAAAATGTGAGCGCGGTGGTGAGAAACAACCGAGCAATAATTCTCCCCGGGCGATAGAAGTTCGCCCCCGCGGCGGAAGTTAGTCCGCTTCGATGGAAGCGTGGCAACAAGTACCCGCGAATGTGTTTTCCCCCCACATGTATTCCCATCGTAAAAGGTATCGTCCCTGTTTCCCAGACGGCGGTGTTTTCCGCCGCCTTGGATACCCTTCAACGCGCTCGCTCGCACTCGCGTTTCATTGCGATGCCAGGGCAACTTTTCGAACGCGATGAGCCAATAAAAGTTTTATAGTTCGCGGCAAGTTTATTGGCCAGATGGAAAAACCACGTCGGTTCCTTGTTAAAGAAAAATTACATCGCACGCCGCCGCGTTTCCTTGATTAACGCCCCCGAAGGAAAAACCGACCCGAGGATTACAGACCCTCCGTTTGCTCTCTACGTGAGATCCGATACGTGGATCGAACCAGATCCAAATAAGCTGCGGGGAGAATTGGTTTGGATCTAATTTGGGTACAGCTTGGATGCTCGAGGAACTGTTTACGACCTAATCTAACAAGACTAAAATATCATAGACGGGAGCCTAAGTACAAATAAGAACACATAGCTGAGAAATAGTTGAACATTGAGAAAACCTCGCATAACCTAGTGCAAACGTTAACACACCTCATCAGGCCCACATCAGGTTCAGAGCACATCTGACTACATAGATCACACCATGTTCAACCCACCTCAAACCCACATGAAACGCGGACCAAACCTAGTATAAGATAGGACCTTATTCAACTCGAACCTAATTTAACTTTAGCAAATTTTGCTCGGAGGTAAGCTGACCTAATTCAAGTTTAACCCTTAGGACTCGAGTGGCGACTCTGAGGCGCCACTAAAAATTACAGTATCAAAATATTTTTTGCACCAGTTTCGTAAGCATAAAATGAAAAAAATTATCTAGGTAGGTAGAAATGTATGGTTTTCGAGTTAAAGTACTTCCGAGTGCAAAGGTCAGTACCTGAAAATTGTCCCAGACCTAACCAGAACCGATGTTCGAAATTCGTCGATACCAATTTTTGCCAAATGCTATTCTCAATCTGCCGCGTATGTTTGCCGAGGTAAGCGAGAATGTAAAAAGCATAGAATGTAAGTTAATATTTTCTTTTTGTCGATTCCCTTTTAACAAATCGGTGCGGCGGAGAGTTTAAAGCGGCGCAATTCCGCGACGGCGCAGCTGTTATCGTAAGTTTTCATACGTATCGTAATGAGTGTCGGGGCCATTTTGCCAGCCTTGCGAAATTACAAGTTATTGTTCGAATATTTATACCCGGGGGAGGGGGGTGCAGCCTTTGTGTTCGCGGCTGGATGAAAGCTTCACGCGCGCAGCGAGCCGCAATTTCGCCCGGGCGTTTCCAGCGCGAACGCGGAGCAATTACAGACTGCAATTTCAGCCGTTTTTGATCAGGCATTCGACGATGTCTGGCTGAATGTCTGGGGAAAAAGGCCGTGCACGCACGTCCCCGCTCCTTTGAACCGGAGAATCGGCGGTTTAATCCGAACCGCACCATCGTCGTTACGATCAAATTGCTGGTCGAATTATTTCGTTTTCTCGGGGCTGGGACATCCTGCGGTTCGATCACTACTAATCTATGCCTTCTTCATTCCAGTTTCGGTTCCCTATCGTCCATTGACGGCAACTTCCCGCAGAAACCACGTAGCAAAAATTTTAATTTCAACTTATATTGTAGTGGATAGGTGTCTGACGATTCGACGACCTCTACCACTCGATCACGTCATTCTTTCATAATTTATGTCGTCTATTTGTCTAAAATTTTTTTAGACAGCCATTGATCGTTTCAATCAATGGAAAGTGTAACTATTTAGCATGTTGTCCGACTATCCATCGACCTATACTACTTGTATCACATCATTCTTTCATTCACAATTTATGTTCCCCATTCACCCTGACATTTTATTTGAGGCATTCATTGATCGTTGCAATCAGTGAAAGGTTCGCTTATTTACCTCGTTGTCTGATCACTCTTTGACCTACTCGGGTTAGATTCATAGAAATCTGTCATTATTTTATTTATAGTTTGTCTAACGTTTCTCTAGACATTCACTGATCGCTTTAACCTGTAAAACATTTAATTCTGCAATTTGTCTGTCTGTTTGCTAACCTTCTCTACTCGCTTTGATAGAGATTCATTATTCTGTTACTAAGTCAGACTTTTCATTGACTTGCACTACTTGCAATACTGTAACTTTATGGTTTTTGGGTAACATTATCATTATTAATTTTGTATATCTAAAATATCTAGAAAATCTGATTAATACAATGCTTATTTACCCTGCTATTCATAAGTCTGCGGATATTAGCAATTTCTTCATAAATCAAATAATAAAATTAAATATGTTGCAATTACTAAATGTATGCCAAAAAATCGTTTTCAAAGTCACAGTTTTATATAGGCTATGTTAAACACATTGATACTGTGATTAGGATGAATAAATGGCTGTCTGGATACTTATGGTTGGTACGGTGATCGATGTAACAGCTCTATGTTTAAGTAAGGTCGCGGGAAATTGTCCTCGGATCCTGCTAGACACACAGAGGTCCATTCACGCCGCTTTTGTCGGCAGATTACGGCGGCTGGGGGTCGGGAATCGCGAGTACATCACCGAGCTCGTCGAGCAAATGCGACGGAAACGGGAGCACGCATTGGTAAGTGGAGAATGATCACGGAGAATCGCATAACAGCGGGGTCTGCTGCTTACTCTACCCACACCGGGGGCCAGTAATTGTATCGATCGTCGACGCGATCCTCTTCGTGCTGAAGGCTATCGAGCAGTCCGGGCGCGCCGAGTTACTTGCACACTTGGTCTGATTAAATAATAACGCGGTGAACCTGAAAGCGATCGCTTCGATTTCGCTGGATCGACGGCAACGTTTCATCCTCGAACCCTGACGCGCTCCCTCGCAGTTCAGAATTAATTCTTATACTCTATCGGAATGGTTGAAAATATTTTCTTGAATTAGATCTCTTGTAAATGAAATTGTGCCATTTCTGGTCGTTGAATTGTCTGTCTTGTCTTGTGACTGCTCGTTGACCCGTACTACTTTTCTGTAGACACTTCTCGACATGGTTCAATTACGAAACGTTAAATTCTGCGCAGGTCTGAATATTAATGAAATTAATGCAGAACTGAAATTCCGTGACAATGAAGGTTATACTATTACCTTCGTATAATCAGCCCCAACAATTTCCGTTATAATCGGGAATATCCGGATTGGTCTCCGGTGATTTTCGGTATAGTGCGTCTGGCGTAACTTTACATTATCTTCGACTCGGATTGGATTTTCTCGGTCTGAAGTTCGAAGTCGGGTATTCGCCGTTCTAACGAGCCGCGCGCGGCGCGAGTCGAAGACAAACCCCTCAAATTAATTGAAACTAAGTTTCTCATCGAATGAGGGGAGATGCTTTGCTGTTTGGATAATGATATTGAAACAATTCCCTCCAAATAACACCCGGGTTCTGTCATTACGCGAGGGTGGTGGGCTTCGGCGACTCAAACATCGCGGCAAATGAGTAATGGTTCCGTTTGATCGGGACTTTGAATTACACTGTGGGGGCGGAAGCCTACGGTTCTCCTCCAAGTATGCAATTAACTGTAGAGCATGCAGACAGGGGGTGAGGGAGGTCACGCACCGTGTATTCAAGCGAGATTCTCGTTCCAGGAGGAACGACGGATGGAACAAGAGAGCTGTCGCAGGCACTTCGATACCTGGAGGAGGCTCTGGGGTCGGCCGGGTCATGGCGCCCCCATAGATCATGCCCACCGTAACAATCTATACAACATTCTCTACCGACCGGCCATCTATTGAATCCCCCGCCTTGTACTTGGCACGAAACGGGCTCTGCGGCCTACGTGTTTCCACACACACGGACCGGAACCGAAGCTTTTATCACGTGGGACAACGTTTCCATCGATGACAGCAAACCTACTATGCTGAAATACAAAACGCGAACGTGTTTGTCGTTGGACAGCCACCGTGGCAGCTTCATGGAACAAATGGTCGTCTTTATGGGCTTCTTCCCTGGAAGCGTCGATGTGAAAACGACGACATCACCTTTTCCATTTTAATTGGACGGCTTTGGCTTTTTCGACTTTTCGAAGGCGAGGGGAGGGATATAAGTTCTTCCAAAATTAATTAATATCCTTATCAGTTTTCCCGAATTTGTGGTAGTCTTCGTTATGTGCTTTTTAGTTGGAACCGTTGGTGAAGAAATAGCGGGGTCGTCGCCCTTTTCAATTTAATTAGCTGGTTTTCGCTTCTTGGATTTTTGGAAGGCGAAGGGAGGGATATAAGTTCTTCCAAAATTAATTACAATTGCTTTTAGCCATACAATTTTTCCCGAATTTGTGGGAAGACTTCGTTATGTGCTGCTTGGTGGGATTCGTCGATGATTAATTAACAATGAGCTAGAAATGGCTTCTTCGAATTTCAGAAGCCAACGGGTGGTGAACACTAGAATCAAATATAATCCATGCTCCTAGTTTTCATTTGTATGTAGACCTCGTTATATGCTCTCTAATTAGTAAGTTCAATGAGTAAATAACGAGGGTAATCCTTCTTTCTGTTATAATCATCTGACGTTAATTTCTCTAATTTCTGGGAGGGAAGCAGAGGGAAAACTACATTCTAATTAATTTTCGTCTATACAGTTTTCCTAAATTGGCGACCAGATCCCATTACGAGCTTCTTACGTGCCGTTCAGCACGGACTTATGGGTAGACTACGGATTTCAAACATTTAAATTGCGTAGACGAAACCCGAAGTGGTAAAAACTAATTTAGTAGTGGAAATCAATGTTTGTTTTGATCCAGAGGAGCATTTTTGGTTTCCATAGAGATCCCCAGTCTACTTATCTGGTTCCGCTAATCAACTTGATATCTCTCAATGATTCAGCACCGCCCTCAAAATACTTTGGAGCTACCGTTCTTTCTGCCCGCTTCTCCGAATCCCGTTCCGAAGTGTTCGAATCGAATGTAATCACTGAATAATGCTCTCGCAGAGCACGACGGGTAACATTCCAAGGAAGACAAGGGCTCGTGCGCGATAGAGATTGAGTAGAAAAGGCTCGCCTCTTCTGCCAGATAAGGAATTCCGAATAACGAAGCACGGCGAGCGAACGAGTGATGGATTGTTACGAAATCGTTCGAGTCGTTTCTCGATGAAACGTCGGGGAGGAACGAAGCTTGGAAAAGTTGCTCGAATGGGAGCCGGATGTGACGTAACAGGTGATGTAACTTCGACGGAAAGGAAAGATGGAAACGGATGGCCCGGATGATAATTCGAAGCAGCTCGGTCTGTATAATTAATTGACAGTTTTGCATAGGGAGTGGCAGCGAACCGAGTTACCCCGGCACGATGTTGAAACCCACGGGGAGAGAGTATCGGGTCGTAGGGGGATATACGACGAACCACTCGTCAGAATTTTTCTTTTGCCCCTATGGTAGTTTAAACGGCACTTAACAGTCCAACGAGTTCACGGGATCTCGTTCTAACGGCAGCCACTGTAATAGCCGGCAAGTTCGCCTCGCGTTTCTTGGAATCGCTCGGAAACTGTTTATGAAATAATTAGGAGAGCACGGTTACACGTTCTGCGGCCCGTATTAGCCTAAGTGCTGCCCCTTCTTCGGGCGGATTCTGCCAGCTGCGCCTCAGATTTTGATGAAACTTTAAGCCTCCGGCAATCTATAGATCTTCCCCTGCAAGAGCCTATTTTTCCAAGAAATTAATCGTCAATGCAGGATTTTATTCATTTCTTTCCGATTTTCAAACGCAAAAAGCACAAAGCTCCTCAATGTAATAGATAGCCTATCTAATGCTAGTTAATTTAGTTTCTGGTAAATACAGTCAAATTATTTATCGTTTGAGCTAACGGATCAGCAGCGGAGAGTTAGTACAGTATTTCCTCGTGTTTTCTACTTTTAGAACCGAACGCAACAGAGCCATGAATCCTCTGAATACAGTCAAGCATGATATAAACCACAGGTTACATTTCAAGCAAAATCTGAGACGGCTAGGTCACAGAATCTCCATAGGAGTCGGTCCACGATTTCGATCAAAGTCTGTCTGCCGATCGTGCCTGTAGTCACAGCTCGGCGCACACGAAAACACAAGGAAGACTGAAACCTCACGTACCATTTTTATTCCGGCGTAGTTCAAAACAACACCCCTGTCAAGAGACAACCGTAAAACAAGCAAGAATAGCAGTGGGAAGACTCGGTCATGACAGGAATCTTGACGACGCGATTCCTTTCCGTGATCTACAGCACGGAATGATATTCCTTTTAAGCTGGAAACGCAAAAATGTTAAAAAATGCAAACGTGTTGAACGAAGAGGTCGTTATTTTTGCCATTAACGTTCTGGTGGGGTGCTCGAAAAATCGAGCTTCGTTTATTTCTATTTCATATAGTCGATTTTGCGGAACCTTTTTCTGTTGAGTAAATCAGTAATGCGATTCTCTAAATAATTTTATTTTCATTTAGGATTTCAATTTTTAATCTTATTCAGGACGAGAATGGATAACTGTAGTTTATAAAAAAACAACGTATTATAAATATTAGACATACTGAAAACGAAAATCAATCCCTGTTGCAATTTAAATGGGACATTTTTATTTCGCATAAAATCGCACAGTCTAGATGGAACAAAGATTAGTAGAATTCGATTGAAAAAGCTTGATTTCAGTGAAAGAATGTTTTTACGTGCCACTGCGCATTTTCGAACGATTCACAAACCGAAACTCGATTTTTCGAAAGCCCCACACCAGAACGAGCTTTTCTATGCATGCTTGAGAACGAACAAAACGTTTAATGAGGTGGAAAGGTGCGATTGGCCGGATCTCGTTCGGGAATCGGCGGTGGATGGTTTTGAAATTTCATGAACACCGTGGAATTTGAATTCGCGAGGTCTCGGCACGCGACCGTCAAAAGAAACGCGGCTCGTTATCCTCGATATAGCCGGCTGGAAAAACTTTATTGGTTACTTCAGCGAGCGAGCTTCAAAGAACGTTGGCCGGCGAACAAAGCGGAGAGGTGCGCGCCGGGGCTGAAGTGTTTGCAATATTGCGTGCCACGCTAAACAGCGAGCGGGCACACGTCTGAACGCCACCGTCCCCGCGTTCCTACGTTTGCTTTTGGCTCTAACATGCCCGGGAAACGTTCTATGGAAATTGCTTTTATCGAAAATGGAATTCTGCCGTTGCACGCCACACGCGCTAGCGGGCGATCGAGCGAGCGACAGACTCGCCTCGCTGTATGTATGACACGTCAGATTCTCCGCTTTTTTCAGGACTGAATGACTCCCCTGTAAACCTTTATAGAAATTCCCTTTCTCTCTTCCTCCCTCCCTTCCTCTCGCTGGATTAATCCGGGCAAAACCGCGCGCGACAGGGTTAAATTGAATTCTAGACTCGACGAGCTTTCGATTTCCCTTCGAACGCACCTGAAGGACTCGAAACGCTCCTGAACTTCCTTCGTTTGTACTTCCTCGAGACGTTTCTTTGTTCCTGCAGGAAATTACTGCACGAATTCTGTACGCTGACAGCGCACTCGTGCTGCTGCTAGACACTCGCACAGTGGAATACGTTGATAACTATCGCGAAGCTGTATGTTCGTTTTGTTACGCTTGTAATCTGAGTAGACAGCGGAACTTTCTGCAATATAAAAATGTTTTACCCGAATTGCAATAAACTCGAGTGAAATAGAAATTCATTTTCATTCGTAGGTTGAAAATAACGTGACAGTATTTTGAAATTCTTCGTATGTTTTTACCGTTTTAAATTACACCTACACGTTTTTGTTATAACTGCATGAAATCCGCTGTCTAATGGCAAGCAAGAAAATTGATGAAAAGTCGCTAGTCGTTAAGTTGTTTAACAATGTTAATATAAAAATCGCAGCGGCTGATATTTTGTCCCTTTGATTACCTTCAAGGGTTAAGAATGTTGTAAGAGATCTCTGTCTTCTTCGAACCGTCGCGTCGTAGAACAATCAATAAAGAAATTTAATCTCGATCACAGTTTTGTTAACCCGATCCCCCGGTAGTCTAGTAATTACCATAGTTAATCCGGACGACTCTTTCGCTGACAATTAATCATGGCAGATGGTGTTCCTCGCCCGGGGAAAAACGATCAGAAAAACGTGCACCGTGTGAATGGAAATCAATAGAATCCCCTGGAAGACGGAAACGAAAACTCGACAGAAGAGCTGAAAGGGTCGTCGAAAAGTGGCTTTCAGAAATGTTTCCTGCAGCTTTCTGATCGTTTTCGTGCCCGTATAGATCCTCGGCGAGAGCATTTCCAAGGGAACAGTGTGCAAATAGCGGCAGCGAGTCGCGCTTCCGTTTAATAATGAGAAACAACGCGAAACAAGTAGTACAGTTCAATAAATTGTCAGACACACGTCAGCAATCTATTCAGGAAAATGTTAAGCTTTTTCCTAAGATTAAAATCTTTTCAGGTTCAGAAACTACCACGAGGAGGTTGGATCAAAATGTGAGTAGTAGAGATCCATATGTGGTAATACGTTTCAAAGCAATGTGCACGAGATTAAATGGAGATGTAGGTAGTAGAACCTCGAAAACGATCAGACGTAATACAAAAATCTCTCTGGAAAATTGCTGCTCTTGTTCCGTGGCCTAAAATCTGAGCATTGAAGAACAATATCAGCTGAAATAGGTACTGAAACAATATGATACAGTTTCTATTTGTAACATAAGTAGCAGAGCTCCGTAAATGCTCAGACTGGGAAGAAATTCCAGGAAGAAGTGTAAGATCGTCAGCAGGCAACAATTCCGAAGGAAATGCGGTGTAAACAGCGATAGTGTTATTCATTTCCGTATAATGAAGAAAACCATTGCGGAGAACGCAGGAGAAGTCTGTATATGGTCAGACACGCGATAAGAACATACTCGGAGGAACAGCCGCAATTTTCATGGAGATTGAAATCTCCGCAATGGCGAAGAATATTAATTCAACAAGCGTGAGAAGAATATAGGAGGAACGAGATTATGGCACATGTGCTAGTGAGTGGTGTATGGTCAGAAGGGGTTGAATAAAATTTCCTCGAGCGGTGCACAGTCTTGAAAAGGAAACCGTATCAGAGATTACAGACTGCGAACTGCGATACCGTGCTCGTTTTCGTGTGACAAATAATGCTGTTCGTGAACTTTTCCACTTCGTTATGCACCTTGAAATTGTCAAGCATTCGGACACACCGGCTTTTGGGCGTTACTCGTGCAAAATGTAATTTATGCTTGTCAGAAAATCACCACAGGGGTGTAAATCGATTTCGAAGTCGATTCAAAAGTTTTCTCACGTTTTTAAGGGAGTTGAAAGGTTTCATGTTATTATGTTCAACTTCTTCGAACTGTGTTTTCAGTATTGTTTCCGAGAATTTTCTGTGACCTGTCAGATCATTTAATGTTAATAAAACATAATTTTCTTTGCACCTCTCCGTTTTACCTCTCCTCCCAGGTAACTTATCATTCCGCTTCGTTGAATTATCTGCTTTGCATAACCCGTTTCAACGTCGTGTCCTCATGCTAATGCAATCCGTATATTAAACTGTTCTTGCTGTAAATAAATTTAATTAAATTAAATGACGATTAAACGACGATTTTTTCTTAACGTTTATGTTCATTTTCATTCATGCCTGAATGAATGCGTTATGCGATGCGACAGTGTCATCCGCTTTACAAAACTGCTGTTCTACTTGCCGCTCTCGTTTCACCGCAGTAAATTGCTTCACCCACAATGAAATCGACTGAAATGAAGTTGAAATGAAGCGGTACGTTTTTCACGGAAGTAATAGTTGTCGGGTCTGCTTGGGAACGATGGCGTACACATGTCAGCGTGGAAGCGGCATCGATCGCGCGCCGTATAATGCGCTAATTACACGATACTTGGTGTCCAGCCGGGCGAGGGGTGCCAGCGTGACGAGCTCGCCCCTAATGGACGTCGCCAATTTAATTTGGACGTTGTTTGCCGGGACACGGGGCAGTTTGTATTCCTAAACGCGGACCTTTGTCCCGCAGCTGGCCGCGTAGAACGGCCGGCCTCGGTCTCATCCTTCCTCCGGGTTTTCAGAGCCCGTAGGAAACCCACGGAATCCAGCCGTTGCCTCGTATCTCCCTGGTTACGATCTCCAGGAGCGGGAGCCGCAGCCGTGCGCGCGAGCGTCCGCCTCCCCGTCCGAAAGCTACGCTTCTCTCTCCCCATTGTCTGACTATTGTGTCCCGTTACCACTGTGTGTCCGTCCGTTCGTTTGTATAAGGGTGATTCATTTTCCGCGAAATATCAGTTCCTGCGCCGCATGAATTGCGAGTCGCGCGCCCGTGTAAAACCGCTCGCGTTTCACAACCCTTCCTCTCCCACCCCCTCTCTCACTCCTCTCTCACACTGCGTGAGCATTCGTCGTTTATTCGTTTCTGGAAACTGGGTCGGCGAGGTACTAATGTGCTGAAAAATGTATTTTAATTTCACAAGGATCGATTATTTATTTTCGTTATCCTTTAACGAAGATATATAAGAATGTAATTTAGATATATAATTTAATCCCGCAGGTTCAATTGTCCGCAGACATTGCTTTCATGAAAAAACTGATTGAATTAAATGAAGGGGACGTTTCGAAGATAGACATGACGTAGTAGCAACTCACGTATGGCCAGACAAGCCACAAGATGTGCTTGGGACAGAAAAATCGTGGTCGCAATAGGCGGCACAGATTCTAAAATTAAGAAGAGATATAAGACGTAATTTTTAAGTAGTGATAGTCCATGTAAAGTCAGACAGGGTTCAAGAATATGTCGTGATGCAGTCTTTAATACTTCTGGGCATAAACTGGGGTGCAAATAACAAAATAATTGGATTCATTTAGGTGCACACATTTCGACACAAGTTTTAATCATCTACTTCAACTGAGTATGTCGATCGAAAACAATTCGACGACTTAAAACATTAATGTAACCTGCATAATTATTTCGAGCTCAATTATAATTGAACGCACGTTATTCCCATAATTGACTATTAAATCGCGTTTCACGCCCATCCAGCCCTTCTCCTGTCTCCCCCTTCAATGCGTGTGCGTTATTCCCTGGTCATCTGGTTTTCGCCATCTTTTATTCGTTTCTGGGGCGGCGCATTGTCACCGAAATTGGGTCGGTCCGTCGGGAATGAGATACGCCGTTGATCCCCGTGTCGCGAAAATTGGTCATCGCTATCTTGTTCCAGTTTGTTCTGTATGTTTCTCTACGCCTTTCTCTCGCCGAGCCGGCTCTATATTTTTTCTATTTCGCTTTCTCTCTATCTCGGCTTTCGTTCGAAACTTTTTATCACGTCGCCGACGCGTGTTCAGCCCCGACAGGGCAGAAATAGAAAAACGCCGGGCGACGCGTCCGGTCCGCTGTTTGCGGGAGCTTGTTTAATTTCCGGTCCCCGCAAGGACACGTTCGACGCTTTTTCGAACGGGGTGGGTTCGCGGTTATGATTTAGAAATCGCGTACTTTGCGCTCGCGATCGCGGGGACCGAGGTTTCGCCAACCCCCGCGTGTTATTGTCGCTTTTGTCCCCTCCCCTGTGCTTCTCCACCATCGAATAATGCACAATTATAATCGAGCGGGATTCGCCATTTTCCTTGATACACGCAGCGCCGGGCGAAAACTCGACGATATTATCGAATTAATCCGGCGAGTTCTCTGTACGCCGATGCGGCAGGGGTGGGGGGTTGGTGGTGGTGGTCTCACTGTGTTTGCACGCGGCCTGCTACACTCCGTCGGCTGCAATCTGTGCAATTGAAAATTATTAACTGATATGATTGAAAAGCTTGTGCCGGATACTTTCGAAATCGTTTATATTAATTAGCACGCGTGCACGGGACAATTATGATGGTAATGGGGAGGGCGAGGGTTGCGCAACGTTCCATGAAATGAAGCTATTTGCATTTGGAGCGGCCACTCTTCGAAATGAAGCGAGAAAGAATGGGATAGCTGATGGCGGCGGCTCGTGTGTGGTCAGACAATGTGCACAACCTGTTTGGAAGAAGGATTTCGCGAGCTTTAGAGGCCGGGAGGCCTTAAAATTCAAAATAAACGGAAAAGAAAGTTGGAGAGCAACGTGGAAGTAATTCTAGTCTGTATATGCTCGGACGGGGATTAACAGAATTTTTCAGAGCGGTTTAAATTGTTTCCAGACATTGTTCTTGGAGCGAATAGAAGAATTGTTGATTGAATAGAATAAAACAGGCGTTCTAAAAACTGAAAAAAAAAACAATATTAATCCGTGAGTGGTCGGACAAGCTACAAGATCTAGTTGTGAATAGTGGTACCCCGAATATAGTCAGACAAGATTCAAGAAGATTTGAGAATGCAATGCACAATAGCTGTGAATAATTAACTTGAATCCGAAAAAATGTTTTTAACACTGGTACGAAGTAGCAGTGATCCGTGTATGTTCAGACACTCTACAAAATCTGGTTCAATTAAGAAATCCGTGATCTTCTCGAGGGATGAAGCCTGGAAAATTAAAAGCAAATATAAAAACTAGATTACGGAAAAAGGTAAGCAGTAGTACCCTGAATATGATCAGACGAGGCCCAAGAGATTGCTGGGAAGCAGTTTGCTAATTAAAAAAAAATAAGGATTAAAGCAGGGCGACGTATAAAAGATAAACACGAAGTAGTGGAGGCCGTTATTTAGTCAGACAACTCCCGGAGTCTGAAACCATGTAGAGTTACGAGGTTTTCCACGGCGGTCGGTGTGTGTTCTCTGGCACGAGGTGCGTACCAGCGCACGTTCCATCAGTTAATGCGATCGAGCCGGTGCGTAAATTTATTAATAATCGCTTAGCCAAGCTGTTGGTACGGTCCACGGGCCAGCAATTTTCGTCGCGAGGTGGCGAAGGTACGTGACCGCGCAAACCGGCGGGCAAAAATTTCTGTCGCGCGAACGACGGAGTCCGATGATTAACAGCTCGGCCGTAACGTGCGCTTCGGCGCTACTTAATTAGAGATCGGGTAATTTATGCGGCAGACGTGTTCCACGCGCGGCCGGCGACGCTCCTTTCTTCCTTTGTAGCGGCCGCCTCCTCTCCGGAGCACCTTTATTTTTCTCCGTTAATTGTTCCGCGCCCTTAAAGGAGCGCGATAAATTTCCGTTTCGCGCGAACGTTTCAACGGCCGCACCCTCCCCCGCGATTAATTATTCCCGGCCTGTTTTATGCGGCCCCCGCTGTTTCGTTATTTCGTGCCGGGCAGCTACGAGCGATCACGAACTCGCCACTTAATTGCGTAATCGCCACTTTTGGCAATCGAACTGCATTCGGAATTTCTGCGATCAATGGCTCTCGGTCTGCATTAATTATCCTAATACGCGTGCACAGGTAGAATCTACAGTTCGGAAGTTTTTAATTGCTGTTGCTGGATCGGTGCTTGAGACACGAGCCTCGTGCACATTGAAGAATATAATCAATATAATTATTAGAGTGTGAATCGACAGACTGCGGTGAAATCAAATTTTTTTCTTAATTTAGGCTTTGTTCTTTCATGCGATATTAACGTATATAGTTTAGAGCTGTTCGTTTAAAATGCTCTTACGGGACCCGTTTCAATAAACATTTTTAGATAGGTGACTTTCATGGAAAGTTTATTATACAGGTTCCTAGCAGATGTTTTCTCGAACATGCAAGTTCGATAAGAAAATTCCACTTTAAGCCTGGAGACATATTCTGTGGCGAACCTGTGTAAAGTATTTCACTTATGGTGCGCTGTGCAAACTATTTCCCGCTCGGAGGGGAATTTGTGCATATTCGGTTAGGGTCCGGCATCGATAGCATGTGTACCGCTGCAGCGCAGCACGACTATCGATAGAACTCCGGCGGAACGTTGCCGAACGTTCTCCCGGTATCAGACACACGGTTCTTATCGCGATTCGCCGAGTAATTCCTGTAAGAGCCACTGCAGCGACTTTGCCCGACGGAAAGCTGCCTTCAGCAGCCCGCATTCTTCGCCGGTGACAGGAACGGTGTAGCCGGCTGCCAAATTTATCGGATCCACGACTGGAACGATTCCGAGATCCGTTGTCGATAAGAGAAATGCATGCGAAGTTGAATCTAACGCGGCGCCGCCGTCGAATCTAAATGTAAATCAAAATGACTTCGCGTCGTCACGTCTGCAGCCTAACGTTAAACCGCAGATCGACGACGAAACGAAGAAACTCCTGAAGCTTCTGCGAGGAGAAATCCGCGGCGCGTGAGATCGGAAATTGCTGGGGGGTGGGAAGGAGGTCGAACTATTAAAATCGGAAAATCGTTTACACGATGAGAAACGTCGAGAAGTTAGGTGCGCCCGGTTGAAAAGCGTGTTCCGTGATGAAGTGGCTGAAAAGAAACCTATCGCCCGGCGGACGGCTCGAAAAAAAAGCTTATCTTCGAAATGCCCTCGGAATTCCAGGTGGCCCAGTTGCAGCGCCGGAAAATCGCTCGATCGGATCGCAATTCCGTTCCGTCTGGCCGCTTTTCTCCCTCCCCCCGTCTGGCACCGAATCGATCTTCGTCGCCGGCCGCGATCTCCTGCGAAATCGGTTTCTCGCGAGCCCCCGATAATTGATTTTACAAGTTCGCGGTGACGCGTCGAGGCACACCTCTCGCCTCCTCCGTTCCCGCTCGCCCACGCGCGCACCACCCTCTTCCGTTTGCAAATCGCCGGCCCCGGGCGCGATAGATTCCGCGGAATCGCGGAAACTTCGCTCCCCCCACCCCCCACCACTCGAACCGAGATATCGGTAAGCGTTTTCGCTCGGTTCGCGATACCGGCAGAAACGTAATACCCATCCGTGTCGCATCGATTCGCCTAATGGACAACCCGGCCACGATTTTCGCAACCTCTTATTGCCGGGACAAGAAACTTTGGCTCGCGAACTTAGAGCGGAGGGCTCCGGCTCGGGCTCGGGCTCGGGCTCGTTTTCCGGAACTAACACACGCCCGGATCGGATTCGCAGCTACTCGAAATCAAATCTGCGTCGCGCTCTCGCGGCATCTGCGATGCTGTGATCGAATGTGATTACGAAGCGATCGGGGAAACTTTTGTTGGCGAGATTGTTTGCCGAGTTAGCGCCTCGGTCTTCTTGTTTTATTCGGAATCTCGCGAGTCAGCCGATGCTGTAAACTACTACGGACGTGAACGAAATCAGGGGGGAGGGGCGGGGTTGTGCGAAATGAAAATTGTTTGCTGAACCAAACAGAATTTGTTTTCATTGTTTCAATCATTTTAACAGGCTCGGTGAACCCATTGCGGCTCGTCACCTTTTTCAGTCGATCTCGTTGGTCGATGGTACGTACAACGTCATAAATGTACTGGGTGTTCGACTACAGGTGGCAGAAAATTCAAAGGGTGGTTCTGCATGACAAGTTAAAACGAAAATGAAGAGTAAATAAATCTTGATTTCGGCTTCATTTTTCGGTTATCAATAATTCAATATGCGCCTGAAATGCGGCAACCCTACCAACAGAGGTGCGCGACAGTTGCGTAAGCAAATATGTTCATTTTTGTGAATAATCGCACTTGCGAGGAATACATTCAATATTTATGGACACAATGGATATATGCAAACCACTTTGCAGTGGTCACCAGTAAATTACGTATGTGAACCTCGTTGTAAAGTGAAAACGCATGCCTTTATAAAGTACACAACGGACACCTTTGTTGTTCGGGTTGCCGCATTTTAGGCGGACTTTTAATTGTAAATAACTAAAAGACCCCGAAAACGCAAATTTTGTATTCTTCTCTTTCGTCTTACACTGTCCTGAAGAACCACCCCTCAAATTTTCTCCGCCCTGTAGTCGAACACCCTGTGCAGTGTAATCTGATAAATAAAGTGAACGATCAAAAAATTTTGTTTTCAAATGGTGCTTACTTTGGTTACTTTATACTTTCGAGAAGAGTTACTGTCATCGTATGGCACAACTCAGCGCGATCGCCGTTTTATTTCAAATTGCAGCAGCTCGATATGAAAACAAAAAGCACAACGGGAAATAACGATGGTCGATTGAAATGCGAGGAAAGAAGCATTGCATCGGTTCGATCGCAGCTTCAAATTACCGTTTAATAATAGCGGCGTTTTGGCCTGATGAGCGATGATTGGTGGCGAATGTTTCGACGCTTTGCGTGTGTACAGAACGATTTAATTTTACGAAATGATCGATCGGCAGTCGTTAACGTCGGTGGACGATTCGGGGATAAATATTCGTGCGTCCCGCGTCGAGCAGTATAAATTCAATAAACCGTCTAAACAACTGGAGATCGCTCGGAACGATCCGTCCCACGAGCAGGAATCGAATGGCGACGTCGCGACGTCTCAAGCGTCGTCTCCTAACGGAATGAGTGGAACGAGCCCTGGGACAACTTCAATTTGATCGGGCGTCTTTCAAAACACGCCGGGGAGGAATGCTCGGGCATAATCCCGTGTCAGCGGGTTCAGTGGCTGTCTTCTCCTCGAATCATTTCTTGGCTGATGGCTGAGACGCGGACAGGATAATCCGCCCCGGCGGCTCTTCGAAAAAGGGCGCGGGAATCCCTTCATACCTAAATCGACGTATAAAATATCGATGATCCGTCCCCGGCCAGCTGGAGATCGTTCAACGGGCATCTTTTTATGCCGATTCGCCCGGTGCCTCGTTCCCGTCATTCGTCAAAAATAAAATCCCACACGAGGAACGCCGGCGTATGGGCGTACGTCTTCCTCGAATTTCGGCGCTCTCCAGACCAGTCGAAGAGACCCCGGAACGACCGCCCGGCTACGACTTATAGCGTATCGCGCGATAGGAACGATCGATGCCATAAAAGAATCTTCCGTTCCGAGAGCTCTCCTCAAGATATCGTTCGCGTCAAACCCTCGTGCCTCTGTCGAGCATTGATCCACCTCCTGTTACCACTACGAGGCTGCAAAATGGTGGATTCAGACGGAATTATGCGGAGCATAGCTTACAATTAGTATACCTAATTACAGCTGCCTCTGCTCCTATGCTTGGAAACTTTGATTACCTGGAAATTTGTCTGACTTTTCATTGAGCTTTTCACTACTTTTACCCTTATTGTCGGGTGACAGTTTGGACATACAATGTATGAAATAGATTAAATAATATATTATTCAAAGTGTTCCTTATGATTCGTTTAAACGATCAGAAAGATTAAAAAATATTATTAGCTGCTTGATAATAAAGTTTGCAGCTTATAATTCAGTTCATTTCGGAGCGAATAAATTGCTATGCAGTGCCACTGATTTTCTGATAATATATTATGATAATATTTTAATAGTACTCCATCATGGATTATTAGTCAGCGAATCTTTCTGTAAAAGAAAAATTGTTTGCAATAATTGCAGGCCGTAGGAACCAAATTGGAATTTCTTTCTTTTTTCGGCTCTTTTATTTATTTAGATACTAGAAATATGTCCAAAATGTGTAATCTTTTCACTGTTTGAAACCACACTCATCTATGTCCGCTATAATATCCGCAGTCTATTGATTACACAAGTAGTATAAGTCTGCAACTGGTCAGATCATTGAATATGAATGACTTTATCACCAGTCCAATAAATGATGCAAATTTAACCACGCATATAAAATGAAGAGCACTGAAACAACGAGTATAATAAAATGAACAGCACTCAAGCGACTGCTACAACTACGGAATTATGACCACAATATATAAAATCTAAATTTACAAAAATAAAATAGCTCCCTCGGTAACTAAAATTGATATCTAGATGGAATGCCGATGGACAGGTCCTGTTGAATTCAGGACGAGGATTCTGCAGGTCTACGAGGATCGGGAATCACGGTAAAATTCCGCGGCGTCAAAGCCGTCCCGATAAATGGCGGCGCGGTTGATAAATTTCCAGACACCTGGAGCGGTCCGATCGCGCGCGTAATTGTCTGCACAATTGCGTGCAACGTTTCCGTGACGGTGCCACGCGTAATTCCCCGTGGCAACGCGGGTTTTTGTGCCCGTGAGAGTTTGGCGTGCACGGTGTCCGGTGCCCGGTTGCCGGGCGCAACAGCAAGAAATTGGAAGCACGGTGGAAAAAAATTTTCACCCTCCGGTGGGGGGTGGAAAAATCGCGTAACAGGAATTTCATCCGGCGAAACGTTTCCGACCACGGGCTGTTATTCAACCGAGTCGCGGCAGTTCCGGCGAAGTTGCATTAACCTGGGCCCCATTCGAGGTGCATTCGCGGCCGGGAGCGGGTGCGCGCGGGCGCGCGCGCGCCCGTGCTCTCACGAGCTCCGGTTATTACAGAGATTCCGTACAATGTATCGCGTTACGCAATCGATTTATCTTTGCCGGGCGTTTTCTTGTTACGAAACCCAGCAGAGAGACAATTACGCCAGACCGGGGGAACGCTATTATTTTCCTGCGCGAAGTTCGCGTTCGCGCGGGCGTGTTTGTGCAATCGAGAGTATCGCGACGACAGAAATCTGGCTCGAACTTGACGCGGATCTAATCCGGCGGCTAAGTACAGTTTCGAGGGAGAAATTGGTTCGCGGATGGTATGCATGAGTCGAATGCGGGATCCTAAGTCTACATGGAATCGGTCGTTACTCTTTGTTGCTGCGGCGAATCCGGAACTCGATCTGCATTCCGCAAGCTGCAAGCCAAACTCGCGGGAATCGAAAAATTGATCGAAAGTCGATTCTGCTCGTAACTAATTAAATGGACGGGACAAGTCGATACTTACGGGCATCTGTGCTACACCATCGAACTAATTAAACGTTGCAACACCGTTGAAATAGTTTCGGAGAATAATTGGGATTTTGTTGCATACGTGTTAAACTTTAATTTGTCCATTTTTATATACCTCCAGAGACAACAATAACAAGATTGATTCACGTAATGTACTTGCAGAGATGGAATTAAGGACGACCACGGTTATCCAACTGTAACCTGCATACAGCTGAACCAAAAATTATATTGCAACACCGTACCGTGCCACAACATTCGTTAACAATATGTGTTACTTGTTAATGCATTTGTAATTGCGATTTAAATATGTATATTAAAATGATATGATGTTAAAATGATACGAATCGCGCGAAGACGACCGCCGTTACAATTTCCCGTTACAGCCTTCCATTTATTTAAACTGATTAGCTAATTACTATTAATACAAGCTTATGTTTAATTCAGAGTAGCCGGCGGATGGTTCTCGGACGAGTTTCGGTGCAGGTTTTGCGAGTTGAGAAGGGCCTCTCGCAGCGATCCGACGGGCGTAACTCGTTTCATAAGCGCCTCACGATTTTCGGCGCCCTTTTCTTTTTCCGCTTCCGACTGCGTAATCCGGGCGGATAGGTCGCCGAGGATTTTATTCCATTTAATTTCCTCCCGGGGACAATATCTAGAGCGATGCGCATAATCTGCGCATCGGCCGCGCGTCCCGTAATGGCCAACTAAATATTATCCCTCCTGGCGAGAGATGCTGCACGGGGAATAGTTTTTAATATAACACCCGCGGATCGTTGTCACGCTTTTTTCCCTCGGTTGTTCATACCTTTTACTCGTCCGTGTTTAATCGCGCCGGAGCGTCCCGATAATTCGAGACGACGGTTTAAGGAAAGATTAAAAAGTCCGGCCGGGGGATTTTTATCCGTCGCAAATAATAAGAGCGGCCCCGGTTGAATTATGGCGACGCCGAAGGGAATCCGATTTACGAGAACCGCGTGCCGGCACGTGGTGCCGAGGCGTTTGCCATCTTGTCCCGGATCAGATTCAGCGATTATCAGGCTTATCGGTAGGCGGCCGTCCCCCTCCGACCATATTTTAAACAGATTCTCGAGAATTTTTGCCGCGGAGAAACATCGACAAACTGTCGGGAGCATGAAATACGATTTCTACGTTTTCGGTTCCCGGCGACCGGGGCCGAAACAAAAACATTTCTGTCGCGATAAATTGACAGGGCTATCGGCCGGGT
Source organism: Halictus ligatus (assembly GCA_028454255.1). Lineage (NCBI taxonomy): Eukaryota > Metazoa > Arthropoda > Insecta > Hymenoptera > Halictidae > Halictus > Halictus ligatus. The sequence goes on from CM052129.1 coordinate 5,071,654, forward strand.
CTCTCGGGACGAATTCTCCGGGCTACGTACAAGGGTACGTTTCCCCCAAAGAAACTCCTCTGTTTTTCATACACGAATCAGGGAGGGGGTGCGGACAGGTTGCCCATGGCGAAATGAGATCGCTGTTCCTCGACGTTCTCGCTCACAGTTTTCGCGGAAACGACGTTATTAGAGCGTGTTCGAAGCGTCACGGTCACGGATAAACAATTTGCACCCGAGCATTACTCCCATGTACGATCAGAGGCGATCTCTCCCTTTACCTCTCTATCTGTTCAAAGGGCTCTCCCGGCGAGTACGTGGAACGTGGTATTCGCACGATTTTTAATGCCCCCGTAAAAAAGGTATTCCGTTGATCGTATAACAGTGCAACGTCCCGCTGATCGTAATTCTCGGCGTGTCGCGAATGAAGATTGCAAGAACATTGAAGCGGACCGGCGCGATACCGCGCGCGCCCCCTTCAAGATCTCGACCATTTTCCTATTTAGCAATTCCGTTCCCGACGCCTGTATTAGCGCTAATTACTACCCACACTAATTCTCCCCGCCAACGTAGAACACCGCTCGCGGAGAACGAAGCTCGAAGTTTAAGCGAAGTTCGTTCTTAATCCTCGGTACAATTTTCGTGAGCCTTCTTGTAAACGCTACTCCAAGATTATTTAATTTAGAGGCTCCGCGGGATAATTAGAAGATTGGGGGAACATAATGAATCTCGTGGACGCGTGCAAGTATATTATTAACGCGATCAAGTAGTTCATGACATTATTGGTTAATGGTATGACGCATTCGATAGATAGCAAACGCGTAATACTGCTAAAATCAGTGGTGCAAATATGCTTCGGTCAGACGGGAAGCATAGACCTGCCACTAGTCAAGCATGTAGTTTATGTGCGTCATTAATCGGGCATGTAGTATAATTCAACACTGAAAAACAACATAAACCGGTACAGGTCTGTCGTTACTTGTCTAAGTAATATAAGAAAGTATTTGTCAGACAAGCATGCCAATTCTGGCCCCAGTCAGGTATGTAATATGAGCCTGCGGTAGTGAAACAGATAGTAAGAGTACTGTTCAAGCAAGTAGTAAGATTATTCACTGGTCAAGCAAGTCTGAAGAGTCTGTACTAGTCAAACAAGTAGTACGAGCCTGCAATAGTCGGACGGAAAGTGCGACGCTGCACTACACAGACAAATAGTAAGATTATTGACGCCTCAGACAAGTTTGGAGAGCCTGTACTACCCAAACAAGTAGTACGAGCGTGCAATAACCCGACAAGAAAGACACTAGTGAAACAAGTAGTAAGATTATTCAATGGTCAGCTAATTCTGCAAATCCTGTACTATTCAAACCAGTAGTTCGAGCCTGCAGTAATCAGACAAGTAGTGCGACGCTGTACTAGACAGACAAGTATAATGATTCTGTCAGATATGCAGTATGAAACTTCAGTAGATACGTGGTAATAGTCAGTGCTGATCAGACGTGTAGTATGAATTTTCATCGATTCCACATGTAGTACAAACATCTTTCTTGAGTGATATTTAGAAGATTTCTGAAGTATTCAACATAAAAATATCATTGTGAAGTTAAGAATGGTATAATACAAACCACAACAGAGACACTCGGAGATCGATTATTAGCGACGGTATTAAACGCGTCATCGCCGGAATTATGAGAGCGGCGACCGCGAAATTTAATAACGCGAACAACACTCCCGTCGTATTGTCAACCTATTGTCTCGTACTCGTCCCAGTTTCATCGGAAAATTTGCATCCGGGATTTACGGTAACTATACGCCGTTCGTTATCGTTTTGCGTCACCGCCCGTATATACAAATCTCGATTATTATGTCGAACAATAGCCCCGCTATACTAACCGGCCCAGAAAAGAAAATCCAATTGCCGGGCTCTTTCTCTTTGCCGAAAATGAATAGTACACCCGTTCGACGACAGAACTTGATTCAAGCCGATCTTTGATGTTTTGTGGTCGGACGAGAGAATAATGGTAGTTGCGATAACACCTGAATACGTCATGTGTAGACTGTGGACTGTCGTTGGTCCATATATCTACGAAATAAAATGTGTAGAAAAATGCAGGACAGTTCACGGTTATCTCTGACACGGAGATGAACGACGACACAGAAACCGCAATTATCTTTTGCCGTGCAGGACGTGAACGATGCCGGATGTCATCCCCTATCTTGCTGGCAGTTTAAGGGGAACTCATCAGCGTTCCTGGCACCTAATGACAATTCCTCGAATTCGGTTAAAGTACTTGATGAAGTTTAATTGACGGCTGAGCCGTTAATCCACGGGGATATCGCCGCTCAACTTCTGCTCGGCTACACTTTATTTAACCGAGTCCCGGTCTTCCAAATTGGGCTGTCAAGCTTGTTAACTCCTTTTTTGTTTACGAGCCGAAATTGCGCAGCCACAACTTCGACGATTCGTTCGGTCGGTCCGGCCAGAGATAGAGAGAGAGAGAGAGAGAGAGAGAGAGAGAGAGAGAGAGAAAAGAGGAAAAAGAGAACCAGCAAGAAAAAGCTTTCTCCAGTAGTGTATCGCGGCACGAAATCAAATCGCGATTTCTAACTGCTACAGTTACTGTAAACATTTCGAGAGTCGCTTTCGATCGTTCGACTTTTTCTCTTCGCTCGAATCTCGCGTGGATTTTTTAGGCAGGCTTTCACACATCAACGCCAGCTGCCAGGACAGCCGGTTTTTGTTGCAAACCCTGGCCAACGTCCATAGAAACGCTCGTTCGAATTTCTTTCGCAGCTATATCCCTGTAATATTGACCTGATCGCACTGATATCATAAAACGATCGCAGTGGAAATTCTTCTTTTAATACCTAATTCTATAGGGAAGGCAAACTTGAGGTACATAAAATATGGTATTAATTTTTATGCAGGTATACACATCCACGATTTTTATAAATTCTCATTCCCCCTGAATCCATAAAACTTTACAGTCTATTAATCAGATAAGCGACATAATGTTGCTATAAAATCGTAAAATTTCATTAAACTACATAGTAATGTAGACCAAAGTTGTTCCACTTACAAGTAGTATACACCGATCACCGATCACACAAATCATGTGGTCCGATAATTTCTCACTCAAGTGATAGGGGTGCACCGATATCAAAGTGCAAAAATCACTATCAAAAAAGTATTACAAACAGGCCACCAATGCGACAAGTAGTATAGCCTGATTCCTACTCAGACAATCGACACGTCCCGATTATTTGATCCGCAAATGATACCAGTGCACAATTTCCGACAAATAGCGTGGATAGAATGACAATCGAACAAGTAGCACAGATCGACCACAGATCAGACGCCAGTAGAACGAGTCCGCCACTGTTCACACAAGCCTCCCAGGTCAATCATTGTCCCGACAATGGAGCCGGTTATTTAAGTGGACTAAAACGTTCTACAAAGTGAAACAAAGCGTAAAACGGCGAGGGGCAACACAATTAGTTTTTCGTTTGCTCATCACTGGCGGTGTTTGCGAGCATATTTGTGGACGAGCGTGCAAATCCAATAACACTAAACTAATATTGCAAGAGTAAACCGAGGGCCGGGGGAATTATTTACGTTCGACGGTGAAGCTGTTCCGTCGTGGAGGGTCGCATGTCCTCGGCAGCTGGCCCGATCGCAAAAACCGGAAACAAGACCGTGTTCTCGTTGCCCCCGTTCACCCTCCCCGCCGCTATCGACAATCTAGTCCTGCCGGTTTCCATTCGCGGAACACGGGGCGCAAATCGTGCATGTAACGCCGCTGCGAACCAGGATCCTGGAACCGCGTTCCTGCCAGCGGATCGTATCCGTCTTACCGGTGGAAGTGTAATTCCGCCCTCTCGTAGACTTAATCGTGCCGGTGCACGTGCCGCTTGCGAAATAGCATTCGCTCCACCACGTCGCATTCCGACCCGGGGAGGAGAGGCCATCGATCAAATTCGACGGTCTAACTTGTCGCTGTTGCGACGGAGCCACGGAAGTCGCCGCGGAATTCGACACCCCTACATCGGAGCTAATACACTTACCGGAACGCGAACACCGACGCCAAGATTATCTGGCACCCGCTGATAAACTGATGGCAACCTGGGGACTCTAATCAGTCTCTCTTAATACTAATTCCAGCTCCCCGGTTCTCGCTATCGCCCCCGTCTGCGGCTCCAGATACTACCGAAATTATAGCTGCCTCTGCTGCTACGCTCTGGAACTTTTAGTAGCGGACCGGAGCAAGTTGAGGTATTTTCTGTTTTTCCTTGTTTGGATCAATTACACGAGAAAAATAATATGCGAGAATATTTGTTCAACCTTCGTCTGTACATATTGCAAGCAAAACTTTTCGAGAAACACGTGCAAAATAAGCTATAAAATATTCACTTGATCAATGCGAACTTCTCTACCTGGAAATGGGTCTGACTTTTCACTGAATTTTTCACTACTTCTCTATTAATATGATAAACGTTTAGACAAATGATTTATAAAATAGATCAAATAGTATGTTGACCAGGCTATTTGTTCTTCATCGAAGCCTATGTTCCTGGCATCAAAAAATTATGTTCGCTATTTTTTTAACGTCTCAGCGCCCCTGGAGTCGTCGATTTCTATAATATATAACACACTGATAGTTGTACGAATAACGAATAACTTTATAATAAGTGAAAATAAAAATTGAACGCCTCGATAGCAAGGGACAAGGGTTCTGTATAAATGTCTTTCTGTCTCTAATAAATCCAATAGTCTAAATCTGCGTTACCCGATACTTTGACGACCACCAACGGGAGGAGCGAAGCTTTATTCTGAATGGACAAATATATTCGCCTGTCCCGGGAGATCGAAAAGCTAATCGTTCCCGTGAGACTCGCGGTAAAGTTGCCCGGGCAATTTGAAAAAATTGAAATCTACAGCCGAAGGGGACCGTTTCGCAGTCGCGACGGTAATGCATAAACTACGTGACTTCCCGGTTAGGTAATCTCGGTGGCCGGAGACTTTCTGGGCGGCGGATTCGATTCTCCGCCCATAAAAAGGAAAAAGTCTCGGACGTAATCGGAATTGTGAAGGGGAGAATTATGTGGTGGCGCGTAGAAACGGACCGGGTTACTATCGATCCGCGAGGCACTCGAAGTGCTAAAATAGTTGGCAGAAGCAGCGGACCGTCACGAAGGCAATCGGCCGGTGCATTAGTGTGCCGTCCGCCGGACCCGGGAATTGTTTCTGAAAGGAAGTTCGGAGCCTTGGACGCGAACAAAGATCTCTGGAAAAAATTTCTGGAGCCCTTTCGCCCCGCCCCTCGCCCGGTCGACTCACGGGTTGAAAGGGAACCGATTTAACTCACGGTGCAGCTGGTCAAAGGGAAGAATTACTTCTAACTTCCGAAAGAAGAGGATTTAGACCGCAGTCGCGACATTGGGGAACGTGATCGCTTTCAATCCACTTTTACCCTAGCTCTGGTCGTTGAGCACCGAAGGGACAAGTTTATGGGGTTTAATATGTCCGACTAACGGCGGAGAGACTCTCGCCACAATCGTCCTGGTGGAGCATCGGTCGGTTTTTAATCAAACTAGTGATGTTAGCAGCTCATTCGTCAGGCAAGTAGTGTAAAACGAGTTCTGTCGCAAAGATAGTATAAAAAGTAGTCTCTCACTAGTCAGGTAAGTGGTGTCGACATATTTTTAGTCAGACCAGCGGAGCAGATAAATCTTATTCGTGTAAGAAGTATGTGTTCGAAAAATAACTTACCAATAAGTAACGTTACTAATGTAGTAATACCAATCAGGCAGGATGAGTTTAAGCGCTGTTCTGTGGCATCGTTGCCAATGTAATTGGTGCCCGTTTGAGCGTCCACGAAATACGTTGTAACCTGAGACCCCTCAAAGTCGGCGTTCCTCTGGAATGCACTCCGACAAAGGGACTTTGAAGTGTTCCTCGAGATCCGATCAAGGAGCTATCAGACGATCGAGTACGTCTTTCGATCGGGGAAAAAAAGAATTTCTCTCGATGGCGACGTAAACAGTTTGTGTGCGAGACCAGCGGATACTCGTACTCGAAGACGCTCGGTGTATTTGTCACCGTCGAAAGGAGATACTTACCGCCGTGGCACTCACGCGCGCATGGTTTTTTCAAGCGGCACCGATTCGCGTTTAATGTGACTCGCAAGCTTCCTTGAAAGCAGCCCCTTCTGTCTTCCCTCCATCGCGTTTCTCCGACTCGGTCCCGTAACGGGCGCGATGTTTTTCCTCCGTTTCCCCTTTCATCCCGTCGCTTCTAAAGTGTCGGGACCTGAAAGGGCTTCTTTCGGCCACTGTTTCGCGATTCTTTCCGTCGCGTCCGCTTGTTACACCGTGTCGCGGCTGTTTGCCACAACACTACTGTTTCACGCGACCCGAAACTTGTGTACACTCGGCCGGCGAGTAGTTCGAGGCTGCCGCTGGTCAGACTGCAAACAGAAAACTATTTCTCGACGAACAAGTTCGGCGAAACTGTCCAAGTGCCACGAATCGATATTTCAGTTGACTCTGACGTATAGCATTCTTCGGTTATTGTTCTGACTAGTACCGAAGGTTGTTCATTAGCCAGACAAGTAGTATAGATGCATACTGATCTAAACAAGTAGTGTCGAATGGCTATTGTTCAAACAAGTAGAATGGGTCAAGTAACGCTTTAACATACCACACCAGCAAATCGTTCGCCCAGCAGTAGTACAGATCAACGACTCCGTAGGCAAGTAGTACATAGTTCAGACAATAGTAGAGTGAACTGTGATACTCATTGAGAAAATAAATACAACGGACTGGTGGCCAATGTATCATTAGTCATCAAGCTGCTACGAGTCAATAATTTGAGAAACAAGCAGTATATGTTCGTCACAAGGCAAACGGAAGGATCAAGCAAATTTCTCTTGCATTTTCACGCGCGTGAGAACGTTCTCAGACAGATTTGCAAAGTTCAACGAAACAACAACGCATAAATAAAGCTTGGTACGGTTAGCGAGAGAATAATATACTGTTTCCAGGCGTCACACCGTCAAAAATCGCGAGCTTCAGCGGAAAATGTACGCGAAATGCGTCCGCACGTTTCGCGCAGCGATTAATGAGCCTCATTCGGGTCGCGGCCGCGACGGCCCGAGCTAAAGCGCACGTGTTAAAAGAGATTAAAAGGCAGAACGAGCGACGCTTGGCCAGCGGATCAGTCGAGAAAAATGCGCGCGCTGTGCGTGACTTTCGTTCGTGTTTTCGTTGGCTTTTTCCCCGAGCAATTTCGCGTCCTCTGTGCACAAGCAAATTCCCGTGTCGGCGGAGGGCAACCGCTGCCCCGGCCGAAAATCCCGGCCTTTTTTTCAACGCTGTTTTCAACGGCGCGCGGCCGGAAAACCTTCGGTGCAGACAGCTGTTAACTCGAACGTAACTCAATCCCTATTTTTTACGGCCGTCGTATTGTTTCGGAGCGCCTCGTGCTGGGGCTGGAGGCAATAACGCAATACGCTCCGTTTTCCATTCGAAAGGAAACGTAAATCATTGCTTGCGTCGCTCTACCCTTTTTATTCAACACTTCTGAACGTTCTTCAGCCGCGTGAGAATTGATTAAGGTGTTTCAATAATTTTTTAGATCTACGTAGTACTTTTTAAACATTGTTTCGACACCGCTTACTGGTTCCACGAATTGAATGAGCTGTATAACAATGATTTGAATAGTCCGTAGTTGACCAACGTGGCAGAATCGCCACAGGAAACGAGAGAAACTTGTGCTAGCTAACGAGAATTACCAAGTATTTCTACTGGGAACAATGTATCGAGATACTCAGGATTTAATGGTGTTCATGAAAAATTAGCTACATTTCCGAGGAATATAATCACTGGGCTAGAATTATCCGGGTTTACGGAGGTCCGGGGAAAATCTGGGTCAGGTCCAGGTGTCAGGACCTCTTTCGCTAGCGGTGGTCCACGCCCTGAACTTCGAATTTCGATTCGTCGGGGCCACACGGGTCACCGTTCTTTCCACGCCGGAAGACGGCGAACCTTAGAGAAAGGGAGAGGGGGATGGAAACAGGGAGAGAGAGAGAGGGCGGTGGTCTTTTCTCCTCGTCAGGGGCGAATGAAATATGCAGGACGCCGTCTCTTTCGCCGGGTAGAACGGCGTCAGGCCGGCCTCGGGTGGGGTTAATTGCAAGGAAATACGATAAAGCGGACGGGAAGCGTTTCGTCGAGACGTTGGGAAATTTATGCGAGCCGCGGAGAACCGGTCCTGCCCTTTGGAAAGGACAGCGCAGAGCCAGCCGCGCGTCGTGCTAGAATAGTTCAGAGAACCGCGTCTTTTAAGGATTCCGATTACCCTCTACGCGACTACGTCTGTCTGGGCAACATTCCACCGCCGTCCTGGAACACTTTGAACCCCCGACGACGGTCCGCGTCAGACGAGACCGTTTAAGATTACCTCGGCCGTGTTGCGATTAGATTAGTCCGCTGCAGCCCATTCTAGGGTGAAACGCCGACACTCCGCTCGGAAACTTTAGACTGGAGCCTTTCTGATCTCGAGTTATAGCGATACCTTGTTATGCGCGCCGCTGTTTGACGCCGGCACACGGCGCACAGAGAGGCATTTTGGTTTTTCGGGTGGAACGAGAGCCTGAAAGGGGTTGCCTGCAAACCCAGGAAAGAGGAGACGTAGGAAAGACGATAAGGGTTGAAATGATGAAGGACATGAATTGATTATGCCGCGAGACTCCAATGGACAATTTTAAGGTGAACCCTTTGGATGCTGGTTGGAACGAAACTTTATTGTACTGGACCATTTGCTGAAGTTCCTGCACGATTTTTTAAAATCTTCAAGACTTTCGAGGAAAAATCAAAACATTTGGAGAGAATTCTAGAGAATGTGAATGGCTGTATAATTGACTCATAGATTACGGTTTTTATGAATTTATGGCAAAAATGACTAGGTATAATTTAGAAGAGTAAAAGGTTGAAATAATTTAAGAGTGACATTATTTTCAGCATGTTAAAATTATTAAATCAAGAATGAAATGTCTATCTGCCTATTGATTGATATCTGTCTATTGATTGACAACTTTACAATGTAATCGCTTGTGTTTTATTTTCAAATTAGGGACGAACATTTGTAATCTCGGTATAAGATGATGTTTGGGATCGACAACAAGCTTTACAGATGCCTTTTGTTTTCTCAGGGTTGGAGAGCAAAGAGGACAGAAGAAAAATCAGTAAGGGTGGAAAAGATCTGAAGAGATAATGTGAATGAATGGATTTGGCTATATGACGAGATGGACCCAGTGACTGACCTGTACTACTTAAGGTAAAATATTCACAATTGAGTGGAAATTGTTAGATTGAACCCATTCAATTTCCGATTGTAAGAAAATCTTTTTACAGGAACCTGTTTGAGATCGATAACGTGAAAGGCTCTTTGTTTTCTGATGAACGAGAGCTCGAAAGGTTCAAACTGCGAGGAAGATAGAGAAAGAGTCTATAAAGGTTGAAAAAACTGCTGAAACGATGAAGCGAACAAATTGATTAAGCTGTGAGATAAGGCTGAATAGTGACTGACCTATATTACTTCAAACGAAATGTTGGCAATGCACCCGAAAAATTCATACTGACTCCCTTTGATTTTTAATTATACCAAATTCTTGTTATTAGACACTTCTTGTGACGAAGTTTACAACAAAGCCTTTTTGATTTTTAGGGTTAGAGAACGAAGGGTAGAAGAAGCAATGACAATAGGTGTGAAGAATAAGTGAAATGATAAGTTGAATAAATAGTTCAATGACAACTGACCGACGTATGGCTTGATTGTTTTGCCCGAGCAATGCTAGATCGTACTACTTGCTGAAACTAACGAAAGACTCATCCATGTAATTTGTTGAATTGCTAACGAAATTGCTGTCACTTTGGAGAATCAATCAATTTCAACAAAGCTATTAGAATTTTCTAATCGGCAATTTTGTCGATAAATAAAATGCTGCGAATCAAAATTAATCGAACATACGAATGACTCGTGGAGGGTGTGAATGAAACAGTCTGTTAAAAAAGAAGTTGCATTTTTATTACAGTGACGTACGTATATATTACATGACACAGTGTGTGGTACATCTGAGATCTCCCACGATGCAATAGAACAACGCACACCTATCGAGCGTTTATTTTCCGTTTCGCTCGTCGAGCATACAGTTTATCACCATTCTCTCACCCTCTCACTCTCTCTCTCTCGCTCTTCCTCTCTTTTTCCGAGTCACACATATGATACATACGCGCAGAGACACTCACTGGCCGCTCTGACAACGAGATACCGCCATAAACTCGTCCCCCCACCCCTACCAACAGGCGGTATCGGCTGAACAGCAATTCGCTGGATATTACACAGCGCGGAATCTAATTTCGAACGTGTTCCTGATAACACCCGCGGATAGCCTATGGTACAGCGAAGAGCGCGCGATATCCAGCGCTCGCTTTCGGCGGGTCACGACAATAACAATCACCCTATTCAACAATTATTCGCGAATCCTCGGCGATCTGCTCCGAGAATCGAGCGCGTCTCCGTTTCACCCAACGTGTCCCCCATTTGTTTGGCGAGTTTGCTCTCCCTACCGTCGAGACAAGCGGAATCAATGATCCTATAAATTGAACTACTGGTTCGCTAGATGAAGAGTCGTCGAAAAATTGTCGCCTAACTGGTTTCTTTCTTCTTTTTGTTATTATTATTTTTTTCGGCTGCCGGCCTCGGACAGCCCCTGTACAAAAGGTCGTTCGCCCGTCGCGATTCGTCATCGACGTCATCGAAACGCGACAGGGTGTCCTGGCCCCTTGGCGATCGGAAGTTCAAGAACGCGCGAAGCTTCGCGTTTGTCGCATTGTCCGAGCGGTTTCCCGAGCCATTTGGAAACTACAATGCGACGCTTGTTCTGCGCGAGCGACTCGCTCGTACGCATGCTCGTAAATTGTCAGACGGGTGCTCGCCCAAGAGCGAGTTAGGTCTCTCGCATCGTTGACTTCGACCCCTTCCCCCCATCCCCACCCCACCCCGGCACATTGTCACACAAGTGTCCCTCCCCGTCGCCCCATTTTTGGTAAGATTCGTAGAAAATCACAATACAAAATTCTCGATTCTGTCCGCGATCGTCGCACTCACACACGCGCACCGCTCTCGAGTTTTTCTGTTTGCCGAGCCCCGTGGTCCGGGCTCCAGCGATCCCTGGACTGAAGAGTCTTCATGGGTCCCCATAGATCCTGGGGTTAAACTACCGAGTCGGGAGTGTTTCGCGTTTGCCGCTGAGCTTCAGGACGGTACCTGCGGCACGCTCAAACGTTCGAAACCTCCACGAGTCGGGAGTTTTTCGACTTGTCTCATACGTTCAGGTTCGTGTTGCCCATGCTGTTGATGAAGTTCGAGTTATGGCCTTCCTGGCTGGCCTGTCGAGCCGCGTGACCAGCCTCGCCGCTCTGTATGCTGAAGTGTCTGTACGAGATGTACTCCGGAGGAATCGGCTGCTCCCTCTTCACCGTCTCGCGTTGCTTCTTCACCTTCAGGTACCCTAGGACGGACACCAGCAGCAGGAACACCACGAACCCCATGCAGCAGCCCACTATCAAGCCCAATCGTCTTGTCAGGAAGCTGCTCACGCTGCCCACGTCCCCTATGGATGCGCCGTCGCTGCTGATCACTGCTTCTGGTGCCTCCAGGGTCTTCACTTCGGTGCAACGACTGGTCGAGGTGTCCGCCATTTGAAGGTCCGCGACGGCCTCGAAGGTCTCGTGGGTGGAGAAGTTGAACTGGTCGACTGTGTCCTCCTCCAGGTGCTGGGACACCCAGTTGCCCAGCCCAAACACGCAAATTAGGTAGCGAGTGTTCGGGGCGAGCTTCGACAGCTTCGTGGAGCGGGAGGCTGGCTCGAGAATCCTGGCTCTGATCTGGAAACGGGGGGATTTATTATGGTTAAAATTGTTAGACAGTTCATGCGATTTTTTTTCAGATATGTGGATCATTCTTTTGAGATTTTATGATAAAAATGAATTTGACGAATGCAGAACTATGAAGATGTTAGCGAATCGAATTTAACAATTTTATTGAGTGTTCGGTGACTCGTGGACGTGTTAGGTCGCCAGGTTAACGATTTTTGAATAGTACCTCTTCGTTATTGTCCAAAGCATGGTAGGCCACCTGGTAGCCCCTAATACCCGAGTGATTTCTGCTCTGCCAGGAGACCAACACGGAGAACGGCTGGATGTCCTGGATCGCCAGCTTCAGGATGAGGGGCGCGGAGCAGAACGCGTGCGGGTCCAGGTCCAGGAACACCAAACCCCGTAATTCCGGCGGCTGTTCGCACCTCAATAATCCGCTGTCCATGTCGTTCATTCGCAATCCTCCGCCTCCGCCTCGGTTCCGACCCACACCGCCACCTACTAGCTTCTGGTGATCGCGCAGCCACTCCCATAGCTCCTGGGACTCGCAATCGCAGTGCAGTGGATTCTCTGCGAGGACAATGACGTTAAATTTCCCTCAATTACAAAGTAACTCGACTGACATAGCGCGAGACATCATTCCACGAATATCCTGCCTACAGTACACCAAACACAATTTCTGTTCCCGCATCTATAGCCTCGCTGATTACGTCCCTTTTTAATTGTTTCCATTTGTTCAAAAGATCGAAAATTGTGGTTCATATGAATCCGAGACTTTTGGTGTTTGTTTGTCATTATTAAATGGTGGATTTTATGCATTTATGTGAAAAATTTACAGCAGTAGGCGGATTAAAAGAATTTTAAAATATCAATGGACTCGATTCAGCTGATTGAAATCAGCATTAGATTCCGGCAAATCTTGGGTGAACCAATTCAACACGAGACAAATACACTACAGTATTTTTTAATCTTTCAAAAGTATTTTAATCGGGTCTTTTCAGACCCTGAAATCGAAGTTTCAAGGAAGAAAACAAATGCTGCTGGGTGGGACTATCAGTGTTAACAGTATCAATGAGTTATTTCCAATATACCAAAATTACTAAAAGAAGAAACAAATTTCAGTTGGACTTCCCGCAACTTTTAATCGATTCAACATTAATTTAATATAATGGTCGTAAACTTTTGTAAAGTACATAGATCTTTTCTCTCACAGATAATCCAAGAGACGAACAGGCCGGAGCGACCAAAAGGAAATCGAGAGCAATACGTTCCGCGATCCTAAGATCTCACCTTCGGCCCGGAGGCTCCTAATCTGCGTTTCCAACGGGCGGAACGCATTCAGCGGCAAGTTGGCCAAGTAGTTCCTGCTCAGATCGAGGATTCTGAGTTTCTTCAGCGGCTTGAACGCGTCTGGCGAGATCGAAGATATCCAGTTCCCGTACAGATGAAGTTCGGCCAAGTTCTCGAGATGCTGGAACGTGCTCTTGCCTACGCCGCTGATCTGATTGTACGATAGATCGAGCACCTGCAAAGCCTTTAGATCTAGGGGGAAATCCTCGAGCTCTTTCAACCTGTTGTGCGTTAAATTCAGTAGTCTAAGATGTTCCAATCCCTTCAGCCTCTCCTGCGGCAGTAGCTCCAGCTCGTTCATGCTTAGATCCAGCGTGAGCAATTCGAGAAGGCTTCGGAATGCACTGGGAGACACCCTGGAGATCATGTTGTTGCCCATGAAAAGGTGCATGAGTGCTGGGAACGCCTCGAAGTCCTGGCTGGTGACGATGGTCAGGTTGGTCCCTGAGATGTGGATCTCCTGAAGAGCTGGATACCTAGCCTCGGAGCTGATCTCGTGGATCCTGACGAGAGGATTCGCTGTGACGTTGAGCCAGGCCAGGCTGGGAATGTTTTGAGCGGACAGAGCCACGGCAGGGATCTGATGGAACTTGTTGGCAGCCAGTTCTACCTTGCGCAGTAGGTTCGAACGGGCAAAGAAGTTGGCTGGCAGCGCTGCCAAATGATTGTGACTGAGATCCACGGAGATCAGACGGGACAGATTCACTCCAGCGAACCCGGACAGCGCCATTATGTAATTCCCACGCAGGTCCAGCTCCCTCAAGCTCGCTAGTCCATTCAATCTCGCCATCTCCACGTTCAGAATTTCATTGTTGGCCAAGGACAGGAATTCCACGGTGGTGGCATTGGTGAAGACGTCGTAAGGGATCTCCTGGAACCTGTTCCCGTCGAGCTTCACCTCTTTCAGCGAGTCCAGTCCAAGAAACAGCAGAGCAGGCAACATTCTCAGCAGGTTGTTACTCAGCAGCAACTTCCCCAGGTTCTTGTTCTTCGAGAACAAGTCCGACGGCATCCTGTACAGCTGGGACGAGTCCATGGCTAGATGCTGAAGAGATGGCAGCCCGTCCAGAGAGTTGCCGTTGATCTGGCTGAAGTTGTTGTAGGATATCCTTAGGACCCTCAGACCAGGGATATCCAAACGATCTAAAGCAATGGCAGTGAGGTGGTTGTGTTCGAGGTTGAGCTCGTACAGGTTGTTCAGTCCGCGGAAGGCGCCGTTCTCGATCACGCTGACGGTGCAGTTCTTCAAGTTCAGTGTCCTTATTGGCAGTCCCTCTTGGAAGATTTTATCATGTAACACGTTCAAATGATTGTTCGCCAGATCGAGGACACGCAGGCGTTTCAGAGCGGTCAGAGCATATGGATCTAGTCGTCGCAACCCGTTGTCCTGAAGATACAGTTCCTCCAGTTCATGCAGCTCGGAGAAGGTCCTCACGGTAACGTGGCTCAGCCGATTCATGCTGAGTTCGAGGTATTTCAGCGCCTGCATCGGTTGGAAGGCGGTGTCCTCGATCCTGGAGATCGAGTTGTTTGTCAGATACAGGCGCTCTACTAGGAGCAGGTCTCGGAATAGCGGTGCTTGCAGCCTGGTCAGCCTGTTGTGCCCTAGCCACATGATCCTAACGGAAGCCTGGCCTCTCAGAGAGTCGTTATGCAGTACACCCAGTCCATTATTGTCCAGCTGAATGGACACCAAGGAGCTACCGCTGTTCCCATTCTGCCCGATGTCGTTTGTTACTTGGAACACGTCACCTAGGACGGCTAACAGGTTGCCCTGCAGGTTCACGTGCTGCAAGCTGTGCAGGGACCTGAGAGCACCCGTCTCCATGTCCGTGATGGCGTTGTTCTGCAGGTGCAGTTCCAGTAAAGACGGTAAAGGTGCAAAGACTCCGCGCTTGACCTCGGTGATTTGATTGTCCTGCAGCCTCAGCTCCCTCAAGGACTTCGCTTTAGCAAACGTATCGACTTCCAGCTCTCTGATGTTGTTGCCGTCCAGGGATAAGGTGGACAGGTTCTCGCAGGGCTCGAGGAAGTCTCTCGGCACCTTTTCGATGTAGTTGCCGCTCAGGTGCAACTGTGCCAGCTGGCTCAAGGTCGCCAGACCTCTCGCGTCGATCCTTCTGATCGCGTTCTGCTGCAGGTAAACCACCGACAGGCTCGTGCTGCCGGCGAACGTATCCGCGGGTATCTCGAGGATGTTGTTCTCCGCAAGGAAGAGCTCCTTCAGTTCCGGTAGTTTCGAGAACACGCCGCGGATGTAGTGTATATGGTTGTGGCTAAGGTCGATCGACCTGAGCCTCTGGTTCGCCCTGAACGTCGAGACGTCCAGGGAGACGATTTTATTGTGGCTCAGGTCGATAGACTCCATAAATATTAACGAGATGAACGCGTCCTTGTCCACGAACTCAGCGCCGTTGTAATACAAGGAGAGCACCTTCAGGGACGGACAACAACGGAAGCAGTTCAACGGGATCTTCTTAAAGTTGTTACTGCTGAGGTCGAGGAAGTTCAGGGCGTCCAGCCTGGAGTAGCCGTCCTCGGGAAGCTCGGACACCTCGTTCCAGGCGAGTCTCAGAGACGTCAGGTGCTCAAGTCGTCTCAGAGAGATCATCGGGAACACCCTGACCTTGTTCTCTGCCAGGTCGAGGTCGGTCAGGGTGTCCTCCAGGCCAGCGAACGCGTACTCCGAAATCTTCACTATCTGGTTGCCCTTCAGATTGAGCTTCATCAGAGCGAGCCCGTAGAAGCTGTAGCTGGGCAGCTCGTGCACCAGGTTCGCCTCCAGGTCCAGGGCTTTCAAAGAACTCAGCGTTGCCATCGCTTTCTGCGGCACATGCGGCAGACGACCGGAGACCAGCCCCAGGGACTCCAGGCTCTTGCTCAGCCGCTTAAAAGCGTCCTCGCTGATTTCACGGATCGCCGAGTGCGAAATCTGTAGATGCCTGATCTGGGAGCCGGGAGGGAACGCGGCCGCTCGAAGCTCCTCCACTTTTTTATCCAGTTCGTAGACACTTAGCGACTGCACTATCGCTCCTGCAACAACCGCAGAGACGAATTAGGGTTTGGGGTCGGGCTGGGTAGCTTTGGAGTTAGCACTCTGGAAAGCGAAAAGTGACAGCGGACCTTCGAGACTTTCTTCGAGGAAAGTATTAAAAGCACCGACTTGAAACTTTGGGTGGTTGTTAATAACTGTTCGACGAATTGACAGTATTTTTATCAGGTAGCTATAATGATCTGAACGGAAGTTATGGCTGCTTCAATGCAGGGTTTAAGAAAATTTGATGTACATACATCACAGAAAATAATAAAAACATACTCTATTTGTGTCTTGACATTTACATGAGGGCTAGAGTAGGTAAAGCTACCGTGTGAAGCTACGCTAAATAAAACTGCTGACCGAAGCTGTAGCAATAAGGACCGTTCTGAAGAAGATTCGAGAGAAGTCCCTTGGCTACGGAAGCAATCCCGGGATATTCAAAGCAGCAGTTCCAAGCGGAATGTGTGTCGTCCTTCGTACAGACAGGACTCGACGGTGGAAGAGACAGGGGCTATCCCGTCCGGCGGAAACGGAATCCCCCGTTTTATCCTAATTTATTCGCTCGTCATAGGAGCGTGTACGTACCTTCTCCCTCGGCGGCGTGTATCACGCCGGACAAAGCGGTCCTGAGGGACTCTTCCGTGGCCCCGGCGCATTCCAGAAACAGACCGTCTTCGAAATTGTAGCAGGGACAGCCAGGTATCGTGTCCGGGGGCGGGCATTTCGCGCTCCTGGTTTCCTGCGCCGCCATACACGCCGCCAACACCACCGAGTAAATGAAACGGAACCCGTTGCGGCTGCCGCGGGCTCCGTGTCCGCCGCGCGATGAGCCATGCCACTTGCGCCTCGTACGCGGCCACGTCGTCCACATGTTATTATTATCGAGCCGCTCCTTGCCCGGCCCGTCTCAATCCGCTCATTGTTTCCCCGACCACGCTCGGAGACGCTGCCCCGCCACCTGCGAACAATCACACAAATCTTTACTGCTCTGCTGTCTGACCTGGGCCTGACTCGTGCTACTTGAACACAAAAATACTGTGCGCTTCATATTTTAGGGGATTTCTTTTGGGACGGTGGCAAGTTCCTCTCGGGATTTTATTTGTTGGTCCATGGGAATGAACGTGTATTGATACTGGCCACAATTCTTAATAAGTAGTTGTGCAATAAAAAAAATGCCTGACTCTATACGAACAATGACATAGTAGTAATCAGGACAGTGTATTCTGGCCGTAGTGTGACTCGATCTACTGGCAATATTTCTATTTTCTTTTACCATAGCTTGACTCGTTCTACTTTTATAAAATCATAGCATTATACATTGTAAATTTTAGGAAAATCAATCGTCGCCTCTGTCAGACACAATCAATAGACGCTTATTTAACACTAGGTGTACGAGAGCCGTCAAAATGACGGTTTCTAACATTTTTAATCTACGATTATTGAGATTGTGAAGATCCATCTACGTGGAATTATTCAACAAACTTATTTCCTTAGGTATACATTATTTAAAAAATGGCTGATAACTTGGATAGACACATTCTTCTTATTTTTATGAAGTAATGTAAACCTAGTGTTAATGTCTGCATAGTTTAAAATATTTAAAAACGTGTTTTAATGTCATTAAATATTGCCTGAGTGTAACACGGAGGTGCAAACCGTTTATCCGACCCTTAATCGTATTTTTCTATGTGCACCGAGAGTCTACTTATCTCGGCCGATCATAGATGGCTCTGTTCTACTTGCCGGGTTAAAGATTCATCGACCCAACGAACACATGTACCCCCACAATCTGATCGCAGTATTTCATATCTCGCTCGCGGTGTAATTGACTTCGCTTACAACGTCGATAAAGTCTCCTCGGTGGTGGTAATTGCGTAAGTACGGTTCTCTGGCCAAACACAGACCGTTCTCACTGAACGAAAATTCAATTGTTCTACGGTGAATCCCCATTTACTTTCGAGACGTTTACGTCCGTCCAGGACAAGGCCATTCTACCTACGTTGAGGGCCTACTGACGTTTACTGGCTCGCGACGTTGGTCCGGCAGTAAACCGGTTTATTTCACTTCGGCGGGCTTAAGTGAATGCCCTGGCTAGGACTGAGTGAATCTTTGCTTGAACCCTGTGGTACTAAAAATTGCATACTCACAATCTTATTTCACACGCCAAATACTACTTTTTTACAATCAATCCACGAATTAGGCTAAGTCTGGTTAAGCTCGGTTGAGTCCAGACGAGCACGTTTACGTCCAAGTTTGATCTATTTCTTCTTTCAATCGTCTGGTTGCTCGCGTTCGTGACGTGCACGTCCGTCCACGGGCGAGACGATTCTACTTACGCGGACGTTTAGGGTTCCGTTACGCTGGCCCGACAGTAATCCGTCTTATTTTACTTGCTCGGCAACTACAACGTCGAGTTCCGACGCCGGAGGAAGTTCTATGGCCGTTAACGCTCTGCCGGGTCTGCGGCGGTACACCACCGGTGCTCCCCATACAAGAAATGTTTTGATACCTTTTGCCAGGCGTGCCGCGTTCTCCCGGGACTTACGGTGTTAAACATTACACAGCGGGATCGGGGTAGTTGATGCGGCGCGTGGAAACTTCAAGAGTTCAATATTAACTGGCTCGCACACCGGTGGTGGACGCGACTCGCCCTGGTGTATCTTGCTCCCTGACCATACTAGCCGCCCGGCAAACTTCCATGCGAATTTCCCGTTGCCCCAGAGTCAAATTCTTCAAGCTGGCATTATCGTCCAACTTCGTGGTTGCACAACAACGGATTTGTAAATCTATCAGGTCGTCTGTAAACTGTGGTTTCATGCATTTTTAACACAAATGGGTCCCCACAATTTCGAACGGTGGACGAATTATAAATAATTTAGAACATGAACACATTACCTCCAGCTTAATTCTCATCAATTGAAAGAAGAAAACCATTTTTCCAATCTTGTTCCCAACAAGTTCCTGTTGTTTCAAGAGTTTCCTTTGAAATATACTTCATAGAACGGTTCCTAGATTGGTACTAAGTTTAAGCATTCTTTTCATGATCACTAAACTGCGAATCTTTATGCAAATTCAAAACAAATTATTTGATAAAAACCAAGTTGGGGACCAAGTACAGGTTATCAACTAGAAAATTCCTTATGGTACCGTATATGTTTCTTTTTGTATTTTATTGTAGTCTAATTATATTGCTTATCTGAGTGAAAGAAGCATGATCGCGTTCCATTTGAGGTTAGAAACAAATGACGGAGTCGATCATGGAAGTTTAAACGTTCCTGCAGCTTATCCAGATAATGGAGGCCCAAAGTGTGTCCGATGACTACGTAAACGCGATGGTAGAGCGTTTCTAGAACGGGAGCTACGGTTTCGTTGACAATGGGGTCGTCAATTGTGTAACAGCCCGTAATGGTGTCAAGATACAGAGCCCGATCTACTTCGCCTGTTGAATCCGGCGCAGACACGCCTGCCAGATAACGAACGGTTACGTTGTACTTAATTATGCACAGGCTGGGATGCATCGTTTGCCCCGAGTAAGACCTGTTCTACTCGTTCCGAGAACGCATTGCTGAATCGTTCTGTACAGCTTCTATTCTATGGACGGGGTATACATAGTTGTCGCAACTTTGCCGGGACATAACATTCGCGTTCCACTGATGCTTGGAACTGTCACAAGTACGACTCATTTGTCCGTATATAGACAGACCTATTCTACTTCGACGTGAACCATCACGGTCCTGTGGAAATGTGCGCTAATTTGGCTGATAATAAATGATGGATCTTCTTGGAAGTTGTGAAATGTGTGGACACAGTCTTACATAGATTCCAAAATGTTTTTCAACAGAATTCGTAATTTTGAAAATATGTATATGTATATGTGTTATTCGTGATTTCATGGAAAATGTTCTTAGGATAAAGTTGTACTATTGCAAAGGGTGGATACAGACGTAAGGTTATTTTCTGTTGAGAATAATTTGGTAAATGCTGAAATACGCAAAAATTGTTCTGGTCCGACTTATGATTGATTTGTTCCCCTTATGCAGTAACTGTTCACATGAAATTAAATTCTTCTCCTTCAGGAATGCACTGAACAGAATTCGTAATGTATAAAGTGTGTACAGAATGGACTGCTTAAATAGCTGTCTCATTTGTGATTTTGTGGAAAAAGTTCTTAGGTTAAAGATACGCTCTTTTAAAGAGTATATATAGAGGTAAGGTTATTTTTCGTCGAGGGCGTTGTTTTCTGCTGAGAACCATTTGCATGTGCACCGTATTGAAATATTCTATTACTTTTTGAAACAGTTTGGGGGAGTCTCGTCTGGCCACGGACGGGTCTAGACCACTTAGAGGTCTGCATTTGAGCAGCTAGGTGGCCCGGTGATAAGAAAGAGAGTTCTTCTAGCTGCTCGGCCATAAAACTCGCAATCTCTCGAGCGGTATTCTATTCTAAAGCGGGCCGTACGTAAAATAAGGTTTTTATGCCAAGCAGAATTCCCCTGGCAAGTCCCCGGGTCGTACGTTATGCACAGTAAACGGAGAATAAACCCGGTTTTATCGGTTAATCAGCATCTAATCCTTTCCCGGGAACACCGTCGCGTTACAGAATTACGCACGAAAAACTTCGCGTGCGTTTTTATCGGGCTTATCACGCATTAACATTTTCTTGGAATATTTCTTCACGCACACCGGCGATCTATCCGAGCCCTGTCCACATACACGAACGCAAATAGTACGCGGTACGTTTCCCTTGGCGAAGATTATCGAGCGAAATAGAGATTTCGAATCGCGAACGAAAGCGAAAGCACCGCGCAACCGGACGAACTATGTTAATGCCGTCACGAAACCCTTTTCCCGTCGACAAGGCGAACCTTCGATCGTCGACGACCGAAGTTTCGTTTTCGGAATCGTCCACCGATCGGTGGGAACGTTCGCCAAATATTTATTTGATCGCTTCGGTTGCGAACGTAACGCATCAATCTAATTCCTGTTACGAATTCAACGGAGCTTAGCGTCGATGCACGCGAGTGTGCCGATATACACCGTAGCGGTTGTTATACCCATAAGGGATATTATTCGCATAAGGGAAGATAACAGTCCCTTTGTGCCGGGAGATATTAGGTTGTAGCATAAATAACTTTGTTCGGGCACGAGCAAAAACATGTTCCAATTCCGAGAATTTAATTGTGACTCGACGCAACAGCAGTATATTCAGTGAGATACCGTCGTAGATGATAATGAAGATCATACACTTGATTTAACTTAATGCCAGAACACTAAAATAAGAGATTGTTGAAATACGTCCTGAAAAATTCAAACACGGTGCTGTAGAAATTTAATGCGCAAACTGATGCAGCTTTTCGTGCAAAGCTAAGTCGAATGTAAAGTCAATATGAATCGGAATTAAACCCTCCACCAACGAGTTTCTCCAAGTGCAAACAAAATGTGTATGCATGAGATTTTAAAAATATCTAACAAAAAAGCTGTGGTGGGGGGAGGGGGTTGGGGTAAAATCCGGACAAAGAAACTTTCTGAATGCAAGAAATTCCACAATAAAATCGCAGCGAGGGGAAGAACGAAGGTCTTGGAAAATGCAAACGCCAAATAACTGACTTCAAAGTAGCAACAGGAGCTTAATGCGCAACCCTTTATGCAAAAGCGAAGTCGAATTTCCTCGAACGGACGCACAAATTGCACAAAAAGGGAAAAAAAGAAGAAAAAATAGCTGGCAGCGTCCGGCAAAACGTCGAACGGGGACGTCGTTCTTAAAACAGCGAGTGCAAACTGCGAATGGCAAGCATTACGGTCACGGCGCTAAAAATCATATTAATATGGGCAGCCGTGCGTCGCGTAATCAGGCCTCGTCCGGGCGCACGCTACCGGCAATGATTAAAAACTTGCATTACACGTGTGCATTAATTAAAAGCGCTGGGACCGTAGGAACGCCGGCGGAATTATTGATTTTTCTACTTGGCAGTCGACTGTGACCCGACGCGAACCCGCCAGCGGCCCTGACAAAGTTGCACCTTTAACTGGGAACGTGCGATGCAACTCACGAGGTCGCGTGGACCTCTAAAACCCTGTCCGGCCGGGTCCGACGACCATATTTTTCCGAAAGTAACGGGACGTCCCCGTGTCTGACGTTCGCCGAGCCCTGAAGATTTACCCGGGACGCTAAATTACGACCGGATGATCTTCGGGATCACGATCCTACCGACGCCGGACGCCTGGAACTATCAAGTGCGCCAGATAAGGTGATAAGACTAGCACGAGCTTAACCTTTCATCCGTTGACCCTTAATCCTCGTCGGCTCGAAATTTTTTCTACACTTTTCCGTTTGTTTGCGGCGAACTTTGGTATTGGATTAAATCGAGATTGAATGGCTCGGATTGTTTCAGATGAGAATAATTGTTGATGGACTGAACGCAAAAATTATATTTTACTCCCGATCGACTTTAAATTCTTCTGCCACGATTTTTAATTTGCTTATAGCCAATTTAGGTATTACATGAAAGCATCGGCTCTGAAGCTTTTAAATTTTCATATGAAAATTGATTGAAGGTGCATTCAAGGAAAATGATGAACTTTAAATGTACAGAAAACAGTGGTAGAAACAGTGTTAGCACCGAAACATTCGACAGAAGGGGATGCTAGGAATGCAACTCGAACGATGCCGAAGAATTAGAATTTAGAACAGCAATGGCCAGAAGGGAACGGGGGCTTGTGGAATCGCAGCTGACGAGCCTCTGCATTATCCTGATTGCGTGGGAACGTGAATCGCTGCTCGACGCGGGGTCCTAATAAACCCGGCGTTCCTGAAACTAGTTCACCGAGCATTGAGAAGTAATCGAGAAGTTTGCAGGCCACTTGACGCACTGAGATGCTGAAGTAGCAAAGATGAGCGCGCTCGCGTATTGTGGGGAGTGAGCGGGGGTTTCGATGCGCGGATAAAGCTCTTCCGTAACCGGTGGATTGTTGGTAGAGAGTGTACATCAACGGAGGTGTTCCAACTCTGTACATATTCGGGCGACGTTGATGGTGTACGGTTACAGGGACACGTCGTTCTGGAAATTTCTACGGTCGCCGGAAATTGTTCGTACGATCCGAAAATTCGTTGACTTTTCGTACTGGAACGTCGCCGTGAAAGTTTCTGGCCAATGGAAGTATATGTCGAAGACATTCAGAACGTCGTTCGTCGGCCTTGGTCGATCGACCTGAGTTTCAATAATGAAATCTGCCGCCACCCTCACCCCCCCCCCCCTGTGAAAGTAGAAGCTCTTTCCCTGTTTCCTAATTCAGATCAGTTCAGCGGGGAGAAGGTGGGAGGGGGGTTGGGGGACTTGGCCCCGGCAGCGCGAAGTCAATTCCGCTTTCGGAAACTCGGGTGATGGAAGCTCAAGTGCACTTCGGTTCTTCGGGTCTCGCGATCGAAATAGAAATTGCAGTTTACGCCTCGGTTCCTGTTCTACATGCCGGCGCGTTCCGCGTCGCGAATTAACGACCAGTGACCGACGAGCGACATGAACGCGTTTCGCGTCGAAGATGCCGCCTCGTTTACGACACACTTCGCTTTCTCGCCCGTTCAGGCGCGCTTCTTTTTCTCTCCCTTTTTTTCTTTTTAATCGGGAAAAAGGAGCCGAGCCTTTCCCGCGTCGATAAATCCGGCTGAAAGGGCGGTTTCGTTGTTTTTTTCTTTCTCTCCGTCTCTCTTTCTCTCTTTCTCTCTCCCTCTGTTCTCAGCAGCCCGGCTCGTATAAAAATTTCAGCTTTATTCTGTTTACGTTCGACGGCAGGATCGATAGGTTTACCTCGAGGACAATATTCATGGCGAGATGGAGATACATCAGCCTATCAGCCCCGGCGAAGTACGATATATTAAAACCGACGGTTTTTAAAATGGTAGGTGACCTCGTTGCGCCTTCCACCTCGCATTGTTCGCCGTCGGACGATACCCCTTTCACGTCGAAAACCGAGACAATGCATTGAAAATATAAATGTGTACCGATACGGGGAGAGTATCGTTCCTGAATGGAACAATTATCGTCATTATTCGGAGCGTTCTTCCCCGTGGCAGCCGCACAAAGAAAAATAGCGGATTGTTCTTCTGCGCCGGATTATTAGAAACGACAAAGCAAACGAATCGAAAATGTAATAACGGAGAGAAACTACCGTTGGCCGACCAATGGCCGGCTTAATCTACTTGGAACGTTGTTCCAGCCGTGTGCGCTGTGTGTTCTCGTCTAACATAGATTCTTTTCTGCTTCGAAAAATATGAAAATCTACAGATGCGATGGTCAAATGCAGAAAAAATCACTATCAATTTTAGTTACTGTATTATCTTATAAAGTGAGCCCATATAAAAATTAATAACAGCTGGAAACTAGCCTCGCCTGATCATTCACTGACTTGTTCTACTTAAACCGACTTACCTCTGTCCTCATTAAATTTGTTCTGCATCTTGGATAACACAGAATGTTTAATAAAACACGATCCATGACTGAAGCACTAATTTCACAGGCTTAGTGCTGTGCTTTTTACTGCAAATTGATTTTCGTATTCGAGGAACACTGGAAAAAGTCTCGGAAAATCTTGTATCTTAAGAATCTCAAAAGAACGTTCAACAGAAAATTCCATCGCCATTTTACCAGGTCGAATGGACATTTCGGAGATATCGTGGACGTAGTAAAGCATCCTGCGGAGCTGGAGGACTGGAGGATCTAGAAAAATCATTCCGAAGTCGAAAACCATTTAATTTCAGTCCCGGGAACAGTCCCGGGCATTCAGAGCCATTTCCCGGGCGAGGTACGTCTAGTTCTGGGGCGGGCAGGACTAATTTTTCCACGGGAGCTCGTGAAAGCCAGGGGAATTCGTTTGAACGAGCCACGAACTGTGGCTTAGCCAGCCGAAAAGCGGATTCTTTCGGGCCCTCAGGACGATAAACAGTCGCGTCTAGGGCCGGGGCGAACGAGCCAAGGAAAATATTCAATTTCGTCGTGCGCGCTTCGAGGATGCGGCCGGATACAGTTCGGAGATTAAGCGTCGCTGCGACGCTTAATTAAATGCGCCGCGGAGTGTCTCCGTCGACGCAGCTGTGTGCAGCTGCGTTCCCGTAGAAAGCCAGTGTCCTTTATTAAACCTCGCCATATTTCGACTCTGATCCTGGCGCGACGCATTCTCGTCCCAAGGACGACGACGACGACGACTGTGTTCTCTCTTCGAGGCGCCACGACACCTGTACACTTCCGTGAACATTAATAGCCTGCGGAACAAGGAATGTAATAACAACACAGTCATCGAGAGGGTCGCGTGAGTGTGCGCGTGTCATGCGGATTCTCGTGCCGCGAGATATCTCGACGCCAGCTTAATTCGACGACGAAAATCGACGCTCTTCTCGCCCAAATACCTCGTACGCCAAACCGGCTACATCTTCTACCTCCAACTTGTATACCAGAATCGCGATATTATTTTGCGAAAGCGTTTGAAATGCTGGAATGCTCAAAAATTGGCCTGGTTCGATTTATCGTTGATTTCTTCTACTTAGAGCATTACCGATTTACGTGAAATGATATTCTACTCCTTTAGAAAATGTGAACAGGCATTGATGCAAGGAGAGAAATCACTTCTGAGTGGAATAATTAGTACCTTTGATTGCCTATTGATTTTCATTGGCGATGGTATTAACGGGAAGTATATTGGATTGTTCTGAAACATTTCCTGCGTTGAAATCGTACCGGAGACAAGTGAAATGATTAATTGAATACATTATAAGTGTTGGAATGCTCAAAAATGGTCCTGCTTTGATTAATGGTTGACTGGTTCTACTTAAAACGCTATATAAACTTCTTATACTGTCTGTTTATTTTATAAAAATTGATGTGTAAGAAGCAATTATATCTTCACGTCGGGGTCTCAGCCGTCAATTCTGACATGCTTCCGAGTTATTTTTATCTGTTTCCTGAATCTACAAAGTTTGACTGTAACAGCAACCGTTTCGTTACCATGTCAATTACGCCTGATGTTAATCTCTCTAATTATTCCAACTTTGTCGTGAAATGTCCCGGGTAATGTCTTTAAAGTATCCGACTTCCCGAATAAATTAAAAATAATCGATATTTCGGAAGGTCAATAAACTTGCGTCCCTTTTATTTAACATAATTAACCAGCTCAATAACCTTCACGATTATTCGGACTTCTCCATGAAATTTTCATGCGAACATCCACAAATTATAAGACGAGTATATGATTTATAAAAATTGGAAGCAGAGCGAAAGGAAATCTTTTCGAACGTTTACGATTTTTAGGGGGGACCAAAATTCTCATAAGCACACAAAATTTGCATACTCGTACTACCAGCAGCTATTTCCATTTCTTCGCAAAGTCTCCATGTAAATTGTCGAGCATCGAGCATTCGGGAACGAGAAATCGATTTTTCGGAATTTCGGTGGAGCATCTTCTTAATGAGCTCGCGGAAAATGATCCCGTAGGGTCCTCAAGGTGCCGTCTTCGTGGAAATCGAGTTCGAGCAGTTCGCCCGTAACAGAAAGTTAAACAGTCCCCTATTCGGAGAAACTTCGCCCGGGAAAATTTTTATTCGAAACTGCTCGGCTACCGTCCGAAGTTTAAATGTTGCCTGCCGCTGGTTGGCAACTCCTGGGAACCTTGGGCAACTGCCACGTCCCTGGACCTTGCCGATCGAGGATTATCGGACACTGATTCGTCGACGCTTCAGAGATTTTTCCGCTGGCGGGAAATTAGACGGCTCCGGGAGGGCCGTTCGATACCGCTCGTCCGCCTCATAATTGAAAAGCTTTGTAAGATAACGCGGCCTCTGTTTTCACGGACCCGTGGGTCCGTTAACGGTTGCTTCTCTCGACGCACCGGCAAATTCTAATCACGGTCCTGTTGTTGTCGTTGAATACGGTCTTCTCTGCCGCCCCCGTGAGATCGAATTTTCACTCCGGCGCGAATTCATTATCGCGGAAACGCCGTGAGTTATATGTAATAGGGTTTATCAATGAGGGCCGCTACGAAAATGTAGACAACGGTGCCTAGTTTCCCCTCGAACACCATGTCCCTCTCGCCTTTCAAAGAAAAATTCCAGATCTTCGACTACACCACCCCACGCGAACGAGACTGCGAGCATTAAATTTAATGCTGGAATAACGACGTCGACGGAAAGAAAGGCGATTTGCGATGCATCGATACTCCGTCAGGACAAGATCATAAGCTCTCCAGCTCGAGGAGGCTACATCGTGTTTCAAGCAGCAAGAAACATGAAGGGCTTCTTCTCGTTTTCATGGTATAAAAAGAATGCGATATTTAAACATCCGAAAATATTAAAAAATTTCAATATAAAAACTCAAGCTTTCTTTTTACAACGAACCCTTAAAACTTGATCTTCTATTTCTTTTTGCTGGTTTATGGAACCAAATTGTGAAGCAAGATTAATCGTTCAGAGCCCTTACGGTGTACCTTACGTTGCTTCAAAGTTGGCGATATACGGTTCATTGAGAGCTCGATGGATCAACTAAAAAACATCGAAGATCAATTTTAAGAGATCGCTGGAAAGGAGAAGGTTCAACCTTCAATTCCAGGATGGATTCATTCACGTGAAAAATTTTCCAAGGTTTTTACAGACGTTTCAATCCGCAACACTTTCGATCAAAAACGTGACTTACATACATGCTCCTCGTCCGCTTCTTATAAATCATGTAAAAAAGATCGTAGATCATGTTTCAAGGTGTCGTTGGAAAGGGGAAGGTTCGATCTTCGATTCAATGATGGATTCATTCGCGAAGAAAATTTTTTTCATTTTCCCAACACGTAAACCATCATAATTCACATGTTCGCGAGTCTGTCGAATCGAAGGATCGGCCGATCAATATTAAAAATCGAAACACATTAACCCGAACGTTTCCAGCGGTACGAGCGTGGGGCAAATCGATAATAGGCATATCGTGGCAGCAAATAGAGGCCTCTAACCTCAGTTCTTTCACCGGTGTAGCCGGTCTGCACTCGGAAACAAATGAAAACGCGGATCCCTCGGAATTTCACGCAACACTAATCAACGTAAAAATGGGGGCAGGCGAAACCAAGCGGCGGATATCCAGGATCCTCTTTTCACCGGTGCGGCGATCCCGCACGAATCACGCTCATTCATCGACTGCACTCGGACTCGCAAGCTGTAAGCTTCTCAATTACTCTCCGATGAAGCCTCTCGCAAGCTCCTGGCCAAGTCTGGACGTGGTCTCGACGAATAAAATCCTAGCAAATGCGTTGCTTAATTCTTGAACGGACTATCGACTTCTACATGGTGATTCAGCTTTTGCTAATTCCTTTAAAAACATATATACAGAATTATACCGTAATTCTTTGGCTGCTACCCAATGAAGGTCCTTGAGACAGTCATTAAATTAAACTAGCATACCAACTGGTGGTATTAACTCACGAGGTCTCCCCTTATTGTTAGTATAGTTATTGCTGTTACAAAGGATTACATTTTTGTCGATTTGTCAGGTGATGATTTTTCAGCGTTTCTTGGGTTGCTCATATATGAGCGACTTTTCTGTGCTGTATTAATAAAATATTATACACGGTAAAAACGTTACCACTTTCTTATAACTTTAACATCCTGGCCAGTATGAAAACCATCCGGGCACCATGTATCCACGGGATCCGGGACATTTTGGTCCATTAAGGCCGCAGGAAAATTGAATTCTGCCGCGGCGCAAGCTCGGATTAAATCGTTGCGGTGCACGGCCGAAACCGCGTTCGCTAATGAAGCGTGCCGCGTTGAATTTAAAACCGTACACCCTCTCAGCCCTCGACGACATCTTCGACCCTCTGTCCCCGCCCTTCGCCCGGCCGGCCCTTTCACAACCACGAAGAAAGAACCGACAATTAACTTTGCTCGCGGGGAGCTTTCGGGCTTCCGGGGGCGCTCGCCCTCTCGGAGAGTAATCGTCGCCGCGTGGACGGAATACTTGGGATTTTCTTCGCACCGGAGCCCGATGATTTATTATTCCATTTGCTCCCTCCGCGCGGCCCGATCTCTCGTCTCGCAGATTTCCTTCCGTTTCCCGATTCTTAACCTTTCTCTCAGGAATTTTTTAATATTTTATTTCGAATTTTTGCCCGCTACGCCCAGTTCGACGATTTGCCAACCTTTGTGCTCCCTTAATTCAACCTTTTATCCCGCGGAACTGTTTAATCTTGCCTCCTTCTTTGATTTATACTCCTTTGTGTGCTTTAATTTAACCTTCCTCGCATTCGAATTCTTTAATCCACCATTTTTAATTTGCCGCGTCTCGATCCCTTGTTTGACGCATTCTTCCACCCGGGTTTGCATTAATAACGAGAGAAAACACGTGACGAAAGTGTCGGAGTCCATATCAATTTCTGTTAAATGCAATTCTATTTTATCAACGGACTACGGATCTTCACGCAAAATAAAATTTTTCTTCGCCAATTACAAGAAATAACAAGGAAAATACATTTTCTCTTTAATCATTTGAATAGATTGGAAATAATATTTTGTCGTGCTCAAAATCCTGTAATCTTTCCTCTATTTCAAATTACATCTATTCCATTTTGTCATAAATGCATAAAATCTGCAGTCTAGTTACCAATATTAAAACCGTAGAATAATTGTAGACGTACTATAAACATGGATTTTCTTTTTCTATTAGGATATTATTAATACCAATTCTAATAGGAACAACTGAAGACATGTTTTGAAAGTATCGCGATCATACTCTGAAGTGTATTTCGTTCCGGTGGCCTGTTAAAGAGTTTAGATCAATTGAATATGGCTTCAGGCTATCGGCCGGGCTAAATTAAAACGATTCCAGGACGCAAAACGGGCAACTCTTTCGTATTCACTGACGTAGTTCTGCGTCATTCCATATTTATAGCGAGTATTACGCGTTTAATATTTACCAGCCGTTTATCACGTGATTCTATCGGCGGAAACAGGCGGGCACAGCGCATTCGCAACATTTTTGATTCTTTAAATCTCGGCACGATAAAATGTTTAAAAAAACAAAAACAGTTTGCTGCCATTTTTATCGACCCCGGGATGTGACAGAACTCCTGGCAGTGGACATAAATTTCTTTTCAATTCCATTGGCCATAAATTAACCCGTAAAATTTATGGACATTATAAATAGCCACGGGGGAATGATTAAGGCGCATAAATCGGTGGATTAATTGCAAAATGATATCGTATCCTTATCGAGAATAAATTAAATCGACTGACGTCACTTTGTTCGCTTCGTAAATTTTGTTATTCCCGTGTTGATAATTTTCTTGAGCTACATACGCAATGCCCAACTGTTCATACAATCAATGTTCAGCGTTACAGACCACCAATATTAACTGTTGTAACCACTTTCAAGTCAAAACTGTGCACACATTTCTGACACATTTAGATTTATTATTTATTTGTTCATTCTCCCCTAATTTCGTCCGAGTTTACCGCCGTGTATTCACTGAATTCCATTGACTCTTCCCGCCTGTGGACATTTTTCGCAAGTCGAATTAAGTGGAGGCGGCAGAGCGTTAAGTGCAAATTCTTGCTTCGAAGAAATAAATAGCGATATACAACAGCGATGCCATAAAATCTTCGACTCGGTTATATCGGAGAAGGCGAGCATCCGGCTGGTCAATAATTCACCGGGTTGAATTTCGCGGGGCTCCGAGAAGACCCAGTTCCCTAGTTCCCTGGGAGATCGTCGATTCCAGGAGTTTCTAATTCCCGGGGCGCGGCGAATTCTCGTTGCTTCACTGCTGCGGGGCATCCAATTTCGAAATTATTCAGCAGTCCATAAAACCTACCGGCCGAGGCCGTCTCGCGTGCAACCTAAACTCGAAACAAACAGTCCGCCGCTTAATTACACCATACATTCCCGGGGCCGGTTCTCTCTCTCTCTCTCTCTCTCTCTCTCTCTCTCTCTCTCTCTCTCTCTCTCTCTCTCTCTCGACTCTGGGCGGCCGGGTGTTCTTTCCTTGAAGAAGCAAACGAAAACGTACGAGCCCCGCGGCGAGCCCTTTAACGTTCCACCGACAAGGGGGAACGGTTTCGCCTGTTCGCCTCGTATTTTCCGACAGAGATGGCCGGAGACGAACGAGTCGCGCGCGGATACGTTATAGTACGTTAGATACCCCTTTCCGCGCGGAACGGGGAACGTCGTAACGAGCCACCGAGTGGCTCGCAGTTGTTCACCTATTTAAATAAGACCGACGATGGTAATGAGAATGCAAATGGCGCGGCACGCCCGAGCCAGCTTTCCTGCACACGTCAGGGAATAATAAAAGGGGACGGTCTGCTCGGGTTTCTGCGTGTACCGAGTTCCTGAAGGAGCGTGTCTTCCTTCCACCCCCGCCCCAACGGATCCTGGAATTTCAATGGGGCCGGCCGGGACTCGCGCGCGCCACTCCGCTTACCCTCGAACTTCGATTGACCTACGGCAAACTGAATATTCTTCGGCTGATCACTCTATTCAGAGTTCACTGGGTCGTTTTCAGCGGACTCCCGACGGTATCGTACGCGAAATTTTGAGACCCGAGTCGTCGGAAACGATTCCTCTGTGTCCGACCACTATAGGTTGCTTCTACTTGCTCTTATTTCGAGGTACCAGTGGGCAGAATGGCAGTAGGAATAGGTTTCACCTCGGAGGAGGAGATACAGGAGTGATCGGAACTATGCCTGGCTATACCTGGACATTTCTACTTGTACCACTCGAATGTTGAACAGTGATTATTATTTTCGTGTGATTATTATTTTTAGTGTAGCAGAAGGGAAAACACAGACAGTAATTTTGGAACAGAATTTTCCTGACATTTCTGATCATAATGGGTCAATTTTACTTTTGTCTGTAATTAAACCCAATAAAAATAGTATGCGGATTGTGTATAATACCATTTTAAGACGTTGTATTAGGTACAGATTGATCAAAATGGTAAGACAACATACTGTGGGCTTCTATCAATGATTTTTTTAGTATGTCCGATCCTAGCTGTATATTTTCACTTAGAGCAATGTTAACAACAAATCAGAATCATTGTCAGCAACATGTGATTACCCTACAACGATATAATAATACGTTTCTATGACTAAGAATTTTTAAAGACAAAGAGAAACAGACAGAAGAAATTTTAATCCTTGATTGGAAATGGAAACATCGATGAATGGTCAGACGAGATTGAATAAAATGTATTAAAAATTTAATCGAATAAAATTTCACCACGTGCGTTTCTACGCACAAAATGGTTATTTACACTGTATCGGTACAACCAATCAAACCCGAAATTATTTAATCCGCTATATCCCTCCGTCTGACCTTCAAAAATATTTAAAAATCGCTCACCCTCTCAAGGATCAAGCAAAAGGTTCGGCAAAGCGTGGGGATGTTTCAACAGTCTTTGAGCTCTGTTGATAAAACCAAAAGTCCGGGAAATGGCGCTAATGCCTGCGACTGCACTCTTTGGAGGATGATTCAGGACAATCACGCTGTCAAAGGCCTCGGTGGCCAGTTTAATTAGTAATAAAATCCGTAGCCGGTGGTTCAAGGGGAAAGAGGTCGACATTACACCCGGTGGTCCTGTAAGCTGTGACGGGGTACGATTTCCGGGCCACCGGACACGATTATCCTCTCGGAGTCGACGAATCCTTCTAATGCAGCCGAAAAGCCGCTTCCACAAACGTCGTCACGAGCGTCGGCAGCTTATACCAGCCGGCTGATTATTAAAAGTTAAACCGTCCTCCACCGGTGAACCTGACGAGGTAAGGGGCGAGCGGGGTGAGACTTCGTTCGAGGTCAGGATGGCGGAAAAACGAGGGTAGGTGGCGGGGAGGGGCGGCTGCTATAACCTCCTTAACCTCTTTGCATAAAATTAAACCTAATCATATTCATTTCCGGAGTACAGTTCCTCGAAAATCCTCGAAACGCCCGGGAAACGTTACGACTCGGAATTTATAATGATGACAATGAAAATTTGTACCAGGAGTTTTGGGGCGGAAGGGGGGGCGTTTCTTGTCGGAACTTCATCCCTGAGCGAACCTCCGCCGGTGATAATTAGGTTGGAGCGTTGAGCCCCGACGTTTTCCGGGCGTTTGTGACTTCCACCGAATACAGTATTCATTATAACGTCCGTTGGCCTCTGTGAAAAATTCGCAGCTGCGTGACAGGGACGGCCAACGGAACAGTCGAATAACATACTTCGGTTGTCGGGCGGGGTAAGTGGTACAGGATCGTTTTCGTCGGGCGGAACAGTAAAACGATACTTTAAGTGAAATAGGGCGGTGCTTGGTCAGACGGTGAATACACGATATTTTGCGAGTAGGTATGAACAGTTGGACACAATGCGCTACGAGGAGGGTATATTTCGCCCGGGGCAAGCTTTTACAAATTAAGTGAAATACGACTGCTTTCGTCAGGCGAACTGTACGCTCCCGGTGAAATGTTCTACTTTGTCTGTAGCGAATGGAACGTGACTACTTCTGACAGCCAAGTCGTACGGAAGATTGTACGCGGAGTTGGACAGTGATTGATCGGACAGAATTTGACGAACCGTAAAAATTATTTTGTACTGTGCGACACGGTGAGCCCAAAATGAACAAAACGTCCTGTTTAGTTTTTGAGTGACGTAAGTCGGTAACTGGACAGGCAAACAGCAATCTCTTAATGTGAACTATTTTAAGTAAAACGGATCAGCGAAGAGTCGGAAACTAATTATCAGTTGGTTATAAATAATTCTATACAATATGACACAGCAAGAAATGTTTAAGTAGAACAGAGGAGTTAATGACCGTACGAGTGGTACACGTTTAATATAGAACATTTAGAGTGGACTTATTCAATAATTAATCAGACAATGGTTGAGGATTTTTGCATGAAGAATCTGTTTACACAAAGTTAGAAAAGAATCGATTGTCCAGACATAGAACATTGATTAGCTTCAAGGTGTCCGTCAATTCTGTACTTACATGTATCTAATTAAAAGTCACCGGTATAAAACGCACCAACAAACGAGTAATAATTCATTGAAGGTAAGGAAGCATGTGCTGTGGTATAATCTGCGCTGTTTATGATTGCGACAGTGCGAGGAAGTCGCTTTTAACGAGACATCCAGGGGTTAAGTCGATAAGTAGAATATGTCTGTCACGTGTCAGACGGTTCAGACCGGTTTAATGCGTCTGCAGTCGGATTAGCTGTGCTAAAGCGACATTATTTTCCACCTTGAAAGAGGACGTTACCCCGGTCCGTTTTAATTGCATTGACTCCCCGCGTTTATTTTATTCGGGGTCCCGAAGGATCGCGAATTACCCGTTCGCGCATCTACACGGCGGATTATCCCGTTGGTCGGGACAGCGCCCCGGGCGTCCTCGGGGCTCCGACTCGGAGATCATCAGCCGCTGGTGGAGCCGGCTAATTAACGCGTTAGATATTCCGCGAGCGTGCGGCGCGAGCGGTACGCTTTCAAATAAATTCACGTGGCGAGGTGCGCGCCGGTTCGCCGCTGGTAAAAATTCAAAGGGTGCGTTGACACACGGCCTTTGAGGCGGCCCAAGGAAATTCCTTTGATACCATGGGCATAGGGAGCCGCGGCGTTAGACGAATTCCATCGGGAAGAAACGCTTCGGGACGAAGCCGCCGACGCCGACACCGACGCCGACGCCGATCCCGACGCCGCGGAATTATGAAAAATATTCCTTTCGTTAGCCATCCGTGCCCGGTCGCGGTATTCACGGTTAAAGCTGCGCCCGGGATTCTTCAAAGGGACGTCGACGAGCACGAAGTTGATACGGCGAATCTCCTTAGCATGCCGGAGAGAGGCAACAGCGAAAAAGGAAGGGGAAAGAAAAAAAATTTGTGTATTCTGCCTAATAAGAAAAAGAAAATGGAACGCGGACGGGAAGAGCCGCCCGAGCGCTCCGGAGACGTGACGAGCCTTTTCAGGCTGCCGTACCGGCCCCCGTTGTAACAGGCCGGGGATCGATCCGCGCCCCTCCGAGGAATAGAAAAATTTGTATTCAGAAAGAGAATCAAATGATCGCGTACACGGACGCTCTGCCGCTGTCGGGTTATTAGATCGCGCCGCCGAGGACCGACGCGCTGTTTTTATGAAAATACACAATACCATGCCGCTGTTGCCCGAAAATGGACTATTGCGCCCGGGAAAATCAGCTGAAAATGGGGAACAACATTTTCGCGCTTATGCCTTCTGGGAAAGCATGCTTCCGCGCACGCGGAATGATCGATTTTTAACAGCAACGTTACTACAAATATAATCCGCTTCTAAATACGATTAACAGCTTAAGTGCCACACCGGTCCGTTCAGGGTTAGCCAAACATAATCTGTGAATTTGCTTTACACTCCGAGTCTGTGCAAACTCAAAAATTTGTGCATGGATTGTAAGACAGAGGAGACAAATAGAAATTTCTTTCTTCTTTCGCTTATTTTATTAAGCTGAAACTGATACACTGATGTCCTTAAATCTTTTTATTACGCCTACTGCTTTAAATCGTATGTACCCAATTTTGTCATAAATGCATCGGACATTTCATATGCAACCACCTAATGCTACCTGCGTCTGACCATTGTCGATCGCTTCTACTTTGAAGTTGACTACAGAATCGTGATCAGTGATCGTAACGAAAATTGGCCGAGATTGTCGAATAAAATTAATTTCTTTGTCCGATTACCACTGTCCGTTTCTCCTCGAGGATTCACTCCGATAATGAAAAAAACATTTCACGAATTTCGTGCGAATCTCTGAACGAAACAAAGTTCTATTTCCACGAACTCGAAGTCGACAACGTTCCTCGGATCGTTTCGAGAGCAACCAGAGGCCGATATTAAAAAACCATTATTCCCGGTAGATCGTCAGCGTTCGCCGGTAGATCACGTTGCAACTACCGTCCCGAGATTGAGATTAACCGAAGAAAGAGCGGCGTACAAAGGGCGGCCGTCGAGATAGCTGAAAAAAATGCAGCTCGTTATCAGTTCGTTCGTCGTTATTCTTTTTTTCTCTTTCCGGACCGGGGGTCGGCGTGGCGCGGCGCGGCGTGGCGTCACGTTGGCAAACGAAGAGCTAATACCCTGTTTCGCGAACTTGCAGCTCCGTCTATCGACCCCGTCGGGAGCCACTTCCGAGGCGAGGAAAGGATGGGGGGTGGTAGGGGGTGGGTTGGACGTCTTTAAAGAACGTTTAACCGGGTTCATCTTATAAAAAGCAGCCGGTTCTGGGCGCTGGTATGCGCGAAACGCGACCCAGGGGAGCAGCCGGGCTCACGCGGCGCCGTCGAAAAGATTTCATTACCGATAATTGCCGGATTTGAAAGGTAATTAACGTGGAGGGTTCGCTGCATTATCGCAACAACGTTCGCGCGCCGTGTCGGCCGTCGCTCCGACGCCGATGGACGTTCTGTCGAGGGTTTCTCGTTTTCGATCGATTTGCCAACGGATCCACCGCCAACGGCCAGGATTTGCAACAATGCTCGACATATCGAGTGTGCCCTGGGCCCGTTTTCAATGCCCCGGGAATTGCGTTAGCCTGCCTTCCATCGTTCTCAAGAATCCCATCAAATTAGCGGGGGATATTATCAAGCCTGAAGTTCGCGTGCCTCGCCCCGGCGCACAATGATGGGCAACTATTTTCTCGCCAATTATCCCGAGCCGATTCGCGAAGATTTCCTGTCTGCAGGAGAAGAGGAATCGCGCGCCGGTCCGGAGCGCTTTTCTTCGTGGAAGTCGGACGAATCTCGCTCCAGGAGCAAATATTTCTTCTTAATTAGCGCCCGTAATTCCACGCGCCATACACTAAAGCCACCGCGAAAGACTCGTTTTTGTTTCGTCGCGTTGCCCGTCGAAAAAATGTCCCACATACCACTAGCTTATTTTCGCGAACCTTGAACGACGCGGCCCATATTCGCCCGTTCTCGACGAATATCAACTCGAGGCTGAAACTTCACGCGCGAGCACGCGAACGGACGTAAATTAATTTCGCTCGGTTCAAAAACGAAACACGCCAGAACGAGCGCCGTTTGTTGCCGTTAGCCTGCCGCGCGGCGATTGGGCCCCGCGAAGAAGAACATTGTAGTTTCGCTTTAATGTTTCACGGACAATCGAATTCCCTTTGACCCGATTCCCCTTTGGCGCTGTATTTCCAGCGATATTTTGGACGGTTCGCGACCTTTTTACCGGGGAAAAAAAAGGGTCGGGGACATTTTCACTTACTTGTGGACAGTGTTCACATTTTCTGGTTTTTACTCGGCCCTGGTCAAAGTAAATCGAACGGGACACGGGGACCGCGTTCTCACGCGTAAATCTCGATAACGTTTAACGAATCAATGATCTGAAACACAGAAAATTTGAGCAATTCATTTGCACGAAATTATTTGCGAATTTGTGAATAAAGCACGCGCGGTAAATGTTTTTGATGTATTTCGTCTCTGGAAAATAGATTGCGTGTCCAGCTATTAATCGTTGAGCTCTACATTTTAAGCGAATAGTTCTCGCGTCTGACTATAACCACGCGTCTCTACTGGAAACTGAAACATGAATTAATGTAAATCTAGAATGTACAGTGAAGCTTTTTGTTGGGCTTCGTTGTGGGGAAATACAGTAATGTGTCTGGCTATTGGTTTCCGTTTCCACTTACACCGACCGTGGAATCAGGAAATGAATCCTGAAATGTAAAATAAGTAATGGTACTAACAACTACGAAGTGGAGTAACAATCTATCGTGTATTGGCTGTGTAATCGTCCAATAAAATAATAATAACTTCTATTTCTCCAAAAGATTAAATGTTGGCAGTCGTACCGATTTCTCTCGTTCTTTTTAGAAAAATCGACCACTGTGATGGAAATGATTTTCATTCGCGACACCGACGCGCTCGAATTAAGCCGCGAGACGGTAACGGCCGTTTCCGCAACAATCTGAATTTTTTGTGAGCCTGGTCTCGAAATTGCCGAAGGGCCGACGCGGCGCGGCGCGGCGACTGGCTGTTTAAAGTTTCGCCGTGGCGTAGTTTCATTAAACTTGTATAAATAAACGAGACCAGGGCAAGTTCCGGTGGAACATTTTCAGAAGAAAGATATCGCGGGCCTCCTCGTATTAATAATGCATGACCGAAGACACGCCGGGAAATCGATACCGTCGAGGGCGACCGTTCACCTGCACCAAAATTGAGGGAGCACGGTCTCTCCGCCGCCACGGTGAGTAGTTGAAAATTCGTAAACGGAAGTTCCGGCGTTTCCCCATTGAACGAACTGCGACAAAGTTCCAACGCCACGGCGATAACAACGGCTTCGGGTTCGGGTTTAGGTTCGGAGTTCGGCTTCTCCCCGCGACACGGTCATCTCCAACGTTCAATGAAATTTTAATGCCCGCCACGGTGCTCTATGGTTTCCCGTCAAATACCGCTACCTGGACCACGGACCATGGGCGACGATTACGCTCGTCGATGGACCATTGTTCCATCGATGCTTCGGGGAACATTGGACCGCTCTGTGGTAACAATTTGAAGGTCCTCGTTCTACAGTTTTTGTTTACTCCACCGATTTTCCCCGATTTTCCAAACTAGAAAATGTCGAAATAATTCTGTACACACAAACTTAGGAAATGATCCGATTTCCCGAGTGTCGTTCCATTGTTTTGGTAAAAGTTGGTGAGATTGGTTGGCCAAACTGTGGTCCATCGAACGTGTAATTGTGCCCTGGGTCCGCCTGGTGACACCCCTGAACAGATATTTTATAAATAATTGAAACTTCTTCGACTTTCCAATATCACCCCCAAAAAATCGGAACAAAACCGAAGTAATTTACGTAATGAACCTGAGAGTAGGAAGTTAAAAGTCATTCGATTGGTTATCAAAAAAAAAAAAAATACTTTGGGCCAATTTTCAACACTATGGAAAGGGTAAGAACGGTAAAAAATAGCTGCTGGACTTTTTAAAAAATTATATGTCAACAACCATAACGAGTTGCTAAAACTGTAAAAATATAAACTTAGTATCTCATAACTTCTACAAGAAATCGGCATTTCAAAAATTTTTTTATTTTTTAAAATTCGGTTTCGAAGCTAAAAATTCTGAAAAAATTCATAGATGTGCACTCTAATAGCTAAAATATGCGTGATTTATTTCAGAATTTTCAATTGAAGAGGATAAGAGAAATTACGGAAAACCCTGATTTTCTTTGTCACCCCATTACAACTCCCCATATCGACATATAGGGTTGAAAATTGGCACAAAGCATTTTCTTTGGATAAGCTATCGAATGGTTTATTGCAAATTGATTTTGGTTTGGGGTCACTTTTGACCACCTCATCCGATTACACAGTTTAATCATTTTTACAGGCTGGATACCAAAGCCTGCTCGGCCCGACAGAACGTTTTCCGCATTTCGTTTTATCTCAATTATTTACCAATTAATTCTCGCTCCCCCCACCCTGCGTCTCGTATTTCGCAGTCGTCGGGTTTTATTATGCGTTTGTTTTGCCTTTACGTTCGTATTCTTTGAGCTCTTTACCTTCCGCTGCAAATATTTATTCTTTTGCAACAGAATAAAAAACGACGCGCCTCTCGCGCATTTTGTATTTTGCTGTGCGCTCGTTGTGCCTTCGCGATGCCGTTCTTTGTGCCTTGCAACAACGACATTATTATTGCTCCCGTGTCCAATATAAACACTTGAAAATTGATTCAATGTGTAAAGGATTATTTTGCAATGTGGACGGGTGAACTTTATGAAAATGCAACGATTTCGAGAGATACGTTATATCTTTATGCAATTGAAAAAACAGGTTCTACATATGTGCACAGGAGTCTTTTGCGTTAATTCTCTCGTGCGCGCTGTACGTTATCTGGGATTATAAATTCTTTGACGTTTTAAGAAATTAATTAAATATTGTAAATGAATATCGAAAACGATGGAAACACGAAGCTTGAATTTACACTCAGAAGGCATTGCATTTTACATATCACAATTTAAATTACAGCTGCTTTTTTCACATAATCGACACGGATTCTACGTCGTTAATGGGTAGAACAACGTGGGACCCGGAACATCTGTTGCTGAACTGGTGTAAGTACCTGAAAGAAGACCATGTAGACCATACGCTGCCGCGGCGCAGCGGTTAGGATGCTAGTTTCCCACGAAAATGTCCGGCGTTCGAATCCCGTCGAGTACTCCGAGTGGTTTCTCCTTGCCATTTTTTCGCCAACTTTTCCATTGTTGTTGGGAAAGCGATCAAAGACAATTTGTCTCGGACACAATAAGACACGAAAAATATACGAGGGAAAACTGGAAATAATGAAGAAAAAAGAAAAATAGTGTACCAATGAAAAAGTTCGATGACGATAAAGTTTTAAATAAAGTTCTAGGAACAATGTTCATCCTCGACGAAAAAATGTTGGATACGAAAAAGTCGGATTCGAAGTTGAGCAAAATCTCGCAGAAAGTACAAAAACGGTAACTAGTCTCGAAGGAAAAAACAGAATCCATGAACCATGTTTGGTACTAGAAACACTTTAGCACATTGTAAAAATGTCGAACAAAAACAATGGAAGTTCGAAAAGAAGTGTAAAAAGGGGACCAATGCTGACCGGCGCTGTAAAAAATATTAATGTACGTGTGTATCCAAAGAAAGAGCAATAACATCTGCGAAGAAAAATAAACCAACAGAACTTCTCGAACATCGAATGTGACTTTGGAAATCGAATAGCCGCGCCCCCCTGCACAGTGCAGAAACTTTCGAGCAGGAGAACGATAATGGAATGCTGTAAGAAAAGGGTGTTGCACAAAAGAGGGAAGTTGTTAAGGGAAATCAATGTTGTATGCGCTCGCAAAAAATCCGTGAAGGGAGCAAATAAATGGGCTCGAAGGGAAATAGCAGGAATATCGACTGACTCGTCCGTTGAACTCGGCCGGCACTACCCTCCGTGTGAGACTCAAATTAAAAAATCCGCGAAGAGAGAAAACTTGACGCAGCTCGCGGTGGAAGAAAATTACAAGAGATGAGATGGAGGAGGAGGAGGAAGAGGAGAAGCAGGTGGAGAAGCTTCGTGTAGAGGGACGAGGGGGGAAGAGAGTAATCTGACATAGTATCCGATTTCTCCGCGAGGCGCACAAAAGCCAACAGACATTTCAATGCGGGCCCGCCTTGGGATCCGATGGTAGAATACAGTTTTCCAGCTATCACGAACCACATTAGTATTCTCGGAGGTATTAACTGTACGTTCGTAATTCATACGGAGCCCCGTGCTCGATGAAAGACCTAAGCGATCCTTGCTGAATAGCCGCCAATTTACGGGCCGACATTTTCACTAAAGAACCTAGCAAAATAGTTTCGCGGGATTTAATAGATGTAGCGGGGAAGCGTGCAAAACAGTGGCGGCGGGCGAGCTGTGTGCAGCGGTCCGTGCCCCTCGAATGAATGCGTAATTTCATTGGCAATTCAGTGCTCGTGCGTCGCGACGCGCATTGAAAGAGTTAACGAAATTAGCCGCGTACATTTCGGTGTCTCGCCTACTACATGCCGCCGCTACTGTCCTCATCAAAATTTTCGAATGCTGGCCATTATATGATCTCGATCGATTATCATTGGTCGCTAATCTTCAGATTCCATTTTCGTTGTTGTTTCTACATCCCATTAACACTTTACCTGCCGCAATCCTACTAATAGATTTTTCAACAATTCTACCCAATTGTTTCCCAAAAGGAAAGATAAGAATATTCTTTCACGTTATAATCCCAAATGAAAGAATTGGACGACGTTGCTGGGGGTAACTTATTGGTTCACAATTAAAATTGATGTTTAAGGTTCCATTAGAAAGTCTTCAGTCATGCACCATCTAAAAATTATGAAACAATTGTCGGTAGGTAATATTTTAAGGACACTGGTCAATTCGTTTAAAAATTTATAGAAAATGTAGAAAAAATTATAGCAAACACGCTGAAGTATATCAAGCCATCCTATTTGATTAGCAAAATTGATTTTTAAACTACCACTTAATTTATATTTGCAGTATCATCTTCGTTGATTCGATTGCTTGTGATTCTTGGTTATAGAAAATGATGCCGATTTAATCTTGAAAGAAAATTTTCAACATAACTATACAACATATTATTTCCTAATTTTTCGCCAGAATTGCGCAAAAATTCAGAATTTCAAGCAACGCTGCAAGCTTTGAATCGACCGAACAATCGGCCATTTGAAAACAGGGCAGCCGGACCAATTAATCAGACTTCCAGGTAGCGGGCAATCACGCGGCGACCATAATCCCGGTCGGTCGCGATCGCTCGTGAATGCACAGCACTGTCTGAATATCGCGCAGGGATACCTGTAGGCTTAAGGACCGGACGATCGATAAATTTGTACAGCATTAAACGTATCCACGGAAGGTAAGGATCCGCGGGAGACGTTCGGCGAACTCATCTCCGGTACGTGTTGAAATTTAATCATCCCGGACTACGGACGTATCCCCGGCGATCTCCCGTTGTTTGTACGCGAAATTTGCGCAGCCGGAATCGCGGATTATTTACCGTTCGATCTGCGTTCTGGATAACACGATAGTCCGGGAGCGATTGTTGATTTTCGGAGGGTTCCGATAATTCTGCGCTTTCTTCGGGATTCGCGAATCCGCGAGCCACGATCGGACTGAATTATCGAGCGACTGGAGACATTGTTCCCGGGTTGCGCGGGCCGGGTCGGGTAGGGTTGGGCTTAAAAAACAAGACTGGCAGCGTCTCGCGGTCCTGTCCAGGCGGGCGTGAAATCCTGGAAGGACCTGGGATCCAATCTGTTTGTAAAAGCAGAAACGCTGCGGCAACGCGGCTGGGAGGCCATCTTTCCCTCTCTCTTCCCGATGCGTTTTCCTTCTCTTTCCTCGTAAATCCGAGACGGTCCCCGCAATCTCGATGGATTAGGTCCACTCCGATGCGATTTTACCGCGCAACGGGGAACCGGGGGTTCACAGCCATATCCCTCGGAACTCCCTAAGTCCGGCGACGCCGAGTCCCTGTCCAGTAAATTCCCCGAGAACCCGCGCCGACCCGCCGCCATCAGAAATTACCCTTTTCTACGGGGGCCGGTTCGTATAGAGAGCACGTGACGCGGCTACGAAGTCCCGTGAATTACGACAAGCCCGATGCTCGGCCCGATATAATAACCGACCTAGGCTTACCTAGGGCCGAGGTACCGCCCAAGGCTTCCCTGTAAATTAGCGGCCGGAGATCCCGGTCGCTCCGGATACTTTATGCAGAACTGCGGCCGGTAACGCGACCGAGCCGCGCTCGAAGAAGAATTTATTCGATCAATTAAGGCCCCTCTCCGGCCGCGAAATAAATCCTCGATCGTGCCCCTCAAGGCTACTCCACCACCGGCGATTCTTATTATTAAGTTCCCGGGCATTCTGCACGCTCGCGCGGCCGTGAATTATTGGAACCGTCCTGCACGATTTTAATAGCCTCCGAACGCGAGCTTCACCTTCACTCGAGACGGAATGAGGCTATTATGAGCTATCGCGACTTTCGGAATGATTCGCGAGACTTCTCGCGCGGCGCACTCCGTTAGAAGAGTGCGGCGCAGATTGCCTGGAGAATTGGAGAATTCGATCGCGGAATTATTGCTGTGCGACCAGTGCCACCGGTTGGAAAATATTTTCTTGCGAAATCAGAACTACCACGGACTCGAAGGTTCGAGCTCTTTCTTCGCAGAAATTGTTTAAGTTCGACTTCCGATATTTCTTGCTGTTTTGCGACATGTGGAAATGAGGAACAAGATTGTAGATCAACTGTTGAGCGATCATTGTATAGGGAAAGATTCATTCTACGAATCTGTGGTGGACTCATTCAGGAAAAAAATTTTACAATGTTCCCACAGCCATTTCAGTGCTTAGCACTTTCGACAAAAATTGTGACCAAACTGGGTTCCCTTTCCCTTTTTATAAAAAATCTAAACAAAAATCGTGGATGAAGTTTTAAGGTATTATTGTAAAGGGGAAGCTGCAATCTTCGAATCTGTGGTGGAGTCACTCACGAAAACAATTTGTCTATGATTTTTCAGACGTTAGAATATGTAGCAGTTTCGGAACAACATTTATCGTGAGATTTTGGTTCTCCGCATCGTGTAAAAATATCCTAGACAAAAATAAACGATGGATGGTGAGATTAGGGGCTTGAAGGTTCAGAATCAGTCGAGGTTTATTGCCGTACCATTTTTTTTTTAACGAGGTGGTTGCTTTTCGGATGCGGGGTATGTGAGTCACCGTGCATCGACTCGCAGCGAAACAGGTTCGGATGTTAAGCTCAGCTCGGGAAGCGATGACGGCGTACCTCGAATTTTTCCATTGAGAATTTGCAGGGGATGGTAGGCGTGTCTTCGCCCCAT
The DNA here is from genome assembly GCA_028454255.1 of Halictus ligatus. NCBI lineage: Eukaryota > Metazoa > Arthropoda > Insecta > Hymenoptera > Halictidae > Halictus > Halictus ligatus. The sequence continues at coordinate 5,116,344 of CM052129.1, forward strand.
CGATTCCACCGGGAATCGGTCTGGATCGATCGGCAGAGCCTCCAATTAGACCGCGTCCCATTCCGATTCACAGGACCCGGCGCGAGCTGCTTCGTTATCGGAGCTTTTTCCTGCCGCGGGAAGAATTATCATTCGATGATTCCCGCGTTTGCGAGCCCCTCCAATGGGAAAGTTGCCGGCGTAATGGCGGCAGTTCCAGACTTTCTCGTTGACGGACAGTCGTCGTCGACGTTCGAAAGGAAAACGGGATTGTTTCGCGACGGTTCGAACGAGAAACGTACCCCGGGATTTCCGGTTAGATTGGACGGGATTTTCGAGACGGGTCCGACCCGTCGGAATCCGTTGGCCGTTCATGATTCGATTTAGCCCGGGACACTCGGCCCCGGAGCCCGCGGAAAATTATCCCTTTGAGAGATAATCCCTCTGAAATTATTTATACGCCCTGTCCGAGAGAGCCTGCGACAGTCGTGCGCCCGACGAGATTGAAAAATGAAATGAGAAATGAAATTCCCCACGGTGTGGTGCGCCAGGTAAATCAACCGTTCGACGATCCGCTGCTCAAGAAATCTGCATTTTAATTGCAGCCGTGCACGGAATTTCGGATTCGAAAGTGAAAATTGTAAAATTCTGTCTACCGCTCAACTCGAGCGAAAATCATCGGGTCGGCGCCTGCGGGACGGGTCTTTTTTAAACATTGTGCCGCGGTATTATTGATCGTTAGATTGCGGATTTGATGCATTCGTTGCACTCGGCAATCGGGCAAATTCAACGGAAGGTAAACTTCAATCCGGAAACCGATCTTTTATAGACAGAGCACCGATCCAATCAAATTTTTAATTTCTTTTGTCCAATTTCTGTTGATTATTTTTCGATTTAAAAATTTCGGGGATCTCGTTCGAATGAAAGTTTAGAATGTTATTCATTTTTGTTATGGTACCGTGTATGGGAATGGAACAAACAACAGTACTATTTGGTCAAACAAATGTAAATACACGAGCTTTAAGTGGAAGTAAAATGAATTTTTCGTTTTATCTGAAACCAAGAAACATTTCTAGCGATCCTGAACACCATTTCGGCCACTTCAAGGTCAAACTATTTACACAAAATTAAAGATCTGACGTCGTATAAAGGACAGGCAATTAAATACTCCTGTCAGAGTTATAGCAGGTGAAGTACAATATTGAAGTTGAAAGATAAAATGAAGACTGTGTTCTTGATGTCGACGAATATAGCCGAGGAAAGCACGTATGCACTTAAATATTCGGCAAACCATATGCATTCACGTGCATCCTCAAGTTATATGGATCATATAATTTTGGTCATAAGATAAGTAAGATAATATAAATTATATGGATCCATATAACTTTACGGGCGGGATTATCAATTATTCGCACAATAAATACGCGATCGATAGATTCACTAATATAAGGTCATACTTAGACAGCTTCTCCTCTATTTTAGGATTATGACCGACATTTTCGATAACTTATTTTAACCCGAAAATTGAAACAAAATTCTAACTAAAATCCTACTCTAAATAAATAATCCTATTCTAAATAAAATCCTACTCTTTTGTTATCATAATTTAAGACTCAAAATAAATGTAAGCATACTGTGGATTTTTGTAGAAAATAAAAATAATTTTCTTTAATTATAAAAGACGTGAAAAACATCTTTTAATAATTTAAGAAGTATTACTTTCATTCTTTTGATCCACCTATTGCCACAAATTGCGTCAAATAATTTTTGCCGCGAGTGCATAAAACCCACAGTCTAATTATTGCGCGCAAGGAAGTTGAAGAAGTCAGAAGGCAAAAGTTACTAATTGTATGAGGAGAAATAATATTCTATTTAGCTTCAAGAAGCAGAAAACTTCAGGAGAATCCTCCAGCGTCTTTTCACGTGATTCAACCCTTCGCTTAAGCCGTTGCGCGAACTCGGTCGCGAGGTACACGGAAAAATAATAAGCAAAAATCGGCGTGTCCGGAGGCTGAAAAGAGCCAACAGACTCGACGGCAGTTGTCATAATCACGCGCTAATGATTGCGTCGCGCTCGGCGCGTAGAGCCACCGATGATCAAAGCCCGCGAAAATTCATTTCCTACGCGGCCGCCGCAATTTAAGCGTGTTTTAATTAAAAGTTCGTCGCGGCGGCGACTTGTAATTTAAAACTTTCGCGGCGAGTGGAGGTTCGAAAAAGACAAAAAAGAAAAAATAAGAAGCAACGCTGTTGAATAAGAAGCGAACGTCGGAAGGATGTTAAACGAGACGTAGAATCCCGTTTTCGACGATATTTCTTCGCGCTCGCGCGCCTCGAATTCGCGACGCATGTTAATTACTCGCGCGGACGCGTGTTAACGTTGCACGTTGCCGCTTTTTATACGAGCTCGTTTGTCGCTAATGACGCGTCACTTTGCATTCCCGTGAAAAGTGCGCGCGCTCGTTAGAAAATCCGCAGAAAATTCGTGGATACCATAAGACACTTTTCCGCGGAATTTCGCCAACTTACAGAAATTCGTGTAACTTGCAACTGTGCCATCCTCGGGGCTGAAAAGCGATCCAACGAGCTCGTCAAACGAATGATCCTGAACCGTTTCAAACCGCTCCGCTCTATTTCAGAAGGATTAAAAAGTGTTTTGCACCCTTTGCGACGACTTTCTGCAGCGGTTTGCTATTCCATTTTGGGTTTGAGGGCACTTAGAGAGATTAGGTTGTGGGAGGTGGGATTATCTTGTGACTTTGTGGCACGAGTGCTGGAGCTCGTTTGGAACATGATTCTATTAGGTTGTTGCATATGAATGTCCCGTTTCTAACAACGACCAGTTTTATCAGAGTGTGAAATCGACCTCGGGCACACGTATGCAGTTTTTATCTTCATGAAACGGGAAATATCTTGTGACAGTGTTTGTTCCGTGGCCGAGTCTCTGCCAGATTGATTTGTGACCATAGGAGATTCGTGATCGCGGATTTTCGAATATTCGACGTTTATTGAACGCACGTGAGTTATGTAATTGAATGAAGGGATTACATCAATTTTGGCATAGTTCATATTTCGGGAGATTAGCCGGCGAAGATATAATATTAACGAAGTACAGGAGCGAATCTCTCTATTAACGAAGAATGAATACGTTATCCTGCGCAGATTTAATGAAATTCATATTCCAAAATGGAACACGAGTGATTGATATTACCACCGATTCGGCAAGTTTCATTACATCGTTATAAAATAACGTTATCCCCTTCCACCGATCGTGAATTCTGGTTTTATACGTTTACCCGACAATCTAGTCTCCCCCATAACATTAAAATACCATTTCGGCCGTATATTCGCTGCAAAATAAAGTAACGCTCTTTTGGCCAAACAAAACGCGAATGGGGTTGCTTCAGTTCGAGCTCGAGCTTACATTTCGAAGAAACGTCATGATAAATCTCTTCATTATCATTCCCCTCGAAACTATAGAACGCTCCGACAGATTTCGGATCTTTCGAGCGTATTGCAGTTTCGGTCCCTCGTCACCCCGGGCAATAAAATGTTTAATAAAGTTTCACACGGTTTTTATCTGCCTTCGAATGACACAGGAACTTTAATGGAGTAACAAAATCTTCTGTCGTTCACCCTCTCGATATGCTGTATACCATAAAATTCAAACTGTGGAACCTTTTACTGGTTGAGATTCAGAACCGATCCAATATTTAATATCTTTTATGTTCGTACTAGATCTTCGATGAAAAAGACAATTGAACCGAATGCCTGCGATTATGTCACAGATGCACACTTGTGGACGCAAACTCAATACGCTGGGTAGAAAGTTTTCTGCAAATATCTAGTTAACTTGTGATTTCCGTCAAAAACGGAACTCGCGTTCGCATTTAGCACGTCCAAACGAATAGAGTGACATGTAGAAGGTGTCGAAAGATTAGGATAGCTATTGTGAAGTTTAGTCCCTTGATTGTTCTTTTACTTTAAAGGTCCGAGGATGTTCCATCGAACGCGCGAATTTTTACTTAAGGACCGTCACAAGGATTTCAACGTAATTTTCCACCCCTCTCCGAATCTAAAATTTCGCAAACAATTACCCCGAGTCTGCACAATGATTGTTCGGCAAAAGAACCGGAAACGATCCACGACGGATTGTGACGTGGCCAGAGCCTGGATCCTTTCAGGCCGATCCGCGTGCGGCCGATGAGAAGCACGTTATCGCGACGGGAATCGGACGGTTTCCGTGCCGGAGCTCATGCTCGCGCTGGTCGCATATAAAAGACTCCCGGCCGGATGTTTCACGGATTTTTCCATGCGGAGAACCGAGGAGGGGGTAGTTGTCGAGGGGTTGGAGGCGGCCACTTCGCTCGAACGAGCTACGCTTTTTTGAAAGAGAGCGCTCTCCGTTCAGCACGCGTGCGCAGAACTTCCCGGCCCAAGGGGAGAAATCGTTTCCCGACGGAGATAACCAGCGTCGAGGAAACAACCGGCGTAGAAGAGGCGTCCGGGCATCGTGCATCTATCGCGACCTAAATCTGAAATGGAGAGCTCGGGTCCTAGCGAACGGTGGTGCGCCCCCTCCCCCTCTCCGTCGCCATGCTTTTTCTTTTCTTTTCTCTTCCCCCGTGCTCTTCAGCTAATATCGCCGAGAAAAACATCGAGGGAGAGAGACCAACTCCGGCTGCGTGTCGGACCGATTTACCCTGAAGATAGCGGGCACGGGGCGTAGGGGGATCATCCGCAGCCGCGACCATCGAGATGAACTGAAAGAACATATTTAGAGACTGTTTTTACCGGAGGAGACGGGCACGCTTCTTCGGATGCTGGTTAGTTTCAGGGGTGTGCCTGGCGCGTGGTCAGCTAGGCTGTTGACCTTAGACGGTCGGAAGGAGTCTTCAAGTTCATCAATCGTAATGTATTAGCAAATTTTATACAGTATTCAATTTAATTAATTTTCTGGACTCTTTACATTCTTTTAAAATCACCGTTCTGCCAATATTCGCGAGAATTCACCACACAAAATCGACACTGTCTGAAAATCGAGTAAACTATAATATTTACATTGGACCAATGAAATAATTGTGTGGGATTGTCTTGAAAGCCACAAATTAAACTTCTTCTCAATTTACTTAATTTTCTGGACTCTTTACATTCTTATAAAATCACCGTTGTGCCAATATTCGCGAGAATTCACCACAGAAATCGACACTGTCTGAAAATCGAGAAAACTGTAATATTTACATTGGACGAATGAAATAATTGTGTGGGATTGTCTTGAAAGCCACAAATCAAACTTCTTCTCAATTTACTTAATTTTCTGGACTCTTTACATTCTTATAAAATCACCGTTCTGCCAATATTCGTGAGAATTCACCACAGAAATCGACACTGTCTGAAAATCGAGTAAACTATAATATTTACATTGGACGAACGAAATAATCGTGTGGGATTGTCTTGAAAACCACAAATCAAACTTCTTCTCAATTTACTTAATTTTCTGGACACTTTACATTCTTATAAAATCACCGTTCTGCCAATATTCGCGAGAATTCACCACAGAAATCGACACTGTCTGAAAATCGAGAAAACTGTAATATTTACATTGGACGAATGAAATAATCGAGTGGGATTGTCTTGAAAGCCACAAATCAAACTTCTTCCCGCCGAAAACCTGTGCCGAACAGAGCACGGAAAAAATTTGGGAAAGAACTCGAGGAGTCGGAGGAAGTTGCTCTCGTTCGAAAGACATTCGAGGAGAAGAAAGATTCCCGGTGACGCGCAAGCAAAAAGCCGACTCGGAGGAGCCAATAACAGCGGAAAAACGGTCGCGGGGTCCGGCATTAATCAAAGCAAGCCCGGCGGTCGTAAAACTGTCCGTTTTGCTGGCGTTCAGTCTTCGGGCCGTCGATTCCTCGAGGAAGTCGTTCCCGTGGAATTATAGGCGCGTGTATCTCCGGCTTTACGAGATTCCCGGGGATATCCATCCGGCGAATAAGTCATCGGCGACGATGTAAGGAACGTTATCGGGGCCATATGTTCGCCGCGCGTCGCTCGCGGAAATGCAAATTTCCGTAACGTGTCGCGATACCCGCCGGATGCGTCTTTAATTTATATGCGACGCCACGCACCGCTGCGCGCAGATTTACGAGGCGAGCTCGCCCGGGAAAAAAATTTTTACCGGATCTGCCGCTGCGACGCGCCAATTAATTAGCTAATTTCGCGGTGAGACTCCACGGGGCGGAGGCGGGAGAGGAGGGGGATGGGTGGGAACGCGGTCAAGAGACGCTCCAACGCGATATGAATCGAAGAGAAGGAAATCGAGGACACTCTTTTTTTCGGCGGAGCTGTCTTCCGCAAACAATCTTTTTATCGGGACCAGATGAATTAAAGAGCCTTTCTTAATCGTTCGCCCACTTTTTTGCGCCTCTTGATATTATCCCGGATCACTATGGCCTAGATATTTTTAATCGGCCTGTGCAAATTCCCTGTGGCGACTCGAGAAGCTCTTCCGCTTTCTCAGCGTCCCCTCGATTTTCCTGGTGGAAAATCCCGAGCTGAATTTGCCTTCGTTGTTTGTATTAATTCTTTGCGATGAACAGCGAGATTTGCATTTTCTGATTTGCCTTCTCCATGACCTTGTCCGATTGCTTCGCGATGGTTAAGACTGACTGTCGCGTTACTTTTTCTTCTGGAAGGAAGGAATGGGATTAATTATATTTGTAATGGCTGTTTCATACGTTTATTGCTAGCTAAAAAATTTTTGGGAATGCGGAGAAGGCTTAATGTGCGACTTTTTGTTTTGGATTAAAAGAATTGGATTAATTATACTTGTATAGGCTATGTGAATTAACTGCAGCATTTCTATTCCTAGCTAAAAAATTTTTGTAAATACAGAGGAAATTTTTTAGCGTGTTACTGTTTGTGCTGGGTTGAGAAAGCTGTTCACATTAATTGCAACGTTTCGCGAGTTTTTAAGAAATGCTTTCCGGACTGAATCATGTAATCTTCCTTGAGAAAGATTCCAAGCTAATTTTCTGAATTTCTGTACGGAGTACAGACCAAAAATTTTCAACCAATGTATTTCAGTGAGACATAAGGCAAGTAATACGATTATCGCATTCCCTAGAAAACACGGGTAACGCTCAGTAATAACTTCTTTGCGCGAAATAGATTTGGAACGCGATAACAGCATGGCCCGCGGAGTTCTACCGAACAACTGTAACGCGATTTCCGCTTCGCCGGCGGTCGCAGGGCGTTAGGTTAATGAAGCCGGGAATAGGGGAAGAGTAGAACGAATCGAGATCGTCAGCTTTAATGTGGAATGCGATCTCCAGTCAGCGTAAAAATAGAGTCTCTTGAACCCTTCTACGATCCCTGGAAAAGCTACGCAAAATATCTGTAATTCCCTCCTATTCTCGTTTTGCGCTTCAAAACGCAATAAAAGGAAAAAAATTGGTATTGTAAATGCATGGAAAATATGATTACTTCCAAGGTTTGCGCAGAATGCAAAGATGTACAAGAGACACAAATTAATTTCCGCGCTGGCTGAACTTAACAATGTTCACCCTAAACTTTTGGTACTTATTATACGTCATCCTATTCGTTTCGACGTGCTGAATACGAATATGGCTTTTGTTTTCGACGGAAATGACAAGTTCCCGAGATATTCACAGAAAACTGAGTTTCGCGTCTGCGACACGGGGGGCCAATTCGGAAGATTCGCGTCTATCAATTAAATCGAGGGGTAGAAAGATGTTCATAATCTTCTTCCGGAGACAATTTTATTTTATCAGGCGAAAGATAATTCTTTGTGCCAGTTTCGACTCGAGTACGAGGGTCAAAAGTTCCAAAACCTCGGCGATCGAAGAAACGGGAAGGACTCTAATCAGAATTTATTTATGTTGATCCGGTTACCTTCGGCAGTTTACGTTTCAGGCGACGTTCCACGGAGATGCGTCGAGGAGGAAACTTTCACCCTTTGACCGGTCGGTAAATTCAGTTTTAAGTGGTCCGCGCAGTAGCGATTCCGGGGTGGAGCGTGCCGCGAACTTTTTCCGAGCCTGCCGTCAATAATTATGTAATAGGTTTACGGCGATAACGGGGCTAATTAATATCCCCGGTTCCACGGGAAAGATACGGCCGAGAGTTAAGCGATATTTAATAAAGAAAGCCACGCTCTCCCCGAGACGGCGCGGAGGCGGCGAGCGGGAGGCGGGCACTCGGCAGCTAATTTAGCTCGCCTCTAATGGCGGCATTAAATCTTGCAAAATGCAAAATCGCCTGGACGAAACGGCCGAGTTTTTCCAACCAGTTCCCGCACTTCCCTTCTCTCTCTGTCCCCTCCTCCTCCTCCCGGAGGGGGCCGCAAGAAGCCGGCAATAAAATCGCAATCTGGTCCGCTCGTTTGAAACGAGTTCAACAGCCAGAGAGCACCGGAGAGCTGATTCGATTATTTAAAATCCTGGCCCGGCTCATCGATTCATAGCGTACCGAGCGCAATATCGGTTATTAACCCTTTGCACTCGATGTCGGCTAAGTCCTCGCTTTGTAACACCCCTGTCACGCTTGCGCGTCAGGGACTTTAAGCTTTCTCCCCCATTTGTTCCACACGAGGCGCACAAATTTCGAATATTTCGGTTCGTGACTATCCGACGGGACCGGCTTTTGTGGAAAGGTATTTTTACCGGTTTAAACAGGGATTCGGGAATATTGCTGTATTTTTCTACGTTGTGGTCCTTCCACTTGTTGCGGTTTGAAAAATTGTTCGGGTCACCTCTGAAAATTTCCCCGCCCCTGGTCACAACCTGCATACGTAATTATTGTTCAAATATTCCAATGGACGTTCGATTCTGATGTTTATTGACTTATAAAAACGCAGCGAACCAGGGCTTGTAATAGGAATTTTTACGATTCCTACACTGCTTTCGTTGCACGTACACTAGCCTCTTTTACACAGGCATGTCTGACCGGCAAATTGCCTTTAAAATCTATAAATTGTATAGACGATTGCAATCTGGGAATAAATATAACCACCCTCTGGCATTTATTTGAAAATATTCATAAGCTGTCAGGGGCAACCGAACCGATCATTCGAGGGTTAAATTGAATTTAATGAACATGAATATTCCATGATTCATATCGATCGAACAAAGAAAGAATTTCACGCGTATGAATATTAAATTGTTCAGTAAATATACATCTACGCTGAATATTGTATTTCTTATCCAAAACTAAAAAATTATTAATAGCGGAGCGACTACGTCGAAACTGGTAACGCGAAATCAATTATTTTCAGCCAATAGGACTTGTTGCCATAACCAACGAGAAGTGTAAATAAATTTCGATCGCAAGAGAAAAAATAGGTTGCCTAATACATTATAAAATTAATCTAAATAGCTGGCAGTAAATTTTGTTATTTTCGCTGATTCGACTTTATTCGACTCTGGTCGATTTTTCGATTAGTTTGAAAGGAGAAAAAAAGTATGAGGAAAAAAATTCCTAATTGAGGAAAAAAAATTACGATGTCTCAGGTACCGTTCGAGATTCGCAATTGGTTGTTGCTCGACGGTTTAGCGGATTGTCCCCGAGCTGGAATTTATGGGAGCGAGCGGACATCATTTAATAAGCAAGAATTAACGTTGATTGCATCCAACGATCCAGACCCAGTCCTTATTCCACGCACGTAAGGGGTCGATTTGCATTTTCTGAAACGACTGGCAGCGAGCAGCGACAAGAATCGAAATCTGAGGGTGTCGAGGGAGACCAGAAGTCAACTCCCGGGTGCCGTGAGACCTCCGTTTCGTCGAAGAATACCGGGGATCAGCTGCTGGCTAGGATCGTTCCTTTGAAATGCATGCGGAGCCACCGATTCTCGATTACTTTCTTCTTGGAGATTCAAATTGGGGCCCGCGGAGCCCGCCGGGTTTCTTATATTCATCGCACAGTGCCACCTCCGCTCGAAACTGCCGCCGGCTGCGTCCACGGTTGCTTGGAAAATGTTCGGGAATTTCGAAAAGTCCATTAGCTCGTCCCCGAGTTCAACATTTTACCTGGGAACTATTCTGCCGTTTAGCTTTCAAATTTACCGGCCGAATTTCATTTGAAACTGGATCATCTTCCAATCAAATTCTGTCTGAATTGTTTCTCCGAAACTTGTAATTCCAGGAGTACTACAACTGGTGTGGGTCTTTTGCGAAATACGAATATTCTGAGTCTGCTGTTAGATGCAGAAGTTGCTCCAAACTGGTTTCCCTCTTTTGAGCAGTTTAAAATTGGTTAAAAAAAAGAAATTTTAGAAAAAATTGATTATTATTTTTGTAACTATGACACACCATAGCAAAAAATATGAAATTAGTTCCCAGAGGGGTCGTTCATGAACATTAATATGACATTTTTTCATTTTTCACAACCGGAGTTTGCAGCTAAAAATCGGAAAAATTCGGGAATACGTGGTTCAATGCGTCAAGCGTGTCAGATTTTTTTTTTGGAATTTTTAGATGCGATAAAATGGGAAAATTGGGCAGAAACTGGTGTTTCGTTTTTTCTCGTGTAACTACCCTTACAGTCAAGGTATAGGGTTGAAACTTGGCAGAAAGAATTCTTTCCTGGTAAGCTATCGAACGAGCTGTTTCATAAGCGGCTAGGCCTTTTAATTAAAACAAGTATCTCTTCCTTTAATTATTTTTAACAATATAATTGCGTTTTGAAAATCTTCTAATATCTTATCAGTTTTTTGTCATCAGATGACTACAAGAAATAATTAAAAATGCATTTCATCTTAGTAATTGTTCTAATAATACTCTTCAACACCTGCAACGTCACGGAATATCCGTCTTCAGCTATTTTCAAACATAAGTCCCTTGTCCACGTTATCTTTCAGTATTATAAGGAACTCCATCCGGAAATTCCTCGGATAATTAAACGATTCTTTATTAATAGTCGCAGTGCAATGAAATCAGTCTTCGTTAACGGTCACCGGCAATTGATTCGCATTTATAAATGGTGTCCAATAATTAAATTCGCCGTGGGGAAGGCTGGGGGTAGGAGGGAAACAGTTTATTCGATTTAGTAAATGCAGAAGGGACGTGTTCGAAGGTTAGTCCGAAAATAAGAGGCCAGAGACGCAATTTCATTTCCGGAATTAATACCCAACACACGACATTCGTCGACGACCGGAAACAACGAAAGGGAAGCTCGCGCCGCCGCCGTCGTCGACGATGGATTTATTGAGAAATGTAAATTCCGCCTCGGTGTTCCCGGGGTGCAACGAAATCTGCCGAAGATGGGTTGTTTTCTTGCCGGAAGTGGATAAAAACGGCCGCAGACTCTCGTGGCGGGGCCTTTTCGAATGAAATAATCGATAACGCGGCCGGTCCGAACCCGGCCCGAGTTAACTCTCCGAGTGCTCCGGTCTCGTCCCGCATTTTTTCACCGCTCGTCTCGTTAACGAGATCAAAGGGATACCGGACGATGATGATTTTTTGTAATTTCCGTTCGCCCAGCGAATCAAGAGCCTTCTCTGCCCACCGTCGTCCCTGTACCGCTTGTATCCCGGCCTCGAAATATCAATTTCAACGCGAAATAGAAAATAAATATTCGAACGAACCCGACCGCACTTTCGGACCAGTCGTAATACACCTGAAAAAAAGTAATTGACAGCTTGACAATGAATTGGACGGATTGATTGACGAATATTGGTACCGCCGAACGAGGATAAATTTATAAATAATATCTCGCGGCTGCTGAGCTTAATCGAATCTTCGGCGGCAGAGGGATGTTGGAAAATTGATGCTTCCTACACACGTAGCAACAAGAAACTTCATTATCGATGGTTCTTGTAGACGGGGAAAACGATAGCAATTTTTCAGGGAAGAAAAATTTCGCTTTCGACTACTGAATTTTGGTTTGTATCTGATTTTGCAATGCATCCTGCCATAAAAATATGTACAGCTTCGTTAACGTTGTCAGTGGATTATTGTTTGTGTGCTAAGTCCAATTCAGGTATGCCCCATTAAAAATTTTAAACTTATCTCGGTCTCAGGTTTTATGAATAGTTGCGACCGTTCGTGGAATGTTCTGAAAGGATTTTAAAATGCATCGTTAATTGCCGGATGGTTTGTGAGAGCTGCGATACATTATTTACCACGGCCACGGTTAATGAGCACGCTGTCTAATTCCGCCTCTTTAATCGAGAACGGTCGTGCATTACTCTCGAAGGTTTAAAAGTTTCAAGAGTTTCTCGGGGACAAAAGATGTCTCGTCGAAACGGCGCGATTTACTCGGGAAATTGGACCGGTTTTTAGCCGGCGTTCGCTGCGATTTTCGGCCACGTTAATTGCTCACTTGGCGGATTAAATTCAAGTTAAACTTGCCACCCTTAATTGGAGAAACTTCCAGACAATTATCGGGGAATTCAAAGCGGCCCGGTTGCCAGCATCGTTAAGAGCGAGTCCATGGCCTGTGAGATTTTCTTAGAAGCTGTTTACTTTACGCTACTGACGATCGCTGACCCTTTTAAGTGTCCGTTCCTTTCCGTGCTATCTTAAACGGGAGTTTTAGGTCGCTTGTGTTCCTTTCGATCAGGTTAAAAATCGAGAATGCTGCTCGCTACTGTTCCAAATGTTCCGATCTTTCAACCAGTTGCGTTAGGGTACGCTTCAGCAATTTTCTTGTCATAAGTCAGTCAGTATACCTTTATGAAACTTTGCAGACTTATTTGCACAACATGAAGCTACAATCATGAATTTTTGTAGATTCCAGTTAACAAAATTGTGGTAGATGTTTATAGGGAAAGCAGATAAAGAATTTTAGGTATTTCAAGAATTGGTCCAAATGAAGATACCGCTTTCGTTAGGGTACACTCTGACAATTTTTTTGTCATAGACTATTCAGTATACCTTTATGAAACTTTGCAGACTTATTTGCACAACATGAAGCTACAATCATGAATTTTTGTAGATTCCAGTTAACAAAATTGTGGTAGATGTTTATATGGAAAGCAGATAAAGAATTCGTTGATATTTCAAGAATTGGTCCAAATGAAGCTACCACCTTTATTAGGGTACACTTTGACAATTTTTATATCATGGGCTATTCAGGATACCTCTATGAAATTTTTCAGGCTTATTTATACAATTCCAAGCTACACTCGTGAATTTTTACAGATTGCTGCTAACAAAATTGCTGCTATCGAAAGCAGACATAGAATGTCGTTTCAGGTAATTCGAAACGGCCCGAAACAATTTGTCGAACTCGGCACCGAAACTTCGAAGATACTTGAATTATCACCAATTTCCAGACGCGTATCTCCAGCGTAGTTGTCAGTATTGCAAGCAATTAAATTCGAAGTTTAAGTTCTTCCGTCATTCCCAAGACAGCCGGATCCGTGACGCGAAGAGACGGATTCAAAATGAAACGATTGAATAAATGAGCAACAACTCTTGATCCGATTCGGAATATATTTTTAGACAATTCGAACGTCTGTTCGAATTCGATTACGGGTTAAATCGATGCGAAAAAGCATTACGTATTACTGAACTTACTCAACGATGCCTTCCAAATTGAATTTACAATCTAAACGTGAGACACCTCAAATATACGTTCCAGTAAATTTTTTAATAAGTCATCTAAAAGGGATCCTAGATCAATTTTTCGGGTATCGATGTAAAGGGGGAGCTTCAATCTTCAAATCTCTGGTGGATTCGGGCACGAGAAAAATTTTCTGCAGACGTATTTTCAAGACGAAAGGTGCCCTCAATTTCCTATCAAGTATACATACATATACCGCATAAAAGTATCCCAGACAAGAATGAATGATCACACGTGAAAGTAGAAGCTGCGAGTTGTGCAATGAGTACAAAATTTATTTCTCGTACAATTTTTCATTGATCAGAGATTGATTGTGCCAGTGAAGTTCTCGGAGCGAGAGTAAAATATATTGGCTGAAAGTCTAAAGAAATATATTGCAGTCTAATTTCTTACAAGGAATAAAGAAGCCACACTCTTATTTCCACGGGGTCCGACCACGTTATCCGGATCTCCACACGGTCCCCGGTTTTTCCCGGGGCTTTTCCATTAATTAGCAAGCTTATCCCCGAGTCGTCCGTTGCGAAATCGGCTGGCGCGATTAAATTAGAATCCGGAACGATTCGAGAAAGGAACGGTTCCGGGGAACGCGATCCCTGTCGGGGCCATCTTTCGTCGCCGGTGCAAATAATCGGCCCGCTCGGGCTCGTAGCTTCTCGAGCCCTCTTCTTCCGTGCCACCCTCGCCCCCTCGCAACCTCTACACTCCCTTCACATCCCTTCGCACCCCCTTGGACCCCGGCGATCCGTTAATCGCGCTCCGGATAAGATTCAATTGCCAGGAGACGAGCGCGGGCCGTTCGGGTTCCGTCCGTGGGGTTGTAAAACGGGCAATAAACTCCTCCCCCCCCCCTCCTAGGTGCGCCCGCCATTATTTTACAGCGCTCTAGATTCGGCGGGAACTTCGAAAGAGTTATATAACCCCATAAACCTCGATGCTGCCAGCCTGATGGGTCGCCCGCTAGGTAATCGAACTCTAATGCGAACGGATGATGCATCGCGAACGGGATTACATATTTCGCCCAGGTGTCGAGCCCCTGCGTTAGTGCACCAGGATGCACTTGAACGTGCTAATTACGCGGGGACTGGAGACCCGGCGAATTCAATAGCCCGTTGTACCTTTCAATCATAAACGAATTTATTAAAATTGGATTTTCACGCGAACATAACGAAATTTATCCCAGATCTAATTTAGCGGGAGACTCGTCCAGGAGACATACCAGTGTTCTCCTTGCGATATTGGGGATAATTTCGCGACGTGTATCATCCATGCCTTGGCGACATATATAGAGAAATCACTGTACAGCTAGCGCTTAGTTCAAACGAAGTGCTACCAACCCTTTCTTTTAGGACAATTACTGCTATCGCCAGTTTTTCTATTTACAAATCCGAATTAATTTCATTTATCTATGGACACTTGACATCTGAAGAGATTCTTCATCGGAATTTTCGCATAAGACTGAACGGGAAAGATAGAGCAAAAACCCACTGTATTTAACACTAGGTTTACAGAGCACTAAGGGTGAGTATTTTACATTACTTTATAAATATAAGAAGAGTGTGTCTACCCAAGTTCTGAGCCAATTTTTAAATAATGTATACCTAAAGTAATAAATTTGTGAGTAATTCCACGACGGGTCCCGTAAACCTAGCGTTAATTCGAGCATGCTCGGTCCTCCCACGGTGTGTCTATTTCATCGTAACACTAATCCTAGCAAATATCGCTCCCGATAACCTGCAAAAAAAAAAAAATGCAAAGACCCCGGGCTGAATCGTAACAGTATCGTCCACACCATATTTCCCCGAAACCGCGTCGGCCCCGCGAGACTAGCCTAATAAAAAGGTAACTCCGTTGAATACCGTTCCCAATATGCAAACTGCGGCCGCGAACAATGGCCGGGGGCTTTGAATTCGGGAACGGCGGCTCATAACCGGAAGTCTGGTGTCTTCGATGCGGCACAGCACCGGCCCGAATAGTAATTCTGAATGCAAAACAGCCCGGCCAAACACAGGACGCGCGAGCGCGCGCTGGCGCGGATTCGTATTCTCTTGCGCGCGTTCGGCGACAATAAACTGGATCTTCGCGGGACAAGTGTAGAGGGTGTTCGTCGTTTCCGCGATGAGACGTTAACGTGACCGGTTCTCACTGACCCGGAGCGCGCCGTTCGCCGCAGCGCTGGGATGGGCAAACATTTATGCAAATCGCCGCGGACCAATCGGACGGACGGAGAGCGAGCCGGATGGAATGATATTAAAATATTACGATTTTATCGATGCTCGTAGCCGGGAGCGAGCGCGGCGAAGTCGAATCCGCCGCGGAATTTCCGCAAACATTTATGTAAATGGACGCCTGCGGACTGCGCGGTGGTTGCGGGGGAGGGAGGTATCCCGGCCGCACGTTTATCGGTCTTTAAATCAACGGATTGATCGTTGCGATCGCAATATTTCGAGCCAGTCGATTCTCGTGTTTAATGCGTTACACAGTGTTTTTTTTTTTGTTGCTGTTTTTCCTATTCGTTTGTTTTATATTTTTTTGCCTCCCTCCCCACCGCCGCTCTACCCATCCACCCCTCTGTACCGCCGTCTACCCCCGTGGCTCCCCTGCTCGGCCCCTGCAGACCTTTTGTCCCGTTTTGTTTCATCGTTCCCATCTCGCTCGGCTTTTGTCGAGTCGCGAGCGGCGCGAACAAAAGGCCGTGTAGCCGCGAGATTTATGGGATCCGCGGGACGGCGACAGTTACAAAAATAATTCTGAAAACGACGCGAAATACGGTCCTTGGCGGCGCAGCCTGCCTCTGACAGATTCGAGCACCGCGCAAATATTGACCGTGTCCGCGACGCGTTCTCTGCTAGGCCTCTTGATTAACACTAGAACCACCGAGCCCTAAACGTGACTTAGACTTGTCCCTTTATAATAGCAGCAAGAAGATTGAATTTGCTCAGGTTTCGTATGATTTTTACGGTAACATATACTCCAAAGAAGAGATATATTAAAAAATTTCTCGTGAAAACGTTTTCATTGTTTCACTGATCGCTAGAGAAAAAATCATCCACCAGTCATTCTGACTGGTTCGTTGATACGCGGCTAGCATTACACCTCTCGCGAAGCTCTCGGTTTTAGTCTCGAGCTCAGTGGCGAACGGACGCGATTCATAAATATTGCGGTTATTATTTCTTGGAAATTTCTACGTTGCGGTCTGCGTTAGGTTCACTTGCAACTCCGGGCCTGGGTCGTGTTACGGTACTGTTTGATTCCGGTTTGAAGCTGTGCCAGGTGGAAAGGTATCGAATTCCTGGTCTGGGCTTGGTCTTAATTAACTCCTTGCACTCGCAGCCACTTTCACTCCGGAATTCGGACATGCAGAATATTTAATTAATATATTTAGTTAATATATATATATATATTTAGTTAATCTTATATTAGAATGTGTTCAGTTCTACCACACTCGAATGTTCAGCAATTTATTAAACACAAAAATATTTAGTAATGTGTATTAGGAATCGCTTTGAATTATCATACAGTCTTTTTAGTGGTTCAGAGGGGACAGTCGAGTGGTAGCAACCATAAACATGTACTTTCGAGTCCGTGCGAAGCAGGCCTGGGCAACTTGCGGTTCGCGAGCCACAGACGACTCGTTCCCCTACTCGTGGGTCCCCCCACCAAACTGCTGTGGAGCGTAGATGTACATACGCGGTCACGCGAGGACGCGAGACGAAGCATGAGATAGTTGATAGTGGGGGAATCGGTGCAATGGCAGTCGCGAGGCGACAGAGGGGAAGAAGTTGCCCGGGCCCGGTGTAAATTACAACTTCTACACCGCCGTGGGCGGTTGACAATTTTAAAATACGTGTTTGCGCAACAACGACTGAACTGATACTGTCGAAGAAATATACGCTTTGCCGTGATTTACACTCCGAGAAGCCGCTTCTAGATCAATAGAGAAACAACCTCGGACTGGGGTTCCCTCGAGGTCGAGGGAAGTTTTGTTCCCGCGGTTTCGAGAGGAAAGCTTCCGAAGAATAAGTTTCGGAACGGTTGTTCTCAGGGTGCACTCGAGCGTCCGGACAGACCTGGCGGAAAGTTGATTGGCCGGATTAATTCTCGGGCGAAATAATCCTCGTATCGTTCCCGGTTTCCCGTCCCGCTTGTTGTCAGTCATCGCGGAACAGTCGCGGAATGGCCGACTATTTTCGGGTGGATGGGAACAATTGCAGGCGGGTGTGCCGGTTGCAACGGAAGCCATAAAGCAATGGCCGCTAATTTAATACAAGCACGACGGCCGTGCAACCGCGGTGGCACGACACTGAGGCGGAACAGTAAAGTGGCTCGAGAGGCTCGTAATGGCTATGCAAACTATACGTACAGTTTACAAGGGAAAATTTAATTCCGTCGGAGGGCTTACCAAGATGCTACGGCGTCCTTTATTAATCCGAGCCTGCAACTCAGTGCTCGCGAACTATTCGAGTTTGCTCCCGTGATCGTCTCTGCGGTGTTCTACACTCGGAAAATTCCGACGGTTCCTCTGTTTCCTCCTGAAATCGCCGGCTTTCCATTCCGCTCCAACGGAAAAGAAAGTAACCGCTTCATCTAGCTGATTAAGCTGTTCCAAAAGTAAAACCGAATCGCATACATTTAATTTCAATGAAAAGTACTCGATGTTACGCATCTTAACTTTTTAATTTTCATTTTTCAAATAGTCAGGCTGATAGTCGACGCGTTAAAGAAATATTAGGTGTACAAATTAATTCGTGGACCTCACAATTGGAGGTAATTCTCAATATATGTCAACAACACGGGTCTTACCAGTGTCCTGTATCGTCCAGGACACGTACCCGAGTTGGCGACATATATAAAGAAAGCACTGTAATCAATGCAACTTTATTTCGTGTCCACGCTTTTTACTGTGATCGCCTATAAAATTGTATACAAAAGTGATAAATGGAATTAGTTTCAAGACTTGAATACGTTTTGTAAATCAACGAATTAATTCGTACAGCAATAATGGCATATTTCGCAGTACCCATGATCAGAAAATAGATGAGTTTTCACACCGAGGAACGAAGAAGACGTTCCCAAAGAACGAGACTCTCAGAGTCAACCATAGAAGAGGATTTTTCGAAGTTTCGAGCAGCTCTGTTAATGAGAGACTCCCGGAGAAGCAAACACGCCGTCTAACTTTTGATTGTTAACTATTGAATTACCCGGTCGATTCTTCTCTCGGACATCCACAGAGCTGCCACTTTATCACCCCGATAACTTTCCGCCTTTAATGAAAATATTGTTCCCTCGCGCGGTTTACCTAGCGCGCGCCGGTCACGCCCGGTTGTTTACTCGCTGCAATTTCTTCAGCGAGCCTCAAGCGAGGAAACAAGGGGGCACAGGCCACCTATCGCTTGTTTTCGAACAGCTCGAGCAGAAGCAGGGTCGGGGAAAACTTTTTCATTGGTCTGATCTTCTCGCGATCGATGTCGCGGCGAGATTTTAACGCTGAACGTGCCGAGCATTGAAAGCGTCTGGTATTTTGACTTCAAAATATTCTATCCTATACTTCAAATAATTAAAAAGTATGTGTGCAAAATCTTGATACGAAACAGCCGTCTGATTTCTTTACAAAAATTTCCAAATAAGGCCTGAGAAATGCCTTCTTCTTCTTGTATTCTTCAAGTCAAAATAACTATAACTCGTACTATTTTAAGAGTTTTGACTTGAAAAAATTCTATAGTTCAAATAATAGAAAATATGTGTGCGAAACTTCGACAGGAAACAGTTGTCTGATTTTTTTACAAAATTTCGTAAACATAGCCCAAAAAATAACGCTTTGTGGCCGAAGACCCTCGTAACCCTCTGCATTTTTGAAGCCAAATAATTATAACTCGTACAATTTTGAGTATTTTGACTTTATAAAATTCTATTCTATAGTTCAAATAATAGAAAACACGTGTGCAAAAGCTCGATAGGAAACAGTCGTCTGATTTATTTCTAAAAATTCGTAA
Organism: Halictus ligatus; assembly: GCA_028454255.1. NCBI lineage: Eukaryota > Metazoa > Arthropoda > Insecta > Hymenoptera > Halictidae > Halictus > Halictus ligatus. The sequence goes on from CM052129.1 coordinate 5,135,900, forward strand.
ACAAGGCCTAAATAATTACACTTTAGACCAGAAGACCTTAAATAGAAGAATTGAGTGATTCGAAAACAGGGTGGCAAGAGCGAGTACGAATTCCGATTGGTCGTTGTCGTTCTAATCGAATCAACCCCTCGAGTACGTAGCTTCTTCCTCCGGTGACCCTTAAATGATTAATTAACAGGTTCGTGATCGATCCGTTCTGCACGAAAACAAAATGTTAACAATCTAAACGCAGCGGGTACCCCGAAGTTCAGCTCGAAAGGTGAACGCTTAATAGCGTGAAATTGTAGTTCGAAAGGGGAAAGTACAGAAAGGCCGGGTTCTCTCTTTCTCTTTTTTTTTTTTGTTTTATTTTCGGGCCGACTGTTTAAAGTCGAATTGGATCGCTAGAGAACTGTGGATAACGAATTGCCGGGCTGTAATTCTGAGGGCTAAAAGCGGACGCCCTTCAATCGCGGACATCTAAACTCTTCCCGAAGATCAAAGACTCCGGCGCAGGCTCGGGCTTCAAAGCGTGAAATTGCAATTCTGCGCAAACCGAACGACTATTCGCGCTCGAGTTTTTGAAAGAAATTGTTTCGACGCGATCCTCGCCGCGAACGCGACGAAGGAAATGCTAGACGAGCTTCTGATTCGAGTGCTCTCCTCATTGAAATTTGAGTCATTGAGAGTTTAGCGGCGCGGGTGGAATTTCAGTCCTCTCTGTTTGCAACTCTACTTTAGTTGCGGTCTTTTTTGGACGTCTGAGTTTCAAAAAATCCATGGAGACTCTCGAATACCCTTCCACGTTCCCAGAATTCCTCCATAACTTTTACCGCTACATACTAATGAACATGCTAGTTCATTTTTTCATTTCAAAATTGTCAGAATTGTTAGAAATGTTTCAGCAAGATATATTTCTTTTAAGGAAGACCCTGTTCAAGGAATTGTAGCTCATACAATTTTATGTGCTCTGGCTTCAAAAAAATGTCCAATGTACTCCGAATGATGGTAAATATGTGTGCATAAATTAATGCAACAGCGTATTCTGGCTTATTTAAAAAAAAATCCCAGAGACCTATGAAACGTCACTTTACACTCCCTGAAAAAATCATGTTATTGATCGAACATGATAAGACAGAATTTAATGTTACTTGCATAATGTAATACCACTAGCATGAATCGTTTTCCTTTTAAGGGCCCAGGTCTAGCTCCTTTACAACCTTGGAGTGGTTACAAGAATAGAAGCATTTCTGATGAAAAATGACAAAGTATGCGGATGTAGGGCAGAGTAAAATTATCACGGGAGATGAGGAGGTTATTGGTAACGGGTCGCGTTTAAGTCGTGCCGATTGTCATTGATCGAAGCCTTCGGGTTTATCGCGCGGCCGTTGAGTGCACACGTCGACGAAGGCCAATGACACCGATTGTTACTGGTGTAAAACGAACGCGAGTGCCATCGAGGCTGCGACGAAATGAATGAACGAGCCTCCGGCTAGTTAAATCGATCATCGGTCGCTTTTTTTTTATCGTTCACAGCGTAACCTCCACTCAGGCCAGCGATAGACTGGTTTCAGCGTGGCGGGCGCCACGTGTGAGTGTCACGCACCATCGGTATCGCTAATTGCGCCAACCATTAAGGATTCTCCAATTTGCACAATAAATGGTCGTTACGAGTGCTGGAGTTACGGGGGCGGCGTTATTTAAAGCGTACTTCATCATGGGCCAGGCTTCCGCTTTTATCGCAAATTAATTAATCCCAGGCAGTTTCCATTAAACCGTGGGTTAGAGAGATGCTGGGGTGCTGCTGGAGAGGGAGCCTCTCTCTTTCTCTCTCTCTCTCTCTGCCTCTCGGTTCGCCTCGATCCTTTTACCACGAGAACCGTATGTTAATGTTTCCTCGAATTCGATTAATTTCTTCAGGGACTGCGGCTGAGTGAGAAACATCGCTGTGCGCGATATCGGAGAAACCTCAGAGAACCGTCTTTCAACGGGGTTTGGATAAGCTTTGAACGTAGGATTAATCCCTAGCATCGTTAACCGATGATATTCCTGTATGCTTTTCATTTTCTCGTTAATTGCTTATACAGTTTTGTATCGTTTGTATCGTTCTTGCGGGATATTTTATATTTATTTAAAAACACTGCTAGACTTTATTTTAACTTTGTTTATTTTCGGGGTGTTTTTACAGGAACCTTGGTTACATAATTTTAACACATGCTTTCGTTTGTTCAGTTTCTTCTTTTTGCGGAGATTTCTTACATATCGTTTTTATTTTGTTTTCTTTAGAAAAACGTTAATCCTTTTTTCTCATTTTGGTGTATCTTGTACACTTTTTAGACCTCGGTGATTTCCTAACTGTCTGGAGCATCATCTTTTCCTTATTCTGATTATTTTCTGTTTTTTTTTTTCATGGTGGTATATGCACACAACCAGTAGTTCCAATTTTTTAATTTTCTCCAGTAGAAATATATTTAACCATTTTCTTGAAATTATCCAATACACCAATTATTGCAAATCATCAGCCATCCACATTTTTCCCGTTAGCAACCATCCAGAAATCCGAAGAAGGAAATCGAAATCGACTTTACTTGATCAGGATTCGAACCCGGGCCATCCTCTTGGGATGCCGAGAGCCTCTGCAAGCTGCGCCACCGCGCTCGTCCATCATTTCCGACCTAGTACAAGTATAATTACCACACGTTTCCCCTAATACACCCTCAATCTTGCTTCGCGCTATATTTTCCCGGGCTGCCATTACACGGGTCGCCTATTTCCGACTTCTAAATTAAAAACGCATCATTTACGCGTTCTGAACGCGACACGTTCATAGAAAAAGAAGATCTGTATAGCCAACTCTCGCGCGATCTTTTCAGCTGTTATCGCCGCCCGTAATCTCTCGCCTTTTCATACGTGTCGGAATTAAGTTTAATGAGGAGCATCCTCTCTCTCTCTCCCTCTCTCAAATCCACCGCGACGGGCGGTCGCATTTATTATTCGTTTCACCGGGTATCAAAGTGCAGCACGCGGACCGAGGATTCGTGTCAGCCGCGCGCCCGCGCGCGCGCGCACCCGTGTGTTGATTCCAATTCCGAGGGAGTAAGTCCATTCAGAAGAAAATCCGTCAGGGCATCCAATTCCTCGGTCAATCCGAGCGGAACCCGTAAAACCGAGAGTTTCGCCGCGTGCTGTAAACAGCCCTGCCACTCGATTACCCAACTTTAGCGATCTCGATGCCCTCTGGCCTTTGTTCTCGACGTTATTTCGGGCTCCGGCGGCCATTGCTAAAGACACGGGACCCTCGGAAGAATGAAAATCTTCGGGCTACCCTTGCCGGCGATCCAGTTACGAAACTTTCTTCCGTTTCGAGGGCCGGTCGGTCGCCGTCCGTTTCGATCGAAGGGCGAGAAACGTTGCTCGAGGATCGACGGATCGCCCTCTGCATCCGAAATCCTTGGGACCGTTACAATTTAATTGTACATCGCGCGAGCGTGACTTCGAACCGCTTTTATTCCCAGAGTCGCTTTTTCCTCGCTCGTTCCTTTTCCTTTTTCTTTTTTTCTCGCAAAGAGATCGACCACTTTGTTACCGAGCCGAGCGCCGGAGTGATCGATAGCGATTTCCACCCACGCGTGGCCAACGCCGACCGCGCCTGAACATTTATGCAAATCACCCGCGGCCTTTAAAAGCCCGAAATTAGGTTAGCCTGGTGGCGATCTAACGATTCCGCGGTCACGGAAGGACTCGCTCTTATTTCTCAACGTCGCAGACCCGCTCCGGTTACACGGCCGCCCTCGAGAAACCGTTTCTGCATCGCGGAAAAAACTTCAATTCTAATTCCGCCGAGCGACTACGAAAAGATTAGCTGCACTGAAAAATTGCGGGTCCATCGGTGCATGGAAATGACCGCCGCCAACGGAGAGAACCATTTTTTTTTTTGTTACACGGTTCTCGCTCGGACTCGTTTAAATTTGATTCTATTCCAGTCCACTGTACGGGCAAAGGTAGAAAAGGCAATTAGGTGTTAATTTATTTCTTTGCATCACGGTGGGTCAGTGCATTTGATAATGTTGCCTGAAACTGCTGTTTTTAATGGTATTTATGTTAATACATCGATACGACTGAAGAAAATCCAACAGACTGAAAATAATTTATTTCAAGACACCAAGACTGGAAAAATAAAATTTGTCGTTGAAAAGGGAAGGAAAATTATGAACACTACGTTTACGGGACCCGTCAAAATCCATGCATAAGGAATTATTTTAAAAATGTATTTCTTTGGGTATGTGTTATTAAGAGAAACATGGCTAAAAATTTGGGCAGCGCATTCTTGTTATTTTTATGAAGTAATGAAAATAGTCACTTTTAGTGCTCCGTAAACTTAGTAGTAATGGGAGTAGTTCGGAATATTGTAGTGTCTGCCTATCATATTTAAAATGAGTTTTTACTACGGAAATGTGAAGCATTTAGCAAGTACAACAAAGTGATTGCAACAGACGTTGAAAGACGACCGCAAACTAGCCGCAATATACAGCAAGTTCTTGACAGATTTCGGCCTAGTTGTTACACTGGAAACGGTATGACGTTCAATGTACAACGGCAATAACGAAATATTCCGACCAGTTAGTAGCCTAACCGTGGGTTGGTTGCCGAGCTCGCGTTGCTACAGGTTGCCGGCAGCGTCCCAGTGTGATAGTGTCTAATTAAGATACAAATTCGCAGAGCGAACTCACGAAAATCCACGTGAATGCTTTGCTTGATGACTTCAAGTGAATTATTTCTTGTGTTATCTGACATGTAAAACGATTTTCAATTTCAACAATTCTACATTTATTGTAGACTGTGATTTTCTTTGAAACGCTCACAGATTGATCGAACAGTTTTCCTACACTATTCGAAGAATTTTAATAATCTCAAAAGAGACGATTAGTTGATTATTTTTTAACGAAAGTGCAATTGTTTAGAAACTGTTTGGTTGCTGGAAGTCGACGTTACCCACGGAGTTAACGCCGTTGCAAAACGCGAAGGGAACGTCCACCATCGAGCTGGAACAGCGTTCCAAGCAAAAAGTGCCTTAATCTCAAGTACACCCGGAGAAAAAAAAAATATAATTGCTAACGACCAGCGTTTGGCTGGTTGTTAGCAAACGCTCCTCTTCCCGCTAGAACACCCACGCAATCAACAGCCAGGTATACTGTGGAGCAGGCACAAATCGAGCGCGCCTCGTTAGCCGCTTTCGATTTTTGTTTTCCGGCCAAATGAGCCTCCTCCATTTTGTATCCTTTAACCCCCATTAGCTGCACCATCCACTAACTTATCGAGCAGGAAAAACTTATTCGAATTTATCCTTCGCTGTTCATTACCTGATCCACTCCCAAACTTTGAAATCAAGAAATATACGGATGAACTCCCATCTTAAAAATTCGATTAGTATATGTTCAGTGATAATATTTTTATTGCATCATTCGCTAACCTTTCAAAAAATTCTGAGGTGGGGTATTTTATTGATAACTTTTGGCTGTAACCATTGACACAGTGTTTTTTCTATATATGTCAGAAATTCCTAGCCGATAAAAGTCCCAGAATTATCCCCACCGAGACCTCCAACTGTCCTTTTTTCGTGGATCAAAGAATTGTATCTCCTGGCCGGTATATGTCCCCGACTAGACCCGTGTTTTGCGCATGTATGGAGTAAACACAGTACTTGTTGGAAAATCTGTTCTGAAGTGACAAAACACAATAGATATTACAGATATTCGCATTTTAAAGTTACAATAACTAATCGTGACAAACACGCGAGATTCACTTCTAAATAAAGAGATAAATAAAAATCGATGAAGTGGAAAATACAATTGTTATTCCCCGACGGAAAATGTTGTGTTGATACACTGGAACGATTAACGCGACAGATAACATCATAATAAACACTTTGGGAAATCGGACGAATCACTATTATGTACATACTTCTTGTTAGTGAACAACAGCTTTATCTACGGAACAGTACACAGAGATAACCGCGAGCCGTTCGCGTTTTGTAACAATGTACATTGTCGACGGTTAGATAACAGCTGTTAACCGAGATTCGTTTCCATTATCGGAAATGCTCCGACTGTTTTATCAGAATGGGAATCTTCCATCGGTATCTCAAGAAAACCTGCCAGCGCCCCTTTCGACGTTCCATGGTTTTCTCGGTCCATGGTTAACCCTAGGCTGACAATATGGGGTCCCAAGTAGGTGTCAAGTGGTTTCTAATTATTTCAGGGCAGGTGTTTCTACGAGATACTATAGAGACATTGAAAGAAATATTTTCTGGAATTTTCATATTCATTTTGTTATTTTTTTTTAACGTTTACAACACTCTCCCTTCATCTACGTTTACTTTGAAGACACTCTAGTAAGTTTCCATTCCTTCACATTGCAGAATGAAGACTCTTAAGTGTAAATGTACCTGAAGGAGAAAAATATGCAGGAAATAATTTCTGATTATTTCAGAGGACGTGTATTTGCAGAGGTTTCAAGAAAAACCTAGGGAAACCTTTCCTAACAATTTTATCTTCATTCAGTTTAATTTTACGAGACTTTTAGAACCCTCTCTCTACCCGCGTTTGCTCTGGCGACATTATATTTAACAATTTTTCATCCCTTAACGCGAACAATGCACACACCCCCTGCGCGTATAAATTTATATTCAGAAAAATTATAGTGACATATTTCCGTATGGTTTAACAAGGTGTACTTTCCTAAAATTAGCAGAAGAATAGAAGGACAATTAATCGCCTTAAAATTATGCGTCAAATAGATTCGGTATAGAAGATTCTACTTTTGTAACAATTTTACCCTGCTAGATTACTCGATCAAATGTTGTCCAGATAAAAATACCCTGAAAGTCTATATTTCCTATAGAAAAATCTACAAAACTGTCAGCTCGAAAAGACTATACAAAGAACTACCGGGAAAGATTGAAAAATATATAATCAAATCTCTCGTCGCGCGCGCATCTAACACAATTATTCACTGCTGACAGTCCGGGAGACAGAAACAATTCAAATTTTTCCGATAGAAGAATGTATAATTAAATCTGTGCTCCTCTTTCGGAGTCTTTTCAAGTTGCAATTTTTTTCCTAGCCAGAGGGTACTTGTTTCGCTCGTGATACGTCGCTCGGCGTCCGAGGGTATGATGTTCAAAGCGGCTCGGACGGTTAATTTCCGAGGAATTCGGGGTTGAAAAGCTCGTCATCCGTCCGAATACCTCTGACAGAGTAACCAGCTGCGAAGCGGGGAGTGGGAAGGAGGGTCCCGTCGCAAACTACATTAGCGTCGCCTTGATGTCCGTCAATCTGACGGATGTACGGCGAATTCCGTTTGACGTGCAACGCCTAATGTAGGAATGCGATCTCCCGGCCCGGTATCCGGCTATTTCACGCTAGACCGGTAATCGCGGGATCGAGGCTGACATCAGACGTTGACCACGCCTCGTTGAAACCACTTGCCACCAGCGAATCCTAGTCCAGCAAAACGTTTCCGGGACATTTGTTAAACCCGGAACGACACCCTCTCATTTTTCCCGTATTTTAACCCTTATCATTGCAATATTCAAATTACTGTAATTTCGTGAAAAATAGTCGCACAGAAACCATTCTAGGCTCATTTTAAAGCGAGAAGCCTCTACTTTAAGAGGCCTCAATTAGTTTTTTCTAAGACGTATCTGCAACATGTGGAAAATTAAAAAAGCAAAAACACATTTTCCTTTCGAATATATTGTTAGTGGCGACAGACTTTTCATTCAAACTGCTATAAAACGACGGAAAAAAATCGTACACCGTATTTTCAGGGATTGTTATAAAGGAGAGATTTGAATCTTCAAATCTGTGAAAGTTTTGGTTCTAAAAAAAAATTTTTGAAAGTTGACAGTGTCGTTTGAGTTTGGATGATTTTTCATAGGTTAGGAAGAGTCCCCGAGTTACGGGGTGAAACAAACCCCTGCGTATGTAAAATAATGTTAGGAATTCGCAGAGATCGCGGAGAACTGTCAGGGACGGGAATCGTCGGCAAATATTATAGTTCCCGACGGTTCCATTCGTCACAACAGCTTAAGAGCTCGAGGGTGCATCATCTCACCCTTCGTTTCCCGTCCCGGGAATATTCACCGCGTAAACGTCGGACCCTCGGCAGCCTGGGAACCTGTGCAAAGCGGCAGGTTAACAGGCAAACATCGCGTCGCGTCGTCGCCGAGGATCTTGGAGAACAAATTCGAGGGGTCGAAGCGACGTTCAAGCGACGATGTCGACCGAGGAGGGCGAGGGAGGGCAGCGTGTTGAATTGAAACGGGACGGGAAAAATCTTTTTCCATGGGTGGCGGTGTGCTCGGAGGGCCACCGGGATTCCGGAGTGAAAAACGGTGTTCAGTTGCTAGGCACAGGCTTGCTTTTCAAGTGGTAAAAATGCGTGAGCGGACCGCGCGCCGTGTGCCGCTCGCGATTCAAGTGCCGTGGCCCCCTGCTCGTGCGTTTTAATTATGACCGGCTCGCTCTTCTGACGGCGCGCTAACCCTCGAGCACGTCACGCTATTAGAGCCGAGATTATTCGTATTAATTATTTTAATTACGCGTGCCTGCGAACGGTGTCGCGACACCGCACCGCATCGCCGCGAAACCGGTATGAATACCGAACGCCGAGCACGCGTGTCGCCGCCATCGTTTTCCACCTGGCCGGCATACCAATTTGACGGCTCGGGTGGCTCGAAATTTCGGCCGTGCCTCGCAGAGACACTCGGAAATGCGAACCACTCGCTACTCGACACAGGTACAGTGATCGAAAATCGCGAAACAATGGTAGCTTTATCGGCCGAAGTGTGAAGGGGTTGCGACCGGCTGTGCAGAATTTGTTTCTCGGAAATTGTCAGAGAATACCGGACAATAGTTTTTCCACTTAAAGAGCTACGTTTTGCATCGCGTAATTTTGTTTTTATTTCAGAATATTTATACGTTGCAAAATTATGGCTGATTCGTCCGAGGTCCCGTTCAAAACTACTGCGAGACTGCGGAAAGTGGCGGTACTCGATACTGTGAATCGGAAGGTCACGATTATTTAATACTTGATGAAAAGTTCCAGCTTCAGCAGGGGCTTTAGGCTGATATTACTTTTCTCGCATTAGGCCGTCCGCGCAATGGAAGAAGTTTCTTAATTACGCGTTCCAAGGGCCATGCGTAACCTGTTCGTGTTCGAAGCTGCTTCATCGCTGTTCGGTGGAATTTTCAGGCGAGACCTCGTCTTGTCTGTTTTTTCAAAAACGAGCCGCGATATTCTGCATCCATAAACGCTGAAATTGAAGAATATTTTCACTGGATCATTATACACTTGTGGCAAGAAATCGCATATTTTTAATTTAATTGAATGCATAATGAAAGATCATACCAGTTTACTTTCTTCAGAATTTAGGACTTTAATATTATACGTGATCTAGTTCTCTGAAGAACGTAGACCTAACAAATCTTCGTCCTGCAAGTGATAATTCATTCATTGTTTGTCACTAGACTGCGGATCTTTATGCATTTATGGCTTCTGGAAACTTAGAATGCTAGAATATAAAATTCGTCATTTGTTTCACATTCGCAAAGGCTACTGCCGTTAAAAATAAGATTTTACTCGATTTCACATTCTTTAAAATTCATCTATAAGAATTGCAAACACAACAACTCGTGTTGTTTAGGTTTGCTCCGAACGAGGTACCACGGACCCACGTACCACTTCAGACTCGTGTTTATCGTTTCTGGCCCACATTTCTTGCCACGAGTCACTCGTTGTAGGACAAGGGGTTAAGACCGAACATGTCAGCGAAAACAATTACTCCAAAATAAGATCGTCTGTGTTCGTGGATCGAAATCACACCGGAAATAGGAACGAGGATCTGCCGTGAGCTTCCGCCGAGAATTTCGCTCATCCGACAGGCGTTCAGGAAAGTTTTCAGGCGACGACCACAGAGATCTTAGTCAAGCTCCGCGCGTCCTCATGAATTCGCGGAGCCTCGGAGCGTTTACGATCCGTCGCGTCGATCGGAGCTATCGTTCGGCGTCCCGGGAAATCCTGCTCAGCTCCGGGAATCGGTTTATCCCGGTCCGGAGACACTTCGGTCTTGGGTGGTCGTCGATCTTAGAACCGGCTGGAGCTTTCTAGAACGCGAATCGACGCTTTCGGATCGCGGTGACAGCGTTTTATCTCGCGAAATGTCTCTGCCTGGCCTGCGCGAAGGCCGGGAACGATCGCGCGAGCCATTCCGACGCGCCACCCCCGCACCCCTCGCGCCTGGGAACAGCCGCGAAACAGCCCCGAATAAAGCGTCAGGCGATCGCCCCCGTCGGTGCTCCCGTGCAGCATTTTTCGTCTCCGGCTCATAAATATCGAACCTCCGGCCACCCACCCCTCGCCGCTCTGACGAATTGTCAGCCACGGGGACATAGTGATTCCATTTCGAGGAGCTCTCGCTGTCTCCTCGGGCAATATTCCGTGACGCGATCCTGTTCAAAGGGTACGGGACAAGAACCACCCTCCGCCGCTGCCGATTTCGATGCTACAAGCTCCTCCGAGCTGCAAATTCTTTTGCCAGGGGGTTGCGGAAGATCAGGCCCGATTTGATATCAAAGCATAATTAACCCCTTTTCCTACAATACATTTCCTTTAAACTGAAATGAAATTTTATTTCACTACAGTCAATATTTGGCCATCAAAGAACGTGAGAGCAAACAATAAATTTTTGTTTTCCCTCAATATTACAAACGTCAAAAAACGATTGTATGAGTTTAACAAAGCTTAATATCTCCGCATACAGGGATAAATAATCATAGCTTTTGAAATCTTTCTCCAGCTAGCAGCTTCGCCTGGGCAACTCGAGAATCCAACAAAATGGCGATTAACCGATGATCCGATGCACGATTCAGTTTAACCTTCGAACAATTAAGCCGACATGAAAAGGAGAAACTGCTTGTTCCGAGATCGCGTGACGCGTTTAGTAAATTATTGTACGCGAAACCTGTTTTCAGCAGGACGAACGATTCTGCGGTGAGAAACATGCTCTCCCCTCTCTCTTTCCCTCTCTCTCTCTCTCTGTCTCTCTGTTCGGAGCCTCGCGGACTGACATGAATACGACAGTCCTCGTTGGCGAACAGTTCTAATTGGAGCTGTCACTTTCGCGTGCATCGTTCGCCAAGTGGCTCGCGTGCATAGAAATATTTTAGATAATGAAGGCGCGAGAGGGCAGCGCGCGGCTGGGAGAAAAAACATTTTCCCGCGATTCGAATTTGCAAGGGCCGAGGGAAGCGGGAGACAGACGACAATTTCGCGCGCGCGAGAGAGAGAGAGAGTCCTGGTCAATCTCACGGGATTTTTTTCTGTTCACCCTGTCCGCGCGAAAATTCTATCACCGGGCCGGTCGGGCCGGGCCGGGCCGTGTTTAGCTTTCTATCTTGCCGGGGCTCTCCGCTTTACGAAAACCGGCTATTTCCATTCGAGAGGCGGCCTTTGCAGCCGGTTTTTAGCACCGGGAAAATATGAATTGCAAAACTCCCGCGCCGGACCGCATGCGAAATTCGAGTGTCCGAGATTGCAGGGACTCCTTAGGGAAGGGAGCAAAAAATATGGTACTTCGACCCGCCCGATTTCCCGTGAATATTGAAATATCTGGTAAAAAAGAAAAAAAAAGTAAACGCGACTGATTGTCCTTCATTCCGTGGCCCATCGCCGCACAGCACCCTCTTCGCTCGAATCGAGAGCAATCCTACGGCCACTAACGATCCTGTGATCTAATTTCGAACTTGAAGAGATCGATGGGCTGGAACTTGGTACGTTAATCGTTGTAATTAATTTTGGCTTTGTGGTTGACGATGCACTGGAATTTTATTTCGTGTGATTTGTCAGAAAAAGATAATCTATTCGGTGTTTCAGTAAGGGGATGTTCAACCCTCATTTGAAGGAAGCTTTATCACACTTTATTTATTTTACATTTATTTTGCATTATTATGTAAATAATCTATTCTTCATATATAGTGATCAGAATAGTATTCGGCTCGGGAATGTCTCCTGCACGATACAGGACACTGGCAGGACCCGTGCTGTTGACATATATCGAGAATTCACTGTACAGCGAGAAACCATTTTTCACACCATTTGTCTTCTGCACCTCAGCTCATTGATCAAAATCCCCTGCCATAATTCCATGCACTCGTAGGTTATAAATCGTTAACAAATTATGAAACGCAAGATTTGATAGGATTTAATACAATTCTATTCCACTTTTCCTCTCCTGAAAGCATTATCAAAGAAAGAACGTTCCATTTAATGTTCTTTAATCCTGCCTCGTTCTTGAGAGGTTATTTCCAAACCAATTACATTTTTACTGCTTTCAAGCTGTGTTACAATTGTGTAATACGTTTTTACCACGACGCGTTTTCATCTTCTCAAACGCGATTTTACATTAAATTCAATTCCATTGAAAAGACTAATAACGTTACAGCTGGAATCATATTCAAGAGACGCAACAGAACGAGAAGGCAGATACAAATTATTTTGCCTAAAGTAACTTGGTAAAACTATAAATAGTGCTTCGCTACTTTTGAATCCTCTCTAACTTCGTACACCTCTAAATTACTATTTTTCCCACAGATTCATTAAATCCACAGTCTGCTTGACTACCAGCAGCGATCCTATCACCAGAAGACAAACCAGCCGAGAAAGAACACCGTCACAAATTACAATTACCAGCTCAAATCAGCCGAGCAGTCTTTGTGCCGCCGCTTTTCACGTTACAACGCGGAAAGCGCTGCTCTCGGCGTTCACAGCCGAGTTCTCCGCCTCATCCGCAGTGATCCAAGCCGCAGAAACTTCTGGAACGAGGTGAAAAAGCGGCGAAAACAAAAATGTCGAGTACCAGGCACCGGGAGTTCCGAAATGAAAAGTTATTTTGTTTTTGCGGCGCCGGGAACGGGGCGGAGGAAGAAATTAAACACGGCTCCGTTTGTATCGCCCCTTCTGCTTGTCCCTTCTCTCAGCCGTGTTCTCAGTCTTGTCTCGAACCGAGGACTAGTCTAGCATCTCGTTAGACCGGGTCACGGACGCTCGGGCCTCGCGTGGCGGGAATTTCGTGCGAGGAAAATGAGAAGGACGCGAAGGGGGTGGAAACGGGGGTTGAAACGAGGGAGCGGGGCGGAGACGGCTGAAGCGTTTTCGTTAGCCGGGAAGAATTGCGCGGCACAAAAGCGTCGGCACCGTAGACGCGACATTGTGCAACGAGAGTGGCCTTGCGGTCCGAATAACCTGGTCCTCTATAATTCCGGAATAGCGCGAGACATCGTCCGCCGCAAAGATTGCCACTCTCTATACCGTCTCCGCGTCCTCTATACCGTCGCGCAGACCTTAGCCCTTCACGCGACCGTCCCTTTATTTCGGCGTGCGTTCAATTAACTTCAAGAAGAAAATAATACATCGATATCCTTAGATTTCATGAAGTTCAACGACCCTCGCAGTGTCTCGACAACCCAAGTGTTCTAAGTAATCGCTAAACAAATAACGCAGTAAATGAAACGTCCTCATTTTTAAGGGTTCACATATTTCCCAGAATATTCTTTGCCGGTCCCGTTTTGTGCAACGAGCGAGGCCTTACTGTAAAAGGATTACTGCGAAACGATTTCTTTGTCGATCCTACCGTTCAATCACCGATGATCCTCGGTGTGCCAGCTTCATCTAAATCAAAATGGCTTAGCATCGGAGTGGCACAACGATGTTCTCGCAGATCACGGAAGGTGTTGGTCGATTGGTCAAAGTTCGTCGGTGCTCGTGCCCGGTTGTCGACGGTGCCGGCACGAGTTTCCAGGCCCGTGGCCGCGGACAATCGCGGGTGCAATTGATTCGAGCTTTCGAGGTGAAGTTGAATTTCTGTCTCGTGATCGTGCTCATCAGCACGTGTGCGATCGAGGTACGAAACGGGAACGGGAAGGGGAACGGGGAACAGGAACGAAATTTCATCGGGGGGCCGAGAGGGGACAGATATCGGGCGAAGGCTGACGCGCCGCGCCGCCGCTTATTGGAAAGAGAAAACGCTTCGGTTCGTTACACGGGTAACGGTAACCGGTCGCGAGAGCAGGCCACTGCAAATTAATTAACCGGCGACGTGCATTATTATCGAAAGCACAACACGCGTCGGCAATGCGATCCTAATTTAATTTTCAGTCCACGCGAGTTCATCCGGTAAATCAACATACCCGGGATACCATGAAATTAAATGAAAGCACGTTCTTCGAATAATTGCGGGGATGCGGGACCGACGCGATGTAACGCGGCCATTGTCAGCACCCTCTCGCCCCCTTCCACCCCGTCCATGGGGGTTGATGTCCCCATGGAATGCATGAAGCACTCCCGTCCCGATTTTTCACTTCCTAGTCATCGCCTCCTGTCTACTGTCAATTTCTCATCGTAACGGAGAGGGATGACCGACCTGAAAACTATTTCACGCGAGGGAAACGCGTTTCAACCGGCGCTGTTAATGCTCGCGAGGACACGCCTCAAGTCATGATCCTGGGACAGGGCAACTAGCCCCACTACCGCGCTCCAACTACCATAAGAAAGAGGGAAACACGAGCTCACCTTACTAGGGTAGCATTACCTTCTCGCGCGTAGTGGGGGGTGCTGTGACCAGCATTACCGAAAAAATTCCTTCTGACGAATACACGATGCCACGTACCAAGAATTGTCCCACCAACGTCAGTAAAAATAGTGGGGGTAGTTAGCACGAATCACGATGTCCGCTTCCTATCCCCACCACTCAAAACTTTCCCCAACATGAAAAATCGCCTCGAACTGGGACTACATTATAGGCTCGTGACATAACTCGATTCTCACTGTAGCATTTCCCCCAACTATTTTCTCCTCAACGCGGCCCAAGGGCAAGAGAGTTGTCCAGACTTGGTCTAGGAGATCGAAGCTACGAAAGCGTCGTTGCGTCGCAGAAATTAGGGCGTCGCTGGTGGCACGAAAAGTTGTTTTGGTCTGGGACAGGTGTCACCACTTCTATCCGCATCATGGGAATTGATACCCACGTTGAATCCTTGAACGACTCCCATCGTGATTTTTCACTTTCCATTCATCGCCTCCTGTCAGCTTCTCATCTCCCGGCGTAATGGAGACAGATGGCCGACTTGAAAAGTATCTTACACGATGGAAATACGTTTGAACGAGCGCTGCAAGTGCCGGTGAGGATGCGCCTTGTAATCGTGCAGTCTAGGGGATCGAGGCTACGAAAGCTGCGTGGTGGCATCGCGGGAATTAGGGCACCGTTCGCGGAACGAAAAGTTCGCATGCTTTCGTATTAATATTCATTGGAATATTTTTCATCGGTGTCGCGGTTAGGCTAGAGGGTGAAACGAAACAGTCACATGATTAAGAAGGTACCTTGACAGCCCGGTACACGCGAAAACTGCGTATATTCCCCGTCAGTTAGTCGGGAACGCATTCACTAATTATTGGATTGCGGATCTTTATGCAAATAATCGATTTCTGGTTCTGATATGAAAAGCAGACGGGGAGCTTTATTTGTTGGAGTGATTGCGTCTGATAAACATAATGGAGAGATGTTATTAATATTTATTGTTGCGACCATTCCGTGGTACGTTTCTCGGAAATGGAAATGAGGATCGATCTTGCGATTCGAAGTCGATAAGACATGCTAAAAATGAATTTAAATGTTTTTTTAAAATGCTTATGTTTTATAAAATTATATTTGGAATAAATGCATATCCACGGTCTATTAATTATATGCGTTATTCATGATGGTTAGATAAAATCAGTGGCAAAAACTAGTGACACGACAGAGCAAGAATTACTTAATAGTGAGTATTATGGTTGAATAATTATTGATTTCAATTAGTAATGAATTTCTAGGTGATAAAGATCATTATCAAATAATTACTAACTGTTGGAAGTATCAAGTGTTTGCGGTTGTGAAATAATTAATGGATACAATTAGTGATTGAATTTCTAATGGCTATGTAACACCGGGGAAATATTATTGCAAATATTAAGTGGTAATAATACAAACAAATATCATTATCAGATAATGGTGACGAGTTGGAAGCGTCAAATGTGCATCTTCCTATCAACGAAGATAAAACGGAGGAGTTGTGTTAGCGGTTTCAATATAATTTGATGTATGGAACCATAAACTTCCGAATAAACTGCGGAACTTTATAAAAGATATATAGTTTCGCATAAAAGTTTCAGCGAAACTCGATTTGCGACTGAGAGAGTGGGAATAAAATAGCATTGTACCGAATTCGTTTATAATTATTTATCCTCCGGATTTCGAAGGGGTTTCTCGAACCGTTTGAATGCACGCAAATCCGCAGTCCGCTTATAAGAGATTTATGAAATGACAATTAGAATAGCACCTCGATTAAACTCGATCATGATTTTCCGCGAGGTTTGATTGCCCGGGACATTCAAATGAAAATCTGCACGCGATATTCTTTCGTCCCCGGTTTATTTACTACTCCGTCACTTTCTGGTTACCATAGCCATTAACCTCAGCCGTTGGTGAAATATTATCGTGATAAAACGTTTCTCAGAAGAAAATCAGAATTCATACAATAAAACCGGTGATAACGAAAGAGATGAAAACGCGTGCGACGATATATTCTACGGGCGATTGTGATCCAAATTTTGCACCTTAAAAATCGAATGTCTACGTAAAATGTAAATTACACCACTTATTATTATTCATTCTCGTTCTTCGATAACCGCAACGATTTAAAACTAACATCACGAATTCATACATGAATTCATATACAAGCAGTATTTTTTAACAGAGGATAAATAGCTCGAAAAAGTTATTTCATTGTTCGGGAATGTTAAAATCACAACTCATTGAATCGCTTCTGCTGTTGTATTTTGTTTACTCGTAAAGGTGCATAGATATATTAAGTTAGTTAAAAGTATGTACAAACTAAAAATTCCTTTAGTGTAGGAAACGATTACGATAGACACGCAAGTCTCCTACACTCTGATAAGGGTACGTGAAAAGTTAACTCAATCGATTGCGATAAATATAGATAGCACTGATTGATATCAATATAGTATTGCCAGTTACTGCATATTTGCAATGTGAAAGAATTACTAGGATATTATTTATTTAAGCTAATGCAGGAACCATTAAATCGAACCCATTTAATCAAGAAATACGAGTTAAATCCTCATGCGTATCCATCATTCCCTAATCCAATAACTTCCAATAATCTTCTTAAGATAATTTTAATTATCTTAATTAATTATGATATATTTAATTAATTATTTATCCTATCTTCTTGTCTAATCGACAAATTTTCACTTCGTCGTGCACATACTCATATTTATCTTAAATCAATTAAAATGTCACTTCAATCTCATTCGTTCTATTTCATGTCATTGTACTTGTTCAAAATGAGAAAACCGAGATCAGCAACCCTTAACATTCCAAATAATAAAATAATATTTATATTCCAATGCTTCTAAAACACTGAAAATTTACAAACCACCTAATGCGTAGAAATGTCTCACCCCACACAAGCCCGTCTTCAAATAAATCCTCGATCACTGGTTAATGATTTAACCAACGTTCTTCTAATCTCTGCTCAAAAACCACAAACTCAGCGCAGCTAATGGCAACAAATCTTCCGTCAGTTTCTCTTCTAATTTACGAGGTGATCAAAAGCGAGGACGGTGGGTGAGCAAGAGGGGAGAGATGAAGGGCGGGGTGTCGCCATCGAAATTCACGCGAAGTCTCGTCTCCCACAGCGGGGGTTGGAAAAAGAGACGCTAGAGGGGAAGGATTTCCTGGAAAGAGTGGCGAGACGGTGGGGTCCTGCAGGGGGTGCGACCGCGAACGAGGGCTAATAACCTAGGAAGTTAATTACGACCGTAAACTGCGCGGGGGTTGTTTGACTACCCCTCGGCCGAGGGTGGCCGACATAACGTGGCTTCGTTACAACGGGGACGCGCCAATCCCCGTTGCTCTTTTCGAAGCGATCGCACATCGTGAAAACCACCCCCGCACAGCCCCCAACCGCCACCCTGCCGCACCGACGAATCTATGAAAATTAACTTAAAGCCTCGTCCGCAACTAGTCTGCGGAAACCACGGCGTAACACGCTTGGGCTTCCCGCGGCCCTTCGTTTGAGGCATTAGAGAGCCTAAAGGGTGGCCATTCGGTTATACTGCCTCCGTAATTCGCGAAATTATGTATGGGGCGAACTGTCCCCGGTATCCGGCTCCCGCAAAACGGGACGGGCGGGTAATTCCGCGAGGAAAGGCAAATGGAAAACGTTGTCGCCCTTCCTCGTCCTACCCGCAAACCGGGTAAACGGAATCGTAAAAGTTCGCTGTCGCATTAATCCGCCGCCGCGATGTTCAACCTCCGGGAATAAGAAGGACGATTTGTTAGGTAGATTGCCGCGCGCTTTAGTATAGCGCCTCGAGGATATTTGTTCTTTGCTCTTGGCCGTGTAATGCGCGCCTGGGAACGTTATTGTTCGCTGCGTTCCCTTAAATCAGAGTATTGTGTTTTGAGAAATAGAACGAAGTAAAATTGTTTGCGATGGGAGGAGCAAGGGCCCTTTTGTTTAAATTGTTGCTCGAGGGTTTCGAAAGTGCGGGCAAGTTGTAATTTACTTTCTATAATTCTGCAATCCCGTGATCCTTAGTTCATGATCCTTTGCACTGTAAAGTTCTTTGTAGTACTCCGGTAAATGGAAAGCACTCTGGCAAATCCGAAACAACCGATTCTTTATGACAACGTATTCGCGGTCGCAATCTCCAGGCCACAATTAAGCGAAAGTTTAACGACTACTTTATTGTGCTTTTAGCAAAGTGGGGAAATGCAAATATTTTCTACGGGCCGCGAGGATGCAAATTAGCACAAACACTTACAGTTATTCCATGCGGTCGTTATTGCGAGTAGCATTGATCACGCGAGTCCGTTGATGTCTTAAACCGTGTCCTTACGTGTGAACAAGCTTCCACGTCTCCGTGGACGATTGAGCCTTTTAATTATAAATTTACCCTTTAGATTGTGCCTCTTGGAGAACAAAGGGTTGAAGCCACGCCGGGGACATTTTTAATATTAACGGCAGTATTATTTTTATTTATCATTCATAAATTTTTGGGGGTTTCTCTCCCGAGAATAAAATTCATGCTTCCATTACGACAATAGGGGTCGTCGATGGCATGCGCTCGGACTGTTAGAGGTTAATTGAATTATCGAAGTTCTATTCACTCCTTCCGAGGACACGATCGTTTGATACCGTATATAACAACTTTTTCGGTTGCCAAAAAGGAAGAAGAAAAAAAAAGAGAAACGTTCTGCGTGGCTTTCGCCTCGTGAACCGGAAGAACGCCGGAGGAAGACTGATAACAGAGAGCGGGAATGTTTATAGTATGAATAATTCATTGTTTCAGTGAAATTGTCCTCGTCGTGGGCGCGAACAATGAATGAATGCAGTTCGCAATAAGCCAAGAAGAAAATTACGCGCATAAATAATGCCCGGGGACGAAACTTTGTTCTCGTTTCGCGACGTCGTTCCTACACGGTGGTATCATGTTAGTCTTCGCAGCCAACGCCGCTGCAGCTCGGATCTATGTGTATCTTCGGGTGTAAATCACGGTGGCGGGCAAGTGTTGCCTCGCAAAACAGAACTGCCCCGCGTTTTATTGTCTTCGGCCATTATCACTTGAAATTTATTATATTTGCGTTATCGTGCACGCGCAGCGATCGAGCCACTGAATGCGCTCCGTTCTTTGACAAACGAAGATCTCCGGATCGAGTCCCTCGAATCCGAGCCATCGAAACATCGCAATTTCATCTGTCCCAGTGAACAAACGGTGTTCGACTACAGGTGGTAGAAAATTTAAGGGGTGGTTCCCCACGACAATGCAAGACGAAAATGAAGAGTAAAAGAATTGCGATTTCGGCTTCATTTGGTAGTTATTATCAATTTTAAATTCGCCTAAAATGCGGCAACCCGGCCAACAGAGGTTTACTTTGCTTACGTCACGAAGGCGCGCGACGGTTGCATATCAAAGGGGGGGCCGTGCTCGCGTCCAATGGTTAGGCTTTAACGTCACACACTGTAGCCAATAAATCGGCTAGAAAATGCGTGTAGAATGACGCAATCGTGTCAAATAAAATATAAAGGAGGCTCGAAAACATTTAGCAAAACGCGCCCAGCAATCTCTCCGGGTTCCTTCCTCCCATTCAACAGTAATCGAATCGCTTCCTATTGGCTGGATCGATCTGTCCCGAAAAAAAGGGAGAAATTGATCGAATCGAATCCGGACTGCGAACTCCATCCACTATTCAGCGAGGAAGAAACTGGCCCGCGTATGGATCCCTGCGTGCAATCGAAATATTGCGTGGGAGGAGGAGGAGGAGGGGCGGTGGCGGGGGAAAAAAATCGTTTCACTGGTCATATCCAAGCGTATTTCCTGCTCGTATTCCATTACGCGGACGCCGCTCCCTTTTTTGCCACGGTCCGGCGAAGTAACACACGCGAAAACATATTTTCCCGAGCGATTTTCAAAAAAGCCTTTAGCTACGCGCGATTGCGCGAGAACACGAGGAGGGTCGAATTCGCGACGATTCTCTCTTTCTATCTCTCTCTCTCTCTCTCTCTCTCACTCTCTGTCTCTCTGGTTCGATCCGCACGCCCATGCAATTCGATCGAGAACCCCCCGACGATCACCAGGAACGCGATATCTTTTTTTCCGCCCGTCCCTCGTGTACTCGATGAAAATTTTCGGCGTTATCGGCCGGTGGAAAACTTTTGATGAATCGTTTCAATCCTGTCGCGCCGAGTCGAAAAACGACGGGGGGGGCCGCCGCGGTTTTCCCTTGTAAATCGATGGTGCTCATACCGTTACCATTGTTCTTTCTGACGAAGGGATAATGGCGATGATCCATTCATCATCTCACCAGCCAGACGGATCTTTGATATTGTATCCAGTTCGTTAAAGAATTGTGGAATTCGCGAAATACATAAATAAAAGAATTCTGGTTTGACTGGTTAATCGGATCTCAAAGTTGTTAGCGCCACATAAAAAATTCGTACCCTTGTTAAATCTAAGTCTTCACAATTTAAATTTATTAAATGTCTCTGTTGCATGTATTTTTTAACTCCAGCACAAAGTGAACAACATGACAAACATGCTTCCATACAACAGTCTATGAAATCGCTATTGATAACGAGATTGAATTGAGATTAACACCGGCGCCATAGCAGATATAATACAGGTATCAAATACTTAGCGTCGGAGTATTGATACCATGATGGATTTCCGAGAACTGATATGCAATTTATCCGATTGCCTTTCAGACGCTTCCAATAGTGTAATTGATCCAGTAGTTAGCCTTTTGGGGCCAATTTGCGGTCATGTAACAAGCATTGTTATTATTCTATAACCTATATCATATTATCCATATGTATTATATTATCTCCTATATTATATTATCATTAATATATTATATTATATTATATTATATTATATTATCATATATTACATTATCTCCTACATTATCTTCTAAAAATTTCGTTTGGGGACATGAAGATTTATTACATGGAAGTACATGCTGATTAAAATGTATAAGAGTTAACCAGCAGATATTTCTTATTGTTAAATAATTTATTTCCTCCGGTGAAAAAATTTTACAAAAATTGAGGGACCAAATTTACAACTGTCCACATACTTTTAAGCTGCATCGTGTCCGTCCGATTGCTTTTTGGACACATACGTATCATTTTGCCCGTGCATTTTACAAAAATTTGAGGGGTAGGCGAGGATCTGGGAAGAAATTTGTTTATCAGAGCGGTCGGTGTCGGTCGCTGGTTGACGGATGGCGAAATTATTCGTCCTGGCGGGTGTGGAGGCTCGCGCGAACCTTAAATTGGCACCGGCAGCTAGGAAGTAAGAAACGGGCCCGGCAGACGGCGGCCAGCAGCTGTATAATTAGCCACGGCCGCGATAGCAGTTACGAGGGCGGCACGCATAAACGCGACGGACACGCGAGATCGTGCGGGCTTAGGTGTTTACCATTTCCCAAGTGGCCGCGCGCCTCGAACAATCTTATCGGGGACGAACGTTGCACGCCTTGCGGTGCATTAAACCCTCCTGGGGGTGTCGCAACCCCGTAAACCAGACGGTTACACTCCACGGCCATAGTCTTTGCGACCGAGGAATCGGATCAGTCGATTGTTACTGGGCTGTTATGCGGAAACCTTTAACCACAGCACCAATCGCACGCTTCACAGTACCCGAACAAATTTTAACCATTTCTGGGGGCTATTACATATACTTTCTGTAGGGTTGTTTCACATCTAGCAAGCTGAGGATGCTCCAGAAAATGATTTCAGCAAGCTGAACAACTTGGTTACAAGTAGTGCATAATTATACGTAGAGAGAACTACAAATTAATTTGTACACCGTCTATAAAAATTATAGAAGCTGTAGCTTTTACAGTCGTCTTCCCCCAACTAAGGATGAACAACCTTCTGAGAAATTTTCTGAAGCATCCTCAAACGTTCGAAACAGATAATAAATAAACACTCATCCCTGTTCTCGTATCTTCTCCACTTGAAATTTCTTTGTAAACAGCGCTGACATAAACACGAGAATTTATCCATTCAGATCTTATCACATACTGATCAATCCGATATCAATTTCACAAAGAAAGATATCGTACACAGTAATCCGATTTTTATTTTCTACACCATATAAAAGCTAGCCACCAATCCCCACTGACCAGTAGAGCAAAGATTCATCATGATCCGCTTGTGGTTGCTACTTTTCCTGGCGGGATTCACATTCGGTCTTGCAAACAACCAAACAGATTGGTACAAGAACGCGGTGGTCTACCAGATCTACCCAAGAAGCTTCAAGGACAGCAATGGCGACGGGATCGGGGATCTGAATGGCATCACCAGCAAACTCGAACACGTTGCGGACATCGGGGCCACGGCTGTCTGGCTGTCCCCTATCTACAAGAGCCCGCAGGTAGACTTCGGGTATGACATCTCCAACTTCACGGACATCGACCCTGACTACGGCACGCTGGCAGACTTCAGCAGGCTGGTATCAAAGGCGAAGTCCCTAGGACTGAAGGTGATCATGGACTTCGTACCAAACCACAGCTCCCATCTGCACCCCTGGTTCAAGCTGAGCGAGAAGCGCATCAAGCCGTACGACGAATACTATATCTGGAGGGACGCCAAGGTGGTCAACGGCGCCAGGGCACCACCCAACAACTGGCTGAGTACGTTCACAGGGTCAGCCTGGAAGTGGAGCGACATCAGAAAGCAGTACTTCCTTCACCAATTCGCAGCCGGTCAACCTGACTTCAACTATCGCAGCCAGAAACTGCAGCAAGAGATGCGGAATGTCCTGTCATTCTGGTTGAGACGGGGAGTCGACGGATTCCGCATTGATGCAATCAATCACATGTTCGAGGACGCTAGGTTGTTGGATGAACCTTCAGCGAACCGAACGGACATACCAAAAGATGATTACAATAGCCTAGTCCACATCTACACGAAGAACCTACCGGAAACCTACGAAGTCCTCAGCTCCTGGAGGAAGTTGCTTGACGATTATTCCAACAGCACCAAGTCCGCTACTAAAATGATCCTCACGGAAGCCTATACGACACATGATCTCACGATCAAGTTCTACAACCACGGCTCGAACGTTCCCTTCAACTTCATGTTCATCAGCGATCTCGACAGCCAGTCTACGGTTCCGCAGTTCAAGACGGCGATTAACAAGTGGCTGGCCAGCGTCCCGAAAGACAAGGTGGCCAATTGGGTCGTTGGTAATCATGACAATCATCGAGTAGCCTCCAGGTTTGGTAGTCTGCGAGCTGACCAGATCACCATGCTGTCGATGATCCTGCCTGGTGTCTCGGTGGTGTACAATGGCGACGAGATTGGCATGCTGGACAGGAACTTCACGTACAACGAAACCTTGGACCCCGCGGGCTGCAATGCTGGACCAAACAGGTACCAATACTCGTCCAGGGACCCGGAGAGGACACCATTCCAGTGGGACAACTCCACCAGTGCTGGATTCTCCAACACGACGAGGACCTGGCTGCCTGTCCATAGTAATTACAAAACCCTGAACCTGGCACTCCAGAAAACGAGACCCGTCTCACACTATAAGGTGTTCAAGTCTCTAGCTGCGCTGAAGAGGAAACCTGTCGTTGCTTCAGGCTCTGTCCGGGTTACGCAAGTCAGTCTTAATGTCTTGGGAGTTGTTAGGAAATCTGGAGCAGATGTGGCGACGCTTTTGATCAACTTTTCCGCTCGACCTATCATCGTTAACGCTAAATCTATTCTCGAGCTGCCTGCGCAGCTTGCGATTCATACTGCCAGCGTTGGCTCTGGGCTTACGTCCGGTGCTAATGTGAATACTACGAGTGTCAGACTACCAGAAGCTGCGTCTGTTGTGCTGACAACTCGGGGACTTCTCTATCGCCAATAATTTGGCATGAGATATTTGGGACTCTTGTGAGACTAGACTGTGGACCTTTACGCGAAATAAAATATTCCATGTAAATTGCAATAGATCAGAGTGATCTAAAAACTGATTCCCTTTCTTAATGCTTATAATACGTTGAAAATAATTTCCGTATATTTAAATTAATCTAAAGCTTTCACGGTTTTAGATTACAGCTACTTCTTTTTCTCATAAATGCATAAAATCCTCAGTCTCCTGATGTCAATAGTCCTGCACTTGATAATCCTACTGATCTCGCAGAATGTTGTTGGAAATTCTTTTGTTGAAAATAAATATATATGTGTGTAATTAATCTGTGTTTTCACGTTGATCCTTTTATAATCCTTATAGTTGATATGAAGTATTAGACTAACAATTGTAAGAGTTAAGGGTATGGTTTGATTTTCTTATAAACAAATGGGTATTATGCAAAATAAACAACTCTAATGGATTGAAAACAATGCAATAATGCAGTCTACTATTGAAAATAGCTAAATATTCTCAGTGGGTACGCAAAAGTATCAGTCTCTCCTTCATTTTTCTTGTATTTCTACGCGATATTTCAGAAGGTAGCACCGACGATCGCAGTTTCGAGTAAAATTGTGTTACACGGTCGAAACGAACTGTCGTTCGCACACACTGTCGTCGAATGGGTTAAATTTGCGAAAACACCGAACCGGATTTAAACCGTGCCAGTGACATTAGCGTCCGCTTCCAAGAATTCTACGGCCCTTCATTTCGCGGGAAAATAATATTTACGAACGCCACGCCGGGCCGGGTCGGGTCGCGTTCGAAAAACCAATAAAATTCGTTTCGGTTTATGAAACGTCACGGTCGGCCAATGAAAGTTATTTTTCGAGAATTATTTTCCATCGAGCTTAGCGCAGCTCCGGGATATCCGGTCCGTACGTCGCATCGTATTAAATTTTCTCGGAGCTAGTTTATTTTTCGTTCGAAGCTCCTCGGTTTTTCAGCCAAACAAGCAGTCGGAAAAGCACTTCAATTTAACATGTAACGCTAACATGTTTGAAAAAATAATGGTAGCGCGGTCGCACTTCCGCGTTATTACCTAGCGGCGCAGAAGGGAAGAAAACAGAATCGTAACAACTTTCCTCTCGGCGGAAGAGGAGAGACGTAATTATTCCATGAATATTCGAAATTTTCATGGAGAAACTCGCTAGTGTGCTGCCCGTTGGAACAAGGAGAACGGCCTACGCCGGCCGGTTGAATAATGTAATTACATCAAATAAGGAGCGAACGGATAATTAACGAATGGAACAAATAAAGTACCGATTTACTCGGCGGAAACCGTAGGGATTTCGCTTTGCAAACTATTACGCGAAGCTTATCTCTCTCTCTTTCTCTTCCATGCGCAATTAATGAATTAGAACACATAGGCTGCGCAAGATCCAGGCCCCTCTGCACGTCACCTCATTATTTGCTAAACAAAAAGTGTTTCTCATTATGGCCTCGCCGAGAACAATTCGTCCGCCGCCATTCAAAGAACCATATTCAACGTGTACTCGATGGTTTACGGTTACGCGGTATCACCGTGACAATTTAATTAAGCGAGCGGCCGAGCAGCCTATCCCCGCCTAGATGAAACTTCCAAAGCACGATTAACAATGCTTTAATAATAATGACTCGGTTACCAAGATCTCGCGATCAATATTCGGGCGCGCATAAATCGCGAATAATCGCTCGTGGTATCGCAAACTGAAAATACTTTCGCGATTGATTTATTGAAATTGATTTTTTAATTTCCTAATGTTCCAAATAACGTTTCTGCGTGGCACTACGAAGGGAAGTCTCTACTTTACAGAGACAAAATTGATCGGCGATTGTCTGTTTCGATTTTATGGTATTTCAAATGAGAAGTTTACCCAACTCAGTACAGTCATTTCTCTATGTATATGACGCCAAAACATGGATGATAAACGCCCCGCTACTCGAGAGGCTTCGGACGCCGAGGAGTGTAAACATAACACCACTCGGTTACGTCTCTTGAACGATCCATGACTCTGGCAAGACCCGTGTTGATGACGTATACCGAGAATTCACTGTATACGCTACGTTTTGTAACGAAGAAATTTTTTTCAAAAAATCAGGCAAGAGGGTGTAAAAATGTAGATTCGCTCTTCAAAATCAGCATAGAATGTTGTAGAACATTTTTCCACAAAGTTGCACGAGTTCGAAGATCAGCAATCAGCGATTTATTGTTTTACTTTCTCATCGGTTTACTGCGACAATCTAGCACTTTTTGGCTCCACGGTGTAATAGACATCACTGCGCCTGTAACACCGACTCGACTGCCGTCTCGGAGCGTTCCCGAGGGAGCAGTGGAGGTTTGGAGTCAACCTCGAAATTTCACGTTTCGCACTCTGTTACTGGTTGGCTGAAGCGACCGAGGTTGGCAAAACGGTTGCGCCGGGGTTCCCGGAGACCGGCCAGCTAATTCTTTAGGGTACGTGACAGCTTGCTCGGTAAGTTACGCGCCAATGGCCGATCAGTTGGCCGGTTCGAGCTGGTTCGAGTAACAGAAGCCCGAGAGTGATCATAAATCAGCCGGCGAACCCGAGCGTGCGTCGCCGACACGTGCGAGTGGCGTTCCTCGAAAATTTTCCGGTCTCTTCGAGCCGGCTGAGCAGCATTGTTTGCCCGTAGTCGGAGAAGACGCATCCCGGATCATAGTGTGCGTACGTGCAACCCGTTGCTCTGCAGCTCGCTGCGGAGATTCTCAAGTTTTCATGCAGACGGGCGGCGTCGACGACTATGCACACCGTCTCGGGCGCAGCGCCCGAGCCGAGCCTGCACCAATCACGTTGAGTGCACATTCTTCAACCTATCCTCCTGTCCCTTGTTCCCCGTTATTTCTCTTCCTCTTTCAGACGTCGTCGGAGACACTTGGAAAGGATGCGCTACTCGCACAACATCGACTTCATTTGTGTACACACGAGGCGCATGCATTCGGAGCGTGCTCGAGACGCGGCGAGGTTCTACGCCGCTCCGCGCCGCGCCGGTCCTCTACGCTTCTTCTCCTTTTCTCTTCTACTTCCTCTATTTTTCTCTTTCTCCTTTCATACCGGCTCTTCTGGCCCCTGCTTCTTTCCCCGAAGGCAGAAAGACCCGGCTGATAGGATCAATCAAGACGCATCGCCGCTTTGTTCCAACCTCTAGATTGTGGACGGTTGGGTCGATAAATTGTCCCTTCTATAGTCAGTGTTGGACGTACTATTAAGGACAGATGTACTCTGACACCTGGACAGTTTGAGCGAACTGTCGGTGAACGGTGAATCCTCCAATCGCAGAGCATTGCTTTGGTAAGAATTGCTAGAGGATTCATTCAGCAATTCTTCTTACGTTTAGACTCCGGTTTTTGAGAGGCCTTGGACGCCGAGGAGTGTGAACATAATACGGCTCGGGTATGTATCCTGCACGATACGCGACGCTGACAAGACCCGTGTTGTTGACACATATCGAGAATTCACTGTATAACAGAAAATCATCGTCCAAATTTACATTAAAGTGTCACTGTAATAACCTTGTCAAAATTGTCAGCGCTGTACCCACCTTTGCCTACATTTTTATAATGTCTAATAACGAAAGCTTTATCTGCGAGTACATATTTCAGTGTCATTCGCGAACGAGTAACAGTGGAAATATTTTTTGGTGAACTATACGTCATATTTTTGTTTCTCCTG
Source organism: Halictus ligatus (assembly GCA_028454255.1). NCBI lineage: Eukaryota > Metazoa > Arthropoda > Insecta > Hymenoptera > Halictidae > Halictus > Halictus ligatus. The sequence continues at coordinate 5,164,135 of CM052129.1, forward strand.
TTTTCATCTGCATTGTTCATTTACACAGTATTTCATCACTTTCGAGATGAATTGAAACGGTTCTCGTACTTTCACGTACGGCGAGAATCAATTCAACAAATGACTGTTTAGCTTCTGAAAAATTGTGCCAGACGAGATTCATCTTTCGCGGTTAACGCAGCGATAAAGCGAACTTTGTACGTCTCATGATTTACGGGACGAAGACGCAGAACCGCGAGAAATGATGACTTCGCTCCCGCCATCATTTATTACGACGCCACGTTGCGTTGCGTTGCGATATGCGAAATAAAATTTGCTCGATGCAATTTCGCAACATCGAAGCTCAAATAGAAATCCAATTTGATAAACCTTTTTAGACTCGACGGAAATTCTGGCCGATTTTATCAATTTACGAGCGCAGAGCTGTAAATTACATTGACCTTTGCGTTACATGATTATCTCGACAGTGGTCAAATATTTCATTCGCGCGTTAAAACAATTGAACATTAACTTAACTCTTTTAATTTAATTTTGAACAACAAGCGATCATTCTTTGTGTTAGTTTAGAGATATATTTAGAAAGAGTTAGCAGCAATACTCCAGAGAACAGTATTGCCTCGTTACTAGAGCAATATTTCAGGCTTGAGAACTATTCGAAATGCCATCAGTCCTTCATTCACGTCAACCAATAAATTCGTCGTAGTTAGCCCGTTTTTTATAGCAGTTTACGGACACCAATAGAACACTAACAATACCCCTGAGTACTGTATTGTCTCGTTATTGGTACATCAATATTATGCATACACTCAGAAATTATTTGGATTTCCACTCCTTCTTTATTTTAAACTATTACTTGTCACGAGATTAATCCAGTATTAATATCGACTCACGGACATCCATCGAGGCAGTACCGCACCTTCAGAGTAAAGTGTACAGCATAGAGTACAACATTGCCTCAATATTGCTTCAATATTTCCGATACAAGTCTAGATTATGGGTACAGGAAAATCTGTATAACAGAAACGTACGTAACAAGCGTGCACCGTGGACCAATTAAAAATAGCTCGACTCATCACCTTCTGGACATCTACCGAGGGAATACAGTACTAACAAAGTAATTTAGAACAATATTTTTAATACAATATTAAAATGATTTAGAACGTCATCGTTTTCTGATCCTCGACAATTCACCACCACGATATTAACTCAGAATTAATGTCGAGCCATGATCATCTACCGAGGTAATACTGTACCTTAAAGGAAAATTGTACAACCCAAGGAACAGCATTACGTCAATGTTGCTTCAACGTTACTGACACAACGACAGATCCACATTTCACTAAAAATTTACCACAGGATTAACATCGAAAGTTGAACATCTACACAGGCAATACAGCAGTTATCGTACACAATTGTGTAACCCAACATTCACGAAGACTGTCGCCCGGTTACAAGTTTCATACTTCGCCGCCACAACTCTCGGCACACGGACGCGCCAGCACACGGATCTCGACCGAGGCAGTACAGCAGTTTCGGTACTAAATCGCGTTTCCCGGAATCCGTGAACATTCCCCGTAAGATTCCCGGAGCGCGGCAAGCATCATTAGCCGCGCGGTGCGCTTGGGGTTGGCCCAGTTTCTTTCAGTCGAAAATGGCACGGGGGCAAAGCATTCCGGGCGACTGTTCCACGGGATTCCGTGGGTCCCTACCGGCATCCAGTATCCAGTAATCCGCACCAAATATTTTGACGGCGGAAGTCCGGGGTAGTTTGGTCTTATTTGCCGCGCGTCGGTAACTCGCAGCTCTTAATTAATTCGCGGTCTCCCGGTGCCGCGGGTTCCGGCCGCGTGGGCGTGTTTCTCTGTTCGCCATGGCCGCTTTCGACGCCTATTTCTTTCCCTTCGGCCCCGTGAACCGTGAATTTTGCAACTGAAGAACCGCTCCCTAACCCCGCTCCTTCTTCATCTTCGCGGCTTTGAAAGATCCTTGCCTCGGGGCCACCGATCTCCTCTTCCCCCTTTTTCCCTTTTCATCTCTCATCCTTCTGGAAAGACGAGGCGCGGGGGCGGCGGCGGCGGCGACGACGGCTGCACGAGCGCAATTACCACTCGCAAATAAATTCGGCGAAAACGGCGCCGCCAGTCCCGCCGAAGAAAAACAGCGAACCTTTCGGTCGCGATACTCCAATTAATTCGCACAATACTGAAACGACTACGAAAAGGAGAGAATCGATTCTCGAGGGCATCGCGTAAACTCACCCTCCCTCTATCTCTCTCGTTCTCTGTGCAGTTTCCACCCCCGGTCGGATGGTTATCGGGCGTCGAACGTTGCCTCGTTAGCGAGGAGGGGCCACATTATCATAAAATCGAAACACGTAACGAGCGTGCACCGTCGACCAATTAAAAATAGCTCGACTCACCCCCCTCCTGCCGACGTGTATCCTATTTGTGGCCGGTTATCCTTGACTTCATCAACCGGCTGGCTGGCCGAATGACGCGTGCTCTTCTGCAACAGTGAGTCGTCGGATAGTTAACACTAAACGTACTGCGAGCGGTTAAATTCACCTTTTCAAACTTCTGCGTACAATTTCGTACATACAACATTATCGCATCGATATTTATCCTTACGACTTTTATTATAGTATGTATACTGTGTAACCGTGAAATGAGTCGCGCAAGGAGTTGATCCGAAGAACTCGAGTGCCTGGTTGATAATACTGTTTCATGGCTAATACATCCAAACCGCAAAGGTGGACGACGCAGTACAATTTTGAAGTCTCTACAACAGGAATCAAATTGAAAAACTGAAGTTAATTCTGGTTCTATAGATTTTGCGAATTCAAGCAGCTTTATAGATTTTGAAAAATTTAGAACTTAAAAAGAGAATGTCGCAAAATTTGATCCTGCAAAAGTAGAGGCTTTTCGCTTTAAAACGAGTCCATGTAGACTATCGTGCGATTTTTTTTTCACGGAGTTATTGCAGTTCAAAGGTCGACGATTTTTCAGTCAAAAACTGGTCCATCAATTTTGTGGAAAATTGTGTACTTTCAAATGAATCTAAAATGTTGAAATTTACGAGGATACATTAAAAATTATTTGTCCACATAAAATTGTTCGATTACAATTTTTTCCGTATAAAATGAAATTAAACGAAATCCATCCTATTGTATGAAGCTGCGTGATGGCTGTATAACACCGTATTCACCGTCCCTTATTAATAACTCCGCATTATAAGTTTTAATGATGAGACTGAACACTGTTTTTGATGTATGAATTATCCGACCATACTAGCTGCCGAAAGTTTCCAGCGTAAATGTAATTATACCATAATACCTCAATAAAAAGCGTGTTATTACGAAACTCCGCCGCAAAATTACGATACTGTTATAACTTGAATATCTACCATAAAATAAAAATCATTTTTACTGGCCCACGAGCTCTGTTATTAATCCTCGTTCACCTATCGAGACCAATCTTATTTTTCGAGCAGTTTTACATAACGCTATGCGCGAATAAACAGCAGTTTAGCCAGAAATCGATATTATATTCTGATCCAACAGATCCCACTTCTGGCACGATCGAACCCGAACGCTATAGAAGCAGGAGTCCCCTCAATAAGATAAATCTTTATCGAATGGATGGCTATCGAAATATTCAACAATTAATTTAATAATAATAAATTCGACGGGTAATCGCGATTATAATGTTACAATCGAGGAGATTCCCCGGTTTAATCTCCCCCGGGGCATTTGCAAGAATTTATATTCGGGATTCATACCGATCGGACCGAATGTAACAAGCATACAGGGCGTCTAATAAATCTGCACTAATGTTTCTTTATGTCGTTGTAAAGAGGAAGCTCCAGTCTTCAAAACTATGGTAGATTCAGTTATGAGAAAAATTTTACAATATTTTTACAGACGTTCAAAATTTTACTATTTTTGACAAAAATATTCCTCCAGTTTTCCGTCCACTGTATCATCAAAAATGATCTTAGACAAAAATTAACGATAGAAAATCAAGACTCGGATCTTTAAAATGCGTCTGAGTTCATTGTCGTACTATTTTGTAATTGTCGAGATTAGGAATAGGATAATTGTCGGGAATAGGAAATTTAGCGAAACGGCAAATGCAATTTCGGTTCCGCTGCACGTTGCGAATTTAATACATCGGACACATGCCATTCTTTGCTTATCTCAGTGATTTGTGAAGCGTTTATGAAGAGGCGCAACACCGGACAGAGGCATCGGAGCATGATCGCGGTGACGGGCGTGCGCGACGTCCCTAATTCTCCATCTGCAGCTCAATTTTCAGCTGCGAATCCAGTTTCGCCTAATCCAGCCTGACGATTACCGATCAGCACGTGCGCCCACGCATTTCACGGGATTCAACGTTGCCCTCTGCGCAGACTATAAGCTGCCGTCATATCGGTAAATAGCGAACACCGATCCTGATTGTTCTCCCCTATTTGTCCGCGTGCGAAACGGTTCCCGCGAGGGTTGCGCGCTTCCACTCCCACCACCGCACCCTATACGAACGCTCGTGAACGCTCGTGAACGCTCGTTCGCCCGCTCGCTCGCTCGCTCGCTCGCTCAGCTTGCCAGAGGCCTCGTTGGACGATTTCGCCCGACGGATTTTATGCCTGGCCCGAATCCAATTACCCTGAATAATTTATCGGCGAATCACAGACGCTAATGACATCGGGCCGAATTAGTCGAGCTTTCGCAAAAGTGCGACTGCGTCGCGTCGCGCCGGCCGATCCCGAACTGCGCGAGAGTGCCCGTCGCCAATTAGTATTCATGTCGCGGATAAAGTTACCCGCTCTCTTTTTTTTTAACGTCCACCGGCTCGATTATCTACGCCCTCAGAGACTCGACGCGCATTTTCGAACTCTCTCTCTCTCCCTCTTTTTCCGGATGTTTCTCTGTCCTCGCGATCGTTCTTGATTGCTTTTCGATGAGCCGAGTCACGCGTCACACATCTTTATTGGTCGCGTGTTTCACTTTTTTTTTATTTTCACCCGAATGCACGTTTGTGATCGCCGCGCGAATTCTGCTCGCTCGTTTTTGATTCGCGTTGCGTTCGCTTGTGGACGTCGAAATATCGCGATGGCGGTGCAGCTGGCTCGCGAAAGTTGACGCCTTGCGGTGAAACATAACACGGGATTTAGTACGTTGATTGTTGACCAGCCCCCTCCCCACATAAAAACGTCCCCTGCTCGCCATTTCTATTTTGTACAAAGGCCCCCAATGTATTTGTCACAGCGATTACTGTTTGAACTCGTTTAGAACGTGCTAAACTTAATGAAGCAGAAAAAGAATGTTCAGTATTTTCCAAGAAAACTCATTTTTCTCGACAATTTCTTTTTCTTGCCATGCAGGAAGGTAGTTGTTCTCGCTTCTCGAGAGTATTCTCTTTTAACACTAGAACTACTAGAAAGTAGTTTAAAATTAGAAAGTTTAATTTTTTATTTGAGGAAAGAAGTATACCAAACGATTTCTTCAGGAAGTATTTCTATAGGTGGACGAATTGCAAAAGCAAAAAAATCTAAACTCCGTCCATTGCAATTTGTGAATTTGTAGAAATATTTCCTGAAGAAATTGTCCAGCTTAAAAACCTGAAGTCCGTCATTGTTTAGGGCTCGGTTCTAGGGTTCGAATATTATTGCGAGTGACTGTACCGTGCTATCAAAAGGGAAAAAGTGATGGTATTACACCGTCGTCCCAGAAGGGCGGCGCCTTGAGTCTCGATGATTAATAACTTTCTCGCGTAATTGACCGATTGACAATCATGGAGCTCCCCCGACGGCTTAGTTTCCGATTAACACCCTGCCGCGTGAGCCTCGACTTTCCAACCGGCCTGAAGTATCGATTAAGCTCTGCCTTTTCGCGAGCATTCTTCCCAACCCCCCCACCCCCCCCCCCCCCCCCGCGCGCCCCGCCTTCCCCCCCGGCCTGAACTACCGCTTAAGCCCCGCCTTTCCGCGAGCATTCTGCCCCCCCCCCCCCCCCCCCCCCCCCCCGATTCGGGAGCAAGGTTCCGCAATATTTCACCGTTCGGCAACAATCGACAGAGGTTAAGGAGAGCAGGGGCGGGTCCGGTTGGAAAAAAAAACTCTGGCCGTTTGTTTTGCAAAAGTCCGCCGGGCTCCCTGGAGCGCCGTTCTGACGGATACGGCCGAGCCAGAAATCATTAAAACTTCCCCGAACCAGCCCCGCGGAGCGATGTCAAACGAAAGAAGGCCAAAGATATATCTACCAGGAACTTTCCTCTTGAACACGGGACTCTTAGCCTGCCTGACTTCGGCTTCCGCTCCCCCTCACCCCCAGCCGATGTGCTCCGAAACTCTTCGTCTTCCTGACTAAGCGGTAATTCCGTGTTCGGTGTCCGCCAGCACCGGAAAGTTAACTGATAAATAGCCGGGCTAATACTTCACCGACTTTCCCGTCGCCGTGCAACAATTTTGGAACCCACTTAGACCGGTTCCGGCTGTATGGGAAAGCGGCCAGCTTCCCGCGGAAACGAGACGGCTCCGGTTTCACGCGCGAATTACATCCGCGCGGCCATGCTTCTTGCGACCACGCGACGGCGACGACGTTGAACGATCGCCTGCGAACCTTCTCGTGACTACTTCCGATTTGTTTTCGGGGATAATCGGCGACCATCGATCGGTTTCGTCCACGGTGATGCGATTTTTCCACGACCCCGAATACACGTAAATTGTGAAGTGCGTGACCACTCGCGTGTTTCTTGAACTGTTAGTATTACTTGCTGCTCTAATTTTTTGTCTTGAGGTCGAAAAGAAGCATTTCGAGTTCTATTGATCATTTTACTAAAAAATTATATGAGAAAACTGCCAAGGGGCATTTTGTTAATCATTAACCATTATGGCAATCATGTCCCGCCAAAATTAGTTGGGGAGGGGGAAGCGCTCGTTCCACTTTGTTGCGCACTAGCGCTTGAGAAGTACACTCACAATTATTGTCAGTCAGGCAGTTGCGCTGGGGACTCTGAATGGAGCGGACGGTTTCCGGGACCAGGTGGTCCTGTGACAGGACTCCTGTCCTACCTATGGCTTCGCTTGCCTACCTTGAGTTAGCTTGACCTACCAACAGCTACCCTTCAGCTGGCTGCCTATGGTACCTTCGAGCTATCTTAAGCTATGGTACCTTAAAGTGATTTCGAATTTTCTACTCTGCTTAAGTGCCCCTATCGTAAATTCCAATTTTTGAGCTTTCATTTGCTATCCTGGAAGTTCGAAAATTCTCACCATAGATTTAGAAATCGATTCCAATCGAATTATCTGTATTTCTGTAATATTACATTTTCTGAACTTTCCAGCATTTAAATCTAAGGATACCAAATGGTTAAACATGCAGCTACATACGTTAACAGTAGACTAACACTTCCTTGACCAAAATGCTCTCCTTCTCAGTTAAATTAAATATGAAATTAAATTAAATTAAAAACTTTGTACTTCATTAATATTCTCCTTTCGTACACGAATATTTCCATTAGAAAACCGACTGTGGTAATACTGCTTCGACTCACGGTGTCTCCAGCTTAACGATCGATTAGCAACCGGTCTTGCTTTACTTTTTCCCGCAGCCGACGACTATGGCTCGCATGCTCCGCGAAGTTCGCAACTCCTGTCGGAGTTCTTCGCGAGTTTGCGATCCCGTCATGCAACGAATTTTCCCTCCAATTTTCATGTCATCTTCTCTAATGCACTCTGAAGATTTTAATACCTCCGTGCCGGGGGCTCGCTTGCCCTAAGTTCGTTCCGTGAAAAAAATATTTGCGAGCCGCCGCCGTCGTCGTCGTCGTAGTCGTCGTTGTAGTCTGTAAACTTTTCTCTCGCGGTATCAATTTCGCTAGTCGAGTTTATTAATTTCCAGTTGTAACAGTAACACCGTCCAGCCTCGAAACGTTGTCGGTTACAGGGGAAAGTGTTTCGGCGTGCCCAGCGACACGCAAATTTATTTTTTCAATTTATCATCCCAACCCCCGGGGGAGGCGCGATAGCTAATAAAACGTGTCGGTGATTTCTCGCGATTCTATCGTGGCCGGACCGCGTTTATTAATGAAACTCGATTTCGCCCCTTCTGGTCGCTTCGTTTTTTACGGGGGTAGGCCCCCCCCAGCCCCCCCCCCCCCCCACCTCTCATGCTCGCCCCGTTCGATTTCACCGTGATGATAAGAGGCCCGGGGAATATTTTTAATGCGTCAACTTAACCTCCGGTACTTTCTCCCCCGGGCGAAAAGAATTATTAGATTTTCGCTCGGCGAACGGGGAATTTCTCGCAACCCCCTTGAAATCGCAAATACGATTACTCAGATAAAACGAATAACGGAAAGCCCACTACAAGCCCAGAGAGAAAGAACCTGGAATACATTTTTTCCGTCGAGCACATGAACCGTGAAATTAATTTAACACGCGAGCGGCAAACTTCTCTTGATAATGTTCGTTCATGAAGCTACCTGACACGCCAACTAGGATGTTCAACCCACTGTGAATTAATGAGAGAAAAATCGTGCGGTCGTCTACATCGGCTCGTTCTCAAGCGCGAGGCCTATACTTTCACCCACCAAAGATGTTTCCTGTCAAAAACTTATTTCCACAAGTACACAAATAGGGAAAAGGGTGAGCAGGGTTCAATAAGTAGAGACTCCGAATAATTTTATTCGGGGCCCTAATCACCAACGACTCGAAGATTAAAGTCTCCTCTTTAGAACGAGCGTAGAGAACTTGATGTACGATTTTTTGGCTCCGATCTATAGCACTTTGAACGCGATCCTCCCATTTGCATCGTTAGCGTAATGTCCATAAATTCCGCAGCTTGGCAGCGCGTCGCAATTACTCACGTGGCGTTCAACGTGTTAATTAGCCGAGCACTTAAAAACGTTACGTAAGAAGCCCGCGTTTTGCCCGCGGAGACGTTGCGAAACAAGCGGAACAGACAAGTGGGGTTTCGTATTCTTTTCTCTTTTTTTTTTGTTTTTGCGGCCTGCAGTTTGTCAACGGGCGTCGTTCGGTGGAAACTCGGTCTCGCAACTTGTTAACGAACTTTCCTATCACGTTAAAACGTTATCAGTCGGTGAGCATCAACTCGTCGCGTAATGTCGTAAAGTAACTTCCAGCCCGTATTGTCGTTGCGACGCTTTTATGGTTAATAGCGTGTCATTTAATTATCATAAACGGCGCTGGAGAGCGAGGCGGGGTTCCCGGGTAACTTTTGTTTCAAACGCACCAACGACGACGACGACGACGTTACGTCGTTCAATGAATCGTCGGAAACATTAACGACTGTCTCGACGGCGAGAGGGAGGGGGAGGGGACACGGCGAGGCCGCTTTTTACCAGAATAAATCATGTCGTTCCTTTAACCTTTCCCTGTGTTAAATTATGAAGTCACGGATTTCGTTACCGTTAAAATATATTTACGCTGCGCTCGACGACTGGTTAAGAAGCTGGAAAGCATTCGACAACGCGTTTCGTGGCCGCTGATGGAAAAGCAAATACTCCCACGATGTAATTAGGGCGTGGAACAGCTGTAAAATGCTAAATCGTTTGACGTAGGATGGTGGTTGTTGCATCAAAGGAAAATTGACTGGCGCTCTGCCGCTTCGATTTTGGAAATGTGGCTGCGGCCGAGTTGTAAGAATTTAGTGAAGTTTCCAAAAGTTGACATTCTAATTTCATTTGGAACACTTCCGTTAATTTTTCTGAAAACCGAACACTCGATATTTAAATTTTCGTTTCGGCGGAACCTGTTTCTCAGTTTACCGTAAAATGTCAATATTTTACTCCGAGGCAAACTGCATCTTTTCATTGCAGCATTTTTCTGTTCCACTAAAATAAGTAGCTAACGAATCCGCGTAATTCGGAGAAACAAATATTAAAACTAGTCTAATTAATCCAGAAGCTATTTCAGAACAACCTAGAGTAATGTAGCGTATTATTGCTCGTGAAAAAGCTATTCTCTCTCTCTCCCTTTATATTCAAGTTCAGATGTTGTAACCGTGTTAATATGTTCTCATCGTAAACCGAGTGACATAATTAAGATATTAACACAGTGACACTCTCAGTTCCCACACGTGTGTGATGATAAATGTATGCAAAAGTGTTTCATTATTAACACAAGAACTGAAAAATCTTTAAAAAAATAATCATAAAAGAATTGCTTGAGGGTGGTTTGGTGGTTTACTAGCGAGCTTGTCATTTCCATTAAACAATTTTCTAAATTCTCAGCTGTATATCATAAACGTCTGAAATCTATAAAAGACTCTCCGGCAAATAATGAATGAACATAATGGTTAACAGCCATTATGAGTCTACTCAAATGACTCATCATAATCAACATAAAAGAAGCGTGGCCATTACCTGCTCTTAAAGAAAGCCATTACCCGTTTCCGCTCTCAAGACCACAACGTCTACATCGCGAACGCATTAACAAGTAATTTTTATCTTAAACAAATGATATTACCTACACACCATGAAGACCGCACGGTATGAGAACCTACACGCTCCGAAAACAGCGCGGCTACGATGGAAAAATTTCGCAGACAGTTCACAAACCCCAGAATTTCCGAAGACACGTCCGGCCAGTACGGCTAACCCTATTTGTTTAAAAAATCCGGACAGTTTGCCGTGGCGTGTTCGACGCGAGCATACTGCATCGCTCGCGCACAAAAACTCAGTGTCAATCCGCGGCCGAAACGAAACACGACCACGGCGAACCAACAGCCATCAGCCGCAAAAAAAAGGGTTTCCCGTCAACGCCAGGCGATTCTCGGAGACCGGGCACCAAAAAAAAAAAAAGAAAAACAGAGAAGCGAAAAAAAAAAGAAAAAAAGTAGTGAGCACCATTGTTACACGGGCCATCGACAAATCCGACTGCGATGTGAGCTCGTATAACCCCGCGCGCTCCGCTAACTGAATTAGCCCCCCTAACCCCCTCCTCCCAGGAGTCGAGGGTCCTTTGAGGGTGGCGTGGCAGCCGAATACCAATCAGTTATGTCAATTGGCCCCAACAAAGTAATGAATGGTAATTGCGAGCCGCCATCCGGTCACACGTCCGTCCGTTCGTCTCGCGTCGTGGCGTTGCCCGCCCCCTTTGCACCCCCATGAACCGACTCCCGTACCCATCCTCTAATGTCCATCAGTCAGCAGACGAGGCTCTCATCGATTTTAAATCCTCTAATCGGATTCGGCCGAGGACCAAAGGACTCGGTAATCACCCACGGATCCATGCAAACGATCGGGTCATCCCACCGATCGGTCCACGAGTCATCGTTGACGGGGCCGAACACGCTCCATGATCATCATCGAATTATCTCGAACAGTTTCGACTCGCTCCGCTAACTATCTCTTCGACTTTTTCTTCCCCGGAGGTTTTATGCCCCTCCAAATTCGCTCAAATGGCCGACGAGGCAGTGATTGACTGCCCGCATCGTCTGCCGGGGCTGGAGATTACATGGGGCTGTGGGGAAATTAGGCTCGTTAGTTTGACCGTCATGCGTCGTTAAGTCATCCGGACCGTTGACTTGCTGGAAAAATTGGTTCACTCAGTAGAAACCAATATGGCGGCGCCCTAACCTGTCAAAAATGCTTGAAATCGGGCAAATTCGCACGCGTACAACACTCGAATCAGTAAACTCCGGCCATTGAAACTTACGTTTTTGCAATTGTCTCGTCAAAATCTATGGGATTGTATTCTAAAAAGTTAAAAATTTGTGGCCCCCAAAGTGAAGTTCAGACTTCGTAACAGCCTTTGTAACAGTTCTTACAACAATCCAAAAAAATCGTATAGTACCGTATTCGTGTAGAAAGAAAATTTTGGTAATAAATTTGTACATGTAATAGTAAACAGTACGCAATACTACAGTATAAAATTTAGATCCACTCGTCCGTAACAAATTGCTAAAAAATTCAAGTGCTGTACAAGTACTTTCTTATGCGTCCTTATGCACCCTTACGTGCATCAAGGAGAATCACTTTTCCCTGCAAAGTAGCTGGCTGGTGCGGTCAGTAAACGATGATCTCCGAGATGATCGATGCAGCAATGAACCGCGGAATTTGTCAGAGCCTGCCGGGTTCGAGCGTTTAAATCGCCGCTCAGGGGCGGAAGTTTTAAACAGTCCGACCCCTCCCCTGGAAGGGTTGTGAACCTCGACGTTCCATTATTTATCATTTCTTTTTTTTTTCGTTTTTTTAATCAGAAAGGGAGTGACTGCGGCAGACTCGTTATTCCCGCATCGCACCCGGTTACTTTGTAAAACTGTGCAACGTGCTCTGCGTGCTGGTTGCGAAGACCACTGGAGGGTGCTTCTTTGTCTACCTGTTATCTGCTAATTACGCAAGGTAATTACGCATCTTGCATGACCAACGGTCGCGTGGCCTGGAATAATGGGATTCCAGCTGGGTGATTACGCTCGGCGCTCTCATACGCGCGGTCGGATTTTATTGCGAACCGCGCTCACTTTCCGGGAGCTCCTGCTTTCAAAGTAGTCGCAACACTTTCTGATCTTCCCTCTGTCGTAATTAACGTTCCTCTTCCCTTCTTTTTTTTTTTTTGCTTTTCGTAGCCCTGGTTCGAGTTGTTCGCGGCGAATCGCTCCGCTTTAGCGCTTCGGGATTGTCAGTTGTTTGCCACTCCCTTTCCGGTGCATTTTCCAACGGTGTCGCATGCAAGATCATTATCAAAACCGAGACGGTGCTCCGTTCATCAACAGGCTTTGGGACCCGAGTTCCGTGCGATGTCAACAACCATGGACGATTTTGTTAACGCTAGAACCATCAGTAGAATCAAAAAAGGTATCAAAAAATCTATCTCATTCCTTTACACTGAAAGCTGTACAGAGAATTCTCGATATATGTCAACAACACGGGTCTTGTCAGCGTCATACATCGTCCAGGAGACATAACCGATACGTGCTATGTTTATGCCAACTCACGGGGTATAGCCCGTGGTAGTGGGGATCGCTCTGAGACGTCTATCATCTAGGCATTGGCGATCTATAGAGAAATCACTCTACCGACTCCAAAATGAATTCCTCTAATTCGGAATATTCTTATTAAATACAACCATATACGGTAAATACACTGAAAAAATATAATAATATTTTTAACGTACATTTCTTATGATCAGTATAGAAAACGCATTCCGCATAAAAGTCCACACAAGCAATGCAATTAAAGTCTCGTAAAAATTATGATAGGCAAGGCATTGTAACTACAGTTTCTGCTGTGCTATCTCGTTGCCTCTTCCCGATTGGTCCACGCTCGACTCAGCTATGCCCCCCGGCTCGAGCATAAAGAGACCGGACGCGTTTTCAGGAAGCTACACAAAAAACCTCTGACGTACGTTAACGTAACGATGAAAAACAATGATTATGAATATTACAACATCAGTGTGTTTCCCTCGTTCCCTCGAAGCATCTCTTTAAGCTGCACGGCTCCCTCGAGTGTTCCCCACATTATCCGGGAGTTAATGAAAACTCTTCGCATTCTCATTATTATTAATATTCCCCTGATTTACGGCGGGAACAACTTTTCCACGGCCGATCTAATTTCGCCGGGGCTTCTTGCGTTTTCTTTGTGACCGCGGCGCGACGGTGCCCGGGCTCGGGCCCGCCCGTGCCGGTAATTACGCCGGTGAATTTATGATTCAGCAGCCGTAATGAATGGATCGCGGCATAATGGGCTAATAATTGTTTACCAACCCCCGAGAGCGACCGGTGGACACGGCGGGCCCGTTAATTTTAAACAACAGTTTCATTGCCGCGGCTCCCCCGACGGGACACGGACTTTTTTTCTATCGTGTTTTGTTTGTTTGAACAGTCGAACCCGCGGGTGATTGCTTTTCGGGAATCGATATTCCGGCGCTCTGAGAACCGACGCGACGCGGCGCGTCGCGACGGGGATCCCTACTCTCTTCTCCGTGCCGAGATAATTGAATCCACCCGGCGGCTCTTCTGATTTAAATAAAAAGCGGCGCCTCCTATTTGCAAAAGTACGCCCGGTCGATTGACCTCGATCGTTATCAACAATTTTAATCAGTCCGGAGAAGTCTTGAGCACGCTCCACATCCGCCAGCGTTCGTTTTAGCTCTGCAGGCGTTCCGACGACTATAATTATTTTTTAATCGACCATACAATTGAACAGAAATTAAGGGAACCGTTGCAGTGATTTCTCTATATATGTCGCGAAGTCCTGGATGACAAACGTCGTGGAATTATACCCACTACGTCGAGTGTAAACGTAACACTCTCCTGCACGATACAGGACGCCGGCAAGACCCGTGTTGTAGACATATATCGAGAATTCACTGTATTTCCTTTCTTAACGCGTTACGTATCGAAGACAATTGATCTCAAGACGCGGAAAGTACGCGGACATTTATTTCAACTTCTAATAAATATAAAATCAGACGAAAACAACTCGACAACACTTCTAAATTCTTGAAGTATTTCGTCCGAATATTGACTGCAGGAAATCCTTGTTGTTTGCGACTCGGTTCAACTGAGGTGTTGCACGTTTGTTATTAATTTTCCAGAAAAACATTCGCGCCTCCTTCTGCCGTCTTCTTCCGGTTCGTTCGATTCGCTCGACTACTCGATCAGAGAGAAACAATTTCGCGCGAACAATTATCGGCCGGCGAAAACGGTCCCTTTTGTCCGCGGCCGCCTCATTAAAAGTGCGTTTGACACCGAAACGAATAAAACTCGCCGGGTATAATCGAGCGTCGGCCGTCATCGAGGCGTCCGGACGCCGCCGCCGCCGCCATCCATTCATGCGGCGTCGATCCCCTTTTCAACGCCGGCCAGCACGATTCCCATTAACCGAATTCGATTCCAATTAATCCCGTCGTCGAAAATTACCGAATCGAATTAAAGCGGTGTTTACACGGAGCTTTCTTCCGCCGGTGTCTGTTTATGATCGAAATCGATTCGTCAGGGATAGCTGTGATCGATTCAGGACCGATTCAAACACCGTCAAACCGGGATAATCACGGGCAAACCTGGTCGCAGTATCGCCGGGATTGAATATTCGCCGACACAGCTCAGTGTTTGCTCCCGCTATGTCCCTCTGGGGAGCAAGGTGACGGCGTTCTTCGCGGTTTGCTACCTCTCAGAGGCTAACAAACTATGAATGGAGGTGTCCCGACTATAGTGCGTCACCTGAGCACCTATCGAGACACCCTGATTGCACGGTGTCATTTTCAGAAATATTCAAAAAATGTACAAAATTTAATAGAAATAGTCAATTTAACATTTGAGCCGTGCTGTGCTATAATTCCTTTTTACATTCATCAATTATTAATGAAGTTACACTTGCGTGTACTTGAATTGTATAGAAGGGTGTGGCCAAACCAATTTGAATTTGCAATAGTCCATTCGATAGCTTACCCGAAGAAAATACTTTCTGCCAATTTTCACCCCTATGTGTCGACACGGGGAGTAGTAATGGGCTGACAAAGAAAATCAGGTTTTTCCGTAATTTCCCTTATGCCGTTCGAGAGAACATTCTAGAAAACTTCATAGATGTGCATTTTAATACCTAAAATATGCCTGATTTTTTTCAGAATTTTCGATTGAAGAACTAAAGAGAAATTACGGAAAAAACTGATTTTCTTTGTCACCCCAGTAGTCCCCCCCCCCCCCCCATGTCGACACCTAGGGTTGAAAATTGGAACAAAGTATCCGAATTCAATTTGGTTTGGGGACACTTTTGACCTCATCTGGCTATACCCTTTCTTACTTAATCAGAATTTAGATTTTTGCGAACCTCAAAGTTCCGAAGAAAAATGGTTTTAATAAAAAATCAAGGTCACTTTGATTTTTTAAACATTAATATTCATTTCTATTTGAGGATGTTGAACCTGGCGTTAAGATACATTCAACACCATATAATGAACCAATAAATAACGCAAGAATATTTTTTTTTCGATTTTTCAGACCAAATACCCCACTGTGCAAGTTCTGTTCATTCAGTTCGAACACCCTGGACCTCGTACTAAATCATGAATCCCTGGATCCTCTTCAGGATCGACCTCCAAGGTCGTTGAACTTTGTCCAATTGAAGAGAGCCGACGAGTAAAATTTTAAAAGGCGACAACCCGCCGAAACACGCAAGCTTCTTCCGCCCTCTCTGCACACAGCGAACGAATCGGCCAGCATAGTGCCGCAGGGTCATACAATTCCGCTAATTAATTCCTCGCTCGTATTGCGTAAACACACTTCGCCGGCTTCCACGGCCTCAGCGAAATTATAATGAGCGTGAAACGCGAGCCCCGACGCTTAGACGGATGCCGACGGAAGTGGTCTGCGTAAATTTTTCCCTCGTAACGGCGACGGAGTGAGCCGGCGGGCACGAATGTCCGCGTTGCATGCTGGGAGATTTTGCTTTTCCGATGGTCGGCCCGAAATTGAGGATTTGGGTTCGGGATTTTCGGTTCGCGCTGCGGTTCTTTTAGGATTTGTGTTTTCAAAGCACTAGGCAGAACGGCTACCGAAATATATCGAACTTTCTGTGTCGACTTCTATTTATTTAATATGTTTAGATTTGTTCGAGCAATTTTTGGCATCCATGGTGTGACGCATGGGCGAGAACTGGCTTTAAATTGTTCCTCGCGTAAATTTCAGAATGTTTCAGAAATGACTTCACTTTAGGTTGGTTTATAATTCAGGGTGCTCTCTCGCGCGACTAACCTAATTTCCTTTTGACGATCCCTTTGCGTGATTCGTTTGGCTAACAGCAATTACAAGAAACTCGGTTTTTCTCTGTTTTCACTGTTCTGTGTTTCATCTATTCAATTTTCTCATAAATGCGTACAATCCACAGTATAATTATTAGTTTCAGATTTCAATCACCCAACATGAATTTATGAAAGAACATTTTTAATATAATGTTTCAAAAGGTTTCTCCTTACAAAGGACTCGACAGCAGAATCGCCAGATTAAGACTTCTCTCCCCACTCCACCCTCCCCTTCCACGACGCTATTCCCCCACGCTTCCGGAGCGATCACGTGAACGCGTCTCGCTCTGTCTCGCATGCGTCACAATGTCATGTGACCGATCCGGTATTGGCGGAGAAGGGGTAACTTTCTCCCCCCATTTCGAGCCAATTCCCCTGATCTGGCGACTCTGCTCGACAGCGTCACTGTAACGCAAAAAGGCTTCCAGAATAATTACGCTCGCAGACTACCGTGTAACCATGAAAAGAAATGATAAAATCCTAAAATTAAACCCACTACTTGAAACTTAACCGTGCAATCACCGCGAGAGATCAAGCCGTTTCGCCAGGAGTCAGTGTTTACTCCGAACACAGTTGTAACATCGCTAGTAAATGTCCCGTAGACCGTTAAGCCGTCTAATCGGTTTAATCAAATTAACCGTCGGCCGCACGTAACGATCGTAAACCGTTCGCGGGATAAAATCGTCGTAACTACACGCGCGTCGCCGTGCCGCGTCCGCCGCGAGGCGCGGTTAAAAAAATAAAACACGAGATTTTTAAATCATCACGGCGGAATCGTCGGTAACCCGATACGTCGTTATCGCGACGTTCGCGAGTGGGTCGAGACAATTTCAGGCCACCGACCGGTTTGAGTTTTGAAACGGCGCGGCACGGAAAGTAATACAATTAGCGGGGATAATTGAAACGCTGTCCGACTTCGCGTGATATTTCTAATGTCGCGGAGAGCCGTGGCTAGAGGGAGGGAGGAGGAGGAGGAGCTGGTTGGGCTGGCATATCGATTACGCGCGTATCGAAACCTGGCGGCACAGCACGGCGCGCGGCGGGCTACGCGAAATCGCGGGGAATTGGCCGGCATTAAACGACCTTTGAAACGATGCCTGTCCAGCCGATAAACTTCGATACCCTCGTTGGTCGGACTTCGACCGGGAATCAACCCCGGAAATTCACCCGCCACCCCCACCACCACACGTTAATCCGCCCGATCATTTTTCGGTTAACGAAAGCAAATGTAAACAGATCTTCAATCCCGACGACGAGAGCAGCTCTGCCCGCGGTCGGATCGGAATAACAGCTTCCCGAAAATTATGGAACGCAAACGGCTGGACGCGCCGGCCGCCATTCCGGCCGCACGATAAAGTTCTTTATGGGCATTGTTAATATTTTACCGGCGCGGCGAAAATATGCAAATATTGCCCGGGCCCGGGGTACGGGCAGTCTCGATAATATCGTAGATTATCGGCTACGTATAATAACCTGTAATGTTACGCCGGCTTTAATTTCGCGTTTCTCTGCCGATGTATGATTACACGGTTCGTTTCGAGTGGCGTTTCGTTTCCGATCTGTGTCGGCTGCATTGAAACGATCCCGATCCAACGGACTCGCATACTTCTGGCAGAAGAGTGTCCACCCGTGTGCTCGAACACTCGGCTGAAACTTGCCGTCGCCATTGTACGATGGCGAATGAAATACTTCATGAGGTTCGATTGAATAAGTGATTCTTGAACTAAGTGCCACGGATATCGGAGCCTATTCTCCCGGTGCACCTCGTTGAATAATCGAACGTCATTCGAACAATGACGAAGCGGTGTTCCTGCATGATTAACAAGCGTCCGACTACGTCTTACAGAATTATAAATGTAAATCGACGGTCGAAAAAGTAAAACGATAACAATGCCTGTGCTGGCGAACAGGCAGGTTCGGTGGATTCAACGGTGAACGAACCTATCCGGAAAGATTCATCGCGATTTTCAACGAAGATCGCTTCCTCCGAAGTCAAGAGAATATTTCCGATAATTCAGTTCCTCGATAATTACGTTATTTTATACATCCGGCGAACAACCTCGGTCTAACAACCAGCGTCTCTGTCCATCGAGTATAAATCATCCGTGTAAAAATAAAAACCGTTGACACGAAAAATCTTTGATCAATCGGCTCCCAGTTAGAACCGGCTCGAAACTCGAGAGAATATTTCCAATAACTCGCGTTCCCGTTAATAACGTTATTTTATACATCCGGTTTATAAACCGATAGGGTTGTATCGGGGAAGATAATCTCGGTTGAAATCCCCGTTCGAGGTCCAATGAAGTGTCCGCATTAAAACATCGTGCAGCCTCCGTTGTGGCCGTCGCCGATACAACTTCGAGCTAATAGTACGCAATACGCCGACGCTCGTCGATAATAGCGCTCGGATGTCGGCGCGTGGGAACTCCGTCGCGTCGGCGAACTTCGTAGGCGTTAATGCAAAAAAGAGTCGGCGGGAGTGATCGATCGTAATTTCTCGAACATTTCCACTCGATAGAGCTGCCCCCCCCCGCCCCCTCCCCAATTCCCGCCTCTGCCCCGTAGTCGACGATCTCGAAAAATTCATGAAAAGGCGACGGACCGCCATTTAATCTGCCAGCACCCGTTCCGCCGGCGCGGGCGTTAACAATCCAATCTCTTCATTCGAAATTTCGAACGTCGGGGGTGAGAGAGAGAGAGAGAGAGAGAGAGAGAGAGAGAGAGAGAGAAAGAGAGAGAGGGAGAGGGAGAGAGGGGGGAGAGAACACGATGGAGAACAGAAAAGCGGTCCATAAAATCGGCGGCAGCTCACGCGGAACGAGTATCGTTCGCGCGAAACGCTAGTCCGCTTTAAATCTTGTATGCGCTCAACCTCGGCTCCGGTGATTCCGACGATAGAGACTCGACACGACCGGTTCCACGATCGTCGCGTTCCCCGGTGCTAGACCCGTGTTTGCCACCGGCGGTTCTGCGTGCAGGATCCGAGGGAAAAGGCGATAGCGCGCCTCCGGAACCGCTTACACACTGTAAACATTGATTTTATTCGGCCTCGATGCAGAACCCAGCGATTCGACCGAACACACCGCGGAAGAACGAGCTGTGCAATTTTTTTTTTTTTCGTGTTCCACCCCGTAATTGGACTCGGAATTTGTGTACGCAATGCTTCGGAGAAGAACGAGAATTCAGGCTTTCTTTGTTGTTTTTGAGCGTCTGCGCTCGATGCCATTTCAGTTCCAACGTCGAAACATCTATTTCAGCCCGGGACCTTTTCGTTCTGCGTAGGTAATCTTTTTCAGGTTATGAAATTGGACCAAGTTCAATTTTCCTATGTGGTTTCTATTTTCTCGTGTGATAGTCGAAGTTCCGGCAAATTCAATTTAATGCAAGCACACGCATGAAAATTGCATTCGGCGACACATTGTTCACCTGTCGTCGTTAGATTTCGGAAAATAAGTACAGTTCTCTTTCGATGTGAGACGCTGGCACAGGGCGGCTTTCTCGGTATTGCGGATGAGTTTACGGGTCCCATAAAGATGACGGCCGTGCAGTAATATCTTTCGTTGGAAAATGATGTAGAATATCGCATACCCTCTATAGAATATGACAACTTGAAAAGAAGAAGAGGGGATGGAGATTTTCTTATCGCGAAGGAAACATCGTAGTAACGTAGTTCAAATACGAAAAAGTGAAAATATTCCAACAATGAAAAAAACACTGTTTTACTATTTCCGACATATTACCGAGAAATAAATATGTTAAGTAAGCGCGAAAGTGCGTGCCCGATTCGTTGTTGCATTTTAATAGGAAATCGAGCACGGACACGTACCGCCTGTACATTGTAATGCATGCAGACAATGTTTACTTTGCATAAAAATCCGCAGTCTCATCAACGTTAAAATCGAAGTGCCGTATACATTATCCTAATTACACGAACGGTTCTGAACTTTGACAGATTCTGTGTACAGGCATTCCGATCGATGGCGGAATAAACCTGAGAACACGAACGCGCCTTTAATCCGCCTATTTCCATTTAATAACATTACCATTTGCATTTGAGAGAGGCAGGCAGCTCGCATTAAAATCCGCTCGCATTCAACGCGCGGCAGTCCGGCCGGCGAGCACACTCAGCGAGACGATTGTTCCAGGCATGGCTCGACTTTTTCGAAAAGTGTCTGGAGGAAAGCGTTCGGTACAACAGGGGCCGGCAGCGGCTGCGATCATGATGTGTGGGTGTATGTATGGCTGCGTACGTGTGTGTGTGTGTATGGGTTGTTTCCACGCATACGTGGCACCTGGTTCCCGGCTAAAACCCTCGAAAGAGCGACGAGACCGGGTGGTAAGTGCACCCGTTCGCCGGCAATCCACCCACGGGTAACAGGGTTCGTGTAAAGTGCTCGCAAATCAGACCCGATAAAATGGTAATCGCGGCCTTGGGTGGGAGGTCCGCGATGCCCGAGAGATCGAGAGGGGTTTCGAAAACGGGATCGGGGGGATGTTAAGCGCCGGAGGAGAGGAGGGGGTGGCGGCTGGTTACGGAGGTTTGAAAAGAAGACGGGGGCGGCCGCCCGGGGTCCTTCGCCCGTCGACAATTCCTTCCGACACGCTGCCAATCAATGCCGCGGGAGGAAAGTTCCTGCTTTTAAGAACACGCCACACACCCGGCACGAGTTCCATGGAAAACGCACGAACGCTTTCCGGAGCCTCCCCCGCCGACTCCTCCGCGCCACGCCTTTTTTCACCACACCGAAAGAACAGAGGGAAAACGGAAGTGGTTATGATGGCTGTGATGGATGCGTGTTCGAGGATTGTTTGCGGCCTGGAATTACCCGGCTGGCTGCGAAATAAAAATGAACCAAGATGAGGAACGCTTTGTTTGCTTGGTCAGCTGCTGACGTGCGGAAAGAAGAATATTCTATTGTGGATATTCTTGGGGAACGATGAACTGTGCCGAGCGAACTTCACGAGTCAGTACCAGTTTTATATAAGTATGTTTAATCGTTTCCCAGGAAAGCATCTTTACAATTTCCGTAATTGTAAAATTGAGACTCTGGAACCGGTCGTTTTGACCGGCGGTATCGAGATCTCCTGGTATCGCTTACACGTAAATAATAGTTTTACCTTGTTAAAGATATTTCGCCCAGAGTTTAAGCTTGATTTGCTGTAGTAGAACGTGGAAAATAGGCGGTAATAGGAAGGAGGGGAAGGAAACGAGCATGAATTGATTAGGTTCAGTGTGCCGCAGCCTCGAAAGCGGCGAGGCAAGCACGCGGAAAGTAGGAACGGCTATTTTAATGAAAGCGTGCCGGAGTAACGAGCAAAGACGGAAGGAAAGATTATTTTCGAGGGGGCGGCCCGAGCCCTGAAACACAGAAACTTATATTTCCGGGGGAACTGCAACTTTTATACGCCCTACTGAGCAACTTGAAAAGAACTTTTAGTTTGTCGGTATTTAATATGGGTGAAGTTCAGTTTAATGAAACGGCGCGCTCGCGTTTCCGAGTCGAATTTATCGAAATTCTTCGTTGGTGGGTACCGCGCGGAGTCCTGGTCGATCCGACCCGAACTCCGAGCGGTACGTAGAAAATACATTCGGTACCGCCGGAGACGAGACGTTAGCTGAACCAGTTTCTCAGAGTGTCCGAGAAAAATTCGAAACGCCCGGCGGGATTCGAGCACTTGCGACCCTTTCCGGCACAACGGAAAGCACGCAGCCAAATGTGCTGGTCGCTTTTCCCCTCGTATTTTCTTATTTTATCAAATACCCACAGTTCCCGCTGTTCCACGGGGAGGAATATTTTCGACGACGAAATATATACGAACAGCGTAATACCTCTATGGCAGAATCCCTGCGATTATGGGACTACACACGGCTGTCGGGTTCCTATTCTTCGGACACGTAAAACCTGATTTTCTTGGAATTAGTCGCGTCGTATTTTTCCAAGAATGCGAACCCCGCAGGTAATAAAATTCTCCTCTTCCATAAATCAGCTTAGAACTTAGAATGTACTATTTTGCTGGACTCGTGAACAATTCTCGCTGTTGCGAATAAATTGTAGCAGCGCGGACAGTCGTAGCCACTTAACCACGGGGATACCTTCGTC
Source organism: Halictus ligatus (assembly GCA_028454255.1). Lineage (NCBI taxonomy): Eukaryota > Metazoa > Arthropoda > Insecta > Hymenoptera > Halictidae > Halictus > Halictus ligatus. Next base: position 5,186,973 of record CM052129.1, read on the forward strand.
GTTAAGCTATCGTAGCATGAACTTGTCTAATTATATACGTAAATTGTACTTGAACGTACAAAACGTAAAATATGCATACTACTTGAGAAATGAAACATACATTTTTCCTACTTTTTAAATGTTCTACTGAAACATAGTTAGTCTAGGGTCAGTATCGATACCGTTAAATCTCCAGTGTGCCTGTGGAATAAAAAACTTGAGGAGACATTAGAATAATCTAAGAACACTGCCATACTATTTTCGGCTTATGAAAATACATTATCAACTGCCTTCTGTTCTTCAACGTCGAGGTGAAAAAGTTTTTATTTTGCATACAGATCGGTCTACTAACGACGGGTGGACCGGCTCGTTGTACATGGGATTCGCTGTTAAATCCGTTGACGGAATATCGTTCGAGTGTCTCGTCACAGTTGGGAGAGAGTTGCCGAAGAAGCGGGTAACAAGTATGAATCGAAGCGGAGCCGGAGTTCTTCGCGTCGCAGCAACAGCTGGCGCGCGTAAGACGAGCAATTACGCGTCGTTCCCGGTAAAACTGAAGCCGCGGAGCGGATGTCGAACGCGCGTGTACGCCCACGCAAACGAGTTCTGCACTGCGGAAAACGTCGCCTGATATCGACAGAGAGCGTCCCGTATTCGCCCCTCGGGGGCGAGGCGGAGTTGCAAAATTTCCCGAGAAGCAGCAGCGTTAATCCGGCGCGGGTATACGGGATCGACTGGGAAACTTCCTCGCGGCAACTATTCCGCTGAATCCAATGCGAAATTCGAGCAGCCGGTACACGTAAGGAGCCCAACATACCGCCCCGACCCCTCCTGCTGCAACTTGGACAAGTTCTATCGGCAGTCAGCTTAACGCGCGCATCTATATGCGGCGCGCATGCAACGCGTCACCGCTGGAAAGCGAGTTGCACGCGCGCGTGTTCCCGCTGTGCGCCACGACGATCGAGCGAGCACAGAGAACGGGGGGGGGGGGGGGGGCGGCCCCGGCTATGACAATCACCGTCAAATTGCGCCCGACTCGAAACAGGCGTGGTCCCGAGCGCGCGCGCGTGCCACCGTTAACTATAACTAATTCCTTGATAATTGGACGCCTCGATCCTCCACCGCCGCGCGCAGACAGTTCGTTTCCGTTCGCGGAACCGCTCCGACATTTAACCGGACGCCCCCCGCCCCCCGATAACCGACCGCGAACAATCGGCCACGGTATCGCGATTTTCTTTCTTCTTTTTTTTTGTTTGGTTTTGTTTTTAGGATTCCCAAATATTAATCGATCGGACAAACGATCCTCCTCTTTCACCGGGAAGCCAACCGACACTGCCGACGGAAAATATTTGATCCCACGCGGAATATTCCCCGCGCGAGCGTGACTACAGTTTCATTTCGATTTATACGCGGTTTTCCGAGCAAATCTTTCGGTTACATTTTTTTTTTGTTTTGGACGCACACTCGACCGCAACAACGGGATCGCGATTTTTTATTCAATAAAGAGTGTCGCGTCAATGGGATCGTAATGGGAAACAAATGACCGGCGGACCCGACTGTACTTTGATCCAGGTATAGTTGTCGCGCACAATCGAAGTAGTATCCGTTACAAGCTGTGAATCTATTTTATGCAGTTACGAGATTGCTTTTTTTTGGTATTTACAATAGCGTTGCCGAAGGCCTTCTAAAATACATGTACAGCTTGGAAATGTAAATTCGATGATTGTGGGTACAATAGATTTTAAACCGAATCGCTTATCTGGTTTTTGGCTGGATAATTTATTGAACTTATTAGCATAATTGATTGACAAGCGAAAAGTTCTACAGGATCATCACTGACCCACAATGGTCATTGTATATTTCATTGCATTACACGTGCAAAGTCCGATGTCCATTTATTAAATACATTAATAATTAATCGATGACCGAACAGCGAAATTAAACAGTCAGTAAAATGTTTATCAACAATATTTCTGTTAAAAAATGTGTTAACTAGTGTTAAATAACCGATATTGATTTTGTTCAACCCACTGAACTGCGTGGAACGCACGGAGAAATCGTGTTGAAATTGGTTGGTTTTTAAATTGTTGTAACTTTGAAACTGTTGAAATTATTTTCGTAAAATTTATGGGGTAGGGAGCGGGAAGCCTCCTCTTCAAAATGGTTTTCGTCCCATCGCGGTGCGATGCTTGGTTCCCGAGATATCGTCGTTTAAAGACAATGGTAATTTTTTGATATTTAACTATCTCTGTCACTCTCGCACTCTCGGAACTCTCGTTCTCGCACGCTAGTCACCGACCCACCCTACGAGACGACAGTTGCGGTAGGTCAGTTTTTACTATTTACTATTAGTAGTTGTGAATGGAGCCCCCTCCCCTACCCTCCCCTCCCACCCCCCCAGTCAAGTACGTGAACACTTTAAACGCTTATATCTCGGGAACGAGTTGAGATATCGACATGAGACAAAAACCATTGCAAAGCTCATCCACTCAACTATCATCTCAACGACAATAATTTCTTAATCCTTACACACGTAATATAGTTTGCGACAAATATTCTTGACACTAGACAAAATCCATTTCTGGGAACATAAACTACATCCATTACCACGAATAATAGCTACCATAATATTTAAAAAATCGAAAAAACATAACCACGTTCTTTTATCTCTGTCTCCCATTTCTGCGACTGTGACTATTAGAATATGGGTATAAAAAAACCACACTCTATTATAAAATATAAAATAGAATTTATATTTGAATAGTAACTCTAGAAGCACGTTGTGAGACACGTCTTTATCCAGCGAAAGAAATGTTACGAATGAAACACAAAAGATCGAAACAGAGGAGCAACAGTCTAATATGAACAACTGAAGATCGAGGGTCCCATGCCGGGGACAACATACAATGTATATTAACTGTAAATACAATGTATGCATATACAGCGTAAAAGCCTGTTCAATCGATCCTACCCTCTAAAGAAATAATAGATTACTTTTGTTCTACATTTATGAAATACATTCCAACAGTGTGTGCCAAAATTTAAAAGACTACTTTCTGTCGTCTTAGGACCAAATATAGCTGACAAACAAACTAAATCACGAAATTATACATTCTTCTGTCGCTTGCAATAACCGAAAATTGTAATTTCGTTATTTTCAAGAGAGAAATCTTTCTCTCTAGATTCGAACAATCTATATACGCGGTGGGAATAATCTTAATTTTAACATCGCCGTATGGTGTAAGGTCCACGGTTAAATAGAACGTTCAGGAAGTCAACCGACTGAGAGTGAAGTCTACATTGTTCCCGCGAACAGACTTTCGCAAAAATCACATTGAATCGGCGGGAATTGTATTAGCAGTCGCGTACAGCCGATGGAATTGAAACAAGGCGGGGCTCAAGTTACGAACAATTGATTTTAACAATGTAGACTGGGAGTCCCGTAACGACGATCCAATTTTCCGTTCGCGAACGACCGCATGAAATTTCGCGGTTGAATATGGGATCCCCGCTGGATTCCCCGAGTCAGGCTCCTCGGGCGTTCTTGTAAACCCGAGCGTCGTCGTCGTCAGGAGAAACATAAGGATCGATAGTGGCCGGAAATTACAGACATTTCATCGACTTGGGGAAACGTGCATCCGCTGCAACAACCCCGGTGCCCCCTCCCCCGTGTTCGAATAAAACGGGGGTTAGGGGATGGGGCCTGGTTGGAAACGTTACAACTCGAATGACCTGGATCGCGGTGCAGACCAGGCGGTAGCTTCTGGGGATCCGATGATCGATCAGCGAAATAATTTCCCGATTATTTAAAGCTGCCGCTTACATAAGTGGAGCGTGACTGAATGCTGCACCGGCGGCGCCAGTACGCGGCCCGCGATAAGTCACCGCTCTAATCACGCAGTGACTCAATGCATTTTCGAATAGCTTATTGCTAATGCGGGTCACTGTCGCTACACTGCGGCTCGGAATCCTTGGGTCACCCTTACCGCCATCGATCCCACTTAATCATCCGCCCTAATTAAATTCATTTCCTCTCCTTTATCAATTTCTTCCTGTTTGGTTGCCTGAAAATATATGTATACGTTGTACAGTGACTTCTCTATATACAGGGTGGTTGGTAACTGGTGGTACAAGCGGAAAGGGGGTGATTCTACGCGAAAAAAGAAGTCGAAAATATAGGATAAAAATTTTTCATTTGAGGCTTTGTTTTCGAGAAAATCGACTTTGAATTTTCGCGAAGTATGCGTGCACTTTATCATGTTTCGTTATAACGGATCTAACTGTAGATCGTTGTCTCGATGGATATTATCGCTGTTTAAGTTTGTTTTTGCCGTAACGGAAAACTAGGAATACATAATGAAATAATATGAAGTAATCATAAAGTTTATTAGGTAGGAAAACACTTCGGTCATATTGGAAGTGTTTATCAACATCACGTCAATCCCCACTACTTCGGGGTGTACCCCGTGAGGGGTCGCGAAGCTCGAGAGGTCTCGGACGCCGAGGCGTGTAAACATAACACGGCTCAGGTATGTCTCCTGTTGTTGACGTATATCGAAAATTCAATGTATCCACTTTTTATTTCATAGACTTCTCTCCAGTGTCTGCGCGTGTAGAAATCAATCTTTCTGATCACACGTATTTTCATTAGATCTCTCCACAACAAAACCTTTTTTTGGGGGGGTTCAAAGCATTGGTTGGCATTATTATTTCCATGAGTATTTAGAGTTCCACACCAAATTTTCAACAACGCAAATAATTTCCAACCAGCGGTCAGAGGTCCGCGAGCACTTTCGCGCGTGGTAATGGCCAGTACCAGGAGTCGGACTGCGAGAACCCGTGTCTCATGTTTCTTTCAGCAAATGGTACCACCGAAAAGCCGCGGGACCGTGGGGGTGGCAGCTTCAAAGCATTGTTTGCGTCTAACAAAATTAGCGGGGTGGCGAGCGTAATTGGGGTAGGCGAGAGGTGACAGCGGGTCTCGTCTGGGGAGAGCCTCGAGGAGAGACATGATTTGCCGGGGAATTTGCGTGCAAGTACGTGTGTCGTGCTTATGCGGGACGCATAAACCGAGCACACGTGGCGCACGTGCGCCAGACGCATTAGCCTCGTTTCGTCGATGAACACTTCCTGCCGGTCCACGAGGCTCATCCGGCGAAACCGTGCTCACGATCGTTGACCCTGGACCTCGCTCTATCTCCCTCTGAACCTCTAGCCATTCGATCGTACCCTCCATCGCCCTGTCTCTCTCTCTTAAAACTGTAACACAAGCCACGACCCCATTTGTATCAAGTCGTTCGGAAATGCCCGCTTAGATAAGGAGTCGCCTGTTTCTCTGCCGGCTCGTTCCGTCCCAATTGAAAGCAATTCGCCTTGATAAACGCCCCTTCCGATTGCCTCTGATCGGGTTATGCCGCCAGCCAGGACACCGCGCCGCGCGGATCACGCTCCCGGCAATCTTTCTCCTCCAATGAAAATCCCTCCCCGGAGGGATCGTTAGGCTATATTGCGCTCGTCGACAGATTCGATTTTAAAGCAAGTTGTCAAATCCTCCAGCCATTATTTTTCGATGATTCATTTCGCTGAGCCTCGCAGAGTCGATTTTTGAATGGTTGCGGTAGGGTCAGAATACAGACTTTTATGAAAAATTACAGTTTTCATTCTTTCTCCCAATTTTAAGACCTGGTAAAGGTAAAAAACAGCGGTTTTTGATATTTTCAAAATTAAACGTTAAAATTACGAAAAAATTATACGTTAACATCCATAACGAGATGCTAAAACTGTAAAAATGTAAACTCAATATCTCACAACTTCTACCAGAAATCGGTATTTCAAACATTTCTTTCTTTCTTAAAATTCGATTTCGAAGCTAAAAATTCTGAAAAAATTCACAGATGTGCATTCCAATAGACAAAATATGCCCGATTTTTTTCAGAATTTTCGATTGAAGCGAGAAATGACGGGAAACCCTGATTTGAAATCCTGAAACCCGGGGTGGAAAATTGGCACAAAGTATTTTCTTTGGATTAGCTATTCGATTTGCAACTTCAATTTGGTACGGTGGCTCTCCCGGCTACACCCTTTTCAGGACGGGGGTTCAAGAAAGCCATCGCAGGAACAACCGAGCGGCAGGATCGATGTGACGAGTACCAGGCAGCAGCGGCGTTGAATTTCCGTAATTGATGTTCGGGAAGTGTACGGGTGGAGTCGAAGGTGCGTTTGACAATTCGACGAGGCGTTCTCGGTGCGCGACTTTGTCCCGCGGGAAGGGGACACGGGAAGAACCCTCGAGCCACCTCGATATTCCCCTTAAACGGTGCTCCCATGGCGGCCAATTTGCCCGCGAGATAATACCCAGGAACGGTCTCGTAGGGCGATTCGATTCGAGGAAATAATTTCTGAACGCCCGCGCCGCGGCCGGAAACCGATCCGAATCATGAACCTTGCGCGGTGGGAAAATATAAACGCCGTATTCGCGGGTTTTGCGCGGCCGGGAAGTTAATAGGGAACAGCATTATTCGATCTTGGGGCCCTCGAGGTTATATTGTGTTAGGGCTGACTGCGCGATTTCGGCCGCTGAATTATAGGCCGGGGAGTTCCCGCGGAGATCGATGCGAGATTACCGCCTGTATTACCGTCGCGCTTCTACGCGCGACGTGGCAAGATCTCGTTCGAGCCGCGCTGAAACGCCGCCCGGATAATCCGCTGTCACTTTCACGCGTTCGCGCGCCTTTTCACGTCGGCCGGCCTTTATTCCAAGCTTTCGACACCACTTACGCCGGTGACACAATGTTTCTTCCGTTGCCAGGAAGAGCCCGGTCGACGGGTCTCCGAGAGCTGGGACGTCGATATTCTCGAGGAGATAGATTTTATTGTCGGTCCCGTTGCCCATTGCCATGGTCCCGTAATTTTTATTCGAACCGCTTTGCAGGGTCCTTTTTACGTAATCCTTTGATGAGCTTCCGAAACGGAATTTAAAATGACACTAGTTGAGCGAAACACCTTGCGCTACATTACCGAGTCTGCTGATGAATATTTCGAACGGAATTTGCTAAATATGTTATTAACACCAAGTTCACGGGACCCGCCGAAATGAGGGATTCTAATATTTTTAATTCACAATTACCGAGATTGTAAGGACGCATCCATGAGAAATTAAAAAAATTTTTTTTTTTTGGTATATAAAATTCTTGTTATTTTTGTTAAATAATTTAGAATATTAATTTTTAGTGGTACGTGAACCTAGTGTTAATTCTCGTGAAACCCAGATAGAATTCTGTTTTGTTGATGCAAACTGTTTCCTCAAGATTATTTTTTCGCAGAGCTCTCTGTTGTAGTTTATACTTTAAAGGGTTAATATAAAAAATTGGCGAATTAATTTGCTAATTGAGCGGTCGCAAACCGACGGCCAGGGTCCCGTGAAATATGTCTGTCGTTATCGTAATAGTCTCGCGATTTTGCGGAGGGCCACAATGCAAAGAAATACGCGGAATATTACGGTCTAACGGGATCTCCAATATTTGTATTTTTCACTCGGCCGGGACGGTCTGTGTACTGGAAAATTGAATGAAAATATCAATTCCGTCGGAAGCCACTCGCCGCTGTCATTAGGAAGGGGAACGGAAGTTCGCCGACATTCTTATCGCGAACTCCTCCGTCCCTGCCCCCTCATCTCTAATTCGATAGAGTTCAATTTTTCCCCGATGGACCTTTGACCTGAATTTCGACGATAAATTCGTTTCTTGGGGCCAGCGGCCGTAACAAGACGGCGGGGTTTCATTCGTTCGAAGCTTTCGTTCGCCACGAAAGAAGACGTAGGTGGCGAACGAGACGGGATGAAAGGTACAAAAACGCCGTGATCGGGATTGATCCGTCGGAAGTAATTGGGGTAAACTACGCTCGAGAGCGAGAGATAGCGAGAGATAGATAGATAGATAGATAGATAGATAGATAGATAGATAGATAGATAGAGAGAGAGAGAGAGAGAGAGAGAGAGAGAGAGAGAGAGACGTCCCGGGTTTTTTTCATATCTCGTTTGTTTCCATCGGTGCTTCAATTTTTTCTCTGAACCGCACAGACGCGAACACGTTATTACCCCGACACAATTGAGCGAGGCAGAGAGGGAGAGAGGGAGAGAGAAAGATATAGGATGTTCGACCATAGGTGGGAGAAAATTTAAGGGGTGGTTCTCCAAGACAATAATAATAAGACGAAAACGAAGAGTAAAGAAATTGTGATTTAGACTTAATTTTTTAGTTATTATCAAGTAAAAATTAGGCGGATTTTTAGTTGATAACTAAAAAATGAAGCCGCAATTTTTTAATTCTTCCTTTTCATCTGATATAGTCTTGGAGAACCACCGTTTAACTTTTCTCGCATCTGTACTCGAACACCCTGTATATATATCGTCTCCCGTTTGAGGCACATACGAATTTCTGTGTCGAGGACGAAGCCAAAGCAGCAATAATCTTGATAACAGAATCCCCGGCGAATCCTCCGGAGGGCCGGGAACGCAATTTTCCTTTCGACTTTTGTCCCCTCGAGAAAGTTTCGGATACGCGAAACCCGCAATTCAGGAATCCCGATTTCCCGGCGAACTGCACACTTATCTAATGAGTCCTTCTGCCCGAGTTGATTAGCGAAGAGGTCCAGAACTAGAGCATGATATTGTTTACCGAACTTCAGTCTCGAAACCATCCGATCATAAACAGAATCGGTGGCAAATTTGACGGGAGAGAAAAATCTGTCGGATCGAGTGAAAATACTGAAAATGAAACACCTACAATTTTTGCACTAATTTTCTCTGCGATGTACAGCAGCGGAGTCAGGAGTGATCTGAATGTATGTTAATGAAATGAAATTGAATGCAGTCGTTTGAAACGAATTTTCCCCTCGATCGAATAAAGTGAAGCGCACGCAGAACGGAAGTCAGAAATTTAATTTTTTCGGAATTACCGAGTCGTACCAATTATTAATGTACATTAATTGACGAGCGAATTTAAACGATCGTTTCGAATTGAAGTGCGATAATTTCTGCAATGCGCATATTGTTATTTGTCTGTAAACCGGGTCTGGAATCGATGAAATTGAAGTGTGGCTACACTTTGTGCTCACGTGTGCTCTCGGAAGATCGAGCTATTTTACCGGCTTTGATTTATAGCTGTCCGGCAAGATTGTGATTTGAAAAAACAAGCAACAAGACGGGTGATATTGTGGAGGAACGATTCACGTACATGGAAGTCAACAAGAAGTCAATATTGTTGACGCCGAAGTCGGTCGATGTCAAAGATTCAATTACGGGAATTCAATTACGCAGCTGATACTTCAACTAGTCGATCGAGTGAAAGACAAAGTCAATCACGCGTTTCAATCGACTTCCCGTTCTGAATTAAAGTCAGTCTACTCCTAAAAGGATCCGACTCAGTGAAATTACTTTCCTCATTCAGGCTGACGTTCGATTCTGCGTTCCTCTTGACCGGTCGTCTTCCCGGTCTGTGTATTTTTACGTTAACATTATTATCCGTCGCAATTCCAGCCTCTATAAATACAGTTCCATAGCGTATTACGCTAACCTAATTACCCGACGCTGCATAGGATAATTCTTCCCTTACCACAGTCAAAATTGCCGGCTTTATAATTCACAATTATTGAAACTATGAAAATTCATTTATAGAAAATAGTGGAATAAATTGTCCAAGCGTTTATTATGTTGAAAACTACAGACAATCTCAATAAATTTAGGGTTGTCAATTTTAAAAGGCAATATTTACCAGGTAGTTGGTAGGTTTAGTGTTAATATACACGCTCTGAAAACTAAAATAAGAGAATGATCCTGCCGAAATAAAATGGAGAAGAATATAACAAATTCTGATTCATTGTTGGTCCAACCTAATAACAACCGATCTAATTAAGATCTCACTCTGGCATGATTAAGATAGATTGACACAGATTAACTTGACCAAATCAGGTTTAATTCTAACTTTGATTAAGTTTCTGTACGAATCGGAAGGAAGGATACTATTCTTGTGGGAATTCGATAACATTTGAAACTGCAGCAGAAAGTAATAACACTGATTATAACGATATATTCTATCGTTTGAAAATATTGTCCGGTTCCATTAGTGACCGACACAGAGTGCACGGTTTCTATCGGTATCATATGGAAAAGGCGTGCTAAAATTGTTTAGTAAAAAGTGGCAAAATTGAACGCGACACCGTTGTTTGACGTGAAATGACATTAACCGTGTTTATGTTCGCGGAATTGAATTGCAGAAACGTTTTACCGTCGCGTTTCATTTGAGAAGAATTTCGAAAAACCGTTGTCCGCGTTTCATGCTTCCATTTGTGCCTTTTTTTTATAATTCTCTGCAGCCAGGCATTTTAAAATGTCCGTCCGGGCAGTGATATTTTGCTTTTATCCTCGGCCGGGCAGCGTGCCGGACAAATTGTTTCGCGTTAGGCGTCTATGAAGTGGCAACGTGTTTCTCTTTAGGATTCGTTTGCAGCTGCAACGCGCACGCAAGGAATTTCTTCATCATCTGCACGAGTGCGTCGCACAACGACACACACAGAGAGAGAGAGAGAGAGAGAGAGAAAGAGAGAGAGAGAGACGTCCTTCCCCGTGTGACACCCGCAGTTTTCATAATGAACGGCGAACAATCGTAATTTTGCATAAACGGGACACGGCGGAGCGGAATTTATTAGATGTGACGGTGCAGTTAAGACGGCGCCGGTGGCGGCGGCGCACGCGCACGAGCGGACGAAAAAGAAAGAAAGACAAAAAAAAATAGAAACGAGAAAAAGTGAACGGAGAGGAGCACACCACTGAAAAGAGAAATTTTACGTTCGTCTGACGCGGCGCCAATGAATAATGCAACAGGCGAAACGTAAATTCATGAAATTCAGATGTGTTTATGTAGCGAAATTACGTATTAAATTTCACTTATTCCGTTATTAATATTTCGCGGCAGCCCTGCGGGCCAAGGGACAAAGGATCTCGCATGATTTGAATAATTTTAGAACGAGCTCCCTCCACCCATCGATCATGCATAATTTCCTTGCTTTTCCGATCGAATTGAAATTCCGCGGCCGACGGACGGCGTGGCGCATAAGCAGTTGCCCCGTTAAGAAATGTTTCGCAGTAAATTCTTTGCCCGCTGCGAGAACACGAAGAATGTTTCTCCCTCGGTGAGAAATTCCTCGCGCGACCCGGCCCGATATAGTCCGCCCCTGGAATCGATTGCAATTGATAAAAGATGCTCCCCGCGGAAAAAGGAATTCCGGGGAGCCAATATTTCTTTGTGGCCGAGCGAATTCTCCCTCTGCACGGTTGAATTAAACGCATTGTTCGCGCACCGTCTGCCGAACTGGGACGAACAACTGTATTACTTCGTAGTTGGAACCCGTATAAAATGCTCTACATCGTTAGGAGTATTTTGCAGCTTGGGAAAAATATTGCGACATATCTATCTAAAATTTTTACTTTTCCACCATTCCTTGATTGATGGAAGTAACCCTCACCTCTCCTTTCGATAGCAAAATCTGGGTCCGTTTTGAAGGATAAACTTCACCTCAGGAATACAGAAATTTTTAAGTTTTTTAAATCGAATTCTGTAGATTTTGTCGATCAAATTCCCGAAAATTCAAGCTTCAGTCTTAGGAGATCACTAGTTCGAAAGTTACGTGTGCGTAAAGATGATGAATACGTGTGTGAATAAATTTTTCGCGTTTTTGGTAGGTAAGGGCGCCGTCATGTTGGTATGTGGTGACCGTCCCGCGTCGCTTGCCGAGGCTTGCCGAGAACGTAGAACACCGATCTTTGAGAGAAAAAATCTTTTCCGCACACACGAATAAAGAAAAAGTTGGAAATGTGACTTGCAACATAATATTTTGTATCTGAACTACAATCGGATTTCTAGATGCCCAAATTTCCCCTAATTTCGGCTTATACAATTGGATCTTGGTGGAGAGGTCGACAATCATCTCACGGCAATGGTGGAACCACGCCGCAACAGTTGCTGACGCAATACTTGCTCCGCTCGTTATGCGACGCCCGACAGTCACTCTATATACCAACATGGCGGCGTCCTTACCTGTCGAAAGCGCTGGAAGTCGCGCATCTTTACACACGTATAACTTTTCAACTAGCGATCTCCTAGGATCGCAACTAAGATATCGGCGTTTTCTCGCCAAAATCTACAGGATTGCATAAAAAAAAAAAGAAAAAATTTCTGGTTTCCCGAGATAAAGTTAAACCGTTTTGATTTCGCACAAACCGGAATCGAAGTTGCCGAGCAAACTTTCGCGACCGATTTCGTCGAGTAATTAAAAAAGTCCTCGACTCTTGTGTCCCGCGATTCTGCAACGGGGAGAGTAACAGACAAGCGAAATGGAGGGCCCGGCATCGAGAGTCTCGAGGCCGGAGCTCACTCTCGCTTTCTCGGACGGTTTAACCGAAACGAGCAAAACGATCGCGGAGAAGTGGAGGGAAACCGATGGAATACTTCAGCCGGCAATTAAATCGCGGGTAGACGGCGCGCGAGGACAGCCGGGACGCAAACACGTCGGACAAACAGCTAACCCGGTCACGACACGGCTCGGCGCTGGTAACAATGATTGCCGTCTGGTTGCCGCTCACTTTTCAGCTAATTTGAACCAACCAGCCGTCCCGCGGGGGCGACAACTTTCCGGATAAATCAAATATGTAGCAGCCGCGAACGGGCGGGGCGGGAGGGGGATGGTTAGGCGACACGGAGGGTGGAATCCCCTTGTCGAGGCTTCCGCGCGAACTGTCTACACCTCGGGCTCTGGAAACGCGATAATGTCGCGCGCAATTAATTCGATCCTCTACCCCCCCCCCCCCCCCACCGCGTTCTATATTCCGACGATCGTCGCCGGTCGAATCGATTCGCCTCGGTTCGCAGCTCCCGTCGAATATGGATTGCGAATTTCGAGGAGCCCGCTTACGCTATGCCGCTTATTATACCGCGATCTTGTCAGCCGATTGGCTATTTTGCATTTTAGTCGCTGGCACGATGTTCGCCGAACGCCAATTTAGGGGAATTCCGAGAGCTTCCCGGTAGACGGATTCTAATTTTCTCTGCGTCTCAAAGCGGCGGAAACTGTGGTTGTTCGCGCAAATTCCGTTTTTGGAGAATTGATCAATGGGAATTATAGAGGAGTCGATAATTAATATAAGTTTAAATCCGTAAAGCTTCCCGTTAGGTAGGAACAACATTTCTAATTCTGTTGGACCCGATGACAATCCGCAAACTTTTACGTGAACTCATTATCTTAGACACGGATCCGTAATTGATGAAAACGTGTAATTTTTTCCCTGGTCATTACAACGTTTATTCAGGTGGACTGTTCGTAAATATATAATGCCTGTCTCATCGAGCGCTTCGAAAATAAAGTCAACTTCACCTATTTTAATTATTATTAGCAAGTTTAGCAATTTAACCCAATTCCGTCCATCCTTCAAAACCGTTTGGTACATCGAGATGTATAATGGACTGTGTCCATTTCAGAGGAAAACTGTCGCGAGTTGCTCTCGAGAATCAAATTTTTACACGCTATTGAGAGTTATATTCCTTTCAATTTGACCCTCGAGGGTAACTCTCGACAGTTTTACTCTAAAATGGACACGCACCCCAAGAACTGTCGCTGCAAATGCAGTTTTAGAGATTTTTCTAACCAGTGGTTTTGTTCTGTTCATTTTCAGCACGTTCACTCCGTCAAGGACGAAGCTTACGGCAAGACGGTGGTGTAGGCTCTTCCCGGGACAGGTCCCGAACGGCAAAGACTTGTAATCTGTGCGTGAACGTCAACGGGATGATTGAAAAGGCGAGGACACCGGTAGATATGAGAAAATATTATTTGTGTCAGACGAAAGCGACGGGACGCGACGTTCCCGTATTTTCTCTGCTCGCATGACAATTCCCCTTTTCACGGGGGTTGCTTGGCTACGGGGAGGGGGCAAGGGTTGGGTAGCAGTACGGTGGCTTCCAGCGAACGATACAGCCGGAGACATCATGAGTCTTTCAGCCGCCGCGCATCGTCATTTGCGATATTACTGTTCACAAACTGTCCGGCAACGTGGTCCTTTGAGATGTCATTGTTCCGAAGCAGTTCTATGCAGAATCGCGTGAACAAAAGGGGTCGCGTTCGCTGCACGCCGTTTGCGATAACGGTATCCGACGGTGCTGCTGCTGTTGATGCCTAGCTGCACTCCATTCGAGCGCACCGGATCGGTTTGTTGCCGAAAGAAACGCGCTCGTTGTTTCCAAGTACTGATTCTTCCTTTTTGGAAATTCCCACGCCCCCCACCTAATTGTGACACATATTTGCGGAAACTATCCTCTCCTAACTGTACCTCATTTCGTAAGTAAATCGCGAATTCTCATGCAAATGTTCATTCCACTTTTGGCACTCGGAGACTTTTCTCTGATCGTCCAAGACGTGCATTTATTATTTAACATGAAACTTTATTCGTACAGTTTACTTGGAATAGAATTTTGAAAGGAGATAGTGAATAGACATTGGAACAGGAATTTAATAGCGGAATCAATCGGCGACATACTTAAGCCGTAGAATCTCGGCGAAAATTCCAACTATCAGAGGTGGTTTCGAAAGAAATCTCGCGCGGCGTTTTGTTTGTAGTCGCCGGTGAAATTTATGACAGCCAGTCATTCTTCCCTAAGTAGTATAAACAGTTTATGCCTCGAACCGATATCGGAAAGAGTATTAGATATAGGAAAGAATAATGTGGGCGCGTCCGATCATAAAACAGAAATGGCTGTCTAGAAACTGGCGACACTGTGAAGGTTTCGAGCGGAACGAACGTCCCGCCCTCGGCTGGAAAATTCTTCTTTAAACACCGCCGCGCGTTGATCGGTCAATAAAAATTCGAAAACAGCCGTTCGTGCAAAAATGGCGGCCCCAAAATCGGCTCGGAAAGCAAGTGGAATTAAATGGGATTCACCGCTAAACGGACAAGATACTCGATTCCACGTTTGCACACCAAACCCCCGGGAAAAAGAGTAAAATTGACAGCCCCGGGCCAAATGACGACAAACACTAACCTATAATTACGCGGGGCACAAAAAGAGTGGAGAGGGGGAAAAAGAGAGCGAGTGTGAGAGAGAGTGTGTGTGTGTGAAAGAGAGAGAGAGAGAGAGAGAGAGAGGGAGAGAGAGGGAAAAATTCGATTTCCTGCGAGAGCCAATATAAATATTGTACTCAAAACCGATCGGACGTGAAATTCTATTCGCAAGTTTTGTGTACCGGCGCTCGGATCAAATGGAATTTTACAATTTGCCAACGGCGGCACCGAGGCTCGAATCTCCTCCATGGGAGAACACCATTTTCTGTTGGCCCTGTCTGGCCAGCTTTTAAACAAATCGCTCTCCCGTTGTGCCGCGATTTCCTCGTCCGGAATGGTCGAACGGCGCGTTTTCCACGGACTGTCTTGACAACAATTTTTCCGACTGTCCCTAATCGGTCTGAAGCCTGCGACAGCTTTCGCAGGATCTGCGATCCCCTGGAAATTTCAGAGATTTTCAAAATTTCCACCACGACCGCTCGTTTACGCAGGCTGACGCCTCCACGGACGGCGAACTTCATAAACCTTCCCAAAAAATAATTATTGCTCGGCGAACTTCACCCAGCTTCCCGTCACTGTTCCGTTGCGAAAGAAAAATTATTGGCACCGTGACTTTTTTAGTTGCTTCGGTGCAATGGTGGCATGACAACAGTTGAACTGTGTTTCGAATATTTTTATGTTTTTCTTTTTCATCAGTTTTATGTAAGCTTCTTTCATTCTTAATTAAATGACACTGTAAAAAGATGCTATGATAAAGCATAATAATCATAATAAAGCATCAATATGTTTATGTGAAATTACAAAGAGAAGCCGTAGTTTCAATAAGCTTGTATGAAATTGTAAAGGGGAGCTTTTAATAAGCTTCCATGAGAATGATTGGATATATTTTTAGTGTCTGTATGTGGATACATATATCTTCAAAATCGTAGAAATAAATTGAATTTTTTCACTTTTGTAAGGCAACGCACATCAGTCATTTTTGGTGCTTGACAGTTTTAGCGTTGACTATTTGTTTTTACTGTAGCAAATAAAAGTACTGCGAAATGAAACGAAAATGTCAGCAGCTTCAGAAATTTGAATGCACTGATTCGAAAATCTTGTTAACTTACACATTGAAAGTTCAAGTAAACGAAATGAGAAAATTCGAATTATTTTAAATCAATGGTTTCATACAGAAGATTACTACGAAGTACCGAGAGTGTTTTTGACCCACTGCAGTAAGTTCCACGGCGTAAGAAGTTCGAAAATTGTTTCGCGAACTTTTAATGCCGAATAATTGCTCGGCCACGATTCTCGAAAACTGGAACGTCCAGGTTTTTCTGTTTTAAAGTTCTCAGTAGCCTGTTTTCTCACGCTGTTGCCGAGGAGCTAAGAAACCAGAATGGATTCCTAATTAGCTGAGTATTCTACATGTGTATCGACCGTTCCCAAATCTGTTGATTGTACTATTTTTCACCCACATCATTGAAAACTTGATTAGCGGAGGTAGAGAGACTGTTGCAAATTCAATTTGGTTTGGGGACACTTTTGACCAATTATCCGGCTACACCCTTTTGATTAAAATAAGAGCTTATAATATTGTTTCAAAATATCGAACAAATTTCTCATAAAGTTGATTCCCCAGGGACAGAGAATGATTTCACTCGAACACAATTTTGGCGGACCGTTTTCGGAGTAAATAGAGCGTCGATTAAGCGATTTTTCACACGTGTCGGCATACGAGCGAGATAAAACGAAGCTCGCGGCCGCCGTATATGAAAAAATGGCGGACATAACGGGGCCGGCAGTGTGAAAAATTTATACTACGGGATATTTAATACGTAAAACCGTGGCCGGGCCCTTTACCACGGAGATCGGAAGATTAAAACGAAGATTAAATGTTCCGTCGGAGTGTTCCCGGAATATAGTGTTACAGCGTCTAACCTCTCCTCCGGCCCGTTCTCTTATTATTATCTATTGCGGAATCGCAATATTTTATAATGGCCGATAACGGTGGGTAATTCGCTTTAATACTCGCCGGCCGGGCTGCGAGCTCCGTTAAAAAGATCCTTGTAAAGATACATCCCGAATACGCGTCGGCAAGGCTTCGTGGCTTCTTAGAGCCGGTTTTATCAGAATGAAGTTATTACGCAAACACGAGGACAGAATTGCGTGGATAGTTTAGCGGCCCCGGTTAATTACGCGGTCCACGGTCCACGGAAGCCCCTCGATAATCTCGAAGTTTCACGACTAACTAGCTTGAAACGCATTTTCCTACCCTTTATCACCCCAGACTACCGAACAAAATCGGATTAAAGCTACCGGAGCCTGCTGCCCCACGATTTTTCAGCTTGCTATTCGTGAGCCAATATAAGATTTCTGAAAATTGTGCTAGGTCAGAAAGAATTAAAAAAATTTTCTTCTAAATTAAAATCCCCAAAACGAATGATCAAGATCAATCCTACCGAGCTCTAAAATGGTAGGTGGTAGGTGTAGATAAGTGAAATTAGGTTAAAATACAAATTGCTACAGCCATCGCAAAATAGATTTAAACATCTACAGCTGGTAATAGCTGTTAGTTAATCGACAGTAAATTATCTACTAATTCTATGTAAATACATCTCGATTGAAACTGTAACTATATGAAAGCGGTCAAACAGTTTCAAATTGATATTTCACGAGTAAATTATTCAGTCGCACAAATGTATAACTATTCGGGTACAAGTGTGCGGTATGCGCTCTTCGGGTTTTTACCCAAATGCCGGATTTGTCAGTGATATTTCGAGATCGCCGAAGACGCAACTAAAAAATCATTTTCAGTACCCGGCCCTCGTACTAGTCAGCGCCGTAGGGAAATCAGAAATTCAAATCAGGGACGAACCGAACGAATTCCACGACAGCGGACTCTCCTCTGGTCGTAATTGAATTCGCGTTTCGCATCTACACGCGTCTACCTGCCCCGGAAAGCCTGGAGAGTACGGGATCTCTCGCGCTTTGTTAATCGAGCGCGTTTATTTTCGAGCGGCTTAATCACAGGCTCGACCGGTTCGCTGTTGAGTTTACATCGGGAAGAAGGGTTTACACGGCGAAACTCGGAATTAAAGTCGCGCTAATGGAATAGTCGAGCGAAATGGAGCGGCCGGGTTCCCGTCAAAACTGGGACAAATGAGCAACGCGGAACACTCTGACGGGAACATTGCCAATTTAGAGAGTCCGGCGACTTTGGATTAAAAGTTGATTGTTAACCCTGATCGATCACTAGTCTGCTAATTTTTATGCATTTACAATGCCCGTGAATGCGTAAGATATTGGTAACTGTACGTGCCAATAGCAATTACTATTTTTGTCTGTGCTGGTTTCACTAGGAAGAGCTTTTTGGACAGTGAATGAAAATTTTCCTGGGTTCTAAATTCTGTAAAATTAAGTTGAGAAATCGGACTATGTTATATTAAAATGATTTGAATAAATGGGGTATAGTAATATAGACCGTAGTCAATCGACAAGTGGTTAGACTGTGGATCTCCAAGTCAAAATAAATATTAATTGCCGATTGGTTAAACATGGGGCCGAAAAAATATTCCTTCGCTCTATTAAGAGTTGTACCACATTCCAAAGAAGAGAAGGATCTCCGTAAATCGTTTTAAACATTTTCCCATGCTGATCATTGCAAGATCAAAGCTGCTATGAATTTATAAAATCCACGGTTAACACTATTCCTAATCGAAAATTGCCTCTCAGACGTTCAAAACATTTCTGGAGTTGCTCGATACCTAAATAGGGTGCAGCGGTGTGAGCATGACGTATCGGATCCGCTTTAGGAGTCTAAGTGTTCTGGGATCTGCGCCTGTCGTAGACGTTGGTGACTTCGCAGCTCGTCGCAAAATATCCGGTTGAAAAATACGGCGGCAGCAGACGTCGCTCGACTAGCCGGGCTAATCCAATCAGAAACTAATTTTACGCCCGGCGAGCCGGTTATTATTGACCGTGCTGCTCGGCTCAGGACGTAAACGATTCTCTCTCTCTCTCTCTCTCTCTCTCTCTCTCTCTTTCTTTCTCTTCGGTCCCGCGGTTCTGCTTGCGAGCTGAAAACGAGAGCTGGTCCGCGACGGTCGACGGCGCGGCGGAACACTACGCTAAGAGCAGGCAAACGAGATTTGACGGATGTCCCGGCCTCCGAGAGCCACTCCGTCGCATTAGTACCGGCACCCTGGCTCCTCTAGGGGCGGGGGCGTCGTAATTAGTCGGCAGGAACTTTGACGTCTCGAGACGGATCGCGTCATTGCTGGGAACCTCTCATCTTTGCTCGGTTTCCAGCCAGAGATCCCTAAAACTGGCCTGGCTCGGTCTAGACACGTCACTGAACTGTGTACCATTTTTCTTTTTTGCGGAATCTTAAAATCGCCTGCGAGACCATTTTTCAGAAGGGAAAGTCAAATTAGGTGTCCCGTGAGGTGGCTATGCTCTACGTTCATGGATTGGTACGATGTCTGAGGACAGAGAAGGGTTTGGATGGGATTGAGTGGATGTAGAGTGGTAAGATTAAGGGTACTCCTGGATTGAACCATTTTTTCAGAACTTTAAGATTACATTTTGTGGTTTGATGTGGTTTCGAGGAACGCAAGTTGTTTGGATGAGCCTGGACAGGTGTAGAAGGGTAACATTGATGGTGTATATAGTTCTAGGTTGAGCTTAGGTGGGCTTTGTTGGAGCTGGACAGGGCCTAGGTGGACGTAGATAAGGTTGGATGAGGATAAGATAGATTTAAAGGGGTTAGTCTACAGGGTACTCGGATGGACTTGGTTAGCCTTGGATGAGACCTGATAGGCCGTGCTAAGCCTAGGCGAGATTAACTGGGTCTAGGTGAGCCCAGCCAGGTGGGCTTACGTCAGTCTAGAAGATCATATATAGCTCTGCAGGTCACCTAGATGAACTTAGATATTTTCGGAGGACACTTAGGTGAGTCTTGTTGGGTTTAGAGGACACTTGCATGGACCTAGCTAGGTTTAAAGGACATTGAGATAGCCCTAATTATGTATGGGAAAGACCTGGATGAGTCTAGCTTGATTGAAATGAGACTTAGACAGAATCAGCTACGTTTGGTAGGAGCGTAGATGAGTCTGGCTATACATTGTTGAGTTTAAATAAATTTATAGATTGCCTGAGGTGAGAAATCAAAGGAGCCCAGACGGTTTCAAACATGTCCACACTGCCTCAAACATGTCCAAATGATTTCAAACATGTCTAAACGTGTTTAAACTACAAACTAGAAGATTTCTAGAAGAGTATAGACAGCTATAGTTAAGTTGAAATAAGTTTAGATTGCTAAAGATGAAAATTCAAGTGGAGCTAGACGGCTCCAAACATTCTCAAATTATTTGAGACAGACCTAAAAGTGCCTAGACTATTGTGCCTAAACGAGACAATAAAATTATCTGATGATTATAGTCTCTCTCTCTCAGTCCCAAATGTGTCTTTACTACTTCCAACAGGACCATCCAGCTTCAAACTGCCCTATTTAATATTATACAAGACCAGTTGTGCTGAACAAGGCCAGGACAAACCTGAAGAGTCCACCTAAATGAGTCCATTCGGTCTTAGGACGACAGAAATTCATACACTGTACTCTGGACCAATGCACGTAAAATATTAATTGCCGCATAAATTTATCGTCACGGTAAAAGCAAATCACAATGTATTCTCATAAGCGGTTAATAAATTCGTTTTTAATTGCGCTCTGCGAAATTAATTCATTTTTAGCATTCAACGATTAAATGAATATTTATGTCTCGATAGCATGACACGCGCAGATGCCCGGTCGTTTAAATCCTATAAAATATCCAATACGATAAAATTGTATTTATAATTAATTCTTGATTTCTGAATGGTTAACTCTGATAGGTTACTCGATACCTGTATGATAATTTCAAGTTCTTCATTTATTCAGGCTGCTATTGGAAACATGCACTGAGCTTGCTATTTAATCATTGAAATAGTCAGTTATGTTAGATTTACTTTAGAAATTATGCACCGGCAGTATTCACTGGCAATTACATTAAATTAACAGCTGATCCACTTAGAAAAAACGGAAACGCTAACGTAACATTTTTCATTGAAAAATCGGTGATGTTTAAATTGTTCTAACTTCGTCTAAAAACATCGTCTAATAATCATTCTTGGCTGGTTTTAAAGTGTACAGCTTCTACTTTCAGAGCCTTCAGCTAGATTTTTCGAAAAATTTTCTCTAGCACGCGACATGATGGGAAAACGAAGATACCTATTGTTGTACTGTCGACGTTGAAAAATTTTTTTGAGAACTGAAACCACGACAGTTTTAAAGATTAGAGTCTCTCCTGCGCGACTACCACTGGAAACCTCAAGTACGATTTTGTTCAAGCGTTTTAGCGACCCTTGAATGGAAAGTATCCAGCCACCAAAAAATACTTCCCATTTCCACTATTCTACACGACGCAGAAACATTTACAAAAAGAAATTAACCAGAAATTCTTAAAGTAGAGGCTTTGTGCTTTGCAATGGGCTAAGAATAATTATCATACGATTTTTCGTCACGAAGTTATACAAGTATAAATATCCCAAAATTTACTCATTTACAGTTGACATAGAAAATTTGGATTTTACACGGATATTCACAGTGTAATAATAACTGCATTGGCTCACTGTTATCGGCAATGTGTCCGAGCAAACGGGAGGAGTAATTCTTTGCATGGGCGTCCGGCGACGGGTTGCAGTCCGACGTGCATTGTTTCCCGAATCTTATTATATTACGGTACGGTATCGGAAATTTGATGCTCTATAATTTGTCGCGCTGAATTATGCATGTGGGCGCGGGGTCGGGCAATTTCAATATTTGCCGTAGATCGATACAAACGCCTCCTCTCCTCGCCGACTCTCACGACGTTTGAACGGCGCCGTCGGCTATGGCGGCGATGGCGGTGGCGGCGCGTGGTGGGGAGGAGGGCGTACGGGGACCCTCGGCAGAAAGAATAATTTGCATAACGACCGCAGCGCGGCGGCGAGCCGTGAAACTCAAATTTGTGCACAGATTTTCAGTCGAGTAATTTCCCCGGGCCCGGGCATAAAACAAACGCAACGTATCCTTGAAATAACAGGCTCCGAGAGCAACGTTCGGGAACAATTTCAATTTGTTTCCGCGGGCGCGTCGCGTCGGCGTCGGGACGCGTTCGGCCGAGAATAAATCTGCGGAGGGATGGCGAGGGGAGGGGACCACGAAATTAATTTCCCGCGAATCGGCCCGAGTTATCGAACATAAATAATTTTCCCGGTCGGTGAATATTCATGGCGTCCCGGGGACGGGGGCCGCTCTCGCGGACAGCCGGCTTCAACTTTCTTCTCTTCTTCTACTTCTTCCTGAAAGCCAAGAAAAAGGGAATCGTCTTATTGTCAGCGGTACGCCGCCGTTCACCTGGCCGGAGAGAAACTTTGATATTTCGTTCGAGGAACTTTCCGTCATACGTCAAAACGTTCCGCGGGATCAGCGAGCTTCCGCTCGAGAGGAGAATATGCTGCTCGAACTTCCTACTTAACTAATATAACGTTGGCTGGCCGTCTTTTCTTCTCGGAACGCTCGGGACGTATTCTTTCGGCGGAATGTGCTTCCATGATATTCTCGGTTAGTATTATTACGGGGCTGTGGCAGGAATTTTGTAGACAGGGTCGTGTACGATTTTGGGTGTGGCTCTTTCAGAGCTTAAAAATACTGTAATTTATTTGCTACTGAGCCGTACTTTTAACTCTTTGTTATGTTAATCAGCAGAGTGGGTTCTTGTCTGCTGCAAATGTAATGAAATTATTTTGTAGAAAAGTTTTTTAAACTCGCTAGCTTACATATTAATGTGGGTTTTATGCATGCATCAGAAAAATTAATAGTCAACATTTGAAATAGTGTATAGATTGGAAGAACTGGAGGATACTGATATATACAAGGTGTCTGAATAATATCTATACAAAGTTTTTATTCGTATATAATTAATATTTAAATTGCAACAGACACTACATTAAACAGTGTATACATTTTTTGGGTCACCCTGTAATTACAAACTATTCAAAGTCATTAAAGAAGGAAGGATTTTTCTATTTGGCTCCTGCGTCTTGCAATTGGTCGTGACCATTTTAATTCTGGATAAAAATCTGCAGTCTGCTTATTAGTTTAATGAAGGACTACATAAATTTATGTTACTGCAATTTTCGTACAAGAAGTAAAAGAAGAATTAATGTCCACTTCAATTGTAGCAAATTCATTTTTCAAAGACAATAATACTAAGTAATCCATCAGCCAGTTCTGCTATCGATCGGTTCAGCAGCCGTAATGTTCTTATGGACGATTATTTTTGTAATTGATTCGGTTGGCTCTCCTATGGCACATGTAGCCATACATCGACGAATCGATCCGTGTAAAAGAAACAGTATGTTATTATGCGTCCAATGCCCTGAATTATGCTAGTTTTAACCCTCGCTGCTATCTCTTCATCCCACATACCTCGGGACTGTTCGAACGACATACATTTGTTATGGCCTAAATTCATATGTTAGCGGTCTAGGTTAATTTTCTTTTAAATATACATGGCACATTACGACGAATATTGAGACTGTAATAATAGAAAGAATACTTCAACCTGTTTTCAATTATAGGTATGCAAACAATGTGTACATTAAAATCTACATTAACAAACAATACAAAAACATTTCCTCCCTTCATTAGAAATGTTTCCATATGTATACTTGGCCTTTCAAGCAAAATATTTTTCGTTTAATAAAATTGTAAACGCAAATTTTTTACGTTCGTAAAACCAGCAAAAATAATCGCTGAAACATTTTGATTAAAAAACTAAAAACACTTTGGAGTGAAATGAATCATGGATTGTGAAAGTAGAGAATTCGAGCTTTTCAAAATGAGCGCATATTTATTGTAGTGCGATTGCGTTTCACAAAATGATAACAGTCTAAATATAATCAATTTTTCAAACGGAAATCTCGTGTTTCAATATTTCCAGGATCCACTGAAAACCATCAAAACATAAAACTCCAAATAGACACGAACACACACATATTTAATAATAAACATCGTTCGGCAATATTAATTTACATCGCAAATTTTCGAAAAATATCAAAACCGTCCGCATATATTCCCGCGGCAGCGTGCGCGCGCGTGTGTGTAAAGCCGAAAAATCGAGAAACGTGAACGTGAACACATTTTTCAGTCGGAAATAACTCGATTGGCGGCTGTGACTGGCA
Organism: Halictus ligatus; assembly: GCA_028454255.1. Classification (NCBI taxonomy): domain Eukaryota; kingdom Metazoa; phylum Arthropoda; class Insecta; order Hymenoptera; family Halictidae; genus Halictus; species Halictus ligatus. Next base: position 5,211,304 of record CM052129.1, read on the forward strand.
TTTAAAAATTTCGAGCGCACCACCGTCGGGACAATGAGGGTTCTAATCGCGGGGAATTTGTTCGCGACAAAAATGAGGATCGTGGGTATCGTATTTTGGGGAACACACCGCCCGGAAACGTAACCTGCGGGATTGTAATTCCCCTCGCGGCGGATCCGCATCGAGCTGTTTGCTCGTGCGTGTTGCATATTCATGCGATGACCGGTAGAAATTGTACCGGTCGTGCGGGAAATTCTGTAATAGACAGAGCTGTTGGCCAGAAACGGGGCGTCGGGCGAGCGGCGTGACGCTACGAACGATTCAATTTTCGTTTCTCCGCCGCTGCGACGCCCCCGACAGAATTCTTACGTTTCCGGCTCTGACGAGCGGAGTCACTCACGGATTCACCGACCCCCGTCTCGTTGAAGGAACCCGGGCTTCCCTGGGCTCCTGAAAAAATAAAATTCACTCGCGCGCCGGTGAGAACTCGACTACGAGAATGTCGAACATCCTTTCCCAGCCCGCGTTCCTCTACCGTAGAAACGACGATGGTCCTCGGAGTTGGAAAAAAAATTGCTTCGACCGTCTTTGATCCCTTTTAATCAAATGTGCGCACGTTGTTTTCACGAAACTTTTCGGTTTGCCACAAAAATCAAAAAGGTCCTTAACGAGATAAATCAGTACCGTTCTGGGGTTTTCCAGATTATTGTGAATATTCGGGTGATTTTTATTTAAAAAAATTATTTGCGAGAATCTTTTTGGCTATTTATAAAAATAAGGGGTCTTTAATGGACGAACAAAAGTAATCTTGAGGAGCCTGTATCTTTTCTAATTAAATAAATCAGCACCGTTTTTGTAAGGACTGATTTTTAAGGGATGGAGAACACTAACAACTATTGGTCGCTTTCAATAACAAGAAGAAACACCATGCCTATGAGGTTTCCTAATAATTTGTTAAAAAATAAACGGGTTCCAGAGGGATGAAAAAGTATTCATGTTTATGTGAACCTTCGATTCGTTTGAATAAAATAGGCGAACCTTGTTTCTCACGTGTTTGTGCTTAAAGCACAAATGGAATTTTGGCTCCGGGCCCTTGTAATTAATGCGGACAATTTTTATTTTCCATAAAGACCCGCAGTCCAGAAGCAAGTGATCCGAATATTGAAAGAAACGTTCAACTTCGGCCACGCTCGCGTATCTCCGCGTGCTTTCGGGAGCCCTTAGCATACAAGGTGTCGGCAAATCCCAGTTCGGTAACGAAGCGGGCAGATAACGAAATTATCGAGGGAACTTTAAGAAGCAGCGTCCGAACAATCACGGCCTCTTCGAAAACACAAACTGCTCGGCCCCGTGCTCGGAACTCGGAAAGTGTTGATTCGGCGAGGGTCCGGGTTTGCTAAATATCGCGTGCGCCGTGCTATTTCGCGTGGAACTGGCCTGGGGCCACTAGAGCCGCCCTCGCATTCACGGGCAACCCCTATCGGTGGAGTTTTCTGAAAATCGAGCTCTCGGGAGAACTTTCTTAATTATCGGCGGGATGCGCTATAAAGGGGGCAAGTTTCGGGCCGTGGAGAGGGGCAAGTGGGGGGTGGCGGAAGAGTTGGCAGAAAATGGTAGAAGAGGTTAGTTCGCTGGACAATCAACCCCCTGGCCGGTGACCGTGCGGGTTACGACCTCCCACCCCCTATCCTCGAGGACAGGGGGACGCCTCGAAATTAAAAAGGGGCCAAGAAAGCATCGTTGAAAAAAGAAAGGACACTTGGATCGCGAGGGGGTGAAGCGGGAGGGCGGTGAAATCTCGCGGCAGTCAGCATCCGTGAGGAATAGATCGGTTTGGTGGGGGTACATTATAATGAAATCGGTTTTCGCTTAGCGCGCTTTCAAGCGGCCTTTATTAAATCTGTGATTCCGCCGTTTTCCTTTCTCTCTTTCGTTTTTCACTCCCTCCAACCCCCGGGAGTTCTCCCTTTCCTCCATCGCCACTCTCCCCCGGAAGCCTCGTTCCCATCCCCCTTTTTTTTCATCTTTATTATTCCCGACTCCATTCCCGATGGACGACGGGGAGGAAAGAGGCCAACAGATCCTACGATCTGTCTTCCAGCCTCTCTACGCCCCTGAGAACCACCCCTCTTCGGAACGGGAACGCCGTGGCTCTCGTCTTCGGCAGGATCTTCGGGCGGATTTACAATGGGTATTCGTATTATACGTCCCAGCCTTTCGCCTGTTTCCCCGTAGGATTGTCGTCGGGAACGACTCGCCCGGAGCCACGGATATACGACTCGCCAAGGGAGATTGCGCGACCGACTCGCGATTTTTATGATCACCCGGCACGGAAATGGTCGCGGCAAAAATATAAGCACCCCTCTGGGAAGCGGCCTGTGACGAGGGAGACCCGCCACGGTCGCTGGTGATAACTTATTAAGAAGGAAAGACACCGAGAAAGCTGCACTCCGGGCTACCAGGATCGAGAATGCGCGAAGGAGTACTGTCGAGGTAACTCAACAAGCAATAATTTGATGCTGGTTGGTGGCTCAATGTTTTTCACGTTGTACGATAAAATATTTTTAACAGTTCATCAAACATTCGAAGTACGGTATGATGTTTTTCCATTTTCATTGCTTTTTAACACCACTACTGTGAATTCTCGATATATGTCAATAACACGGGTCTTGCCAGCGTCATTACACTCCTCAACGTCCGAGGCCTCTCGAGTACACCCTGCGGTAGTGGGGATGATTCCGCGACGTTTAGCATCCAGGCCTTGGCGACATATATAAAAAGAAATCTCTATGCATATTTTTGGGATAGTCTCGAAGTTCCAAGGGACTAAATTATTATTTGAACAGTCCAGCTAAAAAAAAATCGCAACAATCAAAAATTTGTAACAGGTAGTTGAGGCATAATATAGTGTATACGAAGAAGTACTAATACTTCGTGGAAGTATTTTTTCGAAATCTTAATAGCAAGAGTAGTATAGGCAGACAACAAATGTGATAGGTAGATAAAGTGTTGGAATTCGGCCTGTTAATTTGAGCCAGGATTTCGACGATTTCCTGTACACTGAGTCGCTGTTTCTGGCTTAGGCGATTTCGCGAGGACATCATAATCCTCAGCCGACTGAAAACGGCCGGTTTCCACAGCAATTTTCTAGCAAAAAGTCTCTCTCTCTCTCTCTTTCTGTCTCTGTTTCTCTGTGACGTACGCGGGAAAGTCGAGCCGATCGAATGTCGGCTCGTATATTGCGGGCCGAACAGGAAACAAACCGAAACAGCTAAGTATTGGCGGAACAACGAGGCCGCCGCTTATTGAATCCACGGATGATTTATGCATACCGGCCGGGCCGTTTGTCGCTTTCCAATTTGCACGGGAACCGGGCTCCCGGGGACGTGCAAATCATTTCCACCGGCGGCGCGGAAAAACTCTGGCGGAAATCGTGGCCCCGAACTCCAGACGGCGTTGCCACCGGTTTTTCCGAGGGATATGAAAACGTAGACTGATATCAAACGGCGGCTTAACAAACTTTTATTAAAATCGAATGGGAATCGATCGTCGAGGCCCCCACGTTCCTCACCCGACGACTCGACCCGCTTTTCCGGGTGCTTTTCGAAACTACCGCGCGACCATACGACTGCCAAATGACCCCGATACTTCCGGTCCCCGCACTAATTGATTTCCGGTGACGAATACTCCTTCGGACCCATTGCAATCATAAACTAACACGTTTTTTCCTGGGGGTTTGTAGGAACGTTCGAAATCGAGACACTTATCTTAATATTTCGTTTCTTGACGATTACGTTGATGTATAAAGTTCTATTGTTAGTGTGTTACTTGTTAATATTTTTTTATTTCTTCGGCCGTACAAAGATTAACATGAATTTTCAATCGTCAATCTTCAATCCTCTTTGTTGAAGATGTCTGATATTGAGACACTTATCTAGAACAGTGTACCGTTCGTTGAAGATTATGTTAGTATGTGAAGTTGTTTCGTAGTGTCGTAGTGGCACGAATCTATGAATATCGTTCGAAGAATATAGACATGACGTGTCTGACAGATCAACTTTTTCTATTTAATAAAATCCGACGGTGTTGATTAATATTTGATAACGCCTGACGATACATCGTGTACAATTTTACGGAACAAGATCTTAACGTATATAAATCTAATACGTATTTCTCCAAGTTCGTAGTATTAGCTACTTAAAATTTTATCGAACAAAATTCCGAAGTACATTAATTGATACCGAATTGATTATTGATACTGAAGTTATTAATGTTTGATTCTACTTAATATTGCAGTACTACCTAATTAAAATTTTATCGAAGAAAATTCGGAAGTATATTATTTCGTAGGGTGGCAATATTAACCGAGCACGGACACAAATTATAATTTCACCGTCGTTCGAAAAATGCTCGACAGACTCCTCGGGGTAAAGGAAGTACGTAAATCGATTTAGCGAGTCCTCGACATCAAATTAACCTGTTAACGCGTCTCAGGATCTGCATAGGACGCAGCTCTCGCTGCAGGCACGTTGCGGGGCTGCGTCGGTGCATTTCGCACACACCGTTGCGACGAAGCGGTCGCGTGCACGCTGGAGCCAACGGTGTCTTCGTCGGTCTTGATTTAATGGAAAGCGAAGCAGCCCCGACATTTACCTTTGTCGTTATCATCGCACTCCCCCGCTTTTCGGTGTCTTCGCGAAACGATCCACCCCCCTTTCCCTGTCGTCTCTTGTATCCAACGAGAATCCTTTGTTTAACTCCTCTTGCGCGAGTCCTCGACACGTTCCAGTCTCAGCCCCCCCCTCCCCCAATCCCAGCGTGAGCCAACAGTCTACACCGGATTAGTTCCAAACACGTTCGGACCGAAAATACCGGAAACTTCGACCGCCTTGAATATTTCACGGTCCGCAACCCCTGAGGTGTACCTCGAGCGGCGTGTTGCAGGTTTCCGGATGTCCCAGAGTCGATTGCGCACAGGCTGCCAGGGTGCTTCGACCTTGTTTCACCTCAAAACGAGTCAACTTCCCCGACAACGCTGTCGTGATCTCCGTGCGCGTGGCGGAACGGAAAATGACCGAAGAGGACGCGTTCGGTTCGCTGTAGTCGAAGTGTGCTCGATCACGTGGTGAATTAAGGAGAAGGCAGTCTTTGAGGTCGAAAGATCGAAATTTTGTCACTTCTTTATCCAATAGTACACAAGGTACGGTGTCAGAATTTATAAATAAAGCAATTTTCCGAGTGCTGCGAGTGGGGGAAAAATGATCGCAGTGTGCCCTCTCGTGTAAAATCACGTTCTTCGTGTCCTCTTCTCTCAGTAACCATTTCACCGACCGAGCTGAAATCTTGTATGCATTTACTACGAAAGGTGATATTTAGTTTAGGCTAAAACTTTTTTCCAATTTGGCCCACAACCGGATCGGCACCGTCATATAGATTGCAGGTAAGAGTGCAAAAATTATATTAGATTATAGAATTTTTTCGAGTCGGTATTTCAAGATTCTCCTCGGTAGAAATATACATCTACTATGGTACTAGATGCTCAAGAAATTTGAAGTTTGTAGCTACAGTAGATTCTCAGATAGAAATAAAATCATCGATTCTATCTCACCAGCGTACTTACTAATGACTGTACTCTATAGGAACTGAATATTTATTAAATCAAGAAGTATAAAATATCTCCCTTAATCTATTACTCTTGCGATAAGAATTAAATTATGGTTTCAAGATTTGCCCCGAATTTTCAGTGAACACGGTGGTCCAACGAAACCGAATTCACCCTTATTAAATAAAGGAGTGCAATATTTCTCTCTTTGTCTCTTAATCTCGTGACAAGAATTAAATTACGGACTCAGGATTCCACTTGCCCTGAATTTCTAATAAACACCGTAGAGCGAGGAAAACGAATTCTTATTTGTTGAATCAAGGAGTGCAAAAGTTCTCCCTCGATCAATAAATTATGGACACGAGATTCCACTTGCTCGAAATTTTCAATAAACACAGTAGTCCAAATTGAATTGTCGCAGGCAGTAATAAACTTTTCGACCGATTTTGCCGAGATTAAATCGTAGATTCAAGCTCACGTCTGGGCGGATTTTTAATGAATTCGCCTCGGAAGAACCGACAAATTTTTGCTTATTAAACCGGGAGGAGCCCCAAGGAGTTGGTCGAGCGTTTTTATTTTTCTTGACGAGAACCGGGAAACTTCTCTTTAACGACTCTCGCGCGCCATTACCGGCGATCAGGCCTGCGCTTAATTCAGCCTGGGCCGGAGAATGCTCGGCGCTATCAATTATTTTTCTCGTCTCGTTCAATTCGGCGCGGCGGGTTGGGACGTTAAAGAATTCGCCGGGGCCTCCGCCGGCAAATGGAATCGTCGTCGAAAAGGATCATTCGCGATCCCGGCCCGCCGCACCGCGCGTTCATTGTTAATCAAGTTTAATGAACGCGTTAACGAAGCTGAGTGCACGGGCCGCTGGGCTGTGCACAATGCTGGATACCATCTAGCATTCCTGGAAGCGCGTAATCGCTTTAATCTTTCTACTGCATTAAATAATCCGAATTGCCCTGTATTTCTCATTTTACCGCTGCGATGCATAGAGCCGAACTTGCGGCTAACGGGAAAGGGGAGGGCAGAGTCTTCGGATCGTTTGAACATTATAATGCACGATCCACGAGCAATGTTGAATCGCTGGCGCACCTTATATCTGAAGACGGAATTTCGGGGGAAAATGTCTGGATCGGGTTAGAATCCGGGACGGAATACCAAAGAAAATTCCGTCGAAACGATTTAAACCGTTGTAAAGTAGCCGGGGATTATGGTAATGCTGTATCACGTTGATTATTCATAACGAAATTCGGTGTCCCCGTGCTTTAAATACTCGGAGAAAGGGTAATCCACCAGCCTGTGGAATCGATGGCGCGGCAGCTAGGTAGCCAGGCTCCCACCAGAACGACCAGGGTTCGAAACCCAGTTGACACAATTTCCATTTTCCATTAGTACTAAATTATTAATTGCGCCCTGAAGTAGTGTAAGTGCGAATTTCGAGCAGTGGCCGTGTTCTACAACGCTGTTACATAATTTATAAATAATTAATTGTTGGTAGATCGATAATCGGAACTGCGAGATTCTAGGAATGTTATCAATGCGGTTAGGGGCTGTGGTGGTGGTGTTTAGTCAAACAGAAACTCGTTCATATCTAATGAAGAAGATTTCAGAAGTGCATATTCAAAAAGAAGCGACAAAAAATATATGGGTATAAAAATTGCAACGCGAAAATGATTAAAAAGTAGTAAAAAGAATTACAGGACTGTTTCAGCGACTACCACAATAAAACTTTCGACGTGGGGGTGGTATCTCTCAGTAAAAAATTGTGTACGTGTTCTGATAAAAAACAAGATTAAAAAAGGGAATATTAATATCAAAAAGTTACCGTACAGATATATAGAGTAAAACAAGTAATCGTAGAACTGGAACAGTGTCTCAATATAGTTCCCCAAAAGCTTCAGATGCGGGAATATTTTCCAATAAAAGATTGAGAGTGCGTATGAAAAAGTAGTAAAAAGGAAATATCAGTATAAAAAAAAATTGCAGAGCGAAAATGATTAAAAAGTAATTGTATAGGGTTGCATCAGTGGCAGATACCAGTCCAATAGAAGCTTCCGATAGGTGTGTCTCGCAATAAGAGAGATAGGAGCGGCAATAAAACTGTCATAAAAAAGTTGAACTGTAAAAAAGTCGATAGTGACGCTACAAAATATCGTTGGACAATCTGTAGTGAAAATTGGTATAAATACAAAGCTGTAGTTGTACCATTATTACTACCAACAACTCCCATACACCGCTTCAAGACAGTCATTTATCAGTATCAACAAAAGATCGGTTGGAACGTATTAAAGAAGCGATAAAAATAATTATTAAAATTCGCGTGTGTCGCTCTAAAGTGTTTATACAGTAGTGTGTGGCAACCGGATAACATATCAAATGGTCTTCAGAAGCAATAAAACGTCGCTTCGATGAGACGCCGGTATTATAAAAGCTTGCTAGAAAAATGGGATCGCAATAAAACGATATGGAGATATTAGACGAGGTATAAAAGATGCATGAAAAATATCGAAACAAAACGAGCCGGTGATAAAAATCGATTACTCCGGGATTCCGCGTTCCTTTCATAGCCGGGAATCGCGGAATAAAACCGATTTCGCTCGAACGATCGGGCGTATCACGATGCGAATTCGCCGCAGCCAGAAATTTTTCGGCGGTTCCGCGGACGCGAGACGCGGATGACCGCGTGATTAATAATTGCTGGACGCGGGAACCGATTCATCGGGAGCCACTTTCGCCGAAACAATGGCTGGTGTCGTGTGCTTTTCCGCAGCAGTTTTCGTTCGGTTTCCCATGCACGTAACGAATACGTGACGCGGCGGGAACTGTCGGAATCGTTAGCGGTCTCGGCATCGACGGCGGCTGCTGTAACTCGAGCCTGTTACATCGATTTTCAATAATTCCTCGCCCCGCGGCGAAGAAAACATCGATCGGCAACGTTACATATCGCCATTAAAACATCCGCGACGACCAGTCCCGCTTTTGATTCAGACCGTCTACGGCCGTGTCAATCAATTTTCGTTTGTTTCTTTTACCGTGCTTAATGACGCTTGTCTGTCGAATTAATCACGGTCGTCCATGGACCGCGCAAAAACCCCAGTGCACCGGAAGAAGCTTGCGAAAGCACCCTTCGTGTACCGAGCTTTACCGACATTTTGGGACAGACGAAATATGGGTGATTATTCCTCGGAAATGAATAGAAAACGTCGGATGTTAACCCTTTGCACACGAAGCTCTTCCGACTCGAGAATTCAAACTTTTTTTCCCAGTCTGAAATATTTTTATATTGAATTCTTTTTCATTCAAATTCACAAGAAGTTGTTGAACGCGAACACATATAGAAATGTAATTTGTAAGTATTTTTAAAATTTTTGTCATATCAGATCCTTCTTTGATTCCTACGTTAATAGAAATCGTGCTGATCCAACTGTCACATTTGATAGTCAGGTAGGGATTGCAGATGAAGCCTGGCAGATCGAGCTATTTATAGGTGGATCATCAATGGAATAAATGATCCAGTCTCCACTAAAATTTCTATTTTCAATTTTCCCGGCTTAAGAAGTTCCCGAGCAATCTTGCGAGTGAATTAATCGCGAGGGCTGAATGGATCCAGGAAGCAATGGTTCAGTGAAAGATCCCGGGGAGGGAAGGGTGTTCGCGTTGCTCGCGAAGGGCAATAACTCCTCGGAATCGTGGGTCTTCGTGGAGGTAGCAGGGCTAAAAACAGAAATCGCGTAATAAGTCGGCGTTATCGAAGTTGTCTGGGCCGCTGGCACGCTGGGAGGGCGGGGTGGGCTTGATAGCTAATAAAACGGGGACATCGAGGGATATTAAAAGTCTCATCAAAGGTGCAAAGACGCCGAGAATCACGGCTCCGTTGGCCAGATAAACCGCGGGGAACGGGGCCGAAGTGGGAATTAATCAGTTAGTTAGAAACTCGGCCGACATTAAAACCCCATCACGTCCTACGGCGAAGTAACTGGGACAGCTAGTTACCTTTAATAACTGTCCCCCCTCTCCCCTTCCCCACCATTTCCCGGTCGCATAGTTGCCGTCGACGGGGTAAAAACGTCTCTCCTTTCCCCGGAATTTTATCGACCATTCGAAAACCTCGCCGTTCTTCTTTTTCGACCGCCGGAAGACCGTTCCAACAATGGAGTAATTCACCGATTCCGCGCGACAACGTGCGACAATGTCAGCGGTTTCAAAGTCCGGCACGGATATATCGCTTCGAACGTCAGCGTACTGGGATCGCGAGCCGTGTGTCGTTGCCTCGCGATGCGAGCTTGGAAAGTCGATCCTATCGACTTGTAGATACCTTGTCGCGGTAGCAGCTCCACCAGAAATATCGACCACCCACTGTAACGCCGACCGATCGAACCAACCGAGAAAACTTTTCGGGAAACGTTTTTCTATGAGATACAGCGTGCTTCTCCAAGACAATATGAGACGAAAATGAGGAATAAAAAAATTGCGATTTCGGCTTCATTTTTTAGTTATCATCAATTAAAGATCCGCCTAAGATGCGGCAACCCGACCAGCAGTACGTTGCTTACGTCGTAATGACTGTTGGCCGGGTTGCCGCGTTTTAGGCTGATTTAGAATTGTTAATAGCTCAAGAATGAAGCAGAAATCACAATTTTTTTACTCTTCATTTTCGTCTTGTATTGTCATGGAGGACCATCACAAAACAGATCAATTTCCTCACGCGTTCCACCACGGAGCAATCAAACTTATCTTCCGGCGACGCGATACCGTTCAGAGGTTAAACCTCGGAATTATGTCACCGACTGGCAACGCGTTAATGGCCTCGTGTCTGGCTGGCGGTCGAACCCGTTCCATTTTGCAAGGACATCGTTCCGCAAAAAGCTTGCGTTGTACGCGAGCCTCTTAAGAGGATAATGCTCGGGCAGGCCGATGTTATCGCCGCGTCGTTAATGCCCATCAAGCAAAACCGTGCTTAATAACACAGTCTGCTGGCCACACGGCCCCGCCGGTAGAAAAGAATCGTCTAATGGTGTAATTAAGAAATTCCATGCGAAAACGCGGCGGTTTCAAGGCGCGGCGACCGGTCGGCCGACTATTTACGCGCACTCCGTGCAAGTTTTCGCGTCTGAGCTTTTTGCCCTGTTCCCGTGGGGATGAGGGAGACGGGGCTGACGGTCACCGAACGAAGCCGGGTCGCTTGAAGTCGAGCTCTGAAACTCGGCGAAGACAGAATGGAAGGAGGTTTTTAACGAATTCTTTGCGGAACTTTGTTCCGGACGCTTTTCAAAATGCCCTCCCCCTGTTTTTCTTTTCTTGAGTTTCCGACCCGCCCTCTCTCGATCCGGTCATTGTTCCCACAAAGCTCGCAGAACGCGGCCGAAACCCGCTATCGACGTTTATTAGACCGTTTTTTTTGTCCGTTGTAAAGACCGGATCGCGCACTGACTTTTTCAACCCGAATTTCTCGAGCTCCCTGAAACTGTTCCAGAAAATATCGCAGGAAATATATCCTGGCGCTCGTAGAGTCCCGGTGATAGTGGAAAAAGAATCTCAGCTAATCTTTGTTTACGTTCTCGCTGCATTGTGTTTACATTGTTGCGCTCCCCGAGATATATGCATCGAATCTGCTCGTTGATATTAATGAAACACGACGAGTATTTTCAGTTTTACGGTCTTTCCCCGGTAATCTATGGTCGTCGCTATGCATTGTTGTCTACTGTATTATACGATGCTTCGGGGATTTAGATGAAATAAACGTTTTGTAAAGTGTCCTTCATTGGATGTGGCCATTGTGGACGGTATCGCGACTATTGTTGGAAATATTATGTTGAAAATGTAGAACAGAAGTTCTTTGCACGATGCTTCTTCTGCACATAGGATTTTTAGCTCGGTGTTTCTGGTTGTGTGGATAGTGGTTACAATAAACGTACGTTATTGGAATAGATTTTATTTTTGCTACCGTGGTCTAACATGTGAACATTCATTTTTTTACTCATGTTCTTTTACGAAGTGCCGTTTTCGTAATCTGTGTCATCATTGGTTAATCATTCCATTTTGAATTTTGGGAAAAAAATTATTGTGTATTTTTAGTTAGACTTGCAAACTAACCAATAGACAGAGGTTGTTTATGCAAAATAAAAATTTTTTGCTTGAAGTGCATCAAACTAGAGAGACATAGAAATTCGTCTGACGCGTCTGATTAAAACCAACTAACTCTACTTCCTGCATACACTCAAGCCCACGATCTTTAAACTCGAATTTCTCGGAAATGAGCCGTCAAACGAAAAAATGTTATGTCTTCCTTTAGATTTATTTTTACACGTCGAAGGCCCTCGAAGGAACGCTCCGGAACATTTTAACTCGCTTTGTTCGATTACTACACCGTGTCTGACTGCGGCCCGCTAATTCTACTCGCAGTAGCCGTTGGCGACGGCGCATTCTGTGCGTTCGATCGATCTCGGTCTGCTCTCACCGGGAACTTAAGTCAAATTGCTATACCGCGAGCCATTACCGCAAGTAGAAATGACCGGTATTAGTCAGACACGAGCGCTAAACGATTACCGGAGCAGCGATAGTTGTTCGTTCGGTCGGGAGCGGCGTTCAATTACATCGATAGGGGATCTTCTACGTTGAAGAAAGAAAGGCCCCCCACCCCGGTAGCCGAGGGATTAAAGATTCAACTGACCGACGCATTCGGATCCCCCGAACACGGGCAAAGATGAATTTCGGTGGCAATATGCATTCACGTCAAAGTGTACGCAGCTTCCGCCGCAGGGAGATACATCAGGCTATTGAACGAACGAACCCTCTGGCCAACTTTCCAACCACTCCGGCAGCGTCACCCGCATTGATGCCCTCCTCCCTCCTCCACCAGTTCAAAGGGAAAACGACCTTGAAGCTCTGGGAACCGGGAATTTCGCCGATCCATTCCCCTCGAACTAGTCAGATTTTAAAAGAACTCCCGATCACTGCCAAAAGCTACGTTCGCCATGGAATAATCAAGAAAAGACCTTGATGTCTCCGGACAGGAAATTTCGCGAGAACCGGACCCCCATGGCGATTCGAACGCACGCGAATTCGTCTGTGCACGCGATTTTACCATCGAGTCTAGCGAACACAATCAAACGCAAACTCAATGGAAGTTTGAGAAACTTTTCGTCCACTTTGTCATTCGTACACTTTCCCGTGAACTTTTTAACGTTAGGACCTTAATTAGCTTTTAAACGGTTACAGCATATTCCGCTGAATTCTTTCGTGATGACACGGAAGCGGAAAATTACGCGTTCGGTACCCGCTTATCAAAAGAAGCGCAAACATTTGAATATTCATACAACTTTTCAGTCCACGCGGTTTTCAAAAGAATCCGCAGCGGAGCCGCGGTCAGAAGTTGGATTTTCCGAGGAATGGTAATCGGAAGTCTTTGAAACCGCGGAACTGAAAATTCAGTGGTTTCAGACCAGTGTGCTGAAAGATAATATATTTCTTGAAAGGCTAATGAACTTTCCGATCTCGTTTCCGCCGAGTTAGAATATCGACAGAAATTACAAATCGAGAACGAATTTCCTATATTGAAAAAGGTGTTCAATAATCGGACCTTAATTTTGCAGAAAATATAATTTTCTTGCAATCCAAAAGGAACGCGTCGGAATTTAATGTATTCGGTCGAAGTTATCGAAAGGTAATGAACAGCCATAAGCCAGCCCTCCGTTAATTCCGATCCAACCGCCGCGGAGCGACTGATAAACAACCCTCGAACTACCCCCGTATTCTCATTAGCGAGACGGTGTAAAATTTCAGACGTCATCGGACTCGTTCCGCGTAATGAGGCTTTAGGATCGAGCCCATTCGCGCCGGCAAGAGTCGAAAATCAATAAGAAGGGCGGAGGAAAAACGAAAAGAGGAAAAGAAACGCCGATGATCCATTCAACGAACCTGAGACCGAGTAACGAGCCGTTTGCGGCGATTCCCCCTTAACCAGATATAGATTTCCTATATTTTCGCCAGCTTTTCTGTCGCGGACGGCCGCCATTGCGTGGACTGTTTTCGAACGATTGTTCACCGGCGAAAAATCGGTGATCGATTAATCGCGATTTCGGGCCACCGCGAACGATCCACTGACCTCGAGCCGGACGCAAACTGCTTGAGAAATGGTCGAATCGATTCTCTTCTGAATCGAATGATGCGGCGAGTTATTTAACGTTCGAGCTGGTGGCAGAAAAATTGTTCCTGATTTTTCATCCGGTGTTCCGGCACTTCCGACCAACAATTGACTAATGCATACGTCTAAGTGGAAATAGTAGGTACATGTCAGACAGTGCAATCAATTTTTCTTTCTTAAAGAAGACTGTAATATGCAAGAAAAATATAATGTTGATTTATTTCCGAATGAATTATTAATTCTTCTTCTTATTATTAAGACTTATTTTTATTAGTGCATCATTGTTTAAAAATTCCCCAAATTAGCCAGGTCTTTACAGCATGTCTGTCGTTACGTTGTCTGACCATGCACTGGGCACGATCACTGAGATTATATCAAATCGTATAAAAATTCTGGAGGGAGCTGTTCCGCGGAGTGAGACAAGCGAGAAATCAGTTCTGAAGCGCATCGCGTACTGTTCCATTCGGATACAATCGTTCCATCTGGTTGAATCGATTTGTTTGAAGTCGACTGTGCCTCTTCGTTCGGCGTTACAACGCGAGCGGCGTCGTCGAAGAAATCGGGGGAAAAGGCCGGTTTTCCCAGCAGCATTATCATCGAAATCGAGCAGAGACGGGCGTTAGGAACAAGGCCGGCTCCTTCGCGGGATTATCATTTAAATTGACAATCGATGCTCGTCCAGGATTATTTGTATTCGACCCTTCTCTACCCTTTTCTGTACACCGTTCTTCCCAGCACCCCACTCTTGCTCGCCGCCTTTTCCCCTTTATGTGTTGCGGGGCCGCTGACCGTGTATTTATTCCGTGTCCCGTTCGATTAGATGTTATTGGGACCGGAATTTATCGACAGAGTTTCTAAAATTGACAGAGAGGGTGCGAGAGATAACAAACCCTTGGTACTCCGTCCCTTTAAGCCGAATTTTTCTTTAACAAAACTCGACGCAATTTTCTTTCTTTTATGAAAAGTGTGACACACTAAAAATAGTCAAGAACCATTTACTGTAGTGACAATATTTTTATTATGAAATAAATACTTTAGTATGTAGAGTATTTTAATGTTCCATTATCCTATTTAAATTTAATATTAAATTTTCACTGAAAATGTCATGTTTAAGACAGTTTTAAATTATTACACTTAGGAAGATGTCGTCGTATGAATTTTTGTTGAATGTTTGTGTTAACCGAATTTTGCGCAGCTTCTGCTCGCTTGCATTCACGCAGATTGCTAACCGAATTAGTATTTTTCTTGCCAGGACTTACTATGAATGTGTAATTGTAGATCCGAAATGACAACGACTGTAGCACAATACTGACATCGCTGTAAATATGCGCGTGCCATGCACTTTTGGGACGATGCAATAAATATTTTCACAGTGTACATACTCCCGTTAGTTTCGCAACAAAGTTGGGCCAAATATCCCAGCAGTCTTTCCGAAAGTTTACCCGGAACGTATTGTCCCGTTATTCTTGACGCGGTTAACATACTTTCGCAGAACAGCTGTACTGAAACCGTTGTTACTATTCATGAAATATTTGTCTCAGATATCGGATACTTTCCCGGATACGCAGTAATTCATTGAAAAGCGCAACGAAATAAATAACACAACCTGACATGGAAATCCATCATTTGCTTGACACGAATATTTATACCGATCTACTTTTTCTCGACCAATTCAGCGAAACCGAAGTGCAGCAAACAAATACATAGAGGTGGACATCCTATTAATCGTAAACTAAGAGTAAATATGAGAATAATGTTACTATAAAAGTAGCTGGATTTTCTCCCAAAAATTATTACGTACGATTCAGGATAATGTTTTTATAAATTGTAGAGAGTCTTTCATTGGTTTTCTATGGCCTTTCCACAGTCCGGTTACTGGAACCGCTCTCATTGTCCCCATGATCGTCATTTGTCAATAGAAGGCCGATGATACAGCATGTTCATTCTTTTCGAAACACGGCCAGACGAATCGCCACTGTCCCACTGACTGCTCCTTTTTCCATCCCCCTTGGCTTAGCTGTCCCCGTCAAAGGGTTGGTTTTCCAATTAACTGTGAAAGGGGTGGTCCCGTTACCGGGTGGCCAGCGTATACACATGACAAAGCCACTGTTTCGCGCTTCTATGCTCACGATACCGAAGCAAATCTGAGCTCGAGTGGCTCCGTCGGGACTCGTAGCATTTGATCTGGTTATATAATCTCGCTGCTAAATTCCTTTGCCGCCCCCGTGCGCCCTCCTTTTCCCTCCCTACGTTCCTCGACGTGGTGCCTCTTCTGTTATTGGCTCACCTCGAATATTATTTCATAGAGATTGCCTCGGATCTGCATCCAACAGCCCGGTATTGGATTTGAGCGGCACATGGTGTACCGAAATAATTTCCCAATTAAAAGTGGATCTAGATTCACTAATATATATTCGACAGCGTTCAGTACAAATTTTGTGTTTAAATTCATTCAAATTCATTTCAATTCATTATTACTCGATCATTTATTCAGAGATATTTTCTATCAACCTCAAGACTGATCAATCGATACTTAGAAGTATCTTTTAATTCGTTATCTACCGAGGGAAGAATTATTTATTTAAAGTATTCCGCTTCTCCATCAATTATATTAATATTCTATTTCGAGTGTGATTCGAACGACTTCGCACCGGGATTTAAATCTTCTTCATCAAAAATATTCAATCGCTTGGGACAATTGTTCGCTATATTCTATAGTTCTCTAAGAACGAAGAAAGGAAAAATTAAAAACGCAATCTCGTTTTACCTTGGACACGTTCATTTTTATTCGCCAACTGTACCTTGCACAAAATTTCGAGCGCTCTGCTAGCTTTTTCACGAGCAATTCAAAGACACGCGAGAATATCCTCGTATAGCGAGGGACGTTCTTTAAAACCATGCTGGACACGCGGGCAACGCGGACGTCGCGTTAAGATCTGCTTAGTTTTCGTTGCGACACGGTGCGAGCGAACAACTCATTTGGTAGAACGAAAATTGGCGAACGTTATAAAGCTTCCCAGGGAAATTTCGCGACAATTCGATGTCCTATAAACGGGAAGCCGAGCGCAAGAAGAGCAGCGGAATTTATTGTTATTGCGGGGGGCGATACCGCGAGAAATTCGTGTTCCCCGAAGATCCGGGCCATGCGTATTAAACGGGCCGCAATTCCGGGCGAGAGGGTCGCTCTAAAACAGACGAAGCGTGTTCCCTCCCGAATGAAATTGGCGATCCAGCGGTTTTTGATAGCCAATTAATGGGCCTTCTTTTAGGCGAACGGACGACCGTGTGCACCGGAAACGCGATCGTTGTACCATTCGAAAATTCATCAAAAGCTCGAGTAGCTATCTGTACTCGGCAGTGTTCCACGAATATGCGATTTCGCACGGAAACGACGCGAATAAATTCGTCGTTGGCAACGGACAGAGTTGCCTGGGAGTTTTAACCAGCAATTCTCCGCAACGGTTCGGCAGCCTGTACTCCCTGTCGCGGGGAGAAAGAGAGAGAGAGAGAGAGAGAGGGAGTTTAATAATTAATGACGTTCAGGAACATTCTTCCGTGAGGGACGAATTCTTCGGTCGAGCGGGAATCGATAACGGTTGTGTGTTCGGCCTGGTTTCTGCGAATTAACCGGGACCCGGAGGCCGGAATTATTATCGTGGAAATGTTTTGTCGTTTTTCAAGAGTCGTTTGGCCCGGCTCTGTGTCGTACACGTACCCGTGCTCGAAACGCGCGGCCGGCACAAAGAAGACGATGCCGCTGCTGCTAGCTGCCGCGCAAAAAACCGAATGAAAAGAGTCCAATGAAACTTGCCTTTCTACGGAGCCGCGTTTGCCAGGGGGGAATTGCAGCGGACGATTCCGCGGCGCGACGCAGCGGTTACGACCGAATACCAGTTGAATGCGTTTGTCTCCGGAATAATTTCGCGCGATAAGTGGATATCGTGCTGCCGGCTGCGTTCACGGCGAGTGGAAACTGTGCGCCACGGTCAGACGCGTTACTGAATCGTATTAAAAAATATTTACGCTTATCTGCCGCCATTGTAACGGCAGCGGAACTCGCGAACGTCACCGTTTTAACGATGGTTTAATTTTTGCGCGGAATGCATGGGCGAGTGGAAACTGTGTGCCCATGCTCAGACACATTATTAAGTCGCATTAAAAAAATATTTACGCTTTTATCCGCCACCATTGTAACTGGGTCGGAATTTCTGTATGTCATGACTGTAATGACGCTTTAATTTTTCCGCGAAACAAGGGTGCTAGTAGAAACGGCGTGCCATGGTCGGACACGTTACTTTATCTCGAAAGATACTTATGCACGCTTTCTATCATTGTAATTGTGGGAAAAGTTGTAAATCCCACAGTGTTAACGTTGGTTCAACTTTTTGGTTAGACACTCGGTGCAAGTAGAAACTCCGTGTTATGTTCAGACACACTGCTAAGCAGCACGAAACAAATGTATGCGTGTATCTGTCACCGTTGTAACTGCGTGGGAACTTGTGTATGTCAGAGCCGTAATGGTGGTTTAATTTTTGTGTGAAATGAGGGTGCTAGTGGGAACGGTGTGCCATGGTCACACACGTTACTGCAACTTATTCAAAAACATGCTTGCTTTTTATCACTGTAATTGTGCAAGCAGTTGTAAAAGCCACGGTGATAATGCTAGTTTAACTTCTTCTGTAGGAACTTGGTGCAAGTAGAAACAATGTACCATGGTGAAACACATAATCGTATTACAAAAATATATATGTTCCGTTACTCTTTGTTTGAGAATTATTGTATGAGAACTTAATAATTCCGACGATTGTCCATGATTTCGTACAAGAGAGAAGTGTAAGTAGAAACAACAGGCAATGGTCAGACACAGACGGAATCCCATTAAAGAGCATGTGAACGCGCAATCGGTGGTTCTAGTATTGTGCTTGCATAGCAATTGTTCACGGGGGAAGAACGATTTCTTTGGAACAAAAATAATTTCGACCGAGTATAGATAGCGGCGCGCGGCCGATTTCTTTGAAAAGTTTGAAAGGCACTTTTTCTGGCAGACTTTGAGCACAGTTTTCCGACCAACTACGGGGGCTCCGCTTTGTTGCTGGGAATTATTCACTTTGAAGGATATATTACCCCCGTTACTTTCCGTCAAAGAACAGAGGAAAAACCCCCGCCCCCGGCCAATATTGTTATAAAGACGTTTCATTTATGTTCGCGACGGGTTCGAAAGTTTCCCGAAGGTTGCGTCGGTGATTAAATTTTTCAAGAAAAGCTTATGGCCGGCTTCATCTTCAAAAGGCGGGTTACCGCAGTTCAAATATTAAATACCTGGACAAAAGTATATATTCGTGTGCTCGTTTCGACAATTACATGACCGGGAGAAGCCACGGAACGGTCCTCGTTTAACGAGGAAGGAAAATATTATTCTGCCGAGCTTCAGCGAAACTCGCCTCCCGAAATGAAACACGAAAAGCCGTTCGAGCGAGAGTTCCATTCTCACGTTGTCGCATAACATTGTCCACTCTTGCGGATCAGCAACTCTTTGAAATTTTTTCTTCGCCGTACGACTGGCCGGAAGGCGATTAAATTGGCGAGCTTTCTAAGTAATTCCGTACGAATGCGCGAGAGATGCAACGTACTCTTTACGAACGGCGCTCCCCTGCGTTGCGTGATACTCGCGAAACACCCGCCTAAAAATTCTTCACGGTCCATTAAATCTCATTAAAAGACAACTATTTTCCTTTCGAGGCGACCGGTCGACAGTTTAATCTGCTTTTGTGCTGTACTATTAAGCCAAGTCTAATCCGACTGTAGAAAAGTCGCGAGGCAAAGAGAGAGAGAGAGAGGAAGAGGAAGAGAGAGAGAGAGAGAGAGAGAGAGAGAGAGAGAGAGAGAGCGGGGCAATCGATAACGGTTTCGATTCGTCGAAGAAGGAGCACGCAGAAGAAACCTCCGTCCTGGAATTGCGTTCTCGCGTGCGGCCGAGCGTCGGCATGCTCGCAGTCACCGCGTGCCAGGCATCGAAATAATTCGAAAAACGAACGGCTTTCCACGATCCGCGAACATTAGGGGAGACCGCCGCGATCGTTTCGGAGCCGTTGGCCCATCCGGGGGACGACGGGATCTCTTGAAAAATACGGCCAAGAAACTGTGTCAGTGTTGAAAGCGTAATGGACTCGGCGGACCGCACGGAATATTTTTATTTCCTACGTTGCGTGTAATAATCTGGCATCACGCGACCCGACCGACCCGCGTCTGTCCCCTCAGTATGCTCGAAACCGTATGGAACTGTCGGACGACCGGAGTCGTCGGGGCCATTTTTATTCCGTGTTCTCGAGATTGAGGGCCAACACGGACATTCCCGTCGACGATGGTGTAAGACTTGGCGGAGAAGATAGGGGCTCGAGTCAGGAAACTTTGAATTCAAGAACTTGCAAGCACAGTGGTGGCACACTGGCTTCAGTCATTTTAAATGGTGGCTCTCATTGGGGCATGGAAGGCGTAAAAGCAGGGGATATGTGCAGAAGCTAGTGGTGCGAGTCAAGCATTGGTCGATCTTTGAAGTTTCGAAGTTTGTCGCACAGAAATAGCATCGGAGTTTTTAATTATTAAGCATGACTTTTTCGCTGCAGTAAGTGCCGCAGGCATAAGTCAACTTTCAGAATTGCAAACGTTAGAGGAACGAGATTATCTATAATTTTTTCAATCTTGAACGATTTTAATGAGAATGTAGTGAGACTGTAAATTATGCAGAAAGGTGAAAGGTAGCAGTTATGAGTCATTGGTGAACCTTTGAGGTTGTGAAGTTTGCACTACGGAAATAGCAGCGGAGCTTTAAATTATTAAGAGTCACTTCTGTTGCAGTAAGCGGTGCTGGTTGTGCATCGGCGAACCTCGAAAATTGCAAACTTTAGAGGCACAGTACTTTCTACAATTTTTTCGAACAATTTTAATGCATATTTAGTGTAGTTGCAAAATATGCAGGAAGGTGAAAAAGGTATTATTATAAATCAACCATTGATAATGCTTCTGATTCCGTAGCTACATTGTACAATTTTTCTACAAGTATAAATGTTTAAATTATCTGGAAGATAGAGCAAGAAGATCGCGCACTAACTTTCTTTTCGAAGAATAGAAAATTTCGTAAATTATAGGTGCATTTGGCGAGACTCTAAGTAGTCGGAACCAATGATTAATGATTCGTACAAGAGAGAAGAGGAAGTGTCTGATAACAGCGAGTCTCCGCAGAAAGGAGGAAAAGTCTTGTAACAGTATACCCCCCATTGGATGAAAAATTTTTAATTGATCCACTTATAGAGAAGTCAACGGTATAAATCAATTATTGATGGACCACTGGATCTCGCAATTTTATTCAACAAATTTTTGTGCTACTAAATATTAAAATTCTTTAAGGAATAATATAAAAATAAACTATACCAATATCCTCTTCGACGAAAAATGTAGTAAATGTTATTCACCTTTCTCTAATTAAAGTCTTCGAGTAGTTCAAATCGACGATCGCACTGTACAACTTTTGTGAATAAAAATCTAAATAATCTATTACAAAAAAGGGAAAGTTCACTTCAAATTTCTGTCTGAATATCATTGAAATCATTAAAATATTTTTAAATGGTCCACTCAGTAGTACATGTCGACCATCCATGGACATTTAAATTTTACAATTCAATTCCACAAATTCCTGTACCTCTAATTATTGAATTTATCCAAAGAAAGTAATTAAAATGAAATATATGAACTTTTATTTCGACAGATGTATAAGAAGTTTATCCAATAGACAACTTCGTCAAGTCCCTATATCGAGTCTTTTATATACTGGTTCCACTATAGAGTGGAAACCCATACATCAATCCCAACTAATCTCTCCCGGAAACAGAAAGCCTCTTTCACCGATTTACCAATGAACTCGATAAAACATTTCCGAATGGGACCGCCGATTCATTGACCCGTACCACTTGCCAGAACGAAGCACAAATCCACCGAAACTTCCCCACGGGCGAAAAATAGAGGGTCCAGCGGTTGCACCAGAAAACCGTTTGTCGTCGGTCAGATACTTTCCCAGGAAAACAAAAAAAAAAGAAGCAAAGAGTAGAAGAAGAAGATCTGACCGACCACGTAACTGCATCACGGACACATCTATCACGACCAATTCTTCCATTCCAGTCCTTCCAGCACTGCGGAAAATGAGAATTGCGGCACAAATAAAAATCCGTGTATTTCCTATCATTCTTAATGGACATTTCGAAACGATGCCTCAAAATTCATTGCACTGTTCACAAGCAAAGAGGAACCGAGGGACCAGCAGCGGCGGGGTTGTCAGCGTGGACCTAGGCCGTGTGCATCGGCCTTCACCTCGATCCTCCTTTGCCTCTAGGAAAGTGGAGAACTGCATTCACGCGGCTGCATAATTCACGCGCGATGCCCCACAGGGCACGTGTCGAGCGATCGATCACGTTTCTCGCGAGTCCGCGGAAGACGGGAATCCGTCGTACAGCGGTCACTATATCCTACGGATCCTGTAGAGTATCAGGTTTTACCTCCTTTCGGGCGATCCAAGGCTCCGGGTGTCACACAATGCTCCCTGGGTCGAGGTTTATCACAAATCACCGGTCACTTTGAACCAGAAAAAAAAATATGAAGAAAGACGATCGCGGGATTTTATGCGAGCGATCCAGCCCGTCGATCGCGAGCTGACATGAACCTCGAACCACGGTCAGATCCACGATCGCCGGTGCACGTGGTGCCGCGACGTGCGCCCACGCTAGACTGCCGCTCGCTCGGCCGTCTGACTCGTCGCTGACTCTCCCTACTGCGTGGTTGGCCGACCGGCTGGATGGCGGGGTGGATGGCTGACTGCATGGCAAGAGCAACCCTTTCCCTCGTCGCTCACACCCCCTCTTTCACAAACCCTGGTCTTCTTTCACGAGGCCGGGATACGTTGCAGTCACGCGTTTCCAGCCCGCTGGAGAAAAGTTCGAGCTTCGATCTGCTCGCGTCGACCCACCCTCCCTCCCCCCGGTTGCATACCCCCTCCCCCGCCAAACTCGCCCCCTTTACATCCCTCACCCCGTTCGTCGAGTCCTGCCTCACCGGGGATTCTACTTCCGTTGAGAGGATTTTCCTAGGGATTTTCTGTCCTGGGAGCTTCTCCTTCTTACCCTTGTTACGCCGAAACAACGCTCAGTTTCACGAGGAAAGCGGCAACTCACGACCGTAATTTCTTTTTTTTTTCCACGGGATTAGTGGTGTCTGATCCGGCGCAGACGAATCTACTGGACCGGCCGGCGACTCCTTGATTGTACGACACCGATGCACGGACGAGGGATTAATCGATCGATGATCGAACGATACGCGCGGCTACCGGCGATGGATTATTTCTGAGCTGGGCAGCTGATATATTTTTTTTTGTTTCGTTTCAACGGATGTTGCGAGTATGGGATTGCTGATCGTGTTTTGTGTCGGGAATTACTACCTCTGATTTACATACGTTCGAGATTTTATATTTGTACGGATGATTTATAGGGAATTATGTGCCGAGTGAATTTATTCATTCGATTACGTATTATGATGCTTAAAGATGTTTTTGTAGAAATTTATTAATTCGAGTAGACACTATTATTCCTGAAGATAATTTTATAGAAATTTATTCAGTGAATTTAGTTATATAGTTGCGTATACATTATCATGCAAATTTTGAAAAGCAACACGAAAATTGCTTTTATAATGTTCTAACCATTGTGTATTACTTTTGGAAAATTTTCCGGAGGAAGGACTAATTAAAAAATGAAAAATAGGAGGGATGATGGGTTTCTGAATATTACGCAGTGCGCCGCTGGTATGACTAACAACCTGCGCGAAATTAATTGGACTTCTCACACGCGAAATACGAAATCATGAATAGCATACGCACAGCTCCCTGCGAGAAAATTATTGATAGATGGTCTCTTTAATTTGTATTTCAGAGTCGGTATTCGGAAAAGTTTCTAATTAATTCATAAAATATTGAACAAAATTTATTTGCTGCGCTATTTTGGCATAATAACTCTGGAACGGTACATACACTGTTCTTCTTTGTTGAACTCAGCAAAATATTTTGTTACGAATTTTTGTTATTACAAAATAATTGAAGAAATGAATTCTATTTCACCTTTTATAGAAAATGAAATTGTGCAGACCCAAATGTGTTCAGTAGCCTAACTCGAGAACATTTTAATATATGTACACAGTCTTCTTTATATTTCCTAAGTGTACAATTCGCAAAAATTCTAGTGCCTTCGGAGAAATCAATATATCCCAAAAATTTGCACACCCCAACATGTAACACTCTCAGCTACCGTGTCCGACATTATTTTTCATAATTCGAAGGTATTTCAGAAGGAGCGGGAGAAGTAAGTGGAGGACGATGCGAAATGGAATCCTCTCTGGGGTGAAAAGCTTGAGGAATAGGATAACCTAAGGGTAGTTTACGACCTTGGTTTCACCTATGAATTTATTGGGGTCGAAGTTGTGACAAGCAGGTGTCCGGTTTAATATTTCCACCTCCGAATTTCGGGCACGTAGCCACAATAAGATCAACGTACATTTTCCCTGCTGACTCAGAACCTAGTCACCCTTACGTGAGAAACCAGAATATACAAAAAAAAAAGAAGAAAAAACAGTACCCCACACATCAATACTGAAGATTTATTACAAATGTTTTGGCATCCTTTTTATAAAAGTGTCCAGACATGAGGAAATACTTTTTGGCTATATTAACAAGTCTAGCAAGAAAGAATAATAAAAGAAAAACACAGAAAATGGGTATTCGATTTAGTAGACAAGAGTCGAAGAAGAATTTCGATAAATTAAAAATTTGACATCCTAAAAAATAAAACTTTCCTATAAAAATTCGCAGTCTAGTTATAGCAAATGGAGAAAATTTTTATTTTACAGAAAAATCGTTATTCTAGTTATAACAAATGTAGAAAATTTTTATTTCGTATTCGCAGCGTACGCAGGACCAGAGTCCTCGACGCTGACAAAAGAAGGAAAGCGCGAACAAATCGCGGCTCCGCAAAAGGTTAAATGGAACCTGGCAAATTTCGGGAGTACACATTGCGTCTCGGCGCGTACGCAGACTCTCGTCGGGTCGAGCTATCCGTCCTCGATGTCGATAGCAACATCTCCTCGACGAAGACGTTGTCTACAACCCCGTAGACCGGAGTGGCTGCCTCCTCCTATCCTGCCTCGATTATGTCTCCATCAAATTAGCCGGGGCTCGCAAAGGTGAAGCGACGAGGCGGATAGAGAGCGGGAAGTCGTACAATAGAAACCAGGCTGTCTCGCGCAACCGACTTCGTTCTACCCGCAATTCCCATTACTTTGAAGTCTCTCGCGGAAGGATATTTGCCTTTCTGCCTCTTGTCACTCAGCCTCTTTGTTATTCAGCGGGCTCCTTAGCGCTTTTCCACGAGGCCGCGCCGTAACTTTTGCGCCCGGTTAGCTGAAACCGCCACCACGGAAGAGCCGAGGAATCGTATCGATCAACGGGATCGTCGAAACTGTTGCTGAACCGGTGCCCTAACACCCTGTTCTCGTCTTACAATCGGCCCCGCAGGCCGGCTATCGCTCGATCGCCGCCCTTAAACACCGCCATCAAACTCAATCGTAACGGACGATTGCCCTCGGAATTAGAGGGAGTCGCGTTTAAACGATCACCTGCCTTTTCGCGGGACCATTCTAACGCTGATGAGACGCTCCGGGGCGCTCACCGACGATTTATTCGCCGAACAGCTGCACGAACTGCGTTTTAAGCACCCGTCTTGAAGCTCCAACGGCTGAGAAATGGCGCCGCGTCCGAGACCTGAGCGGCTTTCGGAATTTTCTGATGTGACACTGCGGCAGTTATGCGGTTGAAAGTTTTTGGCTAGCTCGCTGGACACTTAGAGAACCTGGACAAATTTCTTTCTCGCGGAAGAAATTATTTGTGGTCGAAATAAAAATTATTGTAGGGCACGTCTGTGGTGAGATTCCTGTTAGAACGAAAATTCAGCCACTGCCGGAGAAATAGCAACGATTCTGTCTTCTTGTGTATTTTATCTTCCTCCCTTGTGCAGAATTGTTAAACATTTTTTATATAGGCGACCGAATATTTAATTGAAATATATTGATTATACGTCAAAGTTTTATTCCTGCATCAAATTCAAGAGAACTGTCGTTCTTTTCACTGGCGTACTGTACGGAACTTCGGGAATAAACGTTCGGAAACACTCAAAGGTAATTAAAAATTATACAGCACTAAATATTCAATCCACATTAACGTTTCACATTTTAAGGTGACCGTACTCATAATTTTGCTGCGTCAAACAGATGACGATATTCCATTAACAACTCTTCAGTTAAAGTGCAGTAAAATTGACATTCAATTAACAGGAAATACTTATCTGCAACCGAACATTACATTAATTCCGCTGTAACGGGAAGTATAATTAAAACTCAATTCGGATGAAATTGCGCGAAATAGATTGGGATTAAATTCATCAACGTGCAAATGTAAGTCATTTTAATTAAAAACAGTGGTACAATTTTTAATTGAACGAATCTCAATGATGTATTGAACAATTCAATGAACGCTGAAAGTCATTAAAACACGTTTACTGTTTCTTAGGACTAGATTTACGGGAACCGCCAAAACGACGGTCTCTGGCATTCTTAATTCACAATTATCGAAATTGTACAGATGCACGAATGAAATTTATTTCCTCGGGTACACATTGTAAAAGAAATGACTAAAAATTTGGACAGATACATTTTCGTTATCTTTATAAAGTGCTGCAGTACCCCGTAAACCCAGTGTTAAACAAATATTGAGGAACCCTAGATTGTAGCCTCAGATGGATTATTTTATGCGTGAAGCTCCAAGCTGCGGGTACTCTACCCTCTTTCAGCCGTATAAATCTCGAACGTGATTTCCTAAATAAATCGAGAAAAAGACAGGGTTGTAATTCGTTGACAGAACGTGCGCGCAATTTCATGGACGGACAATTTCCATACAAAAATCGTACGATTCGCACCAAGTAGGCTAATAAATCAGACAGCAGGCAGCAGCAATGGCCGGGAAGGACATTTAAATTCCCTCGGCTCGGTTTCCGCTCGTTTACGCGTGAGCGGGGCTCGAATAATATCTCGGCGGGGCCGAGGAGCGAACAAATATCCCGGAGGCTTCAGTATTCTCTCGCCATCTGGTTTCGTCTAAAATAAGCATCGGCCGAGTAGCCTATAAAATTCTCCTAAGTTATTGACGATCGAGTTGCGAGAACGCGGTCGTGACGTCGCCGTGGCACGGCCCTCGCATTAAATTTGAAGCCTTCACCCCCCCCCCCCCCCCCCCTCGGCGAAGAACGATAAAACGTACCGGTAACAGGATTTTTATGCGGGAATCACGGCGGCCCGTGATCGGGACCGAGGCCGGAATCCCATTCCCAGCGTGCCGTATGACCGGCTCGGCGAGACAACTCCCACCTGAAACTGTTATTTTACTGTCGCACGAAAGAATCGTGAATCATTCGCGCCGTAATTATGGACGAGAGGTCGGCGCGGCGGCACCATATCGGCCTCGCGCCCCAGCCGCTTTTATCGTGCCAATTTCCGTTTACCGCCGATTAACGTGAATATTTCAGCTGCATCCGTCAAAACGTCGATCGCCGCGGCCGTGGCCAAGCTCCAATCTTATCGATTGGATTGTCACAGTCATTGTTCTTTCATTCGCTGGACGTTCCGCAAATAGCCAGTCCCTTCGCAGACTGTCATGAGTGAGACACCCACGAACAACTTATTTTCCCCGGAATATTAAGCGATTAATACGCGATCTTCTGCTCGGAGAAAATCCGTTTAGTTTTTCATACTCGTGTTGTATAACACTCCGCCGAATTCTATGTGTGATATCAAATTAAAATTCGAAATATTTTCGAAGCTTTTTCTGATAGTAACCTCGAAATTTACAGACGTCTTTTGCGTCGGAAAATGTTTTCGAAGATGTTGTGATTAGTCACTGAAATTTTCGCATGATGCGCGACAGAAATTTTGAAAGTTGCACTTGTTCGGAGTATTGTTAGCTATGCTGAATGGACAGAAAAAACCCCGTGGCTATAAGCACTTTCAGTCGAGGATTAGTTGTAATCCTCGTAAGTGGAACGAACCGGTATATGGTCAGACCGCTGCCTTACAGAGCAAAGTCCACTTGTTTTTCATTGCTGCAATTTGTGGGGCGACTTAAACTTTAATGAGCCAATGGACAATTACGTGGACAATGTCAGCCCTCGCTATGCTGCCGACTTAATTTTCAAATGCCAATGGAAGGAAAGCTGCGCGACATATCGTGATTCTCATTCATTATTCCCTTATTCCTAAGGCAATGATAAAATCATAAGATTTAGTCGGTCAGTGCAAAAGTTCGTGCCTGATTACGAATTAAAACACAACTTGCATCGGGACCCGAACTTTTGCACTGGCCTAATACAATTCGAATAATTTCTTGCCAGAAAATGCTTAATTTTTTCGGAACAGCCTACGGAAATAAAAATTCGCGTAAATTTTCGCATTCAGGTTGCCTGAAAGCTTTTCTGTGACACCACTGAACAGTCTCGCTGGAATAAAAATGATATAACACGGATTTCCATTTTAATTTCTCCAGAATACATTTTTTATCGGTCAAGTGGTTCATTCCATTAGGAATGCCACCATAAATGGATATCGGTGTGAAAATCGGCTGTCAGGTCGTCAAAACGGGCCAATATAACCGCCTTATACGGACTCATTAAAACAATAACGATAATAATGTTCACGGAAGTTTAAATAACCAGTGAACGACTTTCAAATCTCGCGTAAACCGCTGACCGGGTCCAGGAGCCATTAAAATCAGAAAATTCCGGGTGGACGAAGATTCATCTTCTCGTCGTTAGCCGGGTGCAATTAACAGTGGGTGTGGCGGGGAGTCGAACGGGACGGTCGTGAGCGGGCAATAAAGCTCGTTGTACCTAAATCAGGCCGTGAGTCTTGTCGGTCCGCTCTAATCCACGGTATTTCCCGCGGCAGATTTGAAACAGAAGGGTCCGTGTAAACACGTCGGACCCTGGAATCCTCCTTTCCTCGGATTCCGCGGCCGTAAATCAAGGCCGCCGCGAGCACCCGTCCCGAGAACCGTCGCCGATTCCCGCATTCCCACTCGACCTGCGGTATACAGGGTGCTTCCGACCCGCTGGTGTAACCGGAAATGCAGCGAAATTAAATTTAAAAATAGTAATTCAAAACACGTACTAAATCCGAAGCTTCGTTTCGCAGAAAATCGAATTTGAACAGTCATTAACACGTTACCTGACATGTGAGTTTTGTGTGTTTCATCATTTAGTATTATATAGAATTCCTTTTGATACAGCGCAGCCATTGAAAATTCTATTAATATTCTTCCGGTAGATAAACTGTTAGGTAGACCTGCTGTTGAATAGGAGACAACTGACGTGTCCGATCGTGATCGTCCTATTCTACTCGAAGATATTAATGCTTGAGGATCTGCCGAGTTTTCAATGCTGAAATTCTCGAAAACGGAGTCTCGTTTGAACAAATTCTATTTTTCCATCAAGCTTGAATACCCAGGCAATAGTTGGAAGCCAAAAAAATGTAATCAGCACGAGTAGAAGCAAACACTGCCAAAACGCACCGGTTAAACAATTCTGACGCTCCGCGCTGCAACAGATCCTTCTCGATACCGACCGAAAAAAAGGGGTGAAACAAAAAACCTTTCCGGTGGAGCACAGCACAGCAGTTTTGCTGGGAATACGCGCGCTGTAGGGACCATAAATCCCAGCGATTTGCGAGCGGACGCGCTCGTTTTGCCAGGCTTCCGTCGCCAGGCAGAAGAAGGGTCGCGGTTTGACGCCTTGATTTCGACGAGCTCGATGATCGCCTGGTGACAAATGGCCAACACCGTCGGGTCGCGTTGCGTCGCGTCGCGGCGCTCGCCTGCACGCGCGCGACGACACAATTAATGGGGATCCTTGCGGATCGGGAAATACAGGCTGGTTCGGATCCGATATCAGAAAGACAAACCTGAAATGCATGAACATGCACTGCGGATCCTTATTAATTTCAGCAAGTGGAAAATAGTATATTGAACTATGTTAATCTTACCCTTGTTTTAAATTGTGCCTACTCATTTTTGTCATGAATGCATAAAATCCGTAGTCAACTAACGACTTAATGTACATATACAGTCAGTTTCATAATTGATGGCACACCCCTTAAATTCACCATTTTTAACCGTTGTAACTCACAAACGAACCTACCTACATTTCCGATCAAATTTTCAGCACGTACACAACTTACACGATTCTACAAAAAACATTTTTCAATTTTTGTTACAAGCCCATATGGGAAAGTTGTGAAAAGCAACTTCTAAGAATAGAAAATTTTGGTCCATTTATAAAAAAAATTATTCTGATTTAATGTGTGTGTCATCAGTTACGAGATTGACTATTTCTGAAACTATTTTATGATTTGAAGAAGCTTTTACGTTGATTTTGCGTTCACTTTTGAAGTCGATTTAGCAAGCCCACTTGTAAAATCAACTGTGCATTTCACCGGCAATTGTCGGCGTTTGCCAGGAAAAATCAAATAAAGGTTCAAAGTCTAGCGGTCCCAGAGAATAACTTAGCTTTCGGTGGTTCGTGAATGGTCGTTTGAGGGCAGACTTTTCGGGTGTCAATGGTAGCTCGACGGACCAGTTGATTCGTCCCGAAAATTGTATCGAAACAGTATGGTGCGGCTATTGTTCTTTAAATACATCTCGAGTGCGATATTAGCGCATTGAACACGCGGCTCGTTCGTAAAAGACGAAATGGAAAGGATCGCTCTCATCGACGTCGACGTCGACGTCGGTGTTCGTTTGCAACGGCGTCGGTGGCTTGCGTTGCTTTGCAGCGCCCGGGGTTCAAAGCTCGCCGTTCTGAAATGCACGCGAAAAACAAGCTGAAAGCGGGAAATACACCGCACCGGGATCAGCATCAAACAGCTGCTTGCATCGCTATTCACGGTACGTGAATGCGGCCTGGGAAACCCTCTAATAATCCTATGGCTTATATCGATTATCTGTGGGCCGTTCATACCTCAAGGCGCGAAACATCACGGTAGCGAAAATATTTTTCCCCGACGAGGATCGCCTTTCAAACGCGAGCTGTCTTTCTTTCGAACAGAAACAATTCACCAGCACACTAGCATTGTGCCTATATGTTCCCGGCGGAAAGTCGCGGACCTAATGCGGGTTAATCCACTGTAATGGCTCGTTGAAGTCTTCGGCTCTCCAACATTTTTAATTACAGTTATTCAGGAGAGTTGCTAAATCAGAATTACGCATACGTGCCTCTCTTTGAAACGCAAACAGTTTGAAACACGACTCCACTGCGTCAATATTTTCTTTAGACACTTTTAAATCTCTACGATCCACGCCTAAGAATTATTTAATAGATCACCCCCAGTAAAGCAGTATTATCATTTCGTTTGGGATTATTATATAAAATGTGATTTTTAAGTTTTCTTTCGGTACAGAACAAGTATTAAAAATTCTATAGGTAAAGCGTTACAACAAGCATCGATGACTAATATTTTTAACGACAATAGTTCCCACAGCTGAAGCCATTGAAACTCGTTTCGACCAGCTCGACGGCACGATTTCATTTAATTTCTTCACCGCTTAATTTAATGTATCCGCAGAGATTCGGGGAACACTTGAATCCGGGAGAGCAGTTATCGTTTCCGACGATTTCGGGCGAATCCCCGGTTGGGAAACGGCAACGCCATACTCGTTATTACGTCGCTCGTAACACATAGATGTGTACGGAACATTTTTTAATAATTAGTTTGGCGCGGTCCGCTGATTATGAGTCATTAATTCGGTATTGTTATCGCGGAACATTGATGCGTTTCGCGGTTTAATCAATATTTTGGGATTATTGGATACGAAACGGTCCTTGCCGGTATTTATTTGCCTGCCGCAAACGATAAATATTTACAGCATTGTTGTTTTATCGATGCGCCGGTCACCCGGTACGGTGAACTTCCGATCCGCTCGGCTCGTATCCATCGATTTCGTGTTATGCAGGATGTTTTATTTATGGCCGGACCCGCCCGCCATTGCCCGATACATTTTTAAAGATTCGCCGGAAGATGAGATTTTCCTTCATGTGCGATGTCCGACCCAAGACCGGCGCGGCTCCAGCCACCCGGACGGCGAAAGTTACGTTTATGGTCCGAATGCGTCTTCATATTCCGTTTTTGCATTATTGAGCCGCAGCGACACAGGCCCTCTAAATTTTGCAGCTTCCCGAGGGCGAACGGCCCGAACTATGCCTGACTCGTTCCACTGAACTACTTAAGCGTCCCTTTCGATCATCATCCGCAGCCCCATATCCCTACTTCCGCATGCTTAGGGGGCAATAGACCTAAGACGCTGAATTGTGGCCTCTCTCCAGCCGAGAGGTTTGATATATGCTCGACTCATTCTGCTGAATTTGACAAACTCCGCCTGCGATGATCACCTGAGCCTCGGTACCCCCATTCCCTGGTAATGCAGGTATTAAGCTCGTTTCTGGCATCCCATACGTCCGCACAATGTCTTACACTCTTCAATATTTTCTGTGGAATGGCCGACTTGTCGATAATTGTTTCTACCGAATGTGATGAAGGTACATACATACATATGTGTAAGCGGGTTTAAAGTTAGATGGATACTATTCGTGAGAAATGTTGAAGTGTGAACTCGGAGCGTTAAATTTTCAGAGTTTCCGAAGTAGAATGTCTGATATATCCCTGTCTTATTCTACTGAGATTCCAAGCTCTCCCCCCGGATGATCATATATACACCAATGACCCTATTTCCGAATATCCATATATCCCAATGGTCTTACGTCCTAATATCCTTATGCTTCGATATCCCTATAGAGAACCAGCGGTACTCTGCTTCCTAATATCACCATTCAACAGTTCAATTACAATAATCTACAGCACACAGTTCCTTTCACAATGCCATACTCGGGCTCTGTTATATATATATATAATTTGGACGATAGACGGAATTTGATCATCTTGAATAATATATAAGGCTAGAAGAATCGATATAACCAGTTCCAAATTTCCAATATTACAATTACTACTAAGATAAAAATACTTCCGGTGAAATTTATTCCGTTTAAAAACAGCAATAAACGAATCTTTTAAAGTAGACTCTATCTAGATATTTTTAGCGTTAAGCTGAAACTAATAATTAATACAAAGAATGCTTCTCTGATGCAATGCAGCTGAATGCACAGTCGCATTACGGTTGTTCCAGTGGAGGATTGAGGACAGTATCGATCAAACGAGTGAACACAGGAAATCTTCAGTCGTCTAATTAACGTGGCTCGCATCTGTATTCTTAAGGTGCGAAGACGAGCGGTGTTTAATTGCTATTGTGTCCTGAGATCCTCTCGGGGACGCCGCGCTAATCCTTCACAAACAACCGAAACGTTTGCGTTGCGTTTGCAAGCGCTCCTAAGACGCGCACTCAAGTTGGCATGAAGCTTTAATCTTCCTTCTTGGAACGATTAAAGCCCGTTGAGTTTCCCTGATTGATTTCCTACTTGCGTTTTCCGTCCTCTAATCTTCTTTAGAGCGTTTAATTAACTTCTTTCGATTTCCTTGCATTTTTCTGAACGATTTTCTTTAAATATTTTTCCTTCCCCAATTTTCTTCGGATATTTTCCCTTTTCCAAATTTTCTTACTGTATACAACACGAATTTTTAGTAACTGTTTTTAATTCCTACAATACCGGGAAAGCCCTTAATAATTTTTTATTTTCCGTTCAATGCTTCATATTTTTTTCCTGTGCCAGCTGAGCTTCACAGTTTTTCCTGATGGATTTTTCGGTATTTTAAAAATTTTCCATTTTTTTCCGAAAGCTTTTTCCTCGATGGAAGATAATCTTCGAAGAAGATAATACCATCAAAGCATTACTGAAAATCGATGGATAATATTTTCCGCCGTGGCAGGATTCGAAACCGGGTCCATGCGGACGTCAGCCGAGCGCGCTAGTCATATAGCCATCGACGTTTCAGCATCGTTTAACTCGTTCCGAGACATGTCATCGGCGGAGGCGCCCGTATTAGGCGGTCTGAAAGGCTCATTAATTTCGTCGGAGGCAATGCGGCGGCGGTGACTTGATCGAAAACACTCCGGGAATTTCACGACACTATCTCCTTTAAGATTTGCAGTTTAATTCGGGGTTGCTTTCGACGGACACCGTGGAAACTTTTAAATTAGGTTCCCGCGGCACGGAACAACTCCGGTGAACGGTCGAGCGTACCCCGGTCCGTGAAAAATGGAGGCCAACAATGAATTTAATTTGAAACGTGCCCGAATTTATAACCCCGCATTCCTTCTCGCCGCACCCGCACCGTGGTGAACGTGAAACTTTTATTTTTTTTTTGTTTTTTTTTGTTATACCCGTTAAAGCATCATGAAAATTGACCGTTTAAATCACAGGTAACCGGACCGGCCGTCGAAAGTATAAATAGTTCGCCGGCAAAAATATACGCTCGACAATAATAGACGGCTAGCGCGCGGCTCGATAAATATAAATAAAAACCCACGCCAATGCGTACAGAACGCGGACTATTATTGGCGTAAGCGGGGAAACGACCGATTGTAGGCGCGCGTTACGTGGCACGAATTTTTTCCAGGATCCTCGGGTGTTCGCGAACGCGTGCGGGATTTCATAAACAGAAGGGAAGTCGTTTCGCGGGGTTGGAAAAATTTGTAAGGATTTCCCAGCTCAATCCGGAAGATCCCGATATTGGCCGAAATCGCTCGCTTCCGCTACTCTTTCCAATTTTCGGCCCGTAGCGCCAAAGAGCCCGCTATTATTGAATAAAATCCTGCGTTTCGCTCTAGTGGTATACACACACGAACACACTCGCGGTTATTTTTTTTTCGCGAGCAATCGGTGTTGAAAAAAAAAAATAAAAAACAGACAACGGATAATAGAACGCAGCGACTGCGCATTTATCAGATCTCGAAATTCGGAAATGGCTATTTGCGGCTGATCTGCTCCCCGGTCGCCCCTCGCTTTCAATATACCGGGAGAGCCATCGAAAAATTTCATTTGCATAATACCGTCGAATGAACGAATTTAGGAGAACATTTCGAAGATTAGAATTTTTCAGCTGGTCCGTTGTAAACGTTACCGTCCGTCCGGGATCTGATCCTCTTCGAAAATCTCGTCCGATTTACCGGCAAATGCCGATAAATTCGCCGGATCGAACGCCGGCCCACAGAAAATCGCGAGTTTTTCGCCCTTTGGATTATTTCGCGTTTGGATTATTTCATTCCCAACATTCGATTTTGTCGTTTCGCGGTCGACTCACGAGACAGCCGCTCCTCCCGGGATCACACGGGTGCCACTCCGATCACCCGTGATGGATATCAGTTTGTCAGTAAATACCTTGATGAAGCCAACTGCAGCGTCATCCGAAGTGACGCTGCCAGTTCCGGTCCCGGCTCCGTAAACAAGACGTTCAATCCGGCTGCTATTGGACCGGTTTTCTGCCGTTATATACACACTTAACGATTTCATTGGCGCTCGTAACTCCGAGGTAATTGTTATGTAGTCGTTCTCCCCTAGAATTCATTTGTTTTCCTTCCTCGTTTCGACAATCGTAGAGAAATTCTGTATAGCGTCTAAAGCAGGAAATGTGCAAATTTTAACTTGGTTGAGATTAGACTGTAAGTCGGGTTAATAATAATTTGCTGGTAATTATATAATTTGGATTACCCCTGGAAACCTGTGCTAATCCCCTCGCATCCAGCTTGTTACATAAATCAATAACGTACGATGGTAAATTCGACATTGCAAATTCACATTGCACTCTTCTCTTTCTCTCACACACTCCCATTATTATTCGGACACTCTAAAAAAAAAGATAACTTTTTAAATGTTGGAGCATACGATTTGAACTTCTTTTGGTAGTTAGAATAATTGGTTTGCTACGTAACGTGAAAAAATTTTTGGAAAAAATTGCAATTGACCAGAATTGCAGAGAAAATACCAAAAGTTGTGTATTGCAAGTTTTCTTGTGGGCCAGCATTAGAAATTTAAAAAATACGTTTTGTAGGTCAATAAATAAGTGGGGTAAATAAAAGTTACGTACACATTTACACTCTTATTCATATTAATGCACATACTATTTCTTACAGGTGGTAATTATATTCGGTGTTTTGAAACAGTCCCGGGAAGTTGACGAAAGGGAACGGAAAAGTTGGTTTCCTTCGAGGTTTTTTCAATTGCAGCTTCCGGAGGAAGAAAACCAAAATTCAACCACCTGAGTACGGCAACCTTAATCCGAGTAAACTTTAAATCTGAGGCGGCGAAACCGCGCGACGTAATCCCCTAACACAACGTGATGGAAAATGGAAAGTTCAGGAACAGCGGTGCATCACGGAATCGTTGGAAATTTGCGGGAACTCTTGTTCGGAGGACAGGCAATAAATAAATGTTGAGAGGCTGTGCGCGCCGGGTAGCCGGACAAATTATTGTTGCGGCTTAAATCAAGTTAAAGGGATCCAACGGTAATATATACGGTGGTAGAAACGATCGTAAAATCCGAATGTCTGATAGTTTAAAGTAAGGCGAGCCGAAGTACCGTCATAAAATGTTCCAAAGCTGCCTGGTATCCACTGTTTCCAGCCGGGCAGACGAAAAAGGAGGCGGAGGAACGGATGTAAAACTGCCGGCGCTATTGCGGCCGGCGTTGTACACGTGTCCTTGACGTAGTAGGATGCTCACGAGTGCTCAAGTCTGGCCAAAATTTCGCCTCTGTCCCTCATGCATATCCACGAGCAGAGCGGAGCAGAACAGAGCAGAGCAGAGGTGCAGCGGCGAGTCCTGCGTCGGATGCCAGATGCAAATGCGTATGCAGCCCGCGTATGCGAGTGTACGTATGTTATCGGTGTCCAGATTTCGGTCGTTTACCGGCCCCGTCCCGTATATCCGCGCCGTGGAACGCATTATATATGATCCGGCCACCGAATGCTCGCCTAGATTGTTGCAATGACGTATGCACGGAGCTGACGTGTATCCTTGACACCGATACTGAACGCTTGATTCCTCAACTCCGAAAAATTTCCTCCAATTACGGCTCTCCAGCCGCTGTTCAATCTACTAAACTGACCGTTGCTGCACGATACTAACCGGAAAATTCAGGATTTACGCCCCTCGGACTTCCCGTGTGGTATATCGTAGATTTCCACCACTGGAAAGTCGACAACGCTTTTATTCTCAGCGATAATTTTTGTTGATTTGTTGACGATCTGTACTAATGAGAATTGCTCGACAATCGTATTCTGAGTTGACACATTTGAAATAGGACACGTTTGACAATGATATAGGACACATATCATTTAATTTTCAAGCGAATGTGAAGATGAAATTAGTTTCTATTATCGCGGAGACAGTGGATTGAGATATCGTTGACCTGTTCTACTGAATTATTTTTTATCATAGAACAGTCCACCGCTTAAATTGATCGTATCAAATGTCACAAATTGTTTATTGTAATTAATTATCACCTGAAAATGAGTAAAAACGTAAGTTTTACGGCTTTAAGACCATTGTCTGACAGCCAGCCGGCCGAATCTACTGGATTAAATTACCAGCGGTCTTTGAGATCCTTAACAAGCTAGTAAACTTTCTTCCCGGGAAGAAACAAGCGTAACAAGGGTGCTAATCTCGTCGTGGCCTAGTTGTACAGTCTGACCTATGGCTGATCCGTTCTACTTAGCCCTGCGGATCTACCCGCAGACGATTATATGTACAACGTCGACCCTGTTCCCCGAATATGCATATATCCCAATGGTCTTAGGAGCCGGCGTCCTCGCACCTCGATATCCCAGCGGTCCATCATGCCCGCGTTCGCAAATATCCCTAATATCCACGGTCGAATCGCGACCGGTTTGCGGCTCCGGGAGCTGTCGTGCAGGCAATCGCCTGCTAATTTAATCTGCACGGGGAGCGTGGGAGGGGAGAAAAAATTACCAGCGACCAAAACGATCGTCCCGCTGATTACAACTTCGAGACCGATAATTATGTGTTCGTGTCGGCTTTCTGACCAGCCCCGGGCACCGTGTTTATCCCCGAAAATAATCTTCTGAATTTCGCATCGATAAACTCGACGACGGGTAGGGGGAGGGCGGGGGTGGTCGACCGAGATTTCCTTCGGGAAAGTGGTTCTCCTCCATGAATTTAATCAACGTATCGGCCTGTTTCCCGGCGTATATGGAACACTTCCGGCGACGACGTGGCACGCACCCGGACTGGGACGCTTCGGCCTGAATTTTCGGTCGCGGGACATTTATCGAGGATACGGTTTCGATTCAATTTGCGAGCCCCGTGCCTACCGAGCTTGCCACGGACCGGATATAAAACTTGTTCCATTACAGGGAATCCCGGAAAAGTACTTACGGAAATATACACGGTACATTTACTCCGCGGCGCCACCGTCACGGACAAGGAACACCAATACCCCGCGTCGTTATTTTCCCTTCCGTACAGGCATTCGAAAATTGCACTTTTCGGACGTGCGCGCGCGCTCCTCGCTCGCTCGCCGCGCAATCGCCGCTAGCGAATGCGGGATAAAGCAACTAAAGTCTACTTTATTCTCGGGTGAATCGCGTGGAAATACCGGGCGCACGTGCTCTGTTACGGTTATAGCGCCTCCGCCGTGGAAAGCCGTCTGCTTTCAGCGTTAGTCTCCCCACCTGCCCCGTCCCCCCGTTCAATTTCCTTCTTATTCTTGATTTCATAAAAATTCCACCGCGCTACCCGTGATTCCGTTCTTCGCTACCGAATGGCGATCACACAGCGTTAACGTTTGTTTACCCCTAACGTGCCGCGGCCTAGCTCAAATATTGGATTCCCCGGTCCTCTCGGGGCTAATTGTCTGACACATGACTGACTTGCTCTACTGAATCTGGTTGCTCCCCTTTCTACGGCCGTGCGGACTGTAGAACACCGCTCTGTAGATTATTTACCCTTTCCGACCAACCAATTGTACTCAAATATTGAATTCTGCTCGGATCTCCCGAGGGCAATTGTCTAACATATGACTGATCTGTTCTACTGGATCATGTGAAGCTCTTTCCTCACGATTATCAGCTTGTTATTCTGACGCCGGTGTAGACGTAACGATGCTGTAATCGCGAACAGATATTGTGCTCTGGGTATTTTCGAGGCTATTTGTATGATATATGGCTGACTGATTCTACTGAATCCGATAAATTACTGTTTATGCAATTTCCTGAACCCGAAGCTCGAAACTGAAGTCCTGCGGCTCTTAACGATGAGAAAACTACACTCAGATATTGATTTTAAGACATCTGACACATGACTGATTAATTTCACTGAGTTGTATAAATAACCATGTTTTTAAATATTTGAGTCCTAGAAACATATTCGCGTTCGTTCACGCTGGATGTCAAAGAAGCATCACTTAATTATTGACATGTGGAGAAACCTCGGCTGACACGTCAATGACATGTGCTACTGATCGGAATAAGTATTTATTTTGATCTTTACCGAGATCTAATAATCTATTTAAGTTTTATATTAACGATGCAGTGGGTTCAATATTGAATTCCGAGACGTCTCTTTTTGACAAACAGTTTATTCTATTCAATTTTATAAACACCCTTCATGTATATAAATATATTTATTTTGGCGCAATTAAGAAGCAGTATATGCTCTTACGTATTCAATTTAATTACAAACTAACAGGTCAGACCAATAAGCAACTCGGTCTCCTGTCACAGGCGAAAATCGTGTGCAGGTAGAAATATACTTCGAGCGTCAATCTTCTCTATCAAATTAATCGATTCACGATCAATTTTTAATAAAATTTCTGGAGGTCCTTGGCAGGTTCAAATATTTCTATTCACTGCATCGCCAGGGGACCGATCGATTTTCTCGAATTTAGTTTTGAGACACTTGGAAATCAGTGTCTTTGTGGATGAGAGGGGGTGGTGGAGAGGGGTCTGCGAATCCAACGAATAAAACTCCGGGATCGTAAAAGGTGAGGGAAACGAAGTTCCACGAATATTCGTACGCAATATCGTATTCTTTTTCACCGGCGCGAGTCCGGCAGGACCAGGGTCGATGGTCGGAC
The DNA here is from genome assembly GCA_028454255.1 of Halictus ligatus. Lineage (NCBI taxonomy): Eukaryota > Metazoa > Arthropoda > Insecta > Hymenoptera > Halictidae > Halictus > Halictus ligatus. The sequence continues at coordinate 5,251,260 of CM052129.1, forward strand.
AGACGGATGGACGAACGGACAGGAAGTTTGGTTGACTCGTTTACGGGCAGCGAAAGTTTTCGCTCGCGTTCGCAAAAGTATCCGCCAGCGGGTGGACGAAAGGCTCCGCCACTATCCGCCGGGATTTGATTTTCCAGCGTGCTCGCGGTCACGGTAAATTCGTGGCTGGCATTTCCAACAAGTTCATGGAACTTCTCGATCTTCTGACCAGCTTGTCCCCTTTTCAGACGTCCACCGCTTTCAGCAAAAAATCTCTTCTTCCGCGGGCGAAATTATTTATCCTCGTCTTCTGAACGATATTACCACGTTCGCGCACTTTGTCTCCCGTTTAATTAACAGTGTCCGCCAAATGGGCGATTTACGGTTTCTCTAGAAATTTTTCATAAGCTGCTGATTTTTGTGCAACTAAACTGGGCTAAATAGGAACTTCTCCAGCCACGGAGCGCCACGATAAAATTATGCTGTACTAGTTTATTGAAGTTCTTATAAGATCGCTAGAAGCACATAAATCCGCCGTCCAATACAATTTATAATTGCCATCGAACAACAGAACAGTTGAGCAATATTTTTTCCTATAACTGCGATTGTTCACTTGTGCTATTATTTATAGTAAACTACAAATAAACACCGGCATGAACGAGGCCATAAAAAACAAATAAACTCTCAATCTTCGCCCAGTAAATCTCAATATACAGACGAACCGGGTATCTGAATATTTAGACACATCTTCAGTCGAGCGGGAATTAAATAAAAAATATTACTCTTGTAACAGTGCAACTTTTATGACCGCCGTTGGTCACGGTTGTCGTTGGACATTTTAACGGGGTCCAATTGATGAATTAGCCCCCTCGGAGCTCTGGTAATTCCATCCATTATTCTCGCCCGCGGATCCAGCTGAAAAAGCTTTTTGTACGAACTGTTGTGAAACAAAACAAAATTCCTTCTTTTTTTCTCCTGTTTTCGCCCACGTGTATCCGTCTCATTTTCATTATTGAAGCCGGCGCACGGGACGGCGCGGCGTTTTCGCGGGGAAGAAACGTCTCATTGTTTCGCCCAGCGATGCATTGTGCCGAACGCTCGTCACGCGCAGTTGCGCTTCCATATCTGTGTCGCTCATTTTCAATGAATTCCCCGAAAGTTCGCTGTTGGCCCTAACGTTCTCTGCATCGTTCCCGGGAGCCGAGGTCGGAACAGCCACGCTAGGGGGTGGTGGAAGAGAGAGGGAGACGGGGACGGGTGGTTGTATGCCGCGCATTCGGAGCTTCATCGCGGAAGAACTTCCATTACTTGATATCGCGAGGCGAACTGTGTCGAATGAAAATATACGAGGCCCGATGTATGCAGGACCTTTGTTCCTGAAAAGAAACCCGATTCTAAGAAGTCGCCGTTTTAGAAGACTGGGTTCCGGCTGTTCTTTTTTTTCAGACGTTTGTCGTCCTTCGTTCCCTACCGCACCGCAGGTTTTCTTATCGGTGGATCTTTGATCTACCTGCTGCCTACTCCGGCTCGGAAAACAGGATTCTATCCCCGCAGAGACTGCGCAGCGCCTTTCGAGGAATGCACGGAGATGTTTTTAAATTTGTCGGACTAATTCTTGTAATGGGCAAGCTGGATATTACCGTATGCTTTTAAACGAAGGCATGTTAAATTCGTACGTCCGACGGGTGATAGAGTTGTTTCACCGAACCATCGAAAAATTCCATGCTGATCACACACGAATACAATTTGACAGCACCGTGTTTGTTGGACTCAATGGAGAACAGTTGGATAGAGTTCATTCGGAACGTACAGGAACAATATATAAACGGAGAGCTGAATTTTGGATTCATTGTGGAATTACAGGTTTGACAAATGGTGGATATGTTCTGCTGAAACCATGAACAATCCTGGACTAGATTGGAATGGTACAAAGCAGAGACTGCGGTTTGTGTTTAATGACAAATTACTGGTCTGACGCATGATGGACTTGTTCTACACCGATTAAAAATCCTAGGGTATACTGGATCAATACAAACTGATGGTGAAGTCCATTGACGGCTCAATATTACAGGCCTGGCAAATGGTGGACGTACTCCAATGAAGTGGGGAATATTAAGCCTGACATATAACGTACCTGTTCCACTGAATCTACGAAAAATGCTGTATCAAATCGTACCAATATAAATTAAGTGTCAAGTGTCGCCTTCAAGGAATAATTTTGGATGTAACAAAGAGTCGCTAGTCTGAGGAATAATAGTTCCGTTCCACTGAACGAACCAAAAGTAAAAGTAATAGCGAAATATACAGGGTGTACCGAAAATCGTATAATACAGCTAAAAATAAGACAAAGATCAAGAATAACAAAATTGCGTTGGGAGTTCCAGACGCTGCAACTCATTTCTATTCGCTAGCACGCGATCTTGATGAATCTTGAGATCCACTTTTCTTCAAAATGAAGCCAAGATCACAGTTTCTTTATTCTTGATTTCCGTCGTATTTTTTGCTGTACTGTCTGTGCAACTGCAATTGCACCACTGAATTTTGGCCGACGCCGTATTCTCGGAGCACCCTGTGTACTCGATCGAGGCGCAGCGGGATAGAGTGGTTCTCAGGTGGAATAGGCAAGCCGAAAGACAGGATTCAAATATCGTCGGGCTATCAGCGAGTCGGGCGTAGCGTCGCCTCATTGTACGTGCCGCTCGTCGCAGCCCGGAGTCCCTGGCTTCGTGTTTCCTCGTGGGCCGCTGTCGTCGCCGGGGCGAGATACGAAATTTTACGAGGGAACGTCCGCGCCCGCGCGAGTCCCGTTGCGGAAGGGGTTACATTACCGGATGTCGTGGCACGACTCGCCGGGCGATAAGGATACGTGCCGCTCTCCACCCACACGTTCCGCGCGTGTTTGCCCCATGCTACCAGCCCTGCTACGTTGCTCGGCTACGTTGCATTCTGAGCGGAAGATGAATGCACCGCTACGGAACTCCCGAGGATGAGAATTATATTCGAGCCACCGATACCGTATTTCCGCGCGTGTTCCCGCATTTTCCCAAAGCGGGCCCCTACTGAATGCCTCTACTCGTCGGCCTTACGTCCCGCCCCGGCGATTTCATTTAACCGACAAAACGAACGTGTTTAGGTCTTTCGCCGCTGAAAGATGAAATGCGATTAAAAAATGCCCGCTATTAGGCGACGACCCTGATTGCCGCACTATATTCTTCAGTATACCGGCGTCACAGAGCACCGCAAGCTTGTAGTTAATGGGGAACTGATGACCCGATTTCGTAGCTAATCGACCTCCTACCAATTCTTATGGAAGCGTTTCTTCAGGATTATCCGATACCCTTAGCGATCATGAGTTCACCAACACTGTACTCTCTTTTATTTTTTTTTATCATTATTTCGACCCCTTGTCTGATTGATTACGTAATGTGAAGGGTACATGAAGGAACAGGGTTTCCAAGGAAAACCATCCGTGGCAAGTTTCAAGTCGGTACCCCTGACACAATGCTAGTTACAGGGTGACTTCGGTTTTAATGAATTATGCACTAGTTCTCCGTTCTACTCGACAAAAAATTTATGAAAAGTTTCATGAACATTCTACCTCGTGACGCATTCGACGGTGAATATTTTTCCGAATTTTTCAATGCGGAACAGAAGAAGTAGAGCATAATTCATTGAAATCGTTTTCAACCGATAACTACCCTTGTGGCAGAGATATCGACTTGAAACTAGCCACAGAAAGTTTTGCTTTGAGGGTCCTGTGGAATGGCACGACGAAAGATCAATTTGGTTCAGGGGCAGGTCGATCAGCAATTTTTCTACGGTAACTCATAAATTTATTCACTTACTACCGAGTCATTATTTAATCAACTGTACACGGTACAACTACAGGGGGTTTTCATCGAATTTCCAATGAAACCTGGCGGATTTCGTATCAACACGCCCGACAGGATCGCAGCACTGGAAAGCAGTGGTGCATCCCGGCATTAGTCAGACGCCGTTCCGCTCGACGAAATTGCTAATTGTAATCTTTGAAATTGCATTAAATCCGACGCCGGTCGGGAGCGGAACGGTCAAAGAGTAAATTGCGCGAGCTTTTCGTGCTCGGGAAGCGTGGGAGGAAGAGGCGGTGGAGGGGGCGGAGAGGGGGGGGGGGGGGGGGGCACGGTAACGAGTAATAACGCGGCGAAAGGAATTGACAGAATAACTTCAGGTAAAATTGTACACTTCGCGAGTAGGGCGTCGAGTGCTCTCCACGGCGCGTCCTCGGCCACCTAAATTAAAGACTCCGTTAGCGGAGAAGAGGCCCCGATAACAGGGGTGCCACGGCGTGGCTAGGTCGCGACTGATTAATTGCAATTGCCAGGGGGCCGGGGAAAGGCGATCGTCCTCCTCCTGGTTGGCCCCTTTGACAATTTAAGTTGTTCATTGCGCAACGGTCATTCGCGAAAATCGCCGGCACAAAGCGCGATGCCGACGACGACGGATTACACGTCGTAAGGAGGAACAATTTCGCGGAACACGCGGCCGACGATGTGCTCTTCTTAATTGGTGCACTCACTTACGAGGAATTAGACGTAACTGAACGCAACACCGGAGGTCGGCGCGGTCCTACACGTCACACCGCGGTTTCCGGTATAAAACGACAGCGTTTTATAGCCATTTATTTTCGTTTAATTAATGCCAATTAATGCGACTCTCAGCGGCGGAGTCGTTCACCTTGCTACCACAGATAATTCGAAAGCTCTGCGTCTTAGACGACGGCGGGTCATTAACGTTTGATAAGAAGTTAAACGCCATTTTTTTTCTGTTCGCTGTTGATATGCTCGTCTGGAGAGCCGACCGGCCGATACTCGGGGCTCGAAACCGGAATTAGGTTCGCCGGAGTGGTCTCTCGCTCTGTTTGGGGGCCACGAGCACTGACAACAAATTATCCCGAGCAACCAATTTCATGCTCCACCTATGTACGAGCAATCCTCGTTCCGTTCTTGGATTGGAAACTCGATCGATTGCCTGAAAAACTGGCCCCGGAGATCAATGGGAAGAGCCGAAGGAGGATTCTTAACCTCGGATTCCGTTCGAGTGTATCTTGAGGCGTGTATATTAGGCCGGCCGGCCCCGGCAGATCTGACTTTCAGATCTTCTCCGGTGGAGAGAACACCAGCGGACACGAAGGGGTTAATCGTCCCGCTATAAATTACTAGGCTTGATGCATTGCTGCGTGGTTGGTCTACTGAGCTGCACGCCGGTCTTTGATATATGCATATATGGCCGCCGTGGCTGGTACACAGACCAGGAGAGAATCACAACACAAGTCCCATACCTAAGACGTGCGCCGCTTTCCATGTCTCTATTCTGACGCGAGGTGTTGCACCGCGAATTTCGAGCTCCCTCTTCCCTTCCTCTTTCTCTCGCTCTCTATCTATCTCTCTCCGACCTCATCTTCCTTCTACGTTTGCGTTACATTTATATGATTTTGCACCTACCGCTCGTTCTACGCTGTTTGAGGGACATGCAGCCGCCGCGTGCTCGTTGAACACGATGTTTTCTCTGACCAAACATTTCCCTTGTCCGACACAGTATACACATTTTCTTATGAAACATGTGTGTTGTCGTGTAGCAGGTTTCATTTTCTTGTGGAAAACCTTTTTTTGTTTGCCGACTCTACTACTACCTAGAACGTAACTCGCTGTAGGACCCCGCTACAGGGTTCGCTTGTGTAGCACGGATTTATTTTCTTTTCATCTTTCTTGTTTGACTGCTAAACATTCTTGGAATGGAAACTCGTTTTCCTGTAGAAATACTTTGTTAGCTGTACGGTCAGGAATTATATTTTTTATAACCACCCCTACATCTTCTTTTATTTGAAAAACTCCCTACGGTGGGGAAATTCTTCTGTGTAGAACTTCTAGTTCCTTGGCTGTATGTGGAAGACTAATTTTATTCCATTGATTTTTCCTACATTATTAGTTGTTTAAGAAGTTATTTTATTTTCTTGTAGAATAAACATTTTTTGTCTTTGATTTTTTTGTTGCTGAATTATCATAGAATAGAATATTGATGATCGCACATTCTCTTTCATAAATCTATGTCGTGTGGTTGCGCAACGGCATTTTTATTGAACCTTCTTTGTTCTCCTTTGTCCTGTATAGCACTTCATATTCTTTGGTAACAAAGTTTGTATAACATCTGCATAGCTGCAAAGAAACCTTGTAGAAAACTTTTTGAACCATGAAATTACACTCTGCTGCTTATTATACACAGCGGAGAATTTCCCTTTTACGGTAGAAATGTTACTAGAAAAATCCACTTTTTCTTTGGAATATTTTAATTCTTGATTACCGAGCAATGCAGAATATTCTACAGAGGCAGAATTCGACTAGAAAATGGGATTTAGTGTGACCATTCGGGGGGGTTCAATGGGGACTCGAACCCCGCTCCGCCGCTTGAGAGTTCGTCGCTCTAGCCACCGGACTACTAAGCTGTTCGCTTAATGCTTTATAATCTTCGCTCTTGAATTGCATGTTCTACCGGAAGATTTACGGTCTCGCTCCCGGTGGGAGTGTTTTCTTCGTTCTAACATAATTTTTCTCTATTATTTCAGTATTCAATCCCTCGGTGCGCGGCTCCGATATTAAATTTAGCGGGAACAACGAGGCGCTAGTTAATCGTCGAATTATTCAGAAAATTCGATACAATCTTTCCGAGCGTGCAGCACCGGTAAGATTGCATTCCGGGCTTTATGTAACGGCGCGCCACGTGCATGATGTACGAGGAGCTGCGATTGCTTTTGCACGGCGACCCGGGAAACTCGGTGTCTCCCTCGACGGTTACACTGTATTACAGGAAGCAATTATGACTGCATGTTCTTTCCGGTAATAGATAACCACGATTCCCTTGGCGAGTGAGGAATGGCCACTTACCGATTCCACGCCTAACCAACGCGACTAATACCGAATTTTTCTAACGACAACGATAAGGTTGGACGGACATCTTTGTACCACATGTAAGAATAATGTATACATTGCTAAATGTGTTCCTGCAATTACTGAACTCTCGAGTTTGGCACAAGTAAATATACATTATTTTATATTGACAAAATTTGGAAATGTCGCGTGTAATGAAAATGTTCTACATCAGATAAAATATCTGATTTCTGGAGGCAAAATAGCTTAGAGGTCAAAGGGTCAATTGCGCGTTTCAAATAGAAAATATTACGAATTAATCTTTTGCTGACACGAACTTTCCCAAATATATTTTCGGACGAAAGCTAAATGAAGTAATATCACGGATTAAAACGGATCGGATAATGGCAAAGGGACATCGCGGGAGTACAGTTCGAAAATGTAATTTCAGGTGCAGGTTAAATATTCTTTCACGGTTTCAATATTCGAGACTCGGCGAATTAATTTAATCCGTTTCGAAATATATCATTTTCATCCGTTTCGGAGTGGGGCGGTGTCGTTTGGGATATTGATATTTCGCGACGGACTTTCACGTTCTCATTCGAAAAATGGAATTTAAATAGGCGTCACAGGGACATTCGGGAATTCGAGTCGACCCGCATTTTCAAAGTAAACAGCGGTAGATCCCTTTGGCGCGGCGCGGCAAATATTTTTCGAAAGCAGCAAACTCTAAATAATACAATCGTTGGCCGCTTGAAGTGGCGCGCTTTTAGTTAGCCGCGCCGTAACGCGGAGTTTGTAACGCGAACGTTCCGTCACAATACGAGACCCGCCGTATTAAAAGTAAGCAAATGAGGCGGGCGACGACTCTGAAAAGCTACTTTCCCGCAACATTCATCCGGTGGAAAATCTGGCTAACAAGTCGCGACAGGAAAACAAACGTAATTCGTCTTTTGAAAAGTTCGCAAACAAGCTTTCCGCCGCATTTACGTGTCCTTGCTTTCTCGCCGGGCAAAAATCTTCGTAACCGAACTACAGCCGGGTTGCTTACACGTTTCGTTTCCCGCTTTCCTAACAAGTACCCTGGAGACACTCCGTCAAATAACTGGGAAAAATTTCGAGAAGAACTTCTTCAATTCACTACGACTGGCATTTAGCAATGTTCGACAATTTACTGTGACGGGACTTTTTAAGAGGGACAATATTTCAAATTTTCAACTGTGAATCAATTTTCCCACCGCGCCGAGTTTTATAAATGCATAAAATCTGTAGAGTTTACAGTGACATTGTAAAATGAATTCTAGATATTTTTCTCGTAATAAAATATGAACTGTGCTGCAATGTAGGGGTTGTTGGCTCGCCTCGGATATCTGGCTCAAGTTTTCCCACATTTCGTCGCGGAATTAAACGACTGATTTGGACGTCGGGGCGGCCTCTATCGTCGACATCGGCAGAACTGGCGGCTGCAACCCTTAAAAACCGTTTACCGTTCGAAAAGATCGCATTTAGATAACTAATAGGAGCCGGGTAATTTTTACGGCCACGGTCCCGATATCTCGGCCGTGAATCTCTCCTTCTTCACGGTCGCCGGTTTTCCAAGAGGCGTGATGCAGTGGATAGGGGGATGGGGTTAAAAACCGGTGGGGGATGTTCGTTCCCGAAATGCCAAGCCCCGGGAGGCGCGGCGAAATGTTTAAAACGCGTGAATCACCGTATAATGGAGCGTGAAGCCGGTTCCAGCGAGTGAATTTAAACGGGCCGTCCCCGCACGCGGCCACGTCGCGTGACACGTGTCACAAAAGTGCACGGTGTCACGTCTCGCGTGCCCTTTCCTCTACTGCCATGGGGAAAAAATCGTGTTTAGAGGGAAGACGGACTGCCTGTCGCCAAGCCTCGCTGACCTTTACTCGACTGGGAACACGGACGAATTCCTCGAACCACCCCCTGTTTACTCAAACTGTTATTTACCCTGTTGCAGAATTTTTTAGTCCAGGATTTAAAGCGCGAACTTATTCTTCTTCGTCACATTTTGTACGCATTGTTAATCATTACAGCTACGGGAATAATTCTACTACAGGTGCTGTTTCATCGATTTTTTCCCTCGATTTAAACCCTCTTACGATGCATACATATCTAACCTCTAGGGATGTGTATCGGGGACTATCCGGACACTCAACAAATTTTCTGTACACTGATTTTTGCTGGTAGTATGTAAGAAAATTGTGGAGACGAAATGTCTTTTTTTAAGTTAGGTTTTATGTATACCGATTTCGAGTTACTTTTTAATGTATTTAGATTCGGTTGTAGCGCCAGTTACCGGTCGTTTAGTACAATATATTCAAAGGAATAGATTTGCTAAATAATTTCCAGTCAATTTTTATTTAGATTTTTAATATTCAGGTTTCAGAATTTTTAAAAATGATTCTAGTATGATGTTTCGTAAATGATATTTCAACGAGTAGCGAGTAGAAAGAAACGAATGAACTTGTTCGTTAAAGAAACGAATGAACCGACCAAAGATTTTCTTCGCTGCACAAATGTTTCCCGCAGCACCCTTAATCTTCTCAGCCCCGGAACAAGAGAACAGGTTGGTCTTTAATTTCCATGAAATAAGACACAGGTTTCCGGCGTGATCCGCGTTGCACTAATAATTCACCGTGCAGTCTGGCCGGCCGGATGATCGCGACTGCAGAAAAATAAGGTAATTGTGCAACCGTGGCGGTAGAAAGTAATAATTAATTTTGTTCCTGTTCCTCGGAGGATCCGCCCGGGGTTTCACCGTTTACAAGGAAAAATGAGGCTAATTAATACTGTAATATTTCGAAGTCAACAGCTAATTACATTGTCCGATCGTTGCGATCTGATTAACGTTAATAGATCCCCCTCGCGAGTTTCCATTTCGAACAATTCCCGCGTGGAAAAAAGCGACGATTTTGGGGGTGAGGGGGTGATGGAATAAAACACGTCGGTTGGAACGATCCGTTATCGCGGTTTTTGCGATTTGATGAAAACAGAGAATTCATAATTAACCTGATTTACCACGCGATGACGTGGCCGTGCGAGAGAAACGCGGAATATTTAATATGATAATTTGCTGATCCCGCCGCGCATAAAATAGGAACACTTTATGGAAATCGCCGGGCCACCCGGCATTCATATCACTGTTGATTAATTGCGCCGCTCTAATAAAACGTTTATTGTAATGCCGCGTGGATATTTAATAACTGTACCGTTCTCCGGGGGCCAGGCAATAATATAGTTTCGTTGTTACAAATATTTGAACGGCGCGGCGTTGCTGTACTCGCGCGCGCGATTATGCGTCCTCAGCTGCGGGCGTACCGTCTACGCGACCAGCTGAAGCTGAAAAGTTTTCCGGCCGGGATATATTCCATTCGGAACTCGTCTAAACAACCCCGAACCCCGGCGTGCTCCGCGTTTACACAGCTATTCGTGGAAATGCCCCGACCTTCTCATACTCCTTCCTCTCCTCCCTTTCTACTCTCTCTCTCTCTCCCGCTCTCTCTCATTTTTTATTTTCCCTCTACACTTCGCCTCTCTCTGTACACTATTTGCGCATTTTTACGCTCTGCGAAGCCCGCATCCCAGACTGTCTGGACGTCAGTCTCCGGCGTGTCGGGTCCATCCTCGAGCCAGACATCGTAGGCGCTCTCGAGAAATATCGTGGAAATTATTTCCCAGCGACGGGAACGCGGAGCAGCGCGGCCGTGCACGTCCGGTGTCAGAATTTTATTCCGCCGCGGGTACTATCTCGGGTACTCTAATTAATATTGACGTTCGCGAAGATTTCATCGCGCTGCTTCGACAATTTTTCGAGTTTACGCCGCGCGGATACGGATGCGGATGCGTAAAAGTGATTTCGCACGTCCCGCCCGGAAATAAACGCTGTCACTGTTTTATTTACACTGTCGTCGGTGTATTACGAGCCTCTTCAAACACCATTCGACGGTTTGGATCTCGCGGTATGGACGTGGAAGAGTATGGTACTTCTGTGGTGGTCCCTGCAGGGGGACCCGGTGTGAATAATCGCGGAGCTCGACTATTATTTTACTTGGAATTACGGGTTTTTAATATAAAAGCTACTCTTCAATGTAGCACTCTAGGACTTATCTTAATTCAGCAGGAGGTTAATGTAATTTCATGCTTCCATACTTATCCCTTCATGGGGACCCTGTATGAACAATTATCGAGGTAGGAGTTTATTTCATTTCAGAATCATGTCGCCAGTTTTCCAAATTATTTCTAAAATTTATGTAAACTTTGCTGAAAATATTCAACTGTTTTTATCACACGTACAATGTACAGCCATTCGGATAATAGAGGTTAAGTCTTCGTTCTCGATCAACAAGACTTCTTTATTCAAAGGAAAAATGTATTGCATGTATCTAACGCTTGTATACTTCGAGCTCCCCTTCTTAAGGATTTCTATCAACACTTGACACAGCTATTTCATTGTTGATCCTCCGGCGTTAGAAACAAAGGAAGCTGTTGTAAAACGTTTGCTGTAAAAATGTTTCATCAAAGAACGTGTCGAATTGTTTCCGCCGTGTAAAGGCAGAGTACAAACTGGTTTCTTTTGGACCCGCCATTACAGGAACGCAACATCCGGTATAAGGATCCGTGAGAGTGGAAAAAGAAGTAGGAGGAACCTTAGAGCAAGCTGTCGGATCAAAGAACGGTCCGGGAAATAAGATCTGAGCGGATTGTTGTTTCCGAACGAAGTCGAAACTTCTCCCACCCCTCGTCCCGACCAACCGACCCTCGTCGTCGTCGTCGTCCCTCAAATCCCATTTTCAATGTCCAGAAGCTTTACGATTCGGTCCGTACGCGGCGGACTTCTATAACTTCCGAGGCGCTCGAGTATGGAAAACGATATAGGAGCACGGTTCCGCACCGAATACGTGCCTCAAAGAATTCACGCGCAGACTCCGCACGTACCACCATCACCACACACACACGCGCGCGTGGGTAAGTCGTTCGGCGACGGACGCGAATTTCCATCTGGACGATTCAATTTCACGACGATCGTCTTGTCGACGACGTCACCTACCACGTGTAACGTTCGTGGAAAAAATCGCGTGTTGATGCCTGAACACCGATACGTCGGTACACGTGTTCGCGAACGTTTCTTGAGCCGGATTCGGCGAATCGAGCACGACGTTCCTCCCCGGTAGAACCTCGATTTTTCACATGTTACTTTTTGCCGTGTCGCCTCCTGCCGAGATATGGATCCGGTATACCTCGGAGATCGACAAGACGCCGGCGAATATCTATGCTCTCACCGCTTCGGGCTGTGTCTGACCTGTGGCAGACTCGATCTACTAGAACAGGGTGCAATGGATCGTTTACCTCGTTATACAGATGCTTGGTTTCGTAACTCTTAAAGAATATTTAATATGTTTAGGGCTGGGCTTCTTCCTGAGGGAATGTCTGATGTACGGCTGATTTATTCCACTGAATTAGATGACGTACTCTTTGGTAATATCGTGCGATAAAGAAGTTAATATTTTTAAACAGTCCAGAGATAATTTTTTAAGTATGCGAATTTAACCCTCTTAGTGCCGGAGGCCGATATATCGGCTCTTGCTGCACTGGCGAGAAGTGCCAGAGCCGATATATCGGCTCGCGCCTTGTAGCGCTTTACTAATAACTGATTAGCTGATAATTATCAATGAATATAGAAACTAGTGTCATTGTTTTGTTCTCTATTTCGTCCTTAATATACTGCTTTTTGAATCATGTAAATATTGTTTCTTGTTTGGTTTTTATGAGCATTTTCCCAAACCCTTGTAAAACCGTGAAATTCGGCCGGTTATTCTCGCATAGGCACCTCTTTTTCGCCCGGCACTAAAAGGGTTAAGAACTATTTATTTTATTCGGTCTGATCCATGACTGACAATCTACTGACATGGAAAACACTCGATTATTTCCTGTAATGTAGATGTCTTATTTTTGTTCGTTAAAGGAATATTTGATAATCGAGGTTGGCTGTTGGCTTTATCTGTAAGGGAAGATCTGATATATGACTGACTCGTTCTACTGAACTTAATGGAAACTTGTTCGATGAAACTTTTACGTTCCGAAATTTATTGCTATTCTTCTTACCACATCCTAACAGAGCAACGCGGGGCTGTAAAATTGAAAGCTTTCTGTCGTTCGTCAGACAAATGGCCGACTCTTTCTACTGATTTAGATGCGACGAACTAGCGTCGGGATGCGAGGCGGTGGCGAATTATGCGTTTCCGGCGGCGCATATTGTGCCAATATCGATCACGCGGTCGAGTCAAATTACACCGTTGCGTCGATTGCCAGCCGAGACGCTATTAATTAAATCCCGTCGCCCTTTAACTGCGAACGGCGAGATTTATGGCGCTCGTGGATGGTTTCTCGTTCTGCGACGATACGTTCGCGTGTTGAATTTTTCACTCACCTACAGCAGGCGGATCGGCGGCTGCGGTTCCGGAGACAACGCCCCGCGGATCTGCAACAAGAGAAATCTGTTGCTTATCGATCGTTCGTGGCAGAACGTTGAAAAGCGAGATGGTTTATTAATCGCGCGCAAGCCTGAATTCGCTTTTCGCGATATAATAGTTCCGATTCGAGTGAGATTTGCGTTTCAAATCCATTCACGCAGCGGATATTCAACGTTAACCAAAGTGTTTCTATTTTATTAGCCGGTTTAAAAGGGTAAATGAGTTGAGCTCTATCCGTCGGCGAGTAAACGCCGCGAGAATATTATCTATTTTAAATTTATCCTCCTCCCCCGGCTCATCGTAAACGTGGCCGCTATTAGCTTCTATTAGCCGGCGAAATAAAAGCGCAATTATTTCAGTGCACCTCTGAGGTTTAACCTGTCCCGACGGTATTTCAATCAACCCGCAATCGCCGGCATTCTACCGTTGTTTATGCAACGAATTGCCGATAGAAGGGGACAACGAAGCTAGAAATAATATAGCAATGAATTATTATCAGGTTCGTTATCGGTCCCAGGCGAGAGGACTTCCATTATAATTTATACGTGAATTTTCTGTGCAGCAATCACTGTAATCTCTGTTATCCTTCAACAATAAACAGTGTCAACATAGCAATTACTGTCTACTAATCTTGAAAATTTCCAGATGGAATATTCGTTATTGGAAAATTACTTTTATTCTAGCGGAAATGATTTCATACAGACTCTGGGCACGCAATACTGATAGCAAGCATGTGTTCCCGATTTATTGCAATTTGTCTCTTGATATTGGCTCCAGGAGTCAATAACATTTCCCGATCGACCCGCTCGTAACAGGTGACTGCGAAACCAGCGACCATAAAGGTTCTCCGAAATCGATGAAATTTATTTATCGATTTAACGTAAAAACAACCAACAAGTACGGGATTATTTCTTTAAGGAGATTTCAATCGGATATATAAGCACGTGGATGCGTGTATTTTCAAATAATTGCGCCCGCTTCGTATGAAAGGTACCGCGCTAAGGGAATGCTGCGTAAAATTAGTCGAGGCGTCGGGACGGTGAATAAATTTCCAGATTTCTCGAGGAACGCCGATCAACGACAGCAGACGTCGGGCTCAATTTCTGGAAAGCGAAGCCCTCCTGCGATCTAACTCGCGGGAAATACATCTAGACGACGCGACGGAGTCTCGTGAAAGATAAAACGCGACGTAAAAAGGGCTTACAATTCGTTTATTGGGAGGCACGACGGAGGACTGTCTCGATAACAGGGATGAAACTGTACTGACGCGTGGAGGGAAGGACGCTGCACTACACTGGTATCCACGATGCAATAAAGTCGCAGCTTTGTGCACTGTTAAGTCGTGTCTCGTACGTACAAGGCTTTATTTTTCTGGTGCTGTAAGTACAGTTCTTTCTACGTTTCCTTGTCGGTTACTTTATTATATAACACACTTATTGCCAAAGCCTCTAGAATATCCTACAAAATTGAAGTAATTTTGTTAATGAACTCAAGACCGGTAAAAATAAAATATATCAGAGTGCCTATACCATTAACCTCCGGTTCCAAGGAATTGCTGCTTCTGACCATGGCCTACACATTCTACTTCGTCTAACATGCCCGAGAATGTGACAAATTTTCACAACTAATTATCTAAAAAAAAAAACGTTGCCTCGTTTAAGCGTCCTGCCTTGTGTAGTCGCCGAAAGGATGATGAATTTTCATGAGTTTTGTTCTAAGTAATGTACTTCAATGTTAATGTATTTGCGTTAATTTTTACCCTATGACCTTCTCGCATCTTTCAATTAATTATAATCACGAAAAATATATTAACTATCTCGTTGAAAATACATCAAGGAAAGCAATATTGCTTATGGAATGCGTCAATATTTTTAAGGTTCTTCATTTTTTCAAAAATGCAATAAAAAAAGATCGATTTCTTGACTCCTATGCATGGGACAGTTCCACTAGCGCAATTTTATTCTGTATACACCAGTTGCTGCTTTCTTTCTGCACGACCAGCCCCTGTCAAACCAGCAAACCAGTTAATTCGCCGAAATATGATCATCACGCCGCGCACCCCCGTGTCACTAGTTCGCAAGAACCACTCGGGAGCATTCCGAACATCCCGTACAAGAACAGCGAAGCGTGTCCCGTTCCCGCAAGCAATGTCTGCGGCATCGAAACGTAGGATCGCAGGCTAGACGGGGGTGCACCCGGCCGGTTCCCGATATTCCATTCGCCGGAGTGGTTGTCCGAGAGACAGCGGTTGGTTGTATCGAGGTAACGAAACACACCGTCGCCGACAAACGTTCGACCGTAATTTCCAAGTGCTCGGCGCGGCGTGGAGGTTGCCACCCCCCGCAATTCCACGTGCGCGGGGTGCTGCGCGGGGGGGGGGTGCAGGCGGCGCGTTGGACCGTGGACCGGAACCGAGTCGCGCAAAGACGGACGCGCTGTACAATTTCCTAAAAGTGGAATGCTTCGAGGGTGTTTCCCTTTTGTGCCGGCGATCGACCGTGAATGACATTAACACGGAATTTCGCCGGCACGATGAAACCACCCCCTACTTCTCTAGGATCCCTTCGGGCGCACAACTGCCCACTCCACTGTTTCCTCGTCTTTGTTTCGGCCTTTATCAAGTCGCTTCCTTCCCGGGTATCGCGCCCGGCAATTTCACTGCCCGGGACTCGGGTCGACCAAAGGAATTCCGTGAGTCGGTCCTTTATACCTCTTAAAAAGATTTTCTGTACTTTAATGAAAAAAGCTTCTCCACTTCAGACACCATCTTCCAGCCACCCCACCGAGATCCGTCCTCCTTCCTCCCTCGGCTCTTGCGACTCAACCGACCCCCCCTCCCCTCGCCCTCTCGAATTCCCTAATGCTATGGTTCCCTTTACCCGGGTAACCATCCCTTTGAGTCTCTCTTATTTTCCTCCCTAATGTCCCCGCATTCTTCCACGGGAACCGTCGGCGTGTACGTGTTTCCGCTTGTAAATTCGGGGCTTTCTTTTCCTTCCGCGCGACTCTTCCCGTTGCTTCCTCGGCCGCCGCCGTTTCCGTTTATGTCTGTATCTGTCCGTTCCTCGGAGGCCCAGGCTACCAAAGGTGCTTCCTTCGGGAAGACTTTGTTGAACCTGGCTCGCTTTGTGCTCCCCCGGCTAACGACGATAATGATGGCGAACGTCGTTCGACGCTTGGCCTTTTGTTCTGCAGCTCCGAGAGTGTCCCTTTAGCAGCTTCCTAATGGATCTAAGCGAGATAGCGCGGCGGTCAACGGAATCGTACCAGTTCTGCGGAATATTTCCTTGATTTTGTTTGCGTGCGATGAAAGTGTTACTGACACTGTTTATTCGTGGCAAATTCAGCCGGAAATATCGGTTTTTTAGAGTTTCCTCAGTAGGCCAAGTCAATCATACGTCAGACTATTTTCCTGGAATGAAAATCTTGGCATTGTTGTCACTCTTACTTAGGACAGTTCACCGTATTCGGAACTTCCATCTCCAGGATCGGAACATGCGATTCCAGTAGTCTAAGTCAACCGTGTGTCACAATATCGTCCCACCTATATAAATATTGTCTTCATGAAACAATCAAGTGTTTTAATAGCTCCACATTTGTAAAACCAGTTCACAAACCGCCCCCCGCACAAAAATCCGCAACAACCACCCCGATCGGCCTCCCTCGCAATAATAATCGCCGCACGCGACCAGAGATGCCCTAACCGTGTCAGTATAGGGCCTAACAACCAGCAGCAGTAAAACCATACGAAAGTATCCCGTTCGAACCCGGCAATCTTCTCCTACACTTTCGCCGCGGAATCCGGCCAATTATGGCGCGAATGCGGCCAATTTCTGTAATGGCACCGCGTAGCATAGTAAATGGTTGTTAAAGCACATTCGTCATTAGAGTGCCGGGGGTTCGGCGTAATGCTCTCCGGGTTCGGCGTAGCGCCTCGACATCGTATGTCTTCCTTCAACCAAAACGGACCCTTCTCACAAATTACTGCTCGGAGAGGCTGCCAATACCGGTGGGGGGGGGGACGTTTCTACAGATTTTCCTATCCATGAATCAATCTCCTGGACCGGCTGGATACCCTAAACTTGACCGGTATCTTCCTCCCGGTGACCAATGGAACCGATTAATGGAACCTGTGGAAGTGATTAGGCGGCGATCATGCGGCGGATATATTCGAGGCCGGAGTTCAAGTGTAACGAGGAATCGAACCCGGCTTTAATTCTTGCCAGGCAATTAACATCGAGCGACCTGAGAGCTTCCAGCAAATAAAAGTTTCCGAATGTAACTTAAGGAAGCGCTGTCGCGGAACGCTCCTCCTCATTGTTTCCTGCCGGTCGCTATCAGCGGAACGCTTTTTCACTGATAAGTATGGACGAGGGGCCGGGCAAAACTTCGGCTCGCAGATACAACTCTAACAAAAGTGGAACTACGGTTTGTCGGCCGAGACAGCCGGGAATACTGAGAAGGACCGAGCCCTCCCCGTCGGCGTGGTATTGAATTACAGGGACACCGTGACTGCGGAATTAGTCTCCGCGACCCGGAACGTCATCTTGGTATCGCGAGATCGGGGAAAGGATGGAGGGGTGCGGGGTGGCAAGAAAAATTGAGACGAAACAACCAGAAGGCTCCCGGGGAAACGGCGAAATTAAAGAGTCGGGGATTTGTTGTGCGACGTGGGCAGAAGTTTCGCTTGAATTGGAAGTTTATTCTTGTTGGATGACAAGTTTGCGGATGATTTGGAACCCTCAATTGGTGTATGAATATTTCAAGTGGAAACGGGGGACTTTGGTCAGACGTGACTGGAGCTAATCGTGTTTGCCGGCTAATGGAACGGCATTTCTTCATCTCTTCTGGGTTTTCTTCTTTTTCGTTTTTACTTCTCCTCGCTGATGCTTTTTCTTGTGTGTACGTCGAGGATTCATATATATGAATATAGAAGTCATATATATGTCGAGGATGCTATGCATTTTTAACAAAACTGTGTTTTAACGCTTTACCCACCGAAAGCTTGTTAAAAGATTTTTCAATACCATGCCCATCCTGCAAGAAGCATAATAATTTCATTTTAGGTAACAAGCCCGAAAATAATGATTAAACTGTACTATCCAGAATGACATGTTAGTTTTCGAGTGAAACATGCTGTCGCTATTGAAAACTATATTAGGAAGCATTCACTGATTAATCCTTCATTTGTGAAGGCTTAAAGCATCGCCGGCAGGTAAAAGCTCGTAACTAGAACTTCTAAAAGTTAGAGGGATTTCCAAATTGAAGGCTGGACAATTAATAAACGGCTTAGGAGAAAGCAATAGAAGACGACAGTTCGAGAAGGTCGGGGTAGCGTCGTGCAACTCGTTACCACGGATCAGTAGAATAGAACTATGTAGGTTGAGGTAGTCAGCCAGGGTATACTCCGCTCGTTAGAGCCTCTAAATGTCTTTGACAGTATCCCGGGTTTAAGTCGCACTAATCTATTGAGGCGATACTTCGGTGGGTTAGGATCTGGAGTGATCGCGCGGCGAAGACGGTAGATCGTGAACGAAACATAGTTGATCCAGTAGACATCGGTCCGCGGGTGTGGGATCCGAGGCCGAGGCGGTAGCTATTGCTGATTCGTAACTATCCCCTAATTCAAGATCCACTCGAGACGATATTGCGAATACGTTATGCAATCCAAGCAGATACGCTATCGGCGGGCTGCCGGTAGCAGGCAGCCAGCCTCGGGAGCTGGTTGCTGGCGAGATACTGGTTGCATACGCAGCGTCACGGCAAAGACGAGCTAGGGAGCAGGTTAGCGTAGAGAGAGGGTCGAGGATCTGCTTGTCACAAACCACGCCGGGTGATCTATGGCTCTAATTAATGGCAATCTCCGGAGGGCCCTAGCTTTCCACGTGGATTTCAATTATCTCCCATCGAGCGTTCGTCCAGCAGTCTCTCTCACCCCTTCGCTCTATCCCTCCCTCTCTCTCTCTCTCTGTCTGTTCCGTTACGTTACGTTACGCTCCCTTCCGTTCCGGCTCGGTCCATTCGGTAAACCGATTAAAGTTTTTGCGCTTCCGGCCAGGCAAGAGCACTCCATTCGCCTCCGGGAACGGTGACTGAAGTTTCCAGCTCTGTCCGCCGCAAATGCCTCCAAGATCTGACTGATCGAGCCCCCCGGAAAAACGCCGGCGAGTTTCTTGCACGAGAAATGATTGATTCCCTCCACTGAGAGCGGTCACTTTGGAACCAACTCACTGTTTGAGAGTCCCACTCGCCGTTGACGATGTGACGATGCGATTCCACCATCGACGGATGTCGTGCCGGTGCCTAATCATACAATCTTGCACATTTTACACGTTTCAATTTTTATGCTGAAAAACAGCTTCGCAATTTTATGGTAAATTATGTAAAATTACGTTACAGTATTCTCGATTTATTGAAATTGCTAAAAGAAGAAAATAATTTCAATTGAATCTCTGTTTCTGCACAAACATTTTCAGTATGTTAATTGGTATTTCCATATTGAGTGATGGATCACTGCAGATTTCCAAGTAGTACAAGCCAATAATACGTGCACTCTCGAACGCTCTTAAAAAACCGAGAATTAAGTTGTCGTACAGCCAGCTTCTGGATAAAATGTTTTTGGGCTAACGATGACACTGTTCTCGTAAATACAATGTTGTTTTGCGAATCGAATCGGCGCGAACGTGCTGGCAAAGCGGTAAGAACCGTCCCAGAAACGCGATACACATTCTGCCAGGCTTAGCAGCCGGTTTCTTATCACTTATCAGCGGAATTTCGTTGACCTCGAACGGATTATGTTTGCGCACGGTAACTTTGATGGCTAGTGTAACACCAAGATGCTGGTAAAACGAACGGACGTAGGTCTTACAACGCCGTTGTAGAATATTCATGAGGCTCGGTGTAACGCCGTACGTAACGGGCGAACCGCGAGCACGATGTAATTAACATGTAACTGCTCCGCTGCACCCACGTTGTTCCAGACGTATCAATATTTTGTCAGTAGATTTGATTCTGCAGCCCCTCTCTTGCTATGCATCTCACGACCCGGGTCCTCGTGTGCATTCCCGTGCCCTTGATTGTATTTACTTATTGATAAATTCTGATGCTGTGCGCGACCTATTGCAACGCCTCGTATATTCTCAAATGGTATACACGGAGAGCAGCGAATGTGAATCAGTATTCCGGTGAAAACAGAAACTGTGATTGACAATGTGGAGTTTATTCGTTTATGACGAAAGAGAAAAATTATATACAAAACTGCGAAAATATTAAAAATTTTTTAAATTGTTGAATGAAGAAATTCATTATTATTTTATTTCTATGCCTTACAGTTGACAAGGGCAATTTTTATTTTACATGAAATTCTCATAATTGATATCAAGGAATTGTCGACTCCATTAAATATTTCTGACGAATTCCAGCTTCAAAAAAGGGATAACCCAAGGTCCTATGCAACCCTCCAATACCCACAGAACGGATTCCTGCCCTGGAGACCACTTATTACAACAATCGCCGCATAATTAACAACAAGATACCCTCAGCAACACAGTCTCAATCCCCCAAAGTCCCCGAAGGTGTAGATCCAGCACAAAAGCTGGTAAATACGCTCTCGCAGAGGGTAACTGGTCCCGGTACTGGCGCATAGCTCTCGAAGGGTTGGTTCTAGTACCTAGCTTGATCTTCGAAGGGCTAGATCCCGAAGGCGTCCGTAATACAGGGTATAAAAGTAATTCACTTTTCCGCGCGCGCATCATCCAATATCGTTTCCGGTATCGAAACGCGGTCCGAATGAAAACGTACGGCCGAGTTAAGCTTTCAAGCTGTTTTCCCTTTCTCCGAGCGGCGCACCGGGCTTTCTTCCGGTAATGCCGGCGCCCGTGAGCTACATGGAGCGTGGAATCCGGCTCGCTTCATGAAACATTCCTTGCGCTGCCCTCTCCCTTCTCCCCCCTCTCTCTCTTTCCATCGATACGCGAGGGCGGGCCGCAACAACCAGCCAAGCTCGGCTCCATCTGAAAGCCGAGCGCTTTCGGGACGTTCTAACGGTGTCTCTGCGAGCGTCTCAGCCGCGACAGGCTTTCAACGTTTCCACCGCCCCCCCCCCTCCAGCCGCGCCTCTCTTTCGCCTCTCCTCTATCTCTTCCTGTTTCCCTTTTCCCCTGTCCTTTCTCTCTCTCTCTTTAGCCATCGGCACACCGCGATTCTACCGGGAACATGACGTTTCAATTCTCCTCGAGCATCCCTCAAACCTCGATCGTCCCGCGGGCCTTCCTACCTTCGAGTGCTCCCTCCACCGTATCTCCGGAGAGCACGTATCCCAGCCACCCGATAAATCTCGGTAGAACGATCGAGTTCTCTTTCTACGAGCCACTTCCGCGACTTCGAGAACCCGTTGATCAACAACTTGTCCGGCTACGCGTCCGGCTGCGAGCTAATTCGACCTCTAAGCGCCGCTCGCCGATGTTCCGGCCCTTCGTTAAGTTAAATTGCGTTATGTCTGGTCCACCGTCTCCGGGATAATGTTGTTACCCGTTGAATTTGTTGCCGGAACGTCCGCCGACAATGTACACTTGCGGTCCGGAAATGTTTGTTTTTCGATGTTGCGTGAGATTGTTGATCGAGGATTTCTCTGTCAAATATTTCCATGAATTTCTGAGCGGTCGAAGAACAATGCAGAAGAATTCTAGAATCTTTTTGGTTAAGGTTCCTTGACCGAAGGAATTATTTATCGGGTCCAAGATAAAACCACCGTTTCCTTTAATTTTGCTGTGAATTTTTCCGAGACAGACTAGAATTTAATAGAGAGCTTCCACCACCACAAGCCGCGCCCTCGAAAGTTAAATAACATCTACGGAACGTAGATCGTCGTTTTGCGATTGGAAATGTCCCCGGTTTCTTTGACGTGCCCGAGGCGAGTCTTTCCGGGGAACGTAAACTTCTAATCAGCAACGACCGAGAGATGTTGCGAAGAGAGAACGCTGTAAATCCTTTCGCCGATAAATACTGAAATTCCTACGGTAAATAGAAGCCTAGCCCACGAGAATATTTACAGGGCAAGAACTTCATGCAGCCGGTTTATCTGTCGTTTCGCGGTTGTGCTTTGTAGCGGGGCTACAACTGTGTCAACGTAGAACCGGAAAATCTACCGAATGGGATGCGAAAATATCTGGCAACCTCTCACTTGAAAATCTCCTGGCTGTTAAACAGCATCGTTATTTGATTACTTTTTAATGCATATACTTTGATCGGTTTATTTGGGGTAGTTTAAGCCGTCCGAGGTGCAGAGGAAAAGATATGGATTCTATATTGAAAACTGGATCGAAAATGTAGAAGAAAATTTTCTTACAACTCACTTCGTTTCCGAGAAAATTGCGTTCGAAAATCGATCAAGGTCGAGTACAGTGAAGGACTGTGGGCGGAGCCACTCCGCCAGCGCCTGCGCGTGACTGTTGTCTGGAGTGGTAGGGCAACAACGCTCCGCCCAGCGTAGTGCATGTGTCCTTAAGCGATACTCAAACCCAATTATTTCGGAAACGAAGCCAGCTAGAAAGAAAATTCTTTTTACAAAATCAATTCATTTTCCTGTACAGAATCATAACCCTGCGTTACTTTCTTAAAATAATAAAGTATATATTTATGATGGAATTTTATATGGAATTTATTTAAGATGTACTGTCAAAAGGATGAAAAATGGAGGTGTCGAGGCTGGTATCGTTGAAGATAGAGTACAATTTTTACATTTGATAGTTACTTCGAGCGCGCACGGAATAGCCAGTGAGTCTGAACGGCGGAGCGGTAGCAGACACACCTGGGGCGACGAAAATTATACCGAAAAGGGGTTCGTTTCATCTCGTTCGTCATCCGGGGAAACGGACAGATGACTTGCCAGCGCTGAGAGACTGGATCCTCCGAATGGAACGGTCCGGCGGAGACAAATGCACAGTGCCAGGGCGTATCTGGGTCAAATTCAGCGGCGTCGGGAGGCAAACGTATGGCCGTATCACCGGATCGCCGCGAGGTAAAACAGAAATCTCGCCGAAACGGCTGAGAACGATCGTGCGCCCGCCGTGTCGACGATCCCGTGATTACAGTGTCACCACAAATACGAGCTTCTTGTCCGGTAAAGTGTTCCATTCGACGGTTAGAGCACGCGCGATCCCTGGCCGCCGGATGATTTGACGGCAGTTGACTGCTTTTGTGAACGACTTCCTATTCCACGCCCCGGGCCTTTTAATACCACTTCCCGTTCTGGCTTTCGATCGTGGTCGATTTCGACGCGCGCGAAATACACGATGGGATGGGACACGAGGAAATTCGGAGCTCCGAGCGGATTTGTGGCCGCCTCGTGGATCCATTACCTGCTATTACATTGTTAAGCGTTAATTCGTTTGGAATCCGTGCGCCCCAAGAAAGATGATTAGCATCTCGACACGCCCAAAATAGAACTACACCAAAATTAATTACCGTTCGAGTCACAAAATACTATTTCATGATTCTAATTAACTGGAGGATTGACATTTTAAACTGGAATTGTTCAGATTTTACAGATGTTTCAAGTGATATAAATATATATTTGAGTGGACGTAAAAATGAGTATTTGAAAAACCACGTTGTAATCAAAATCCATAACTCAAATGAAACAATCACTGATGCGTAAACCGTGGATCTTTCTGAAAATTCTCATTATCGTAGTGTATTTTATGAAAACCAGAATAATGAGGGAAAGATTTATGTCGTCCAATAAAATTATTTATGATAAAAATAATGTAACAACGATACAAAGGAATATCAATTCAAACATTTTCATGTATTATAATTTCTAAATATACGAATAGATAAGTCCACAGAGATCCACACACAGTCGGATTGTTGTAGAATCACATAACTTTTAAATACGCTCTTCGCATGAACGTTTAACGCAAAGTAAAATTCAATACGTTTAATGTGAATCTCGATTCGCGAATGGTTCTTTAACTCCTTAAATCGTAATGGAGTGCCGCAGAACGTTAAGTAATAATGCAACGGCGCGTTGTGCATAATTATAGGCAGATTTTCAAATCACCCAATCGATGCCGGTAATTACGTATAATATCATTTTGATTGTGCGCCTGGCTGCGCCCGTACATTAGAGTACGAGGCTATCCTCGAACAATCCGCAGTGGGTAATTCAATAGCTACCTAGATTTGTTAATTGATGATCACCTGCGTACGTACGCGAATGATCTTGCATGACACACACCTCGATAATTCCGTAATGACGGTCGCATTTGCGATTGGCTGACAGTGATTAAACCTTTGCCAAAACTTTGTGTACTTGTGATAGTAATGGGGCCGGGGTGTTTCCGTTCTGTTGGCCCAGCGATCGATGGAAATATCGTTCTCCGGTAAAAATCCCCCCCGAGCAAATTGGTTCCACAATTGGCCCGTGTGCTCTTTGTTCTTCTTCTCCCGCCTCGGCTTAAGCCCCGTCTCCACTTGACTGTAAATTTAACCTTAACTCGTTCAACAGCAGCATTGTTTTCTCAAAATTTACTTCTGGAAGTGGCGATTAGGCTACATTTACACTTGATTAAAAATATTTTCGGCCATGGTAAACCAGAATTGTATAAAATAGAAAATTGTGTACGGCAAGTAGAAACGGAGGGTAATAGTCAGACGCGGTAGCGAATTGTGGTATGAAACTTTGATGGGTTTGAGCCCAAACTGCAGGTGATTTTAGATGTCTTTTAATTGAATGAAAATTGAAATTACGGGAGTAAAATGTTGGTTTTCGAGTGTCAATAGCTTCCCGCGAAGTTCAGCCTCATCTCCACTCGAAAATATTTTTTGTTCAGTCAACGGGGAATATGATTTCAGCAAAATCGTTTTCCAGAATCACACATGTTCTTAATTTTTCGCTGAGATACGAAGATATTCGATTTCCAATCTTCTCTGGCAGTGACTGATAGGATCAACAATTCTATTAAAATATTAATAGATGCGGGTGGCTGCTGCGGCCCGAGGAAGTTGCCCAGAGAAATTCCTGGATCCCGAGTCGACTGAATACGGAATTACACCGGAGACTGGTCGTTGATAAGCCCAAACAAGTTTTAACCTCCTGCGTGACTCGGCGCTAATGCCGTCCGGGAAGCTCAGACAGATCAGAGGACAGTCTGAAGCCCCTTTACGATCGGGAGGGACAGTCCAATCATGAATATTCTCGAGTCACGTGGCCCCACCCCTGGCGGAAGTGGCCGCTGTGCATGCATTCCAACAAGAAGCCGAATCCTCCGTGTAAAATCAATTCTGCGGTCGTTTATTAGTTTCTGTCCGCCCGCTGAATATGGACGGCGTCGCTCAAAGGCAAGGGACCCGAAACTTTGCTCTCCTTATTGCCCTTCCTCGACGTTCCGACGAACGACCGCCCATAACAATAAAGAGGTGTTTCCACTTGGTTCCGATCCCCTTGTTTCCCTCTCACGGACGATTGCGAGGGGAGGGGGGGGTGGAGGAGGAGGAAAAACCGCCGCTCTTCGAACGTTCCGCGAATCGTTTCGACATCGATGTTCCCATAAAACCCGCCACGAATGACTGTTATCACCGACGCGGCCGCCATTTACCGTTCGAAACGCACACGCGACCGCCCGCGAAGTTAATTAACCCATTTGCATGATCGATCCCGCGTTTGTAACTGCCCGGGATTTTTTTTTTGTTCGCCGAACGGCCGCGCGCGAATCGAGCCGTAATCGTTCCCGAAGCTTTTCTGTTTCGAGCGACAGCGACAGTTCGACCGGCTGACGGTCGATGCACTGCCGAATGAAAAACCGTTGAAATGTTTTTCATCACTCTTGACAGCCTCCTAATGAGATTGGACGCCGCTCGAAATTCACGTGACACTTTGAACTGGCGTAATTCGATTAAATCGTTAAGTGGTCCAAATAGAACTTTTATTGCTGTGAGAAATCTCACAAATTGCTGGGATAATCGAGTTATTTCACAAGTTTTGTCGACTCTTGATGCCTTGAACAGACAATTTCAATAAACAGTCATTTTTAGAACCTTCAGTTACAACCTTCCTGATGCATTTATAATTTTTAACTCCACCTTATCACTTTATTACGCTCGAAAAACGATTTTCATGATTTTCATGTCAGAATTTCAAGCTTTCAACAGAATTTAGGTTAACACTATACACCGTACAATATCGAGTCGGACTAGTGATGAAAATTTAAGAGAGAATCTACTAAACCTGAACATCGTTCATTCCCTTTAAGAGGAGTAATCAATTTCTGTGCCTCTGTTATTAATATTTAACGATTGCTTTGGTAGCTGGGAAATAGGTTTGTCGAGAGTTTGATTTTGCCAATTGTGTTGAGTTTCAAGCAGTTTCATTAGGATACAGGAAATATTTATCAGAGTCTGTTTTCTGTATTTAGGAAAAGATCCGGATTTACCTGAGAGAGAGAGAGAGAGAGAGAGAGAGAGAGAGAGAGAGAGAGAGAGAGAGAAAGAGAGTCGTTTGCGAATGTACCAGCATTATGCGAAGTTTGTATACCGTTGGGCGAAGAAGAAGCGAAAGAATTCGCGGCGGCGTCCTCGACGGCCTCGTTCCGCCCTTGAATAAATAATTTAGCGACTCCCGAACGGCCGTGGAATAAATTCGTTGACAACGTCTTATCATCCGAGCAAGGAAACCGAGGCGAAAGGGAAGCGTCGAGTGGGAAAAGGGCCAACAGAGGGAAGTCGTCGTGTTAATCCGTGCGAATCTAAATTAGGGGTTGCGAGCCAAGTTGGATAGATAGCTCCGAAGCGAGTCTAGTTCCGGTGGAACAGTTAGCCAGAGAGTAAATCCGCCGTTCCAGCCTCCGCGGGGAAACATTCCGTAGACTTTGCCCAATTCGAAATTATTCTGCTAGCTACTGTTGATTACTTGACACCGTCACCGGAAAGTGACACTCTCGTTTCTGTCTTGGTAGTCCTCGCTCGTTCGATTTTTGTCCCTTTAATGGGTACGTATTTTGTGCAATTTCAAGTTTTTGAAGATGCTTTGGTCGATGCATCATTTGGATCTCGAATCATTTCTAATCATCGTTAGACTGGGAAGGATATAGAACTATATTCTTGAGACAAAAATTAACCGTTGAGAAGTCCAACAAGGACCTTAGTCAGGATCAGATTCCAAACTTGTTGTGCCCAAATTGTGGCACAACGCTGGTGCTAAGTCAGTCTAAGTTTAGGTGTATCCCTAATCGAAACAGAGTCCAAATCAGGTCTGTGCGAATCTCAATATGCGTATGAACTTGAGCTGAATTCGAATCGAATCAAAATTCATGTGAGCAGGATTCAGAACTGCTTCACTCTATGCCCTCATGTGAATGAGTGAATTCTATCGTGCAATTCCGCGAATTCGAGTTCCCCCGACTTCACTATTTTCTTTTAATGATCATATTGCCCCGAATACATTCATGGTGATAGTAATTCTCCTTTTTTTGCGAAATGAATCGTCGACCGGAATAGTTTTCATTTTCCCTGGCCAATGTTCTCGCTCAGAGAACAACGGTGCGTCGTGCATCGATCAGCATCAAGCCGGCTTCGACGTTTTGATTTTCCAAAGTGAACAGGTACGAGTGGAGTACAGGAGGACCAATGTCGTACGGTTCGCATTAACCCTCTCCATAGCTAGCTACCGGATCCGCATTTCACGCCGATGCTTGTCGTGCGACGAGTTATTGAGCCAGATATGTTTAACGATGCGTGCTGGATTCCACCCCCCCCCCGGTTGAAGGTATTACGGTGAACCGTAAGTCCTCTTGCAGTTACAATGGCACTGCTAACACAATTCCGCGAACCGCGCTGCGTAATGAACACGGACGGGAATCGTCGACAACAATCTTAGCCGACATACGTCCATTATAACATCCTGACAGTCACCGTTCGCGTCCCCCATCCTTTGCCTGACAAATTGAAAACATACCCTGTCCCTCAGACAATCTCGCATTGCGAGTTATTCTATTACTTCCCTGTCGCAGTTTTAATTTCATCTGCATACATTTTTCTTGTGCAGAGACGCAAACTTTAATATTCGAAATGGGACCTGCACGCAGTCGTATCTTTCTTCTGGAAACTAATTTCTGTTACAAACAACTTTCAAATAATTGCTTTACTGGATTCCTTTGCTAGACGTTGGACTACCGGATTCGCTGGACCGTAAATCACTATTGTTCCGATTACAGGACCTTAGTTACTGGACTCTCGATTTCTGGACTTTAGGTTACCGGGCTTTAGGTTGCTGGACCTTATGTTACTCGACCCTAACTACTAGACCTCAGATTACTGGACCTTAGATTTCTGGGGTTTAGATTGCTGGACCTTAAATTTCTGGGTTTTAGGTTACTGAGATATAGGTTGCTGGACCCAAGATTAATGGTCCTTAGATTACTAGTCTTCAGATTACTGAACCTTAGACTACTGATCCCTACTAAATTTCGATCTCTAATATCATATGTAAACTACACTGATGTAAGAAAGAGACCAAAACCAAGATTGTGAGGTTCCTCAAGTAGTGGCTTTGAAAGGACTCCTTGTTAAACAATTCAGGATAAATTCGTTCGCATTTTCCGAGCGAGTGGATCACGCGGGTCCGCTGCAATCTTCTTCCTCGCTTCGTGGAGACAAACAGCCGTTCGCGGGAGCATGGACAAAGGCAATTCCACCCTGAACAGTTCCTAAAGTACTCGATCCACCTCAGAAATCCATTCTGCGGCACGGAGCGGCTGTTCGTTCACGCGAGGCCCCTTGGGGGCTGTTCTGCCCGGTCCCAATTTCCCAAGACGACCGTATACGACAGCTCGGATGGTCCCAAAGTGGCTCGCAATAATAATGCAGAGTGGATGCGCGCCGCGGACCGTCGATACGGCGCATAGGGATGGCTCATCAATCATGCTAAAGGGAGAGGAAGGGGGGGCAATGTTCGTATAAGTATACACGGGTCAGCGGCGCGTTGCACTCGACAAGATGAGCGGTGTGTTGCCCTTCCGGCCGTCGACAGCCCATGCGCCGCGAACGCTGGTCCCGATCTGAACCTCCTAATCGCTATCGATCATTATTCCGGGCGTGCGTGTAACAAATTACCGTTCGATGCGTGCGCTTCCTGTTCCAGGCCGCGGCCAGCGCGGGAAATCGTGCTTTGCACCCACCGATCGATCCATCGACGAAGAAATGCTCGAAATCTACAGCTTGCGAACGCCCTGGTACTGTTATCAAAGGTGATATTATATCACAAGAGAAAATTACGTCCTTTGTACTACGACAATGTCAGCATTAGACAGCGAATTTTCTCGACTTAGGGAAAATTGGGTGGGTGTAGTTTCGAATGACAAAAATATTACAAAAATCGAAAGGTATCAATACAATTATTACAGCTCAATAAAACGACTAAAGAGAAAAATAAAGTCCTAACGATTTTTGTTTTGAATAAAACTTCTGTAGAGGAAAATTAAAAAAGCTCAGGGAAAATTAAGTTTGAAAATTTGACAAGCTCCTCTGCATTTAGCCACCTTATTGAGTGCACGAAATATAAATGAGAGATTGTTCTATTTACATAAAACAATTTGTGAAAAGTGTAGGACATAATTCTCTCGTTCATGATTTTATTTTTAAGAAAATTGACAATTTATCAGTGCATGTGCACTTGTGTAGAGGGGCCGCATAAGAAAAATTAAAAGAAAGATAATATGTAATTGTTCCATTAGAAGTCCTAATTTCGAGCTTAATACACTCTGGAATCTGAAATATACTCTGTAAATTCAGTAAAAATGTCTGACCATAGTCCGACACACTAAAAAATCAATTTTACTCCCCAGGTCAGTTTGCCACGATACCCAGTTTCCGTGCGCAAGGAATTTCATTACTGGCATATGAATTTGGTCCTCGAAAGTATTTATTGATCACCACACAAAACAATGTTACATCGAACATGTCCAATACGCGAGGAAACGAAACGTAACATATTTTAACCGTTCAGACGTCTCTGATCCGTGCAATATTTATTATATCATTTTACTTCGCTATTTCATTTCCGGTATATCTTGGTCCAAAAATACAATTTCACTTCGAAATACGGGAGTTGTTAAATTTTTCAAACAATCTAAAATATTTCCTGTTTCACTGGCTGAGCAATTTGTTACTGGAACCACTGTCAACCGCGTACAGAGTTCTCCGGAATTCCTACAACCATAAAACAGATAAAAATCCCGGAAAAAGTCAGTGAACAATGTTAAAGAAAATTTGTTCACCATTCTGCACGTGTTTGACAAAATTGTGATGGAATTCCGATACAGCAAGTAATTCTACGCGAAGGAAAATAAGTAGAAAGAAAAATGTATAATCAAAAGTTGTTCCATTCACGCTTCATTTAAAAAAAAGAAAATGAAGCTTGCAAAGTTTGTCCAGCACGCGTGCTTTCCATTAACTTTTAACTAAACTCGGGAGGTCATTCATATGAAAGTATTCTTCTTTGATGGCGTGCTCTTTAAAAAATCTATTTCGAGCATGTTGTGTCCAGAAGTGCACAAAGAGCACTGGACAAACCTTTAGTCTTAATTTTCTCGTGAACAATGTCACTGACGATAAAATAGTGTTCTATGTTTTTCAGCAGTCTTTCATGTAGAACAATCTCGTTTAAATTTCCTGTACCCAATGTGGTGGACAAGTATGCTTGAAAAATTATCAACCATTACGTTATTGAAAATATGATCATATAAATTAATGTAAAAATGCTGTACTTTCCTCAATAATGTTGGTTACCAATTTAAGTGGTAACTGCCACTAGTGATCGGACAAAATATTCCTCAAAATAATCAAATCGAAAACTAGACATTTCCATTGTTCGGAGGATCGATCACGTTGATTCTCAATTTCAGTAGTAACTACAATCTGTAACCAGACAGACTGTCCCAAAAAACAATGAAGTTGAAAAGCTCATGCGTATTTCCATAGCGTTCGAAGAACGCGCGCAAACTGGTCATCGCCTGGAAACTGGGTCGTCGAGTTTCCCGCGTGGCCGGCCGCAGCCCCGGCAATCGAATATGAATAGAAAATTAATTAATTATCGATCGACATTAAGATTACCGTGGCGGGCGGGCGGCGTGCGCGCGTCAATTAGAACCGACAAATTAATCCGGTGCCGGTTCATGAATCCGTAAAATTCGTCGTTAAAGGGAAACTTCTGCCATTCCCCGGGCCGTGATAAATTATTCCGCGACGTTCCGCGCATCCATCTTTCAACCCTTAACTACCCGTGCGAAGAGCAAGACCGGCCTCTCAGTAGCAACATTATTCCCCTTGCTTCGTTATTTACAGGTGTGAAATTGAATTATAACGAAGATCCGGATGCGCGGCCTCCTCTCCCCCTCTTACTCTCTTGTACTCGCGATAAATCAACCCGAGAGGCTCATCAAGAATTTGTACGAGCCGGAACTAAGATGTCATTAATGAAAAGCGCGATATCAAAGACGACGCAGCCTCACCCCGTATAAAATATTCGGTTAGCTCGATCTGCACCAGTGTCCACATAATTACGGGGTATTACGAGCCCGCCGCGATGCATATTTAAGGCTAAACACGGCACAGTAAAACGTTTCGGATTCGTTGGCCGGAGATCAAAGGGCCCGACGAGCCGACTTTGATCCGGGCCGCCGACGAATATGAAATGTTCGATGTGCTTCACCGAGTTTACCTTATTTACATGAAAGAAGTGCACCTCCTCTTATCCCACGCTCCGTCACTTATCATTCGTCACTGGAATGTCTCGGCACCACCCTCACAATCTTCAACCCCTGTCACGCGGACGTACGATTCAGATGAACTATTTCTGTTGACAATAAAACAAGTTTCACATTGTTTCTTTCGTTCCACGTTTCCGTTCAATCAAACGCTGCAATCGAGAACCATATCAATAACCAACTTTCGATACTTCAAACTCAATACTTAGACTGCGCAGCTTCGTGCAAAATACAAAATTGTTTCCATCGATTAAAATGAAGAGGAACAGGAGACTCTTCGTCCTTTTAAAAACTTTTCGACGAATTTTTATGGAAAATAAAAATTTGAATTAATTGCCAGGTACAGGATCTGCATAGACATTTATTTCCCTTTTTGTTCGTTTTAAATTTTCGTTGTACATCTCATTCTATATATATCGTTTTAGCAGGGAAGATTAAGTCGTATCATAGATTCAGAATCGCTGCGGAATCGTTGCGCAGGATTGTCGTCGCGAAACAACCCCCGTCGCAGTATTTCCTCATTAACCTGCGAAATTCGACCGTATATATCCCGATCCGCCCATAATCGTTCGAATGTACAAACTTATCCCTAGCGGTTTACTCCGCGGCGAAAGGGTTGCTTGCGGGGGTGACGCAGGGTGGCCAGGGGGTTGGGAGGATAGGACAGAGTCGTCCTCCGGTAACAAGGGACACTGGCCCGCGATTATCCGACCGCGAAATTGTCCCGAACGTTACTTCCTGCTCCTCGTTCATCCCCTCGTTCCGCTCCACCCCGTGCAAACCCCAGGCAACCCTCTTGCGCCGATTCTCTACCCCTCTCGTTTTAAACGTGTGTTCCGAGTATACGGAGCGTTCGGGACAAAAATCATAATCTCTCGTACAAACTTAAAGATTGGTTACGGTTTTGCAGAATTAATTGTACAGGGTGGTTCATCATGTGTGTCGACCCTAATTATTATCATTATTAGTGGATGGTACACAAATCGGTGAAAACATTAAAAGTAACAACGAGTACTGTTAGGGTACATTCATCTTATTATAGTTACCACGCGAAGAAATACATTTTTATTTAAACCCTGTTCCGTCCGTAACGGATTTCTAAATTGCCTTTTCCTAACATTTGGCAACCAGATGTTAGATGCTTGCAAGCAAACTCGCTGCTCATAAAGTAACGGTTTTGCTACCCAAAAAACGGCCCATTCTTCAAATGGAAATTGCCCCCCGTGCCAGCATTAGGTTTATTGTAGACATAATTGAATTAGCGAAGTCAACTCCGTCGAACCGTCCTGCAATAAAACGGCCGGTACACGTGCGCTCAATGGGACATCGGGCCTCAAGCGTTTATGACGGCCCGCCCATTCATGTCCTTTCCGAACGCCAGGTCGATATACCTGATGCACCGAAACCTCGTCCATTCATTTTTTGGAGTATAAATAGGGTGGACATCAGGTCCACCTTCGTCAGTCTTCAGTCGTCAGTGTGAGTCAGTCGTCAGTCTCTCAGTCTTCAGTTCCACGTTGGCCACGCGCCTACTCGCGTTCCCTTGCGTCCGCCTTTCTGTCCGGTCTTTCGACGCTGTCAAGACCACGGAAACGTCGCTTCGATCAACCGCTCACCCGATCAGCGACATAGTAATTCAGAGTTCAGGACCTATGTGTAGGCACATCGAGCCAGCCTACGCACACTACATTTTCTGGTCCTTCGAGCCGGATCTAGTCACATTGTAATTACCATCATCTACCATCGAAATAAACGATTCAACCCAAACTAGCTGTCCATCATTAGTTTGATGTACAGCGGTACCTGAATATCGTCAACGCGTAACCGGATTTACAACCCGGTTAGATTCAGAAGAGTCGCGGTATTTTCGGTACCTTCGTGTAGTCTCCGATCCCCCCACGGGACAGACTATTCGAAACAAACCCTGCCTGTCGTTATTGATGCAAACAATTTTTATTTTGCATAATGATCCGCGCCAAGACCTGCCCGGAGTGTCACAAAATACGAGCCGGTACAGTTTCGTTTTAATTCTTCAACGGACGCGCAGCGAAACAAATGAAACTGCGGCCCGATTGTATTTAATTAGGTTGGCCTGAGCGCGCGGAGTTTGTACGGATACACCGATATAATTAATCTCGCGATACTTATCGATCGGGCCCGGGCGAAACCGGGGGCTGGGTACACAGTTAGAAAAATAATGAAGCGGGGAGAACGGGCAAGCGGCTTGGTGTTTGGTGTCCGAGGCCGATGAATAAAGGCACAGAGCAGAACGCGTCGACATGGGGCAGCTACGATGACGACGACTCGCTACGAGCCGGGCCGGTTCTGCGCTGACACCGCCTCCTCGTTTGCCGCACGAACAATTTCTCTTTCTCCGTGTTTCCATGCATTTTATTTTATTTTACCGCTTTTGCCTCTAGAAAATCGCTTTTCCGGCCACTCGCGCCCATAAAACCGAAAGCGTGTTTCGCGTCGGTTCCCCAACCTACCTACCCCCCTTTTCGTCGCCCCATACGACAGGGAAGTGGAGGAAAGGGGTTCTCCCGCGGCCATTTTGATCGCACCAATTGTCTAAATCCTCCCGCATTGTTTGCGAAGCTTTGTACCGTTCCGCGAGAGCTCTCGGTGTTTCCCCAACCGCCTCATGCATTCATCAACCCCCTTTTTTAAAATTCTTCCCCGATTCACTACTGTCCCCCCTCCACGCGATTATGGTATTCTGCCGGTCCGACAACTCGGGTGTTCCATTCGATGGAAACGAAGCACTCGATATGTGAGATCTGAAAAATTGTGTACTGCGGTATATTGACGAACTGTAGTTAGATTGGCGGTAAATGTTCTGTATTAGAATTTCATCAGTGGTTATTTCATGTTAAGTAAGAACGTCAATCAATGATCAGACAATGTGTCCCTGAAGATAATCAGAATGAAGCGATGGAACCCAGTAATTTTTAATGTTTGGTGGCTGAATCACGTGAATTCTCATTTTAAGTAGTATCTCTAACTAATAGTCGGGCAATGAGTACCAGAAAATAATCAAATCGACCACCGAGTGATACAGTCTACTCGTTTCTATTATTTGGCGGTAACTGGCGATCTTGGCTGTAAATGTTCCCTACAAACCACAATCGAATTTTAAAGGGTCGATTTCACCCCCTTAAAGCGAATTTTGACAGAAAAAAATCGCGTAATACGTACCTAAAAATACACTACACATCCCGAAAGTATCGTACACTTTTGAATTTCCGAGTTCAGACTCTTGCCATTTACAACCACTACAAACAACGTAAACCAGCGCAGTTCGCATCGACTACTGATCGAATTAATTTGCACAGCATTTAACGAAGTGTGTTAATCAGTGAAATTATTCGCGCAGTACGTTCGACTCGGTTGGTTTAATGGGAATGTGAGCCGGCAAAATTCTGGCCAATTAAATATCGCAACGGGCCGTTAAAGAAATAGCTGCGCAGGTGGACGGAAGTTAGCAACTCATGGAAATAAAGTCTCTCTCAACGGGTGTGCGGGACACCGTTACGCCAGAACGAGGTAAAAACTGCCAAAGTTTCGTTTATTTCGCGACGCGAGTAACGAGAATCCTCGTCGGCGTCGTTCGGGGGGCAACTTTAGTTTCGTCATTAGCAAGCCCGATGCCCTTCCATCCCCCTCCTCCCCTTTTTCTCAGGGGGGCTGTAGCCCCTCGAAATCACGAGAATTTTCAACGGACCTGAACGTAACGAGTTCCCGCCGAACACTTCAGGTGCGAGGCGAAAGAATTCACTTGCGAGTGGTTCGGAAGGAGTTCGGTTCATTTCATTAACCGGAACTGAATGATACCCGTGATTTTACGTTCCGCGATCATTTTCAGAAGTCTCTAATTACGATTCAGGAAACGACGCCACTGCCGGTGGATGGACGACGTCGAGCCACGCTGAATTTATCAGGCATTGGTCGATGAACCCTCGGAGCATCAGAGGCCAGGAAAAAATTCCGAAACTTCGTTCGATTCTGCAACATTTCAGGCGCATATTCAGGTTTTTTCCCCACAGAACTGTTGAACGAATAGAACTAAAATTTGACGGACATGTTGAACAAGGTTTAGAGAATGATTTCGACCAGAAGAAATGAGAAAGAAAATGAGAGGCAGCGTCTGAGAAGTAAAAATTGTGCACATGAAATGTAAAAATAAGAACCGAAGCTGGGAAATGAAATTTCATTTTTCAAAGTTAAAGTAGCGAGGCCACTGAGGTTGAATTTACATGATCCTCCGCGAAGCCGGTAGCGGTAACAAAGGAAGGGTTTCAAGTTCTGGTTTTAATCATTTTCAAGGTTAATCCTCGCTTCCGCAGGGAGGGAATGTAGACAAGGAGTTCAAGACAGTGTTTAGCGCCGTCAAGGGATTTTCTCGCGCCATTAATGCTCCCGGTAGAGTTTCTTTAAAGGTTCGACGCTGCCTTTTCTCTATTCAGCATCAATCCCCTTTAAGGATAACGAGTCACGTTCAGAGTTGCCGCAACGTCGGCTCTCTCACACACGACGCTTTCCGAAGGCTGGGTGGATCGGCTTACGTGTCGCAACTTAGAAGCAGTTTACCATCGCAAACCGCCGGATAGAGGGATCGCCTGTACACCGAAAAGACGTCACGGGACGTACACGTGCACTGACACGATCAGCTTCGAAGCGGAGGAAACTTTTCGCCGGGCGAAACTATTACCGTCTGAATACAAAGTGTCTCGGAAACCTTAAAAGCACGCGGCTGTCACGCTTTAACGCGCCCGGGATTTCGGGATCCATGATGGATCGCTGGTTTCGAGATCATTGATCAACTTCGCCCGGGAACGGAATACTGCTACGCTTCATGCACTGCTCGCGTTTTTACCTCCGGAATCACTTTTGAACAAGATCGACGGGAGGAGGAACACTTTCTCGCTTCGCTAGTGATGCATAGGTCAATGACACGCGGTACAAATGGTATTTTCGATGCAGCGGATAATGTTCATTACACTTGAAAAGTGGTGTACATTTTTCATTCATTTCTCAAGGTATCTTCATTCTTTTTCTGTTTTACTTTTACTATGAGGAAGTCTTTTATTTGAGATGTACATTTGTTGGTTTTCGTGCATTGTATAAGGATGGTGGTAAGAATTCCTCTAATTAGATCCTCAAGTGAGCAACAGAATTTTTCAGGCGTTTGCAATGTTGTATTGTTATCCTCATTTATTATTGACCTGTACTACTGAAACTTTACTTCATCGTTACGGTACAGACGTTTCTAATAACTTCGACGGCAGCGAACTTGTTAGTGTTCTGTCCAAACAATTATTACTTCATTTCTCGTTCTCTCTATTTAATACGTAACACAGACTGCGGATTTCAACAGAAACAGAAAAATAGGAGAAAATCAGAAATTTAAAAGTATCAAGAATTGAACAGCTTTCCGATAAATCACTGTCCACTTATAAAACTTATAAAACAAATCGTCAAATGGCTCCTGCAATAAGTTATTTTTCCTCGGCACGAATATCCACAGTCTAATCGTCGTAGGTTCTATTTCACAAATCCCCGGCCACTGTGCGGCATAAACGCGAAACGATCTGGAACCGGACAACAATATCTCAGCGTAGACGGTCGAACGTGCCGCATCTATTTACCCTATCGTTTGCGATCCCGGTCTGTCACCCCTCCGGTGGCACACATAATCGATTCAATGGGGTTGCGAGGGTGTCTTCGAAACAGAAGCTCCGGGAATCCTTTCATCCCCCCACGGCTTTGAACGGTTGGTGGCGGGGCTGCTGTCAGCCGGTGGACAGGGACAAAAGCGGTCCTTTCGTGGAACGTGATTACGGGCTACGGCGGTCGTCACAGAAAGCTGATTTCCTGAAAAATTCACGGTCCGCGGCCGCGGAAAAGTTAATCCTCACGCGAGCCCTCCCTCCATCTGGCGCCGAATAATGCGAAATCCTCTGCGAGGAGTTCCCTGCTCGCGGGGAGAAAATAGAACGAGAGCAAAAGAAGAAGAAAAAAGGGAAGAAAAGGCGGCATCCGACGTTTCGATGGCTGTCTTTCGGCGCGCGCAAAGGCATCGGGATTTAAATTAATTCGAGCCAACCCTCCCCCTCGGCTGGCAACGTCTCTCTAACAACGGGACCACGCACCCTGTCCCGTGCCGTCCGCCATTCTTCCGCCCAACGAAGTAATCACGGCCGTCTATTTGACGAGCAGAGTGGTTTCAAGTGGCTCGCCTGGGCGTAAATCGTCGCGCGGATATTCGTTATAATTCCTCCCGCCGAAATAAATTATATATAAGCCCCTTTCGTCCCCCATCGAAAAACCAACCCTCCTCGTGGAGACGAGGATCTCTAATCACGATCTAAGCCAAGCCGGTTCAGCTGTTTCGCGGCGGATCAAATTGTAGGCGGCATTAAAGGTAACTAGGGCCGAGGGTCGATGTCGGCCCATGCTTTCCCGGGCTGGCGGAGTGAGGTCTTTCAAGTGCACCGACTTAATTTTATTAAATCGCAACGGCACAGCCTAAATCCGGGCTCACTTGGACCTCGGCTTTGTTACCTGAAATAACCTGGAATTGATGTTTGTAAGTTTTCGCGGAACGTTTATCGTGCTTGGATTCGAACAAAAGGCTTAATATTTTCCGAACTAGAGATCTATTTAAAGACTAGTGAAACACTGCTGGTGGTTAATTAATTTAGATTAGATGAGTGTTTTTACCCACGTAGTTCCTCTTGAGAGAATCATTCTCGCTAATATGTATTGTTTCTAGGTCGCATTCTACTTGTCTGACCATAGCTCAACCTTATTCTACTTATCTGATCATGGAAAAATCCCTATCCCATTTGTCCCGCCATACTTCGCCCTCGTTCTACTCGTCTCTCCACAGGTAGACCATATTTCACTTGTCTGGCCAAAGGTCATCCCATTCTACTTGTATCTCCGTTTTAGAGAAGAACGAATTGGGAACCATGCTTTGCTGAAATGCAATTAAACGTGTGGCTTTGCGAACCAAGTGTGCAATCGCGTAGGTAATTTTTTACCTAAAAACAAACAAAAAATATTCGGTCAGTGCAAATTTTCGTGCCCGATTTCGTATTCAAGAACAATGAATCGGGAACGAACTTTTGTACTCAGCTAATACAATTGCATTTTTTCACGTGAAATGAAAAGCACACACAAACACACTTTCTCTTCATTCCAAACGATCTGCAAAAATCGTGAATCTTGGTCAATGAACTTCCAAGCTTTTTATCAAGTTTTAAAGTTTCTTTTTATACATGTTGTGGTTTAGTTTTTCGTGAATGCGGAGGATGCAGTTGCTGTGCATAGGTGTTTGCATAAGTTACTATTATTATTGAGCAATCCATTAGCAAGGAGTCTTTCAATTGGGGAGGCCCGACCGCGGCTCAGTGTCCCAGCGGGCCGGTCGCAGTGGGCTAAATCGAAATTAGTCAGACGTCCGTCGGTTTCTGGTTTCGAAGCTCATCGGATAGGAGCCTGAGCGGCGAATGACGATCATTTATGGACCAATTAC
Source organism: Halictus ligatus (assembly GCA_028454255.1). Taxonomy (NCBI): domain Eukaryota; kingdom Metazoa; phylum Arthropoda; class Insecta; order Hymenoptera; family Halictidae; genus Halictus; species Halictus ligatus. The sequence continues at coordinate 5,290,933 of CM052129.1, forward strand.
AGCACCTATAGGTCCCGGCAAGCCAGGTATACATGTACACGGGGGCATTTCCTCGGTTATTACTGGCAGTGGTTTCATCCACGAAGTTTTCCAGACGGTAACCAGCGCCCATCTGCGCCGGCCAAATTGAGTTCATCCTTTTCGAGCGCGCACACCGCAAATTGAACGACGCTCTAATGATTTCGCGTTCCCCCGCCGTACCTAGAGCCGGTGTTTACGGCGTATTTATGACGGTTACGTGCCCACTACCCCCCATAAACCACCGACATTCCGATTGTTTTCCAATCTGCACTAACTCCTTCGAGCCGTAAGACCTCGATCTTCGAAGAGAAACTGGCCGAGAAGAACGTGGCCGACTAACTGGCGGGAAAATAAAAATTTCCAGCAACCATTTCCCGTGGAATAGCGGAAAGAACATCGCGGGCAGACATTTCGCTCCGCATATTGTTGGAATAATACTATAATAATAACAGTAAAATTTTCTCCGAGGAAAAATACCTGGGTAGAGTAAAACAGCAGCAAACTTCGAAATGTTAAATTTGTCCATAGTATGAGAAATGTATATTTCGATATGTCTGATCAATCGTTAACTTGTACTACTTTAATTGATCAAGGCTTACGGTGCTATTTTCTTTCGTGTAACCATTAGTATAATTCAAGAATTTCTATTCTCTATGTCATTGGAATAATATTAAAAGAACAATAGTAAAATTCTCGCTGAGTAAAAATACCTAGCTACTGTAACAATTCTGCAAACGGCAAGTATAGATTGCAGGTAACTGTTCCATTTCACTGGTGAGAATAAAAATTTTCAACAACCATTTTCCAGCTGTCAACGCTGGGGTATTATTTGCAAGGTGTGTCCGAGTGTCTCTGTTTATAGAAAAGCCATATGTCGCGGATAAGTTCGTTGGCCGTGTCAAAGCGTCGTCTTAGCTGCGTCCGAAATACAATAGTCGACAGGACCTACGCCAATAAAATTTCTCCGGTGTTATTCGGGGAACCGTTCGTGTCATAATTATGACTCTAACATGCTCCCGATTCAGTTTGAATATTAATGTTCACCTTTCGTAACACTTCGCCGGAAGATTATTAATATCGTTTTCAAAAGCGTCGGCGTTCCAACACGAAACGTGGAAACCATTCCTTCGAAATATATAGTACGTACGCGAATTATAAGAATCTTAGATTCTGAGAGACCATTAAATAATCACTGGGAAGAACCTGTTATATTATTGCAGATATAAATTCTGAAATTTTAATCTGTCCTTATTGCAATCACAATTATGTTTTACAGTAGCACGAGCGACGAAACAATTTACTCAGCAATTTTCCGCAAGGTTTTAAATTAATAGTAACCGTGAAAGTAAACTATGAAATTGGATAGTTTATTTGATTAACAGATCTGGTAACCGGAAGCGGTTTATACCTTCCGGGTAAACGTTGTTACTCCTGTTGAAACATCTCTACTTATTAAATTATAATTACCATCTCTCGTAACGCCGGTGCTGAATTTATTTAGTCATATTTCACAGGACTTTCTATTATTTGTATTTGTGAAGCAAAAAATTTGGAAACTGGCATTTTGATAAATTTCGAAGGTCCGATGTTAACGGGCAACATCTGAATTAAATTTTCACGCAAGACGCACTCCAATTAAGAGTTGCGATCGTCTCACGCGAGCAAGCACGCCCCGAGCTTATATAATACGCGGAATATATGTATTCATATAGCAAGTATCGACCGTTTTTAATTATAGTCTGCCCGGCTCCGTAACGCGTTAAAAAAAAGAAAAGGCGTTGAACCGCGCGTGCAGCGGCACCCTCTGCTCCCTAGCTTCCTACCTAAAACAACTCGGCTATAAAACACCCACACCTCCACATGCCGGATTCTATATCGCCTGCACCCTCCGCGTGCTAATGCACCGTGGGGTACGATTCATCTTTTATCCTCTCTACTTTAAACCTACCCCCTCGCATCGCGACTGGAAAAACAGATTCGTAAAATTCTCGACGAAGAAAAAATACTTCCCGAGCGTAATAGTTTTGCAAACTTCGAGCGTGCTAATTGTTTGTAAGGTGCAAAATTTATCTATCTTGTGGAAAATGTGGATATTGACGCGAATGTCTGACAAATCATTGACTTGTAGTACTGACGTAGCCTTACGTTGCAAATTTATTTCATGTACCCAATTTTTACATTTAATTCCATGCATTAACAACGATAATGAAATCAAATAATTAATAATTATATTCCATATTATTCGATATAATATAAGGACAGTAAATAATAATAATAGTAATAAGCTTCCGATGCAATTTTATTTTATATACCGGCGAATGCGATTAAAGAGTCTTCATTTATAATATAATGACGACGATAATAACAACATTCACTGGCACAATTTATGGTAATAAAACAGAAACAGTAATTAATAACAATATTCAATGAAGGTAATAAATAATAATGACGTCCAATGGAAATATATGTAATTCGATGAACCATTCGCCAAAAATTATTTCAATTTCAACATTTCGCTGAATTTCCATCGTGAGCAGCTTACCTTAGCATTTTCTGCTTTTCATTCGGGACGCAAAAAATTTCTTCAAAACTTCTTGACGAAACAAAAGGAAGTGCTCGGGAAAATGAAAAAATCCCAAGAGGAGGATTTCTGAAGATGAAGAGAACCTAGGTGCCAGCACCTGGGTAATGCGGCTGAGATGATTTTGACAGTAGATGCGGCGTATTTTGATCAGACCTGGTGTACATTTTCTTTTTAACAAATCGTTTCATCGTGGTTTTAACCACATCATTTACATTATATTGACGGCAGCTATGATATTTTCACATTCCATTATTCGTTGAGCAGACCGATTTAGTAATTTGCGGAATTAATTAAAGATTTAAAATTGCGGCAGGGTGAAAGTGCACCAAGGTAGTACGGATAAGATCATATTGACAATAGCTATGGTGTATTTTGATTAGACCTTGTGCGCGAGTTCTTTTTCAATATTTCTCGGATTTCTTGGAATAATTTCCATTATTTTATCGAGCTGCCCGACTTCTGTGATATGTGGGACTAATTAAAAATGTAAAACTGCGTGAAGGCGAATGGAAATGGCAGCCGGGATGAAAAATATTGGCGAGAGAGGGATGGTAAGGGATTCGCGGTGGCGTTGGCTAAATGATGCGCGATATTTTATTCAGCATCCGGCCTAGGAGAAGCGATCACCAGAATTGTAGACGTCGATCGTGACGTATCTATGGAAATTGAATTCGCGGCGAATAGGGCAAGGTGGCGCGAGCGAACTCTGCACTCGGATGTTCCGCGTCTCTGCTCTCACCCCGCCGATTTCTCCCTTTCCCGGAATTTTTTCCCGTGGAAACGCAAGTTCACCGTTTCGTTTCATCTGGCTCGCGGAAAAATTCGCGACAGCTGTCCCTGCGCCGGCAATCAACTTTGACAACTAGACCCATCCCCGGGAATTCCCCGAAGAAAATTACAACGCAACAATGTCGGGACTTCGCGACGCGATTTCGTACGTTTACACGCGTCAATTACGCGATAATGAGTTTGACAGATTTCGCGGAAAATTAAATCACATTGCCTCGTATAACATTATTATTAATTCACAGGATTACCAATTTAATTTGCAATTGCCTCGGGTTGCATTATTATTCATTTACTATTAAACGAAAGCCAAATTCGAGCGGTAATAAACTCGTCAAATTCTGCGGAAAATTAAAACGCATAGTATTGTGTTGTATTATCATTAACCTAATGTTAAATAGCTAAATTTAGTACAGTAACGAGCTAGGATTTTATTGTACATCAACGTTTATTCTCCTATAATACATTATTACTTATTTTCTATTAAATGAAGACTAAACTCGGTGCAGCAATGAACAGAATTAATTCGGTGGAAAATTAAAACCCATTGTCTTACAGAACAATATTATTATTTTAACGTTGAGCGAAGACCAAATTCAATACTAATGGATCAGTACAATAATAAGCTTGATAAATTTCCCAGAGAATCAATGCTCCTTACTCCGTGTTATTAATTAAATATTAGACAAAGACCAGATAATATTCCCTCTATATTCAGTTTGAGATCTTCATCGCAGAACCTAGTTGGTAGTACGAGGTAAATACAGAGCAGAAATGTCTCTTATAACCCAGTCTATGCGAATTACCATGTAAAGAACCTCATTATGCATAACCGTCCACGAGCTGTGTAGCATTACTTTTCCGATTTAGACCTGTTCGACATAAAATCTTACTATAGACACAACTTTCTATCAATTACAACTCTTTGTCGTGAATCAAGTTATTTGTTTTATGGAACAAAAACTATGAACAAATTTGCAACCAGTGCAGCTTACGTTCATGTAAAGTTGACAGTACACATTCCATTCAAAGTTTAAGTCAGGATTCAGTTAGGAGGTAAATTTTCCATTGTTCAAAAAATCATTTGAAAAGAAATCTTACCTTCAGTTTCCCGCCCATTATATCATGAAAAAAAAGAATCTTAGACAAAAATGAATAACGAATAATGACAGTAGAGACTTCAAGCTTGAATATGGGACTGGCTTCATTGTTGTAATATTTTTTCAAACGATATCATAATTTTAAACGGTACCATTTTTCATGTTTCACGGTTCCGATCGAACATTCCTATTGCTAAGTTGAGTATATTCTCTGAAGAGTAAAGTACCTAAAAATTGTAGCACTCCCGAGAAGCATAATGAATTCAACGGCAAGATCCGTCGTCCAAAAACTGCAACACGTTCTTTAATTGGCCATACAATTCTCTGGGCCGCAATCATCGTGAAGTGGCGGGTATTTATTTAAAGCGGAGGCAATTGTAAAATTCATTTACCGTAATTGGTGGGCCACCGCTAATTCCATTACAACGAGAAATTCAAATCGAATTGAATTAATTGTACGCCGATACAGGCGCACGATAACACACAGAAACGCCGCATGTTAATTATACATTTGTACAGGCTTCCGGTATGTATTATTTATGAGCGTGTTAAGCGGTGCGCCTCTATAACCCGCGCACCCATGTTCCCAAGCGATCCCCCTTTATTTTTCTTGTCCCAGTTCTGCCGAGACTTCTGCTAATTCGACGCGCAAAATGAGTCCGGACAATCCGTCCGCCTCGATCCCAATTTTCGCGAAAACGGTTCTTCGTTAACAATAAAAAAAAAAAGAAAGAAAGAAAAAGGGTCGAGAGCGCGTGCACGTTTCTCAGAGAATTTTCTCATAATTTTTCCGCCAGTAATTTCTCCCGGCATCCCAGGCGAAGAAACCGTCTCCCGGAAAACAACAAGCACCCCGAAAGGCTAACGGATAATAATATTTGTCAATTCGCTTAATGAATGTGTACACAGTTAATGGTGTCAAAACAGCAAATCCCCTGAATATGCGTATATTACTGCCGCCAGTTCGAGCGGAAACCAGGCAAATTCACTTCGGCCTAGTAATCACAAATTAATGCAGAAGACACATATTCTATTCGCTGCGCGGCCGGGCAAAGTGATACGCGGCTGGTTTAATTGAACTTGCCCGGCGGGTAAGTGGTTCGACCGAAAAATAAAAATGGTTTGACGGTACCATTAACCGTTTGGTCGCTCTTCTGCACCTTTCCCTGCCATTCTATTTTAAATCCTCTCAACTTCTTCGTTTGATTTTTTGCTTTAAATTTTTTGTTTAAAATCCCTCACAACTGACTGATAGAACCGTCTATTAAACCTGTCTGCAAAAATCGTCTATCAGAATTGTCTGTTGAACTTACCGACAAATCTTATCTGATAGTATTTTCTATTAATCTTGTCTGCTAGAATTGTCTGTTGAAATCTCCTGTTAAAATTGTTTAGTTATCAAAGTAATCTGCGAAACTAGCCTACTATAAATTTGTCCATTAACCTTTTCTGTTAATGTCCTCTATTAAATTTGTCCGAGCGTTGTCAAGGCAGAAACTTAATTTCGCAATGGCGGAGGATCGGACGTTGACCATTGCGAATGGCAGGAGTGGTCCTCGACCTTAGGGACAGGTTCGAGTTAGGGGAATTTTTGCAAAAAAAAATCTATCGTTACCTAGACCCCGGAACCTGTAATGTGGATATTCGGGCGAAAGTGGAACGAGTCCGTGCTAGAAATGTGTACATTGTACTCGCAACGGCGAAATGATATAGACAGACTAGGCAGCGCAACAGCGACACAAGGGGTCGCTATAATGAGCGGCCCGACCTCGACATGTAGGCCAACCTCTGACGCATACCTGCGCCGCATGCACACTACCTGGACTTTCCACGTTACTGCCGGCCAGGGCTCGTTAAAGTGCGAACGACCAGGAAGAGGTAACCCGAGCACGTTGCGAAATCAACTTCCAATGAAAAATCAACCATCCACTGACTTACCAGCCCGTCAAAGTTTATTTCAATTCTACTGCGCCAGCAACTGTAGCAAACTTCAGCGAACTGCGAATTCATTAGTGGATACTTTAGACAGTTGCGAGGACATCTGTTACAGGGATGACTCCCGTATTTTTATACAAAATAAAAATTTCCTGGATTATTGCAAGGTACAGGAGCTACGCAGATATTTATTTCTGTTTTTAAGGGGATGCAAGACCCGCTTTAAAAATATTTGCGCTAAATTAGATGATAATTAAATAATATTGCATTTTTTCAACCCTTATCACGTGAAGAATGAACACCTTATATTATACTTCAGGAACCATGCCATGCAATGAGTTAAGTGTCAAGTAAAAGTTGGCTCCGACAGTCCAGACAGAAGAATAGAGTATGGTCAAATCAATTTCTCCTAGCCTTGCACAAAGTTCATCGACACGAAACTTTTGTTCAAGTCTTGTAAAGAATGATCTAGCAACACGACACGCTTAACAACTTAGGGGATGCAGGTCTGCTTTCGGATTACCTTTAGCTGTATTCTTAAACGTGTTTCCGAAGCTAGAAAATTATATTAATGTCAGGACCCAATCAATAAATTTTATCCAGGCTCACATTACCCCCAAAAGGAACACTATATATCTTAACTCAGTAGTTACAGTACATGATGACTTAAGGCTTATAGTAGGCTCTCATAGTAAGTCAGGATGAAAGAAAATGGTAAAATAAATTTCTTGTAGCCCTGAACAAAGTATATTCACCGAAACGAAACTTTCTGTCCAAGTCCCGCATAGAACGATCCCCTAAACCGAGATTCTCAGCAATTTAGGGGATACTGCCCCCAGCCAGCCTCAGACTACCCCGTCCGTCTCGGTAACCAGAAATTCAACAAGACTACAGTTGCGTATCAGCGACTGAAGTTCGAGTGGAGATTCAACTTTCCTCCTCGAGCAATTACTAGCGGCGCCATTGTGCCCCGAAGTGTTTACATCGCCGCCAAAGAGTGTCAGCCGAACTTGTCCGAAGGACACGGACACCCTCTTCCGTCCGAACCGGCAACGGTTACTTTCGCGTGCGCACACAGCCAGACATAACCGTCCAGAAGTTGGCAAGCTCTTTAAGCAGCTTGGCGACCACTTAAACGGGGGGTGAGCTCGACGAATTCGTGGGGGTTCGTGGTGGTGGCGGTTGCACTGGACGTATTCGACCTGAACGGGGGCGTTTTCAAGCGACGACATCTCGGCCTTGTCCGCTAAGAAACTGCCTGGTGTCTCGCGCTGCAAGAATTCCAATTAACCACGGGGAGAGTGACGACACTGCGAGCTATAAGCGTTCGTCGAACGGACTCCTATGGCAGCGCAAGTTCAAAGTTCCCGAGGACATTGGCATCGGGAACGTCAAAGTTTCGTTCAAACTTCCGATCAAAGATCGTTGGTCTCCTTTGCTTGCTGTATAATTTTCCGTATGGTTCTTAATGTTTATCTGAAATGTAATTTAATTTTGAGAAGAGGGATGAATGATGAAAAAGATGTTTCAGATGAAAGTTGTTCAGTTCCGAAGGGGACTGATGTCCCCTGTGGCGTGAGTTTTATTTTTCCCAGTGGACACTCCAAGGTGAGGTGAAGGTCAACTTTCTTTTTTTAAGTGGAATGATATGTTTTTTTGTGCACCATCAAATCGTACGTTTTAAGATGAGTTCAATGACCTATGACTCAAAGTCATTCAAGGTCAAACTCGCAGGGATATATAATGTATTATATATATATATATATATATATATATATATTTCGTGTTCCTGAACACTTAACATTCGAAAATTCGTCCACCTGATTTTGTCAGAGATGCATAAAATTCTATATATACGTAAGTGTGATTTAAAACAGTGGAATTCGAAACAACCAACTGCAACTGAAGATCCTCGATCAAGTCATAAGCCTATCGGAGCCGTCTCATAAGTTTATCATCAGCCCCACTTATGTTATTACAAATACAGCTCACGCGTTTCAGACGGCCGAGGATGTTACATGGCCAGGTGAAAACGCCTCGCAGCAGAAGATATGCATCGGCGAGTCGCAGCTGGAGTGCGTACTCCATCGGTCTAAAAGCTGGCTTTGCTACGGGCTCTCGACGGCAGGCAGCCCCGAAATTTCGCGAGCACGTAGCTCGACGCCCGACGCCGACGCCGACGCCGGCGTCGTCACGCGGAATTTCGTCCCGTGATCTCCTGGTGAATTTTCTCGGCCCCGGCGTCTCCTTCGCTCCGACGCTTCGCGTGAAAAGTGACGACCGCTCGCGCGAAACAACGGCCGGATTCGCGCGAAAGGACCCGATGAGCGGCGTCGCGTGAAATGTCGCCTGTGCCCCCTGAAAGAGCCACCCTTCTCGACATTTAAAAAATGTTCGGTCAGTCGCGCAGCTGCGTAAGTTTGCGCGAAAGCCTGCGCGCGTCTGCAGACGGACCGGGCAATGTGAATCGGGATTGATCGAAAGTTTTGTTCTACGATGTTTCGAGCTGAATCAAAAACAAGACGGGACACCATAGTTCTCCGCTCGCGATCCCCTAATTTTTAAACGGGTTTTACGCGCATCGGTTCCCTGGATTCGATTAATACTGGCGACAACCGAATGGACTCTACCGAACGCACGAGTCGTTTTCTCATTATCATATGCGCAGCAGGTGCAGCGTGCCGCGCACAGATCAGAAATAAATCGGAAATAAAACACCGCTTATCGATTATCGGCGGACTATTGGAGAGTCCATGTAGCCTATCTTTTTTGTGTTTTTTTTTGTTTTATTTCATTGCGTGCACTTGACTGCGACTAGGGACTTAGCTATTCGTGACAATATTATCGGGGATTAAATGCTTATCGGGACTTTGATTATTTCCACGAGAACCGTGTACGTGTTTTCTGCACTGTTCTGTTTCGTTAACTTCTCGGCGATGTCTCTGTGTTTGTGGTTTAATTAAGTTTGTACTATGAGTTCTGCTGTTCCAAAAGGGGCAGATACGTGGCATGAAAGATACGTGCTGTTTTATGTATCCTCGAAGTACTTGATTATCGCAAACATAACCAAACCCAACTGAAATCTTCTGACACTCCTGTATGTGCTGGTAAACATACTTTCGTGTATATCTTCGAACCTAAATCTCCGCGATGTGCATACATACAATTACCGTAGACATTGACCTCGATGTGTTCCAAGACTGTCGAGGCCATTGATCTAACACAAACACTCAAGTAATATGGTTCAACGTTGATCAACATACTTCAATAAATTACAATAAATATGTACATATGTACATATGATACAATAAATATTATTGAACATATTTCACTGCAAATCCTTTATATTAAGTCCCAAATATGGTTGCAAATATGCGCACAACGGTTCAAAAGACACAGTCTTCAAAAAATAACTGTATTAACACACCAAACTAGTCGACGGAATGAACTTCTTTATTGAAGCACGTACGCTGTTATTACCTTGTTATTATAAATATAATAATAACGTTGTTATTATTATAAAGAGACTGCGGATTTTTATACTACACGAAAAATTGTCCGCAGATACACGGACGTCCAATTTGTACTGTAAAAATTTTAATGATCTACATTCTCTCAACCGCCGGCTGTTATTCTTGAACCCTCGAGGTACAATAAATTGTATGAATGCGAAGCACAGGACAAAAATTCTGAAGACCGGCAGAGTGCAATCTCCATGGTCTCCAGGATCCACGAGCGATTGGCAATGTGCGTCAATACCGCCGGAGAGGGTTGCGAGAATTTCGTCCGGCCGGGTAAACTTGTTTGCAGAGATTCGATTGTCCCGTAAATAAACAAAGCGGCCGAGAGCAGATAATCCTCGTCGCGATAATCAGCATTATGTTCCTCCCTGGATTGTTGTTCGTTTCGCAACGATTCAATCTAGCCCTTTAGTGCGAGCCGCGCGATTATCCGAGTAGAAAACGGGCCTCGCCCTGGGAATCGATTAATGCTTTCGTTCACTTATCAGCGGCCGGCAGCAATATTATCCAATTTAACGGTTCAATGTTGAAACGTAAGGGGGTCAAGCATCGTTAACGTTTGTTGTCGCCCGCCAGGCGAGCATGCTCGCTAACACAGAGGGAGAAAGAAAGAGAGAGAGAGAGAGGGAGAGAGAGAGAGAAAGACGGAGAGAGAGAGAGAGAGAACCATATCTTCTTCCGCATCTTTCGCAGCAAGCTTTACTGCCCAATGAAACGTTCGGCCGACTCGTTAGCCCTCCCAGCCTGCAATTATCTTTGCAGAACAATCGGCCGCGCCTTTCGTTATGAGTAATCAAACCTAACGTCCCGGTTAAACGGCGCTAATACGTGCGTTCGGGACGCTCGACCCAGGGAAATCTACTTGCAACGTTAAATTTAATTGGTTATAAGGCAACTCAGTATTTGAGTTTATTGAGACGTCGAGAGATTTACGGCCCGAGCACACCGACATTACCGAGCCGGTCCTTATGCCAACGGTGTCGCTGAATTGCTCACCCTATTTGCCACATTTTCTGTAATTACGCGAGAACGTCGATTTTCTAATTTATTCACAGATGAACGCCTCGAGTCTGCTCATGTGTGCTCTTGTTCGAGCTAAGTGAAGCAATTCGATTTTTGTCATGCTAGTCGCAGTTACAGATTTTATACGTTCACGTAAGAAATGAATGGGTAACTAAAATTATGAAGACTTGGGAGGATTAAAATATATTTCTAACGAATTTATTAATTAAACTAAATTAAATTAAATTCTCACTAAGAATAGTTTACGAGTAGTCTAAGAATAGTGGAATATTTTTACCAAGCTTGGAAAGCTTCTTAAATAATCCCCGTTGGGTTCAACAAAGTGCAAGGAAATTGTTAGAAGATAGTATTATTTTTTAATTAACTATTACGTTTTTATGTGACTTTTATGGGCACTTCTGCGATATATACTGTTCGGGAGGCGCATGAATTGCAGTTTTTATTCCAAGTGGCAATGCTTTCATATTGTTTCGTGTCTCTGAAGATAGCTTGTGTACAGAGTGGACAGCAGCTATTGTATAAAGCTATTACTGTATTCTGTCGTTGAATTGTACTTCAGGATTCCGTGTTGTCACCCCACTTCTTTCATTCTCTGGAATTGAAAGGTTGTAGTTGGCTACAGATCAATTGTTCCATTTATTCATGAGTACACGCGGCGGGCAGCTTCAACTTCACACCTTACAACTGTGCACGCTACGGTGCAGACATTTTTCGAACCCAGTATTCTTGTTCCCAGCGGTTAGTAAGAAAAGATTATTTTTTTCAGCAAGAAATTAAATGTTCAGTCCATGTTCCTCCATTTCGGCATTGTTTGAAGTCTGAAAAAAAAACAGCTTGAAAGCAAGATAGAGTTTATGCAATATACAGTCTACCCTTGCAGAAAGAGGTGCTTGCAGAACGACCGATAACATCTTCTTATAAAAACTGAATAATCAGGACTGAAACTTTGTACGAACACACTTCAGAATGCTATCCGACAATAACATAAGTTTCGCCGATCCTCGTTCACCGGCGGCACAATTAAAAATTGCCGAGCGGGTGCGTGTTTTTAGATCGCGCGGCCAGGGTGCAACGCCTTAATCTCTCGTTCTCACGAGCGTCGCGCTGCAGACGATGCAATCAGCGTCTGTGTTCCGTTGCGGCGTGTTCCGGAGGTCATTTAATTATTCGGTATCGCTTTGGATCAGCGAAAGATGCGAGAAAGCCGATTAAAATCGGCGGGACCGCGTGACCGGGTCGGCCCATCGCCAGCGTCGTGTGATTCATTATCGGCGGGAGGCATTGCGCACGATATCTCGTGACGAATGAATTATAATATTTGCCAGGGAGATGGGGGGAGCGGGGCCGGAGTTCAAACCGCCCTTGTTTCGCCCGGTTTGCTGCCGATACCCTTTGTCAGCGACCATCCCCGTGCACTCCGGCTCGCTCTCTCGCCCCGATATTTATTCGACGTTCACCGCGAGCTCGTTGGGCCGGAAGTCGGTCATCGGAGTTTCATTAAAACTGTCATTTCGTTGGCGGTACCCGTAGCCGCCGCCGCTTCCCCCCCTTTTTTTGCCCCCCCTCTATTTTCCAACCTCCGTTCCGTATTCTACCATCGGCACAGAGCCACCGCTCGGAAAATATTTGCCGGCTGTCCCTTTGTCGCTTTTGTGTCGTCGCCGTTTTATGCCCATAATTTCCTCTTTACGCACTAATGTGTCACACAGTGCATTACTCGATAATTAATGGCTCGCGCGCGCGCGCACGCCTCTGCTTGTTCACTCGCTCGCTTGGCTCGATCCCCCGTTACCCGCTTGTGCTCGCGCGCGCGGAAAATTCCTGTTACGATTGCCGGTTTGATTCCGTCCGCGTGACTGCTGACGGATTAACTTTGCGGACCGTTCGCCTATCACCGGCAGCTTTTGTTTCTTCAGTTTTTTTCTTGCGCTCTCGCGAACCAACGAGCCCTTTGATTTCAAGCTGATTCGCGAAGATCGAGCGGAAGAACGCTCGGAGAACGTGAGCCTCGAGAACTGGCTCTCATCGTGATACGGCTGATTCGCGAAACTTGTGGAATGCTTTGTCGGCATTCCGAAATGTGTGTACGCAAATTTTCAGCTCTGGACATTTATTTTTTAAGATGTTAGTGATTTTCGAATTTTTGACAGTCTGTTTTACTTCAATCGTGAACCTACATCTTACTCCCAGTAACCTGATCTAACCCTGTTGATAATTAATAATTCTAAAAAATTGCATTAATAGGCTTCCAGTAGATAAAGTGTTAAAATAAAAATGTCAATAAATTATTTTCACCTGAGGAAATTGCTAGGTAAAGAAATAAATTTCTATTCGACTCCTGTTTGTTGCAATCGACGTGGAATAAAAATTGTATTTTACATGGAGTTCCACCGTCTAATAATTAATATGTTAATACAATGTGAGAAAAATAGAGCCTACGAAAGTTCAGTAAAATTCGTCAACGATTCCGCAATTATTTTCGGGGTACGTTACACCTGAAAAACCTTCTGTGTATTCGCGAGCAGCATTGTACACACAGATAAATTGAACACCCATGTAAAACCGAGCCTCGCAGTCGGGCTAGTTGGGTTTAACTTGTAATCTTCTAATCTGGTTTATTAATGGAGTTCTATTGGGAAACTGTAACTTATTGGTCGAACTCGAAGTAAAACAATTTGTCACCCCCCTCGATTAACTCGTGTTCAACCGTACACTCTGCGGCGACTACGCCGGTCATAATCGGAATTTATGAGGTTGTTAGACCGTCGATAGAAAAAAGGATTGTTCTCTATGGCGGGCTGAATGGAATCGTAAGGCAGAAAGGATATAATTTCGCCCCGGCTATCTTGTGTACACCGAACCGGCTCTCCAGTTGTCACGTCTGATTTATGACGACCGCTACCACTGCGACTCTATCACAACCTACCCTCGGCCGATCTATTTGTCAGGCTGAACGTGCTCATTCGCAGGACAGTTACAGCAGGGCTAGTTTACATGGATTAGTCCCCTTTTTCTTCCCGCCGTAACATCCCTTTTCCATATTACCAAGTCAATTAAATTGTTAACTTCAGAAAGCAGGAACAAACATTTCGATTCTTGTCTTCAATCCCGATTACGACTAAAATTTATATAGAAATAAATTTTCAGCATCTACAGTTAGTTTTATATACCACACAGTTCTTAATTGGCCATTCACTTCGTGATCAATTGTTGCTCCGTAACAATTTATTCTTTTCGTTCTTAGGTCTTCGGAATATAAGAATCGTGTAGAGAAGCAGAGTACATGATTTACTTTCTCTGAACTTCTTCTTCGAGGATAAATTTGTTTCTTTTCACATCTTGAAGGTTCTCCAATCAATTCTCAGATAGTTAGGAAAGTACAGTAATAAAAGTTTTAATTCTTGTTTCTTACTCGCAGAAATATTCCGAGTTCTGTTTCTCTTTCTACCAGTGTACATATAATCCATCCGAGAAAGTATATAAAATAATTTCTTGGAAAAAAGTAACGGTTGTAGGGAAGCAATATGCATATTAACAATTAAAATAAATGGACGATACATTAATATGTTAGTTCCACTTATATACACTGCAATTTTCCTGTCAGTTACCTATCTTCAATTTTCTAACATCCACAGCTACCTTGAAAGAGGCTATTCCTCATGTAATTTGACGTAACTTTTTCCTTTGCGAAAATGTTCTCCGTGGCTTCGTTAAGGAGTTATTATATCAGAGCGTGGCTACAACAGACGGATTAGAGCTCGGCCAATGCCAACGCCACGCTCAGCGGCACCCGTAGCCACGCCGGAAGTCGACCGCTGTAGCCGCACTCTGATTGGTCCTTGTTTTTCGTTAATAGCTCCTAAACGAAGCTACGGAGAACATTTTCGCAAAGGAAAAAGTCTCGACAAATGATCCGAGGAATCGCCACCGACGAGGAAGTACATTTTTGGGACATTCTGCGTAGTGTATACTCGATGCAATTGGAATATTCTCTCGGTAGTAGCGAACCGTACTATTTTTCAGCGGTCGCTAGTCGGAATTTCCAGAGCGGCTGTTTGCTCTGTCGGCAGACAAGCCCAGGGGATTATTACTTATCTCGCGGACTGTGTTTCAGGTGCTGCGCTCGGGTTGGCGGAGGTTTCGTTTATCGCTCGTCAACAGAACCACCGTTAAATCATCTCAAAGCGGAAACGGCACGGTTCTAGAACCGCAGAGGCATGCAATCCTCTTGGTATACGCGTCTTATTGGCGGCGTGGCCCTGCCCGGTGGATAGAGAACGTGTTTCAGAGTTATAATTGAGGGGCGTAGACCGAAAGTGGCTCCCACTTTTACAAGTTACACGGGAAGTAGATTCCCAGACAAACTGCCGACGTTCATTCCGCCGGTAACTACAAATTACGGTTCTCTCGCCACGGGGAAGACGTTCGCTGGGAAAATATAAAAGATGTCCCCCCTCCTCTCCTCTCTCTCTCTCTCTTTACTCCTACGCCCCTGCTCCCCCACCCTCGTGAACCGAACAAATTGTTTGGGGAAATTCTTACGAATTCGTGTTCATCGTTCCCGCTCGCGAGATTGAAAGGGGACGCGAGCCGCGATTATGATCACGAGCTTCCACCCCCTTCCTCCCCCACCTAACTATCCTTCAGCTGGTAGAAGGGTTAATTAAATTTCTTGTTGGCCGTTGCGCCGGCGTAAACGGCTAGTTAATGTCTCGCGTAAATAACTAGACGGCTGACTTGCCACGCGAATGACCGAACGACCGTTTTGTCGCGGTTCGATGCTCCCTGGTCGATACTGTTCAACTTCCGGTGAGGCAATTATACTACGTCTTGTACATTGGCTGCATTTATTTCTGCAAGGCTTCCGGCAGGTTCAGAAACCATTTTCGGGGACTATATTTAGAGACGGTTTTCTGTTTCTTTGATTACAGTCAACTTGCTGTAAATGGGGTGAGCCGGAAATCGTAGTACAATCGGACAGGGGATGATTTTACTTGAGAAACTGAAAGAACATCGTTTTCGAGAAAATCGAATTCGAAAATGCAGCGAACACGCATTTTATTCGACAGGAATCCCCTGACGCGTCTGACCGCGGCCAACCAATTCTACTTCCTGCATATACTATAGCACGCGAACAGGACGAATCTTTAAACTCAATTTTCTTGAAAACAAAGCGGCAAATGAAAAAAAATGTATTCCGTATTTTCGACTTACTTTCTCGTGTAGAATCACTTCCTCAAGGGTTAAACTATCAATACTGAAACACCGTGTATATATTTCCAGTTGTCTTCCACTCGGAAAAAATTGCAATAGTCATCCCTAGCATCCTCGTTCAGGAATTCAAAAAGTCAAATCATGACCATTGCTTTCTTCGAAAAAAAAGCGTAAATTTCACATCGGAAATTCTTTCTGGATAATTTCCCGTCCATCTCTGAGCGAAACACGTCCGTCTGCGTCACGTCGACGGCAAAACTCGATATTCTAAGCGGCGTGGAACATCAATAAACAAAATTCGCGGGTGCCCGTTGAAAATTTCATAGGGTACTCTTCCGGCGACGGTTAATCTAATAGTCGTTGCGTGGTCACGCGGACGCGGATGCCAGAGAAAAAAAAATAAAAAATAGAAATTCTCGAAAAAAAACGGCACGCTGCCTTATCGGCGCGGCGCGCGGTTTATTTAAACGAATTAGTCGAAATTTGGCGGAATAAAAATTTTACATCGCTTTTATGACGAGAATCAAGCCAGCCGGAACGTTATCGATAATTTGTCGAGGCGTGCTCGCGTGCCGGGCTCGAACAGGTTCTGCGTCTGACAACTCTGTGCCGATTTCGATGCAGTTCCGGTCGAGTTGCACTGTGGGTTTCACGGGTTACATCGCCGATGCACTTATGCACCGCTGCAGGCCGTTGTTTCGTCGCCCTTGTAATGCTATGTCCACGTTTGTTGCCCCGCCTCGTTAACGTTGCTCGAGATCTGGATGAGGTGGTACGCTGGTCTGGTTCCGGACATGTTCGTGATTTTATTTCGTGTGCTTATTGCCACCTGTGCTTGTTAGTCACAAGATTCAACCCTTCACCGTTACCTCGTAGCATTCCGTTACATTTCCGAATGCTTCGTATCTGTACAGGATTTTTATGACAAAAATTAAGTTACTCAAATTGGTTCCCATGTACTATTTAAAGTACAACATATTTCAAAAAATGAGTTTAACGACAACATTTTTTTGAGATTTCACAACTTTAATAATAACATAAAATTTTCGAAAAATTCGCTCCACCAAGCATACGCCCTTTACGCAATAACTTTTTGAAAATGAGCTACAACGACTCGCTTTTTTTTTTTAATGTTAGAATTAGTTCACTAGCTTTTGCAATACACGAAATTTTTGGGAAAATCGCATTTGTTCAGTAATCGCGAGATACGCTATTCGTGGGTTGTACACTTTCCCAGCATCGGAACAGAAAATCGAATATCGTGGTGAAATGAGACCGGCCGGATTGGTTATGTGTTGAGAAATGTGGACGCTGGTTTAAAGGAACAAATAAGGTCCGCGGTAAAATTGCAATTTCCGGGACTTCGGCTTAAGTCACGAGCCACCGTCGAAACTTGCCAGCGATCGCCGGGCCCGAACTTCGGTCGATTAAAACTGTCGGACATTGCTACTCGAGCCATCAATTATCCCGGCTGATGGACGCTGCTAGATTGGCTCGCGCGCGGCAACGATTTCGCAATATCGTAACGCGCGTTTGCACAATGTTTCGCCGGCCATTTCGCTCTCTTGGGTCCCCGACGGAGATTGAAACCGTGTGAACGAAGCCTGATTCGATTTTAACGCAAATCGAAACCTAGACAGTGAATATATGCCGGGATTAATTCGTCTTTATCGCACACTCAGTGTTCGAATCGGAATCTGACCGTGCAATACGTCTCCACATTACTGTAGACAAACTTGAATAAAACGGTAACAAAAAATTGTAGATCAAGTTTTGACGGCTCATTGTGAAGGGGAAAGTCGAATCTTGAATCCCATGGTGGTTTAACTTTCGAAGAAAAATCTTTCTGGTCCGTAGAGTCGATCTGAACAATTTTTTAAGTGAGTAAACTTTCGAAGGTATTTTCACTATTCCATTTTATTTTTATTCCAAATTATGATTCCAAAAACGAGTTTAAAGGTATGAAAGAGGAATGAGCTTCGAGCTTTAAGATGAATCAAGTTACACTGACGTACGATTTTTTCTCACAAAGTTATAGAAAAAAATAGAAACGTGTAAAGTAGTGATAAAATCGGCCATTAATGGAAAAAGAAATAAGTAGCTGATTTATGCGCGCGATTTAATGGAATGATAGCGTGAACAGGCGAAATTTAGCATGATTTAGCGGCACCGCATTTAAAGCTAACCACGACAATTTATGGTCATGTATAACGTTGATTAAACTGTTCAATATTATGCACTTTACGTAGTGTCTAAAAATTTTTGAAAAATCGTAGGATACTTGAAATGTACTGCACACTCGAAAATGTAGAATCTGACAATTGTGTCAATTTATACGCGAACGTTCGGAAAATTATATAATTCAGGATCCAGCGGAATTTAATACATTTCGTGTTTAATTTCCTGAGAACAACGGGCACTGAAAATTCAACTCGATTAAAACCTCTACAAATTTATCGCGACGAAGGTACATTTACATAAACTTCCGCAGTATAATAACGATGTAACAGATGGTACGTTTTTATGTACGAGTATGCAGCTTTGTTGAAGCGAAAATTAAATATTGCATTTGCGTATGTAGCGTGTGAAAGTAAGGTTTGGTAACGATTTAATAAACCACGTACAATCTGATTTAATCATCTTTTATCATTTTGCGAAAGAAAAATTTTCACTACGCCAACCAAACTGCGGATCAAATAAAAAATGAAATTAACATAATCAAACACTTTCATACCTTTCCCGTTTCTGATTTTATTAATTTTATTCTCGTGTCTGTTCCCGTGAAATTTATGCGAGGGATTAACGTCGGTCACTAACGCATCGCTATAAAGTTTAATGAATTTCGATAAGCAATTTCGTAAAAAGCACAGAGTCCGAAATGAATATTTTGCTTCAGCGGAATTAGGTGCAGTAAAAATTGCACAAGCGCTTATCAAAATGCACATACAAAACCTGCATTATTCTTTCAACTTTTCAATATTATTATATAGCGAGAACAGTATTACGGAATTTCACAAAAATAGCATCCTTCTGAAACAATTAGTCACAACGACAAATTGGAAATTGCCACTAACAATAATTCGGCTGCAATAAACCAATTGTTCCTACTGGTTCTGTCAAAAATGTTAGAAAGGGGGATAATAATAGCAAGAAGATGTGCAGAATAGTTCCAGAATAATTCATCGAGTCCGTTCGAAAACGAACAGCAAGAGAGAGATACAACCGAAAAAAGGGAAATGAATTAGAAAAATGATAGTGTTAGTGATTCTCACCGCAAGAGAATTGCATCCTCCAAGGATCGGCAGAGAGGTGAGCAACGCTTTCGATGTGAGTCCGCGCGTCGACGCGCTGCTCATGAATTAATCAAATCCGCGGCGTTCCCTGTCGGCGATATATCACCTGAATCTGAATTATTCCCCCACGAGCTCATCAGGGAACGAGTTTCAAATTTAAGTGTGTTTTATCTAAAAAGAAAAAAAAAGAAAGAGATAGAGAGCGCGCCTTGTGTTTCTTATTAGAGAAACCTTGTGTTAATTTATTTCTCGCCTCACGAGAGCAATGCGAACTACAAAATTTTAACACGTGTACTCTAATAAAATTTTTATCCTTTCCGCTTGCTTTTAACAGAACAAAAAATATCATTGAAACGGACAACTTAACCGACTGTTCTAGCAGACCACTTCTTTTAATTATAATTTTTCTTGCAGAAACATATAAATGAATTTAATGTCAACAGTTTCTGCATATTGCACGCAAGTCGAGAATCAGATTTTTCCAGAATAAAATCTCAATTTATGCTGATATAACTTAATTTAAACCTGTGATCTGATTTATTTAATTCTAAAAACTATTGTGAAGGAAGTAAAAGGTATCAATTCATTTCTACGGGTCAATTTTGTGGACACAGTCTGTAATAATTTCCCAGATATGTGTATCTATATATATTCTTTGACTGGACAGACTATACTGTGGCCACACACACACAAAGTTGCTGAATTTGACCAGCTCCTACATAGAAGGACCACGTATCTTGTGAAACGGGAATATTTGGTTTATTCGTGGTATTCACTGCGAGTTACACTGTAGGTCTAGTTATGTATATCTTTGAAAAGAGAAATATTTGCAGTGTCATTGACAGTATTAGCTAACTGTGAGTTGTAAATTAGTTAAATTCCGATCCAGGAACCGGTACAACTTCGCCAACTCTCTCCTGTAGTTTTTATTCCGAACGGTTACCATTTTATCTGGATACTTGCTGAAGGCAGCGTTTCAAATTGAGAAATGGTCTTAGTTCATCCTTACACCTTGTTCCTAAATAAGTACATAAAACCTTATCCTACAATTAATAATGTTCAGCAATTAATCTTCAAGATGTAATTCGTGAAATTCAATTTTTAATACAAATCAAGAAAACCTCAATCAATGTTTATTTGTTCGACACATGTCCACACTAATAGCAAATGATTTTTAGCGTTGTCAGCAAGGTTGAAGAGAAAGGAATTTAACAATTACGGTGGGGTCATCGATTACTGTGCCTTTATTAATTATACTTATTTTTAAAGCCTAATGAATATTAACAAAGGGATATATATCATACAAATTAACTGATTACAAAGAAAAAATTTAATATCATTTTTAATATTCGTGATGCTTTAAAAATACGTAAAATTAATATAAACACCGTAATTGATAACTCCACAGTAATTGGGTCCATCACCCTAGTATATCGATATTATCAAATCTCATCTAGTCGTCTTTGTTATAAATTCATAAAATCCACAATTGACAACTTAAAGAGGTGTTTACGTTCATAATCATTATAATCTGATCCAGTTGATGGGTAAATACTAGCAGAGATATTTCCGGTGAAAATTCCAAGTAACAGATTGGATGTAATGCTACCTAAAATAGACTAACATCATCTGTCATATTTCGTTAATTAGCAACTTTTGCCTTCGAGCAACGTCAGCTAACATCCCTGAACTGCAAATGAAATTGCAAAACAACAACGATAACCAAAAGATCGATAGATCACACAGCTCTAGATCAATGCGGGCGAAATGCAGTCCAAAAATGCAACCCTGACGCGTGGACGGATGCACCGATAAACAGGCCCATAATTTCTGTTGCATCGGTGCATTTTAGATTTGTCTTCGCTTGGCTTCGCTCGGCACGATCGGTCCGGAATGCGGCCGTAACTCGGTCGGTTAACCGCGTTTCTCAGGAGAGAGAGAGAGAGAGAGAGAGAGAGAGAGAGAGAGAGAGAGAGAGAGGGCGTATTTCATAGCTCACGCTTGCAACATGCATAATGGGGGAAAGCGATCGATCAAGATAAGACGAAATTGTATCGCAATATAGAAAACTGCGAGCGTCGCTGGCTCGTACTCGGTGGCCTAATGGCGACGGAAAAATATCCGACGGCTACAATCGTCGAACATAATGTGATACTCCTCCGCAATGCGCTTCGCGAGACCACCGGGATCCTTGATTGCCCTCGTGTTTATTACCGGGCCGAGGATTTTTAACGCGCCGCTCAATTTCCTACGGATACGGAAATTATGCTAATTCGCTTCCTCCTTTTTACGTGGTGGATCGTTTCGTATGTTCCATGATTTCATATGCTCCATTTCTCCTGTTCGGAACGAGAAAAAATTACGAAAAAATTCATGAACATTCTACCTAATAGCACGCAAGACAGTGAATTATCTCAGAATTTTACAGAATTATTTCAGTAGCTTTAGATTTTAAAATATCCTTTCCTTGATAACACTTGCAGCACGGGCAGCATTTCTTTCCATAAAAATTTCACAAGACGTATTCCTAAATGAATGAGTTTGAGAATTTAAAAAAAAAATAAAAAGTAATTGTTTATTTCGTTCGTGGATCATTTCTGTCCCGTCTGGCAGCCCGATCCCTTATCAGCTACGGAATTACCCGTACGAGGCTGGCATTTCATTGTTTCGGTCCCCTTCGATATCCCCGACCTCCATGATTTCTTCCCATAAGCCGAGGAAAGTTCGTTTCCACCGGCGGAAATTTTATTGAACCTCCAGGTTATTGTTTAAAATTTTTTAGCTTTGCTTTCGAAACGCTTGCTCGACGGCTTGTCGAGGAAAGGTAGTTTGTCCGAGGAAATTTTATTATACCAGCAGGTTACCGTTTAAATTTTCTTCGCTTCGAAATACGTCCTACTTTATTCAGATTCTTGGGAATTTCTTTTACTTCGTTTACTTCTTCGTAGCAATAATATTTTTTATCTTATTCTCGTTATTTCCGTTTAATTGTACTACATTAATTGGTAACCCACACTAGAATGTATTTTTTGTTCAAAATGTTAATACATTTTTTAGCTGTGTGCTATTGTCCATCATTGTAGTAATTCCACTTTTCCTACCTTGATATAATTCTCACAGTCTTCCAGATTAAACATTAACATTGCTGA
The DNA here is from genome assembly GCA_028454255.1 of Halictus ligatus. Lineage (NCBI taxonomy): Eukaryota > Metazoa > Arthropoda > Insecta > Hymenoptera > Halictidae > Halictus > Halictus ligatus. The sequence continues at coordinate 5,313,559 of CM052129.1, forward strand.
GAAAAATATTTCAATAAAATATTATCCTGATCTCTACAGGTTAAGTTCTACATATTTTATTTCTCCTTTCCCCAACTGTTTATTTTGATAAAATTCATATTTCAACTTTCTCTATTTTTAATACTTCTCTTAACCTGAGTTAGGTCTCATAATGAACCAGCAACAGCGTTGATTTCTATGCATTTATGTCACATGCAAATCCGTAAAACACAAGCAAGGCTGCCCAACGAGCCCGGATTAATAGCGTCTTTATTTTTACCGTAAGGACAAAATAAAATTTCTCTTGTTTTTATGAAATGATGAAAATCATAATTTGCATAGAAATTCATGGTTTAATAACAGCGCTTGGTTGCACACCTCGTTCTCCGCTTATAATGTTTCCGGCAGGTCTTACAGTTCGCTTATAATTCTCCTTGAAAGTATAATAAGGGATAATGTTAACAATTACAATAATGACGTGAGCGGAAGTTGTTAAAATAATAACACGCAGGACGAAATACTACCTGCTTGTTTATGCAACATGCGTAAAATGGTTGCGAAAATGATGCGACGTACAATTTTACACGCAACGCTCTGTAAGTTTCAATCAACAGAGTTGCAACATAATAATTATAAATTATTCCAGCAAACTAATAATAACTAATAATTTCCATTTCTCATATATTCAGGAATAAAGAGCTGATGTTCGATTACTCTATTTCTATATTTAATAATGCTGTTCGACCGACGCCATAATTAATTTCGCAAGGTGATTAAGAAATTCCGTAACGTTTCCAGTACAAACGTCAGCTCGTTAGTCAATTCCACGAGCGTGACAACAGTCATCGAAACAAACATGGAAGAGTTTAGCAGCACAGAGGACCGGCGAATCGCGGAACAGTCAATTACAGGTTAACGTATTAGAGATTACAAAGCAAAGCGGCTAATTACTGGAAACTAGTTAACTTTGCCGAACGGGTTTCGCCGTTGGCACCGGATCCTTTGGCCGTGCATGATAACCGGCGGCCATTGCGTTCCGCTAATTTTCTGCCCCCGAAAACTCCCAAGATCCTCGGCGAGAACCGATTCGGGCAAACAACAATTACCGATGCAATTCTATTTTCTTTCCTTCGCTTAACAATCGTTCAGAATTCCGAGCACTCGAAATTTCAAGTTTCCTTTCTTGCGGTAGGTCCTTTCCGTAAATTTCCGAGAAATTAAAATGATCTGCAAACAAAGTTTCGCTAATTGTAAGTTCAATGAATGTTGTTTTCTCGTCGGATTTGTTTTAGTGGAGGGCTACAGACGATTTTTTGGGGGAAGAAATTTGATTGTCGGTGGATCGTTACTATCGCAGATCAGTTAACGCGCAGCTGCCAATTAATGGACAAGCTTCCGGTCAGCTTCTTCCACGATTGCACCGATCGTTTAAGATCTTTATCGTCCGGTGCTGAAAGTTCCGGGCAAACTTTGCGCCGAACGCTCCCGGGAAATTTACACGGAATCCACCGCTTTGAAAATTCGAAATTAATCTCGGAAAAGTTTGCCGGCGTGCCTCGTGAAACCTGCCCCTCCTCCCCCTCCCTCTTTATTACGAAATTTCAGTAATTACCGGGTTTGATGGAAAAATTGCTACGTTGAAATTTCCTGCTTCGCAGTCACTGGCCGCCGGTATAGTCTGTTCCAACGTTTCGCATATTTTGTTATTCAATTAGGCGATTATCGAAGTTCGGGGAGTATTGTCCGTCCTGCGACAGATGTTGATGAATTGTTTCCTCTAATTATGTATCTTGTGGTCGAATCAAGGCCGTCTCATTTGTCGGGTGATCAATCATTTCTTTATTAATTTTATTCTTGAGATATTCGATTCTTGTGACATTGAATAGTTTTACCTCCTGCTACTGCAATAATTAAATTATTTGTTTGTTACTTTAACGATTAAATATCTGCACCTGGCGTCACAAGTATAACAACATTTATCCACGAATAAGCAACGATGATCTCGAAGAAACAGGTTCAGAAAAATGTGTCGGGAAATTTCAATATTTTCCTACACTTCATGAAACGTTATAGTAATATTCCAATATTCATAAAATGAAGATAGAACATTTCATCCGATCTCTATACACGGTCTCATCAGGTATGACCACCTTGATTTACGTCGTTATTACTACTCGCGTTTTCTTAGCAATATTTAAATAAAAATATTAAGACTTTCTTACAGTGAATAAAAGACTACATCGACTGGCGGACAAAAGTATATACGGTTCCATTTAGAATATCAAAGTTGACCTACATAAATTCTTGACGCGTCAATATAGAAAAATTTAATAACACCAGTGTATGCACCTCTCGGAACCATTTACCACGTTCGCTACCAGCATTTGCTTCCAGTTTTCATGTTCAAACGTTTTAATAAAATGCAACGTAACCGCCCCCCCCCCCGCGCTTCCTAAATATATGAAAAGAATTTAGCCGAGAGAAAGTCATGGATTCTCTGGATATTGTGCTGTGTACTATATACAAGTGTACAATATTAATTCGATTATTTTTAAGTGAACCGACAGATTCTCGCAAAGGAAAATGTGACTTCAAAACGACTCACCCCTTTCAAGGAAGCTCAACATTATCGGGGCACCCTGTACAATGCACGTTGACGCGCAGCTCGGTGTCCACGTCCCGACGAAATAACCGGGTACAATGAAAATGGTAAACCGAGCGCGTAACTCGAAACAATAATCAGACGTCGATGCGGGACTGTCATTACGTGCATTGGAATCGGGGTCGCCGCGTGTGCCCGCCTTATCGCGCTAATTCGCGGATCGATGTCCCTTGCGTCCCTGTTTTTTAGCTTAATTGCATCGAACCGGTCGAAATTGCCACGCGACACACGACGCCCGGGCGCTCGGCCCTTTTTCCACGAGCGACCTATGTAATACATGTTTACGAGCTGGCACCCGGTCTCCCGGTGCTATACGAAATCCCAGGATTTCAGGGTGTCGGGTTAAACGAGCTTCATACCGGACATGTGACGCCCCACGTCGAGTTTCCTTACTTTTTCGGTCACTTTCCCCGTCGAAATGAAACTGCACGGAATTGTTAACCGTTCAGGGGTTGCCACCCGTCCCCCCCATGAATTACTTCGCCTAGGGTTGATATAGCACCGGTAATAGCAGACTGCATCATATCTTGTTGCCGGACAGGGTGACGAGAGCGGGAGACGGGTAAATTGTATTTAGGATTTTTCGGGCACGGTTTACTGACTGGCCGGGGCAGGGACGGAATGAAAATTGATCGGCCGAGAACCCGGCGACGACGCGCACACTGTTCCTCATTGTCGGAGAAAGAAAATTGCCCGGGATAGAAATTGAAATATCGCTCGAAAGCGCCGGCTGGCTCGTGGCGAAGTCGGTTTTTGGTGTGTGCCCGAAACCGGACGAAAATTCGTATATATAGACTGCGTTCCGAAATTCCGTATATCGAGTATAATCATAGAAGCGAAATATTAAATTAAAAAAAATCATGTTGCAGTATTAGAAAGATATATACCTGTCTAAGGTTCTCTCAATGACCACAGTTTCATCTCATACTCAATGAATTGAGTGTACAATTTAATTGACGACTTTGACAGTCTTGGCTGATTAATAATTTTAACGCTTACAAAATAACGTACCGACAATCTTAAATTCTATTTATTGTTGCACCGTTTCAGATTGTGGCAACTTATTCTTTGAAGTTTATTTACGTTGTACGACGCTGCAAGTGTTTCTCAGACTCATTTTCCACACAGGTTGGAATAAGTCAGGACCACCACCGCGAGGAGAACGCAGAAAAACTCTTTTAATTCCGACTGGCTGGAACTACAATTGATTTCCAAGAATCGAGGCGATCGCCGCCTGCGCCTGACAGCTTTCGATTTTTCGTTCGCGCTGCAAAATTCCACGGAGCCCTTCAGTCACGTTGTTGTTCCATTGCGAGAGGGTGTACACACCCCCTGCAATAACCGTGGTTGGATCTTGGACGGAGAACGGTCGCGAAAGTGGCCCTGCGACGAAGTTTCGCGAAACGAGTTTGCTTCCTTGGTTAATTGTGGAAGGATGGAGGTAAGTCAATTTTCCTGCCTGACCTCTGGCGAACTTTCCATCTCGCCGGGAATATCATGTTCGGTCCACTTGGACTAATCTTATTTCTACACGGAGCATTTAGTGTAATTTAGGCTTGCGTCGATGCTTCTAGGAGGAAAAATGGGGGCGGAGACTGGCAGAGGTTGATGAAGGTTCGAAGACTATTGGATTAGTGTGTCGTGTTGCTTTTTCTGGTTCTGAGAACAGTGTAAGCAGAGCTTCCCGGATATAAAAGTATTTTAGGAATTAGGGGCGTGGCTAGGTCGAGTGGGCGGAGCTGTTTCCCTACTACATTCTTTGACCACGCCCCAGAAGAATTACACACAGTAATTCGGTGGAGTCATCACCCCTCCACAAAATAATTATACTATGCAATTTAGACTTCAATATGGAACAGTAAAGTGGGCGGAGCCATCCCCTCGCAATCTCTTAACCACGCCCCCTACAGGACTGTCCATAGTGAATTATATACAATTTATGCACGGCTAGCAACCAGTAGACTGTTCAAACAGAAACCTATGTCATTGCACTGCTGTTAGGGTTAAGTAACTGCACAGACTGCATGTACATGTCAGTCAATCGTTAAGGTAAGCTGCTACGAAGTTTTCTCCAAATTTGAGCCTGTACAAAATTACCAGTTCCTAACTGGTGAACAGTAGCGTCTATCTCCGACACCTATTTTTCGATCCCCAATTCAGGAAATGCTAAACGAAGTGCGGTTGAATGTAACGGAGCCATTTTGCGTTTCACGGTAGCGTCATCGCAGCCTTGAAATACAAGTTTAATAGGCTCTTCGTGTAACCCGAATCCACGGAGCGCTCGTCCGGCCCGGCTATTAAACGCACGTTTCGTCTTCGACGAACAATTCCAGGATCTCCGGCAATTGCCAGGAACATTTTACCGGCGGAAAAGCAGTCCGGCCGGGTATCCCACGAGTGGCGAAATCGCATCACGAAAGTATTATGGGCCCGGCGTTGCCGCCCAGGCGGCCTTAAGTATTCCATCTAAATGCTGATTCTTTCAAAGGCTCGTTATTTGTTGTAATTCTTCGTTAAATTGTACTTAGAGGGAAGTTGGATGTCGGCCGGGTCACGGGACACCACTTGTCTTCGTTTCGACGCGTCCTCCCGGGCCGTTGTTCCCCCGCGCGAAACGAAAATACGTGTGGGCCACGCTTGCGAATACCTTGTCTGTGCAATTAATGTCGCTCCTTGTAAAATGTCGCGCAAAGCAACGGTCGTTGACAATCCTGGTTGATCCGGCGTGTTTCCGGAAATTTTCAATCAGCAAAGATAAATTCGCTGATCGTCGGTGCACCGGGAAAAATAAAGAAAATCACGCGATCGCGCGCTCGCGCGCAAATACGATGATTGATCGGAACACCGTCGGCAAACAGGCGACGGTAAAAACGGGAAATCAAATCCTCCGGGTCGGAAAGTGGGATACATTTCCCCCGGTTTGCCCGTGCCTCAAGGGAACCATAGAAGTGCCAATAATTGCATTTACTGGTGATGGGAATAAAACTGGAGCAACGGTCGCGCGTAATTAAAACCGGTATTAATCGAAACGTCAGGCGTGCCGGCGTGCTATTGATCATCATGACAGCACACCGTTTATCGGTTTACAAAACGGAAACAAAACCGTTCCTGCCCGGAATCGAGGGATTAAATTGTTCTATAAATGTTGCGCTCTGTTTCGTCCTCCCACATCCCCTCCACGCCCCGCCCTTTGGTATCTCTTCATTTGAATAGAATTACCGTCTTCCTGCCATTAATGACGTTTAATCTAGGGTTCGTTATTTTCATCACGATCTTTATCAAGCGATAAAGCGGAGAAACTCCGAGTCAAGTAGAATGAATATGAAGTAAATTGTTCAAAGTCACTGGGTAGGAGTTTTCCCCTTCTGATAATTTAGCCACGCCCCTAAGTGCGTGACACCAAATCATTCAGAATAAATAGGCCGCTATTTATTAAGACTTAAAGTAAAATGTACGGGATGGATTTTATGTTTGGAAGAATCGCACACAAATGGAGTGACCATTAGGGGCGTGGCTTAATGTAGTGAAATGGTGATTTATATTTATTCAAATATTCTATATTTGAAATAAAAATTTCATTGAACCCGAATAATTCAAGAAATTTCAGGTTCTTTTAAAGAAGTCCAAAGGATTTTATAGAAAATCTTCATTGTTACAAATAGGGCGTGGCACTAGGGCGTGGTCAAATAATGTTAAGCGAGTGAATCCCCAAAGGGAGATTACATTATGACCAGGGATATGACATTATCTCCATTATAAACAACTAATTACCGAATCGCGAACGATTGAAAATTCAGGAAAATTGTTTGAAGAAATAAACTGTCCAAGGTCACTGGGCAGAACCACATCCCCGCCGCACCTCTTAGCCACGCCCACGGCTATGATACTAAGACGCTAAGCCCTCCAAAACAAATTCCGCGGCATTTAAGCCGAATAAAATAGAAATACAAACATACTGATTCTGCTGAATGAATGCAGGCCTGGAACAGTGCGATCATTCATCGTCGGGGTTCAATATAACCGAGTTCGATGCATCATAACCGACCAACTACAACCGCAGCTACGAATTTCAGTTGCCAAATTTCATGAACAGCCGCACCGGTTGTTTGGTATTATGTTAATAATCCAGTCGTGTTTATTAATGAAGAAAGTGTGCAACACGACCGAAAAAGTAGTTAAATACACTGGACGTGTAATAGCGGTTCGCGAGCACACCGGCACGGACCATCCGCCCGTTGCCTAAACATCAGGCGGTAGTAATAAACATTCGCAACGGGCAAACAAAGGGAGAACATGCGCATTGTCGTCGTGCGGCGAGAAGCAACCGCAAAACGCGTGGAATCAACATCCATGTTTAAAAATAAACCCATTCGGACTTTATCATTCCCTGTCGAAACAAAAACAAAACGCTTTATATCGAAAAACATTAGAATTGGAAAATACAAAAATGACCAGACTAAATATTCTCAAATTTACCCTTGCAACACGTTCTCATAATTCCAATCGAATTTGTCATTATTTTTATCAATATCACCTAAGATCAGGAATATAATCCACAAGAGCTAAAATTCAATTAAAACAGCCCTTAAGACACAGCCTAACTTGACTAAATGACTGTCACGTAAGATTCCGCTTTGATACCTGAAGGAATAGGCGAATCTCGCAACCGATCGAATCAGAACCCCATAGAAGGGGTTCAGAATTTAGGACAAGGACCCTGGGCCACGCACATGGTCCGTCATTGAAGGGTTAAGGGCCATTGTCTGACATTATCGAGGGATATCAACGGCAGGCGTCCTGGGCCACTAATGAATATCACCGGGCGATGGCTGAGAGTCATTAAGAGATACGGTAAATTGAGGCGTGGTATCAGCAATAAGTGTCATCCATCGAGAGAATGCCGGTTGGCACTGGCACACCGTAAACCGGTCCCGAACGATCGTCAACTAACCAAGAGCCGTGGAACTTGTAGATAAAAGACCGGTAACCACCGGGCGCCGAGTCATTGACAACCTGTAGCGAACTACGGGCTCGCGGAACTCCGTGATTTCGTGGCAATGGGGATCAGAGACCCGTCTGGAAACTGCAGTTAGCGAGGGAAGTCGGTTCGCTGACCCTTCTAGGCAGTTAAGACCTGATTTCTCGCTTCCCAAGTGTGCCACCCCCACGCCCCTGCTCTGGAAGGCGTGGGAATCCGGAAAACTATTTAGCGCCGGATAAACTTTCCGGAAAACGGGCAGGTTGCGAAAATAAAACGGGTATCTCGCTTCACACTCGGAATTTTTATTTCTCACTGAAATTATTTGTTTAGTGCACATTTTTAGCAAACATCCTAGTACGAAACACCATTCGACAGATATTTCAATAGGTCCACAAATTAATTCGTATCTCTTTCTTTATAAATTTATTGATCACTCACAAACAATAATTATTAATATCTACACCCCAAAATGATTGTCCTCATTTTCTGTGTGCTTTCTGCGCCATACAAGTAATTATTAAATTTCCAATACGGTGGTGGAAAGATTCGAATTCAAAATTATGTTGTAACTGCCTGTGAAAGTCATGAATTAATTCGTACATTTTAGTATTTGACATAATGCAATTAGTATGACTTCATAGTTTAATGATGTTGAACTTAATATTATTTTGCAGTTGAGCCACATTTACTCTTGCTTCGAATATCTCATCAAAGAGGCATTCTAATTTGTATCCTTTCAACAATATGTGCCCTCAGTCACGATTCTGTTTAAACAACATGTAGGAAAATGAAATAATCTCAGCAATTAATTTCGGAACACTTCATTCGGTTCATATCCTCGTAACGAAGAAGCAGAGAATTGCTTAAATTTTCAAGCAGCTATTTCAGCACGCCCTGAAGAATTAAATGAAACCGTTGCTCTTACCCGAAACATACGCGATTATTTTTAACTATGCATGACCTACCGAGGTGGTGTTCAAGTGACGACATATTTCTGTCCCACTGAAAAACGTATCCGGGGTCCTGATTAAAACTTGATCAGAACGTCTCCGATTTTTCCGATCCGGCGGATGTGTTGAATATATAAAATCCTCGCTGCATAAATTACGATTCTTATTCGTGGCGGGGGACCTAACTCGATCCCTCCCATAAACAATGCATATTACGCGGGGGATCTGTGTGTGTGTGTGTGCGTTCGCGAGTGCAGTGGCTGGCAGATAGGGGATTCGGGTCCGGGCGGGTCGCGAAAGCCTGAGTGGAAACGAGATAAGCAAACATCTCGGCGAATAGAGTGAGCGTTGGCCCGTTCCGCGAATGGGAAAGGGACCTCAGTCGTGCATAATACCGGGTACAATACCGGGCACAATCCCGGGTAACATTCGACCCGATCGACCGAACTTTTCCCGCAGCCGCCGCCTAGCCGATTCACCGGTGTGTTCACGAGCCGCGCGCGCTTCTGCGAACGCCGGCGACAAAGCGTTTCACGGATCGCTGCGGGAAAGAAATAACAGATCCCTGGATCACTGCTTCGTTGTAAAATACAAATCGATCTTTTCGTTACCTTGTACTCTCTTTCTCTCTCACTCTCTCTCTCTCTCTCTCTCTCTCGCTCTCTGTCACGTGGCGTGTAGTCTTGAAAAATTTACCGAAGCATTTGACTATTAATCTTCCTACAATCCGATGTTTGAATACGGAAATTAGGCCACTCGGTACTAACGGTCGGATCATTTTTTCAAGTTGGCTTTTTGGAAACCAGATTGGTGAATATTTTTACATATTTTGACAATAGCAGAACAGATTTTAACCCTTAACTGGTATACTGGAGTCGCTCGCGACCCCCACAGAATTTCTGTAGACTAACTTTCGATACTGTATTTTCATAATTGTGAACATCAAGTTTCTCTAATTTCATTAAAATACTTCGATTATCTTGATTCGAGCGTTTCAATTCGACGAAATTGTAGATAAAATAGAAGACACGCAGATAGGTGTGTGGAATCTCTTCTAGACTCAGTTTCCATTTAAATTTTGGGACAGCCCGTATGGTTACAGGTAGCGGAGAAAATTTGTACAGAGTTATATTATACTTCAAAATCTGTGTACACACTGTACCACTTGGGGGTTGAGAAGGAAGGGGTTTTCGACAGAGGAGGGGAACCAGGAATGACGAGTTAACTCGTCACTACCAGCAAAAGGGTCCACCCACCGAAGCATTGAAATATTGATGGTATATCCGTAATACGGGCAGAATCATGAACCCACGACAATTCCGATGATTAATTACGTGTGAAAGGGGGTCAGCAGGTTCCATTGTTTCTCGCTCAGCTTCCGACGCAGTGATCGATCACTTTCGGGGCCGAACGGGCTTGAACTTTTCTTATCGGTGGCGATCGTGGAAGGCCTGTAAATCGCGGCCCGTTGACCGGGGGTCGCACAAAATTTTACTTATTCGAGCGTTCTCTCGGTTGCCCGGGGATCCCGGTAAAGCAAACCGGTCGGGAGGCAGCGCGGAAAAAGAAGAAAGGGGATCCTGAAATCCGGCTGACGCGGCGCACAATAGACTCAGCTAGACTACCGGGCGCGATGCATGCGCCATTAACGAGTTAGCCTAGGCTACGCCCCCCTCCCCCTGAATCGTGTTTACCCACCACCGTCGACCTCTTCCGTCCCGTCGTTTTTATTCACGGACACGAAAAAATAGAACCGCTGGCAGACCCCGTGCTACTTTCGCGGCGGCATTCACCGCTCGGTTGATCGATACGTCGAAGGCCGTGACACCTCGCGAGCATCGAGACGTCGAATTTCGCCTGTCCCGTCGCGACAAATGCTGCTCAACGATCCACGATGTGTATTTTACCCCCACTCCCCCAACACCCCGCTACCAGCCTTTTTTCAGCCAGTTCTGATATCGACAAGGGCGAATACTTCTTCGTGCTCTACGGAAAAGTTTCCACCCTAGAACCAATTTTGCAGCTTCGCGTTCGCGATCCTGAAAGTTTAGAAATTTCTCCGGGGAAGTATTTTAACCCCCAAATGGTATTCCAGGGTCTCCCAATAAAATGTGACCCTGTTGGCTCTATTCTTCTTTTTAGTTACTGGAAAAATTTGGATACTAATATTTCAACTTTTCATTCGCGATCCTGAAAGTATACAAATTTCTCCTGGGAAGTATTTCGCCCCCGAAATGGTATCCTGGGGTCTCTCAATAAAATTTGACCCCGTTGGCCCTATTTTTGTTTCTAGTCACTGGAGAAATTTGGATCTTAATTTTGCAACTTTTCATTCGCGATCCTGAAAGTTCACAAATTTCTCCCGGAAAGCATTTCAACGCCAAAATAATTATCTTGGGGTCTCCCATGATCCCAAAACGAAATTAGCCCCTGTTGGCTGTACTCTTCTTTCACTTCTGTGGAACGTTTGGTGGTTTCAGTCTTAACACGAGTAAGGAAAATTTGAACTCGTGTGGAATCGTGGGGAATGCGGTAAATATTACTTTTCATCGGATCCTGTAATAAAACTTTTAAAGAATCCGGTTATTTATTATCGTCAGCTATACAGGCGCTGAAAATTTCATCAAAATCGTTCAACGTCGCAACGAGCGATTAAAAATGATGAACATCATGTTCTCCGTGTGACAGCAATTAAAAAAAAATTGTTTACACCTGCAAACGTGAAATGTTGCGAGAAGAATTAACGATCTCATGATCCCTGTGAACGATTGCGTTTACAGAAATTTTCATTCCACGCTACAGAATATTTAGTAAAATTCAAAAAGAAAATAGCATAAATGTCGCCGCGCTGAATATAATTATACAGTAATAATTCGCGAGGATTAACTGGCAATTTCCTTGTACCGTTAATAACCATTTTCGCGTGAAATTGAACAATATCGTTCCGTTGATCGACTAAAAACGTATTAACTTTATTAAGAAGACAATTATAATACGAATATTTTAATGCAAGTTAAATGAGCGCTGGGTAAACGTCGCAACACGGTCACATTGCCGCTCGAATATTTCACGGGCTGGCGTGCTGGCAGAATTGATCGTGTAACGCGAATGATGCGAGAGTTTTACGTATTAATTTTAATAACACAATCTGACACGACCGGGAAAACGTGGTCCACGCGCGTTCCTCTGGTCCAATGGAGAAACACTAACACGCGCCATAGTGGCTCGTAAAATTACCCGGGTGACGGTTCTATTTTATCGCAAATTAGGTTTAATCGTCGGCCTTCGGTAATCTTGTTAATCCCCGCGAGAATATGGGCATCGGCGATCGATTGATTTTACACGGTCCCCTGGATCCGGCGCTCGATCATGCCCCCCCCCCCCCGATATTTAATTATTTCACTGGCGGCGCTAAAAAACGAGTCGATCCCGAACAGTCATTTATCATGCATTACCGCATGCGGCACAGTGATCCGGATCGATGAATTTGGAGACTTTGGCGTAACTTTTGCAGTCTCGTGCACCGTGGACACGCGCCGGGTCATTGCCGATGGCGGAGCGATAATTACGCTTGCCTGATTACGGCTGATCGACCACTATACCCGAGCGAAATCACGTATGTGTCACTGCCGCAAGCGTGATAAATATGTGAGTGTGTTTTTCAATTTTTCTTTGATGATTCCGTTTTGTACCCAAAAATGTGGAGAATAATAGTCGACCTGCTATACCACAGTTTATAATTTTAATTGAAATATAGATGGGCTTCACAAGAATAGGGCAGTTACAATTTTTACAAGTGGACGGTTAAAGCAATTATTGTAAATAAAAATGTATTCTTTATATTTTATTTTTGAAAGTACTTTGCAAAATGATTTAGGGTTTCTGGCAAGCAGTCGTAAAATTCTGTACCAGTTTCTGTAGCAATTATTGTAAATAAAAATGTATTCTTTATATTTTGTTTTTGAAAGTACTTTGCAAAATGATTTAGGGTTTCTGGCAAGCAGTCGTAAAATTCTGTACCAGCGTGCACCGCGGTAATTGCAACTCTAATTTCGGTCCAGTAATCTATGCAATTGCGAACGAACCTCGCCGAAAAAATTACAAGCGAAAAGGCACACGGTAACACGGGTAAATAAATTGATGTAACGGAAACCAAACGCGTAACTAGGGCAGAGTTTTTAATTATTCGCGAGTCCTCGCGCGCGCTAAAATAAATGTTTCCGATAGCGAAACATCATTTTTCTTCGAATTTCCGTGTTATGCACACCGGCCACGGTTGTTATGATTTCATGTTTTCCGCCGGAAACATTTTTGCGGGCGCCAGAATGACCCGTTCATTAGCGAAATATTATTTTCGAGGTACGCGCGCGTGGCGAACGAACGAACGAATTTCGAATCCCCGAAAAGGTTAATAAAATGATTACCAAATTTGATAAAAATTAACCTGTCGGAGCGGGGTTCAGTTTCATTGTATTTTGCCGAGCGAGAACCCAATGCTGACTTCATAGCATTTGTTCTTTCGTGGACATTTACGCCTGAACGAAAATGATGTAAAAATAAACAGTCTTCTCAGAAAAATTGATAAAACCTGACCCTTGACCGTTAGAGACTATTTTAGAATGTGTTCCCGTAATAATTTTTCGACGTTTGAGGGCTTAAATTAAAGGTACAAGATTGTACTTGATGTTAGGGGCATTTAGGTTTAAGGAGAATCACGAAATCATCATCAATCATTTCGAACAAAATTGACTCAATTATTAGGAGATTCTTAGGAATAATTTTAGAATACGTTCCTGCAGGATTTTTTAAACATTTGAGGGCTTAAGTGAAAGGTGTACGATGGCCCTTAATTTGATAGCTCGCGTAATTATGAGAATCCACAAAACCCGACCCCGACTAGATTTAAGAGGGATTCCTAGAGGTACGCAATGAATTGTTCGCGTTAGTAAATAATAAAATTCACAAAGAAGGTATCAGTAGCTTGATCACCGGGTATAAACGTAGGAAGGAGTTCTAATCATAGCGGACGTAAAGAAAATTCTACAGCCCCACAAAACTCGAAGCGACTGTTTCCCTCGTCGTTCGAAAGCCATAAATGCTTTACGTAGATGCGGACTCAGCGTTTCATCAACGAAATCGTCATCCGTTGTCCGCGAATCAATGGGCGACACTCGGTGGTGGCTTAAGTCGCAATTTCCTTGAGAATTGTTCTCCGCGGAAAGTAAATTCGAGAGTCGCCGGTACATTTCCGAGGACCGGCGGGGGATAAGTTCGGCGATATCGGTGACCCATAAAACTCTTTCAATAATACTTCTCGCGAGGCCGGGCACCCTCGTCGGGGACACTTTCAGCCCGGGGTTTCTGTATCTAACATCCGTGGCTGACTCGTAAGATAGACCACCCCTGTCATTAGACGCTTCCAGGAGGAACAGCGATTCCCGCGGCGACGAACGATAAGAATGAACCGGCATTGTTGCCGGATATCTGGCCGGGGACGGGCGTTCGTGAAAATATCGCGGGCCTCGTCGATGACAAGCGGCTTTCTGAACCTTATCGGAACCGGGAAGTCCGAACCCTGCTCCATGGCCGCCAGGGACAAAAAGGGAAGGTCGCTTCCCCGGTTTACGAGCTGTTCAGGGTGTTTAATGGCCGCGTGTCTTCTTCCCCTACCCTGCTCCCAGCTGCCGCGAACAATCGTAAATGTTCGCCGCCTGTTTTCCCATCTCGTCTACGGCAATCGCTATACCGTGGCTCTTAATCGCCGCGAAATTCCACGGGTGAATCAGCTGCGTTCCGCGTAGACCGGTTTCGAAAGTTTTTGCGACGGCATGATATTTGGGAAATTGTGCATCGAGTCTGAGGAAATAGTTTCGCTGACGCGCTCGGGGAAATGTGCTAATTATGTGGTTCATGTCGACATTGATTAACCTATAATGCTCGTTTTATGGGATGTACTTCCGGGACTCTGGGAAAATTTGGGGACTCGTCGAAGGCAATGTCAAGGGGCTCGAACGATTTTAATATAAACTATTCTCTTGGAAATTCTCTAGAAATGTTGGTTTTAAAAGGAATCACGAAATCATGTCGAAAATTTGACACAACTTTAGAATGTGAAGACACAGATTTAGAATGTATTCTGGAAAAAATCTTGGTCCATAAAATTCTTTCTCTTTTCAGCAAAACTTCGCAACCGACTAATCTAGCCATAAACGGTAACCTCTGTGAGCCCAAGGTTTTTTCCCCGAATCCCGGCGACTCGAGTCGATGCGAGCCTTGCGGGCGGAGCCAATTGACCATGAACGCTGTCTAGACCACGGCGGCGACCGCAGTCAAAGTTTATCCTGCCGCGGATTAAATTCTAAATTCGTTGGATTATCTAAGGGGAGCTGTGACGCGCGGCACGAAGAACGATTGCTCCGCGGGATGGACTTATCTCGGAATCACTTTGCCGGTCGTTAAGACAGAATTATAGGAAAGGCGTGGCCAGTACTTCCGGAAGTTGATACCAGCCGCATGTTTACGTGTCCCCGGGGACGTTCGGAGGGTCCCGAGGATCCTCTGGAAGGAGAGGGTCGTGCGCGTTCCCGTGATTGCCGGGAGATTGCGATTTACGATCGCCAGGAGTCGCCGACGGTTCGCGATTTTTGCTCGTTCGAACGTTTTCAGGGTCGGTTTGTTTTACGCGGCACTAGAATTGAACGTGTCGCTCCGGGTTTATAGGGTCTCTTAGAAGCGGATCGTTGTTTCGCGCGAGAGATCCACCCCCCGTTTGATTCGGAGAGACCCTCAGGATGACGAGCTGCTCGGGACTCAAGCTGCCGCCTGTTTCCCTATGCCAGCCGTTCGTCAAACGATTCCCGGGTCTGCAGGCACCGTCTTCTATGACGGTGAGACTCGCCGTCCCGAAAACCCACCCGGTCGGCGAAGAAGCTCGCCGATACTTCGACTACAATTGGATCGCTTCACAGAAATAACACGGGCAGAGCATCTGTCGTTTGATAGTTGATTCGCAAGAGACCGGAATACGGAAGCGGACCATCGAGAGTTTATGGGTTCTGCTGACACAAAACGTGAGACAGCTGCGACACTGCTGAAAAATTTTCGTACAATCTCCATCATTTCATACATTATTCCTATGGTTTTATTACATTACCCGCTCGGAGAGATCACTTCAGCACGAGGACCTTTGAAAATGTTAAGAATATGTTGCTCGGTATACTGGATCTCGTGTCGGAATCTCGAATACCGGGAAAAATCAAAACTGTGCGCTGGTCTTTTGATATGCACATAATTAAATTGTTCGCTTGCAACTTGAGGCGTTAGATGTTTGCGCTGTGTCGATGTTCACCCTTAAACGGCGAAAACATTATTAAAGTGTTGCTGTTTGAAAAGATATAGTTTTCAAATACCTGGGTCAACATTTTCAATCTTCAATCGATGTTTTTAATCTCTCTCACCTATTAGTATAAATAACATCAGATGTACGTAAAGGTTTCAGTCCTTACCTCAATTTACTTTTATATATCCGGTACATACGAGGTATGCTACCATTGAATAATAATCCACAGCAAACAACAAATTGCACAAAAAAGAGGAACATTATAACCATTATATATTTGTAAACGATTATGCGTGAACGTTTGGAGCAGACTGAAACTTTTACGTACACCTAATATATTCTCTGTCTGAACGACGTTGTAAATATTTTTCATTAACACGTTTAAGTAATTGACATCTCGACTAACGCTCTAATTATTTTCCAATAACGTGGACGGTCCAGCGACAAAGTTATAACGAAACAATTTACGGTAAAGTAGAAACGATCATTAATGATCGGACACGACAACTCTCCCATCGAGTGCCGCCAAATAAACTCCGGAGCAACTTCACGCAACTCCGAGCGAGTAATTCGCATTATTTATAGTAGTTTCGCCTGGCCTAACTTCTTCGTGAAGTACTTTGAAGGAAATCCAATAAAAGTCGAGGTTCGGTCGACTGTAGCTCCCGCGGTGCGTGTGTTTCAGCGGTTTCAAGATGGTTCCGGGAGTGTCGCATTGCAGGTGCTCTCATCCCTAAAATTGGAAGCTTTATGCAGTCTCGGGGACACGGGCTGCTGGTCTCAGCATTCTATCATCGTAAGAGGATGCGGCAACGATGATCGATCTCGATACGCAACCATCGTGCAACAGACACTGACCTCGCACGGTCTTTCCACCTTGGCATGAACGCTCTTGACCGTTTCCGATCGAAAATTAACGACTGATAAAAACATTGATCGCGCATTGACCATTGGAACGCAGAAAATTTACGGTCGATGAAAATTAATGTTCAATCACCGGCGAGCTCGTCAGACACGCGTGTGCACACAATACGAGACAAAAGTTTCGGATCGCTTGTCGATTTCCATTTTCTTACTGTTCGGTAATTTTTAATAATATCTTTACCACCGTAATATAATTTTTGCTGCACTCCAACTTGTTTTTTAAAACTCCCTGCCTCTCTATTTTCACATGTTGCATGGTAATTACAGAAATTGTGCACCTAACGGTTAAAGTTGCTTGTATTGGTAATTTTCAGTACGGTTACGCTAGTAAATGTTTAAAATCTCTCCAACCGTAATTCAAATATGAGAAGTTATTCCGACGTGTTCCAACTTGATTTTTCAAATCGCCTGCCACAATAGCTGCCCGCTCTCGGAACGATGCATTGTACATGCAAAAAAAAAAAAGAAGAAAAACACTCGTCCAAACGTTAAAAATCTACGTGTCACTATTTGCAGCGGACAATGTGCTGCACGCTCGTTCCATAAGCGGAAAAATCGCCGATGCAACACACGATTCTATTGCAACACGTTACAACAATTATAGTGGAGGGCAGATAACGAATGCAGGAGTGTGCAGATACTTATGGTCGGTATTGTACGCGGCGCGGCGACGTCGAAGCGTGTCACGGGGACAAGCGTTCCAGCGATCCCGACAGATTGGGCACGGAAATGAAAAGCGTTCCAAAAGCCAGGGGAAATAAATCAATTCTCTGTTTGCTGATTTTCTCTCCGGTGTCCGAGTCGCGTGATCGATACACGCGTGGGAGCGGCGCGCAGGGCCAATCAATGTTTAATGGTGTCCCGGGGAAACCATCTGGACCTTCCATGGGAACCGCAAATTCCGAAAAGCAACGGTCGGAAACGGGTCACACGCGGTACGTGTCTTGAAGCGAGCCGGCCGAATGGGAAAGAGGTTCGCGTGATTTACAAATGAGGCCAATTATGTAACTCGACACGCAAATTTGTACCGTTGTTCCCGGCCTCGCGGACCAGCCACGGACCACGAGGTTTCGATGGCGCATGGAAATTGCGGGGAACACGCCGCCCATCCGAGTCCTGCGGAAACTGACTTGTCTTGTCAACAATACCACGCGAGACCGCGGAAAAATTACGTTGGGCCATATGGTCCGATGCAGGAACTCTTCCCAGTAGCTGTACATGATTCGTATTAAACGAAAAACTAACATTTCTGACGCCCTCTTCATGTAGAAATAAAGTCTGCATTGGTTAAATTACGATTTGAATACTAATTACAGTAGACATGTAGTTTAAGTGTTCATTGACTAAACAAGTCCCCTACATACCACTAAAATCTATGAACTGATATTTTTAAAAGGAATTGCACAGGATTTCAGTAGTGAGGGTCCATAATGAATCAACCCATCAAGAAATATTAAATTTGACGTTGCAGTACATTCGTGGAATACACTGATTTTGCCTCGAAACAAGTAAAACATGAATTTCTATTTTCAAAAGTGGTATAGGTGAAGGATAATTTTGACTACGCAGATTCTCAAATTTGGCATAGTAATGCAATATGCACTGACTTTGCCCAGCCAGAATATATGAAGTTCTGTTTCTTCGGGAACTGCTGAAGATTTCAGTAGAACAGGTCTGATGAACGAGGTCAAACGAAGTACTAAATGTGACACAACATTTAAAAATAAAATTTCATGTTCCGAACGATAAAGAAAACATTAAAGATTCGATCAGAGAACGCCAATTTCATGCTCCGCAACATTGCCAGTACAATGTTTGCCAAAACGTTCTAAAATTTTGTAATTTCAGGCCGTCAAACCAGCGCGGAAGGATCCACAATGGCCAGGGCGTGTCGGAGAATGCAATTACATACGGTAAGTGATTAATATTAATTCGCCGCGTATTACCGCAGCCGGAACCCGTTGACAATAACTCGCTTAACAAACAAATTATTAGCGTAAGCTGTCTACCATTTCGATGCGGGCACGAGGGGATCGGGCGCCAGGCCGCGTGGTGCGGATAACCAAATTTCACGATTGTGATAGATCGGTGGCTGGCCGCGCGTCGAACAATACCGAAACGATTTCCTTCCGGCCGTTGTTTTTCACCGGAGCGGATCACGGTGATTCGATTATAATTACAAGCGTCGCGTATTGTCGGCGAACTCGAGGTTCCACGTCGAAATGGCCGGCGGCCTCGCGATTGTTTAGAGAAACAATGAAGAATTCTCGTCGCGGTTGTTGTTCCGGTGCGCCGATGCGACGGCTTCGGAGAAAGCAGAAACTTCGTCGATCTCCCGAGCCGGTTTGTCGAGCCACGGTGCACAGAAGTTGTCGAACAGCTCCCGCTTTAAGAAGGAAAGACAAATTTTTCCGTTCGCGAACTTTGGCCCCGATACGGGACAATCTTTGAACTCTCCGACGTCGAGTGTCTCTTGACTAAACAACCCGTTTTTTTCCAGAGGATATTTTCGTAACAAATTTCCCTCGGAAACGGTTACACTAAAATTACTCGAGTGCCACTTCACGATTTTTTTAATTCCCAATTTAATTGAAGAAATCATGTTTTATTCCACACTTTTTAGAACCTTCGACTCTTCCAAACCAATAAAATTTCAATATCCACTACACCATTACAGTTATATAATATTTTCAAGTTCCCTAAAAGTGGTATAAGCACATATGCTTATGAAAAACATGGGCACCATTTTTTAAACTTCTCCTGCCCTTGATTCAGTTAAAGCATAGAATTGTTCAGCGGCATAGATAATGCAGAAACGTGTGAATTTTTATCGAAGCATCGTAACAGGTTAATAATTTTTCCCCAACAACGTTAGCAAGCTGGAAAATTCCAGTTGCACCCTAGGGATCCATATATTTTGTTGGTCATGCTGCAAGGAAGATCGTGAGAGCACGATAGATCCTCTAATTGAAATTCGATGCCTGATGTGGAGGTCCCAGCAACGATCCGAGAAATTTTCCCGGCGATGTTAGCGCATAGAGAAGCTGGCTGAAAGCTCGCTATCATAATACCCCGAAGAATTCCGGGGGCGCGCCCGTAAAGAATTGATAACCGCGCATTCTTGGGATATTTTTAAAAGCTTCGCGTAACTCCATAAAGAGGCCGTAAAGGCGCCATGAGAACGCAATGGTTATGTCGAGTACGCAATCGTGTTAAGAAATTTCCCTAGACGAAGCAGGAAACACTCGGGAAGTAAAAGCCGCCGCCCGTGGAAGACCAGTGCCCTGGAAAATAGAGGGCATTGTCGAGAAATTGAATACCTTTTGCTTCTGTCCAGATAAGTTTGAGTTCGTTATCAAGAATTAATTGGATGAAATACTCATGACTGACCCGCGCCACTGAAACCAGCAGAACTTGCTCTGAAAATAGAAATTCAGACGGTTTACCTACCCCGGGACACAATTAGAGCACCTTCCGAACGCGCTGCTGTGCCCAATTGTAATTTTCATTGTAGACCGAATAATCGTTGACCTGTACTACGTAAAACACCGAAAATTCCCTTTAGAAATTGTACTTTATAGATTTCAGTTTTCTCACGTTTATATCCACGTCTGTTATGTATGTATCTGGGGGCTAAATTTTAATTTCCTTTACGGTCGGAGTTATGACCGTCCTGTACAACTGGAATTCTCATAAAACCGTCCAAATGCGACCGTAGCTTTTCTGCCATCGTTGTTTCCCGTTGCATTTCGTTCAAACGACAATCGTTACGGACAACCATTGGGATTACTGTCAGGTTTTGAGATCTGGTCGACCGTTTATGCATAATTTTCGGGCCCGAGAGGAGCTCTTTCCACTCGACGATCGCTGCGTTCGTGTGATTCTCCGCGCAATTAATTCTTTCCCTTTCTTTCCGCGCTTCGCTACGAAATGTATCATTATCCGACAGCTGTTCCTCGTCCGCGGAATGGAATATGCATTCTCCCACTTCATGCGAGCCTGCTTCGCATAAGGTCCTACGACGGAAGATGGTTTTCCGACACGAGAGAACACGATACAGGAGCGCGAGCATTAAAATTATCTTCGGATCCCTATTCTTATTCAACTTATCTCGTCCCAGATGTATTTACTAAGATTAATTCCCGCTTAATGACCAGAGACTATAGTTTTACACGGGTTCTCATCACGAGATCGAACTCCTTCGAGCCGGCCGTAAATCTATTTTCCATTAAAATCAGACCCTCTTCCTCCAACCAGCTGAGCGGAAAGAAAATGGCCGTTCGAACAATTTGTTCGGACCAACAAAGCCCTCGACACGTCGATTGTTCGTCCCGCAGCTCGCCGTTCGTATACGTTTGATTTATTTAACTTTCCGTCGCTGCGCGGCACGCTTCGCGAGAATACAAAGCTCTTTCAGATGAACTACAGCTACTTTCGTTTCTCGATCGGCGCCCACGCGATTTAATTAAACGCGATCCGGTGGATCTGGCACCGTTCGAATTTTATCGACTAATATGCTCCGGAGACCCGCGGCAATGGGGGAATTGGTCGCTGTTTCGTAGTTACAATCGATTGCACCGACATTCTCCAAGTATTTATACGGAGCATTGAGCTTTTCTACTATCTGCTGCATCGATATTCGAGCATGTGTTGGAAAATACTCTGAATACGATGATAATGCCGGTGCTGAATTGATACGGACTCGTGGGAGCCAGATGGCGAGTAATTTTCAATGAGCTTTCTTCATGGGCTAATTTTTCGTTGACCTATGCTACTGAATTTTTCGCAAATTGCTTAACTACTAGACTTATAGATTACACATTTGTATAGATATGTCATATGTTTTATTCTATAAAACATTTTGTCTTTTTTTTTTAAGTTTTATGTAGAAATTATGTATTATATTAGTCGGAAAGTTTTGAAAATTTCTCGGAACAGTTTACAAGCCAATAAGCGTTGGAAATTTAAGAGGTGAACCGGTCCGGATTAATTTGTTGTCTGCTCGAATATAATTTACCCGACCATTGAAATCGATTGCAGAATTTACATGGTTTGCTATTTGTGTATTATCGTACGTTTGTATCAAGAGACGATAATTAATTCAATTCAATTTTAATCTTTCGCTATACCTACCTATCGAGTGGTCTACACGCGTGTTACAGTAAATTAATTTTTCATACTCGTTAGAATAAACGAACACAAATTGGTTATGGCTTCGAACACGATAATTAGAGCGTTTGTACGGCTAACAGTTACAACAACACGTAATTACAACATTAATGATAAACAATAACATGGAAACCTGTGCATTTCTGCTACTGAACATGTTAACTAAAATAATAATTTTTTCTGCTATATGTTTCTATAAACTTTGATAATTGTGATCAAACAGTATTTTCACGAGGAAATATCAACGAATGATCCGACAGGATCATTCAAGTAGGAAAAGCAACTAAAAGAAAAGCACTATATTAAAGTAAAGAGGCTAATTAATAATAAAACAGTGTTTTCAAATAAAAATGGTTACTTCATAATTATCCATTAAATTATTATCTCCAAGTAGAAATGTCCACCAGTGGTCAGACACAATGTCCCAGTGGAATTAATCGTTAACTATCAAACATTGTAACGAAATATTGAAGAACGAGTAAATCACATACTTATCAATGTATTCCAAGAAACCCAGCAATTGAAGACCACGTAGAAGGTCCAAGTAAAAATATCAACCGCTAATCAGACGTTTTCCAAATCCTCTCGTACTCACTAAATCTTTTAGCACGATGTTCTCGAGTACAGAGCACGTCCACGAAAAATGGTCTACACAGAATTTCCTCGAGTCCGCTCGTAATGTTTCCAACACAGTTACCGTCACCCAGTTTGTAAAATGCAAATGAATTCGGCGATTGTCGTCCACCCTGGCACAATACCAAGCCAGAGACAGTGAACCCGCTATTCTATCGTCTTAACACACCTGGGTACCGGTTCCCTAATTCCCTTTATCCCTTCGTCCTTTCGTCGTCGATCTTACCGAGCTTCTGGGTTTCTCCGATGGGATGAGTGAATTTTCCGCGTTCTAACACGCGAATGCAGAAGACCCGAGCATCATCCACGCGACCACGTAATTGGCTGCGTTTAATATCCACAATTTTGGCGGAGCAATGGCGCGGCGTAGTTCGCGCGCGGAAGTTCGTTATTGTACCGGAGCAAAGGTAACCGCAATGGAACGGAGGTTTCGCGGTCATCTACAGAGAGAAACACCTTTTGACCAGGACTTTCGGTAATTGGCGTGAGTTTGCAGCCGAGTTTCGTGTTCCTTGAGGACTGGTTCGAAGTTAAGAGGCGAGAACCGGCGAGACGGACGACAATTAACACGCATCCGTAACCCCGAAACTTTGAGAGCGCGTCCGGCTGGCCCGATCCACCCCGGCTGCCGGGGGGGGGGGGTGCAGCGAACTTTTAAGAAGGATTGTTATTGGCCCCTTTGTTTCCTGCTTTCCGGCGAACTAACCGGTGCACGAAAGCCGTGTTCGATCCAAAGTAACGAGCTGCATCGCCGGACGAGTCTGGACGCCCGGTGATCAACAAAATTTCCTGACTTCGCGACGCAATCACGGGTCTACGTACCTCGGGCTTCCCCGAACTATACGAGAACCCAACGAGAATCCCGCGAGCCTCCGAAGTTAGGAAAAGCTCTATGGCGTCTTTGGAGCACTTTCCACTAGCCGATAACGCGAATTTTGATCTAAGTGAATTGTTATTTCAGTTTTGAGAGGAATTATTTCAGGTTGTGAAATTATTTGCAGTGATCGAGAACGTGTACGAGACGTATAGTCCGATCACTTGTTGCTTTTTCTACTTGGATGTAACGTCTCATTGGTTCTCGTTTCTAGTTGAATAAACTAACAATGAAATTTAACTCTAGAAAGCTCCACGTTAAAAGTTTCCTTGAATTCCAGTGGTACAGGTCAACGGAAAATCAGACTACAGACCTGTGAAAATAGAGCATCGCGGCAAAGTACCTCTCGTTTTTCTATTTATAGCAGAAAGGCGTTGACTAGGTCTCGAATGGTGTTTTGTGCGTTGAGGTGTGACTACATTGAATCAATAAGTAGTACAGGTCAACGAGTCGCGATGCTGCGGCAAAAACCTGTCGCACCGTGGCAACGGCTTTAGAAACTTGGAGTGTAATTTCGGAAACGATGGACTAGTTTGCTGTAAAATTACCGTTGCCGAGTGAGGGGATCCGTCGATTCTGTCGTGGAGCAGTGTCGGGCCGCGGGACGTTGAGTATGATTGATTAACACCTTCGCTAAACAGCTCGCCGGCTCGCCGCGGAATTCTTAATGCTATCGGGGAATAGTTGAGGCCAGGCAGATACCTTATCGAGCTACGCGGAAATTCATTCCGAAGATTACCCGGGCCCGAAGTCAGCAAGTCACGAAGCGGAGACCGGAGGAATCAGCTCGGGAACGATCGCGCGATCCATGAATCATTCGATTAATCTTCATTCCCGGGGACTCTATAATTCGATTACCGAAAATCAGATTAAGTCGTCGGATTATTGTCGTCGTGTGGTCGGCTCTCTCTCTCTCTCTCTCTCTCTCTCTCTCTGTGTGTACGTGGGAGGGGTCCTCATTGAAACGTCGAAGATCGGAGTTTTTTGGGTCACGAGGGATGAGGGTCGAAACAAAATGGAAATGGGAACAAGCGCCTAACCAATAACCTGAAATTTCATCCCCCACGGGTGAACGCGAATCGAGCGACGCATGAACGCGACCCGCACCGTCGTAACACCCACATCTGTCTGGCAAATTATTTACTAGACCGATAAGCATAATGCGGATTCAAGTACCGTTAAGGGTTGTTTCGCGTAATCGAAAAATTAGCGACGCTTGCACTTCTTACGATCGCGCCAACCTCATTTCCATTCCATGGATCAGCTAGTTTGAAGCACTGAAAATTTACCCTAGGAATATTTACAAAGAAAATAAGGCTGTTTTTATCATCTTGTAATCTAATCATCATCTAATAATCTTTCTCTTTCATTTTGCTGTATTTCAATTACGTACATTTGTACCGCAAGCACGTGCGAACGTGAATGACGACAGACAGTTCGTTACAATTAACATCGAATTAACTATCTACGGTAACGAGAGACAGGAAGAATAGCATTTCGAGGCAACAATTAACCCGGAAAGGTGAGTCGACACATCGCAAATAATTTCAGCTAGGAAGCAGCTGGAAATTAACGGGAGAACAACAAGGCGAATCAGCTGATACCCTTCGAAATTTCGCGGCTGTATTGGTGAGTAAATGCAATTTGAACGGCGATAGATCTCATGAACAGCGAACGAGAGACCTGCTCGATGGTATCCTCATCACGCAGCATTCAGGAACGAGTCGTGATCGCGATACGCGGTCGAACCGCCGTCAATCATTCGTAAAGCGTCGATTCTAAGTGCGTTACACTGCCAGTAAATAATGGTGATATTCAGCTCACAGTAAAATTGGATGGTAACTCGAGCGTAGACAGGTATTCGATACCCGAGCAGAGCGGGCGCGGCATCGACATTATGTTGCGCAGCATGGAATCCGGCAAATGATGCGGAACAAGCTATTTGTACGGACCGGGATCCATCCTCTCTGGCACCCTGTTCGCTCCCTTTGTTCGATTACCCGGTCGGGAGCCACGGAACGGCACCGCGTTCCGTTCTTGCGATTGAAACGAATATCGTCGTTTGTTACCGTGTTAACCCACTGAAATCATTTTTTCTTCGATCACCCACTTTCCTGGCAATGTTTGTCCACCTCAACGGCGATCCGCTTTATTATAGGAAATTATAGGAAACAGAAGTTAAATACAAGTGTATTTTGCACCGACAGAATACTTAATTGGCCCTGGTACACCAGTTTTTAATTCTACTATATTCTCATTCTAAATAGAAGTCTCGCCTGATAGACCATTGATTTGTACTACTGAATTGTACAGAAAGTATTCATTCCATGGACATAAGCGTACTTTCGAGACTCAGACAGAGCTGCATAGAGCTCAATTAACCTAGACTAAGTCAATAGATAGGTATAACTAGAGAACGCTTGCGGTGTGACTTACCGCTGACACATACTACTGAAATTCCCGGAAATCGTTTATTCTGTGAATACAACTCCTCCCTGCATCTAACACAGACCACTCTAAAGCTGACCTGATCCAGGTATCATAAATAGATCGGAATTGAAGTTCGATGTACCATTCGCTCGTACTACTGAATTTCACTGAAGCTATTTATTCTATGAATACTGTCATTTTCTGAAACGAAACTAGACCATGAGACTGAACAACCCTCGAATTTGTTAAAGACTCATCCGAATTCATTAAAACACTTTGCTCTGACTTAGGCAACAGATTAAAACAGAAGACTTCTTAATGTCACACACAAACTATTGGCTAATACTACTGACGTTTAGAGAAAATTAAAGAGAAACTTATAGTTTCCAACGCGAAAGTTTCCGGGGCGAGGTTAGAACGCAGCTATAAATAAAAAGACTCTCGACGTTTGATATACAATTGATCCGTACTGCCGGTGCTCTCAGAGAACGTTCATTCTACATACGACAACTTTTTCCCAGGATCTCATGTCTCGGCCGTCTCCTGTTATTCCTGCCCCGGTAAGCATTCGTCGACATCAAATATTCAACGTTTAACGGAACGTACATTTATCCTGAGCAATTTTATATATAGGGGAATCTCCTGCCGCATAAAATGTTAACCGTTCATTCCGTGGGAAAAGAAGGATCGGCTGTGCTCACCGGTTCTCCGGGATGCAGTGACGTTTAACCGGTTGTAAACCGCCGCAATGCAATGTCTATCCGAGAGATAACAACGATCTTTGGAGCACGGGTCTCTCGGTTAACCAGCGACTGGCCTCGCGCCAGGAACAAGACAGCGGCCGGGAAAAGAATTTGTAACCGGTTCCGCCGGACGTATATTTTATTGCGGGGCAACTGTTTTAAATCCCGAGATCCCCGATATGGGCTCATTAATTTTCTGCCCAGCTGTTTGCGGTTTAAATTGCACCGCTACAATTCGAAACTTTCCAAGGCACGTCGCATTTGTCACCGGAACGTGGCAAAATACTTTCTCGCCAAAAACATCCGCGTGCTCCTCACTTTTCCATCGTGTCGGGACACATGTTGGGGGTGTGCCGAAAAAATTCCGACGTTGAAGGATCATTGAACCCCTCTTCCAGTCACTCTCGAATTTCCTAATGTTCCTAGTTCACGGTGCTCTAAAAGTGACTATTTCTTTGCTTTATAAGAATATCGAGAACATATCTGTTCAAATTTTTACCACTTTTTAAACGATATATAGAGAAATAAATTTGATGAATAATTCCTCGTGCATTATAATAATCTCGATGATGATGAATTTAAAATACTAGACTTAGTGTTACTAAGGTTATTTTCCTTAAGGAATCCGACATTAAGTTAAGGA
This sequence comes from Halictus ligatus, assembly GCA_028454255.1. NCBI lineage: Eukaryota > Metazoa > Arthropoda > Insecta > Hymenoptera > Halictidae > Halictus > Halictus ligatus. Next base: position 5,340,886 of record CM052129.1, read on the forward strand.
TCCGACATTCTACAAAAATAATTATAATGTTGAATATTTTCTGAAGCTCAAACTTAACAGGAAAAAAGAGAATCTTGTTTTTTCCCCGTTCAAAATAAAATTACCCGAAGCTCGAAGAGGATCCTCGCATCGTCGCCATCAAAACCGACTGAATCGCGGATTCTCTCTCCGGGAACCGCGCACAGCACGCAAAATTCCCGACTGCTCAAGGTCGTTACCCCCTCCCGCCTGTCTTCAAATGACTGAATGATTACGAAAGTTCGAATCGATTTCTTTTTAGTAGCTGCCAATGGCGGGGAGTAGGAGGTAAAAATTTATTTTCCTGCACCCTGCGAATCAAATTCTTCTCTACAAATCCCTTTTTCATTACGAGCCGTCTCTCAAAGACGAAACTATCGCGTTTCACAGGGTGGAATAACTTTGGCACAGTCCCCACCCTTCTGCTCTCTCTCTCTCCCCCTTCCCATCACCCTCTCGTTCCCAGTCGAATCGTTGGGGAACGAAAAGAGAGTAATGGAAATGAAACAGGACGAAGTTTTCGAGTAAAATCGTCGTCGCGCTCGGAAACTTGGACTCGTTAAAACGTGGACGGGCCAGTCACGTAGGTTTCCGCGGACCAGATCAGCGAAATGGATTATCGAGGGGGACTGGAGAGGGTGAGGGGGGAATGGACACGCCCCTCCTCCACTCCTCGCCCCGGATGGAAGAAACTTTCCACGGACTTATAATCGCGGTTTGAAGCATCGAGCAATTAAACCTCGACTGTAAGTTAGACTCCACCGCTCCCCTGGAACTTCCGGTAACAGCAGATTTCACGGGAGGAACGAACGATGCGCGTCGACTCGATTTTCCATGGGGGTCGAAAGGGGGATGATTGCGGGCGCGTCAAAGACCGCCGCGAAAAGCGGACACTCTCGATGAGATAGAGCTGATCGATCCGAAGATTGCGTTCATGTTTAACTTCCTCGAGAGACCCTGGACCCACAAATGCTCGAATTTACTGTTCCGATGATCCTTCCTGTGACGCAGGAACAATATTTGACGGTGGATCCAAGAACCGACAGCGAATTCTTATAGGCAACTATCTTTGATTTACGCGTAACGACTTACGTTTATCTGAAGCCTGTTAACAATTTGAGTGCCAGCTAAGAAATTCGATAAAATAAAATTAATTGATTTGACGAAGTTAAGGATGAAAATTTGAGATTTGTGACACTGAAAGTACGGTATGAACCTTCTTCCATTTTGATTCCTAACCAAATCCGCAATCTTCAATACAATAACGCCAAAAGTCATTTATCAGTCGGGTCAAATAGTGGTTCTCAAAGTATTAAGATTTTTAATAATTGGACTGCGCCAAGAGGAAGTTTAAACATCATGTCCCGAGGTCACTGAACTTTTGCAATTATTCAATATACCGTTGTTCAAAATGGTTTATAAAAGAGCAATTATTTTCATTACGTTTTTGTGATTCATTTCGCTAAAATCCAAAGGGTAATTCGCATTACTTTTGCATTGACCAGATATTCCGACGCTATAACTGCCAGAACGATCCAAACGATATTTGATTTCTGGTATTGAAATTATTAAACGCATAAAATTGCTAAACGTGCATGTTACACCAAAATTCAATTGGTATTTCAATAAATGCGTCGTGCAATTTTTATAATAAATTTCAGTCTCTTTGATCAGTGTAATATTCGTGGCAGAAAATACACAGCGGAATGTTTGCATTGCAAAACCTGAGTGTATTCATTATTTACGATCGTATAAAAAATCGCCTGAAGACAAAATTATTTTAAATATCATAGCCACGTTCATTCTGATTAACATACTTCCTCATGTGTCTATTTTCGATGAGCAGACGGAAGCACACACTGTAAAAAAATATATAACTCGTGCAATTTTGAATATTTCCACTTGTAAAAAATAACTTCAAGTATTCAGAAATGTATTTAAAAAATCTTGAGTTTGATAGTTCGTCCGACAAAAATTTACAAAAATTTCAGTCACAAGAATGCTCTCTCAATAGCTTTTCTTTATCGCCCCGTTAATGCGTCTTGCCTACGTCTTCACGTGAAATTCACGAGAATTGTTTTCATCGACTTTCTTTCGCAATCGGAACGGGGGAAATATGAATTAATCCGCAGCAGCTGCCGCTTTGCTGCAGCAACGACGATATTTATCCGGTTTAATCGCAGACAGGATTGAAGTTTACAAAGTATTATTACTGCTCCCGCGAGTTTTGAGTTCGACGACACTCAAAGGCGGACGCAATTACACAGGATAAAGCGGCCCCCGACACACACGACGCGACGATCACAAACTTTCCAGTTCCTCGGATTGAGTCCCGGCACAATTCCCTGTTTACCCCGAGTTTCGCGCGATTTGAATGTGCATCTGAAGCACACCGCTTTCGGGGAGGAATGGGAGGACTTGCTTCAGATTTCTTTCCTGCTTCCCGGCCGTTGCAGCACGACCGGGTGAAACATTGCTGCGGAGTTGGCCGCGATCGAGTTTGTTTCTGTTTTATTCGATGGGAGCTCCGGGAATCTTTCCTGTACATATTCAGGATGGAAAGCAGGCCTCTGAGTGTGTATCGGAGAAATAGAACAGAGGCCTCACAATATTCTCGATTTCTCGTTTTATTGCTACTGCTTTAGGCTTAGAGTGTTTGGTTGCTTTCAATGGAGCTGCACGTTGCATTCTGTAACCCACACATGCTCCTCAATAATGTGTAAACAATTCCAGGATATTTTTCTTCGACACTTTAATGAGTATCAAAAGTGATATGAAGTGTATTATGAAAATGACACGATTAAAGTTATTTAGATACATGTGCTATTGTAAAGTTGTTATTTCAATAATTTCGAAATAAAAAATCGGTCGCTTGAACAGCGATGGTTCAGGGTCAAATGAACAAATTATGTTTCATTTGCAAAATATAAAATGAGATCAGTCGCTCTACAGTGCATTCAAGTATGAATGTTCACATCGATAGAACACTTACAGTTCAAGTAAAATGCGACAAAAAACTCGGAAACAGTATACTCCTTTAAAGTCGCAGTGGCGCGGGTCAACGCCGTAGCCGCCGGCGTAAAAGTAAATTGCCATCGACCGTCAAAGAGCAGCCGATGCAACGGGTTCCTTTGATACACGCGGAATACATTGATTCGTTGCACAACGGAGGCTGCAACCGGTCCGCGCTTGTAATCGGCTCGCGAACGTCGGATTCCGTCAATGGCGCGGCAAGTAGCAGAAATTGCAATCTAAATTTATTGAGCTGCACCGGGGAATTCGAACGACTGTTCGGAGAGCGTCGTACCCGATACTCTCGGGGGTAAAAAGCCTGGTCGGTGTCCCCCATTGATACCGGTCCTCGACCGGCCAATAACCATGAAACGCCACAAACAACGGTGCCAGAGCGGAAAGCTCCGCAAACATACTCAAACCGGCAATATCTTTTCAGTCGTCACATTCATGCCGTTTCCAATGGGGCGGACGTCAATCGACGATTGAAAATAATTTCGAAATACGGCCCCCTCCTCTCTCCGTTTCGGTGCCGAGAAAACTGCGAACACGCGTGTTCCGGCCGCTAATATGCTTTATTAATTTACGGGCGGCGCCGTTTCCCGCTCGGATAAATATTCGAGCCGCGTTTTAAAACACGCGAACACGCGCGCCCGCGGGAACGGTGATCGTTTTCCCGGATAATTGAAGCCAACCAGGACAAATTTTAATAAACGCCTCGCACCGATACCGTCGCAACAGGCTCTCCAATTGTTTCACGCCGTGCGACCATTGTTTGACGCCGTCCGACCGTTCTATGACGCGACCCTTTTCAAGCTTTATTATAGGCTGACCTGTCCAGCGAATGGACACTTAAGCCGCACATCCGTTGAACTTAACACGCACAAATGTTGGTGCAAAAGTTCGTGCACGATTCCTTCTAATATTTTGATACGAAATCAGACATAAACTCTTGCACTGATAATTATTTAATTTCCTTATTGGTGTTTTCATAGCTACTCTGCGCCATTACTTACATTTCAACATGAAGTGGCCGTCGTACTTTGCCGTTTAATACGAATTATGTTCGTTCACTGTACGGGTCACCCCACGTTGATTTACGATGAAAACTAACAAATAACCAACTTCGTCTTATAAAACTCATAAGTAATGTCTTCCCCTGAAACTTCAATTTGAATTAATTGGTCTAAGAAATGATGGTCATTGACAGGATGGGCCACCTTGAGTCACGATGGAAAGATAGAATTCGAGTTTGTCTGAAGAAACCCACGATGTCTTTGAAACGACATTGTAAATTTATTTTACCAAAAAATTACGTTCACTGGTCACCCTATCGATTCGCGAGCGGCACATGAGCAAACCATCGAGAACGCGGTCGACGATTTTCGGGCGCACGTGTCTCGGCACCGCGTCCTTCAACTTGTTCAATTACATCCGATTCAGCGGAGCAGTTTTATCGGAAGGGAAAGTTGAACAACCGACGCCCGGTATAATTATTCCGCTATCACCGTGTTAACTGCCGGGGCACCCGCCGAGTTTCGGTGGCCCGCGGGCTACGCGGCTGTCACATATGCCCCGCCGGCCAGTTATTATTCCGGTCATTTGCTTAACAGAGTTATGCAAAATCGCGGAACTTCGAGACCCTTGTTGAACGCGCGTCACGCGCGAACCCGACGGTTCGCGGTTCGTTAGAAGTATTCATGAAAGCAGAGAAAAAAAAGCGGATCCCTAGGAGACTGGTCCCGGTCCCAGCGAATTAACGCCGCACGTTTCGCGCAATTTTGCGCCACCCTGTTGGGGGTAGTTTGAGGTGGTCCCAAAAAACAACGGCAAGAATCCGGATAAGATATTTCTTTACAGTTCCCTTAAACAATCGCAGCACGATGTGGTACGATTTGGTAATTTTTAATTGACTCTCTCGGAATTAGAGAATTGAAGTTGCCAGCTGCAATTGCTCGTACGGAAATTCGTAGCGACCTTTGCAATTATTTCCAACGATAAAGTATACTTCAGGGAAAATTTGAAATGTACGTATTTGATCGTGCGAATCTTGAGGAAAAATTCTGTATTTTTATCTTGACTTTCTCGTGCGAATTGGTCGAGATTAGCATTGTTCTGCAGCATCACTATTGAGGATCCGTCTCACAAGATTAAACAAACGCGCAGCTCGCTCGATATTTGCAGCATTTGCAACGAAGAATGTCGAAGATGAACGTATCCCGGAATAATCATGATGAACGTCGGTTTCAAGCGTTCCGCGCGGAACACGTCGGTGCACCATCCTCGCCGGCTCGCTTATCGAAAGATTATTTAAACATTAAACAGGCCGGATTATTCATACAGGTGAATGGCGTTCAATCTCCGTCGAACGGCTCTCGCTCGTCGGTCGGTTATGAAACGTAAACATTCATCGTCCGCCCGATATTTATCACTGTCGCGGAATTAGGGGCGAAAACTGAACCGTCGCGTCGCTCGATTCCCAGATGAGAGATTGCCGGAATAATCTGAATCTCTTTTTTTTTCTCTCCTTCCCAATCTGTCAAAGTTCATCCATCTCGCCCTCTTTTCACGAGCATTACTTCATAATTAATCCGAGGCGGCGGCAGTCTCTTTGTAGCACAGAACGTCACGCGACCACGAAAGAACGGGAAACGTCATTAATTAAACTTTTAGTCGATTCACAGGGCCGCGTGCAATCCGGAAAGGTTAATATTCCGCTGATCGTGTCATTAATTTGCGTAATGGTTTCGCTGGTTCGCGGGAACGAGCTCCTTCCGCCGCCTGTTAACATAATCAAAGTTTAATTGCGATTAAACGGCGGCCGCGAGACCCGCGCTTTGTTATCAAAGTGTCTATACATTGTTTCCGGCGAGATGGAACGACGAACGATTTTATCTGCCTTTATTATCCGAACCCGATCGGGAAATCAATGCTTTATTATCCCGCGCAGAGAAAAAAAACTGCGGGTTTATTCATTATTCGATCGTCAAAAGGTTATCCTGAAGAGCAACTCTTCTGTATCTAGTGGAACAATGGTTTTATTTCATTATTTTATTGAATCGTACCGGATAGAGTATTTTTAATACAATTTTTTCGAGAGCTTTGCTCAGCGGGAATATTGGTTTGTAACATGAATACATTCGATTGTATCCGGCGTCTCCCTTTATTTATTAATCAAACACAGAATTGTATTCAATCAATTGTATTGTTCCTGTCTACTAGTGGCTTCTTTTCAATCAGTGTAATCTACATTTCCAATGAGCGATAACTAGACTGAGGATTTTTATGCACAACAGTAACTGTATTAATGGCAACACACAAGAGTATAAAATCCGCACTTCAATTAAATCGATAAAATCAGATCATGTCTACACTTGAAACCGGACCAGTTTTTTTTTGTCATTCTTACTTAGAATTTTTTTCTTACAATTGGTAAGAGTCCAAGATTTTGTGTGTTTATTCCGGAGATAGTATGCTATGTACACAGTATATATATTGTCCACCTATATGTCTTCTACTTCCAGGTGAATACAGTATTCGTATTTTATATGTGCCGGATCAGTGCTAGCTTGTACTACTTCAGCACAGTCTCAGAATCAATATGTTTACTTTGCATTCGACTATCCCCTCTGAGACATCACTAAAAACGACTATACTATATTTCAGATCAACTTCTCCGTTTCTACACATCTCTGTGTCCAATAAATTGTTATATATTCAAACGTACCACCAGTAACCACACTCGACATCGTATGGTCAAAATGAAAGCGGTAACGTGGAGCCAAAATATTCTACATCAAATAAATAACCGAATACTGGAGTGAAATGAAAACAGCTTCGAGTGCGAGTTATTGCACTAATAAATCGATAAAAATTTCTCATTTCTCACATATTTGTTCTCGCAACAATAAACTGACAAATACGCCAAAAAAAACGTGAACAAAAAACAACGGCTTCACGGCTATACAGTAAAATATAGTGAATAACGAAGGTATGAAACATTGTTTTCTCCCAGTGCCGAAAAATTCTCGAAAACGTCGAGGCGATCAACAAGAACGTTCGGGCGAGATCATCAGTCGGTTACGTGTTAAAGCCGTGGCGATTGACGCGGCGACGATTGTAACACCGGTGCAACCAATTTTTCAGTTAGACGACGATACCTGTCGGTCGTGTAGACACTAGGATCTTTTTTTTTTCTCGCACGCGGATAACAGAAGTCGACAGAGCAAAATGATCCCGATAACTCCATCACCGGCCCTCCCTTCCAGAAAACAATGCGACAATCAGTTCGGGGGCCAAGCGATCGGCCCTCCCTCACAAAGCGGTATCTCGACGCGCATCAGGTTAGCCGGAGGGCCGCTCGAGCAGACCCTTTCAAAGCTTTGTTCCCGTCGAGAGACTTGATCGAACATTCGTCAACGGCATGCGTCGCGTCGCGACAGCACCATTATTCGCCGGGAAAAAGCGATACGCGAATCGTTGTCCCATTTGAGGGATCACGCCTCGCCGAGGACACAAAAAAATATCGATCTTCCCGACAATCGTTGTTCCGAGGTGGGTTCTGTTAACGCGGCACACTATCCCGAAAAAAACCTTCCGACAAAGCTCACCTCTCAGACATTCGAATTTACCCGGAGTATTTTAAAGCCTTCCAAATACCAGATTTTAGCCGCATCGTTGTAGAAAGAAAATAAAAAACGGCTCCTCAATTGAACAGATTTTTTATACATTCGGTCAGTGCACAATATCCAGCCGAATTCCTTGTTGTATTCTAATATGAAATCGGGCACGAACTTTTGCACTGACCTAATATTATCATAATGTTCTCGGATTAAACAAGAATTTCTGAGGTTGTGAATTACAGAGGTAATTTGAATGGATTTAACTCCACATAACTGATGTTTCGCTAAAATTACAGTAAAAACGTGCAGTGTCTGGATTTGATCTGTGTCTGACCAACGCTAGCTTGCACAAAGAATCATAGAAATAAAAATTGTTTAAAATGAACATGATACGAAACAGTGTACCTCTAGCGAAAGTGAAGCCTTCAGAATAAGAAAATAAAAATTACGCAAAAATAACGAACAAAATATATGGGAAGGATTGAAAAAGCCACAAAACCAGAAAGCAAGTAGAGAGCGTTCGCGGGAATCGATAAACAAAAACGAACAGCCTCGGAATATGATACTGCGCACATAATTAACAGAAACGCCCGTCAGGAGGGTTCAGTTGGCGCATCCCAGAGGCAGTATTATATTTCCAGCCGTGGTCCACCGGGAGCGGACGACGGTAAAAAGAGAAAAGAAAAATGACCGGAGCAAAGAGTGAATCCGGTGAACAAATAAAAGAGAGCAGCTGCGGTACTAGGTCGGTCCGAATCCATCTAATGATCAGGCCACGCGTTGGGGTAGATTGAACTCTGCCGGAGGGACAGGGGATCCGAATCCTGGTCTCTGAAAGCAACATGCTCTTTCGGCTCGCGTTTCATCTCGGTCGGTCGGCCCCCGAGTATTGTTCAGCGAAAAAGAAAAAATGGTTTACACTTGATGTTAAAACGGTGCCGCGTGAACGACTTCGTAGCCGGCTCGACTCGGCCCGGTTTATAGAGAGAGGGAGAGAGGGAGAGAGAGAGAGAGGAAAAGAGAGAGACGGAGAAATCCGACACTGTTTCACCAGCATCGAATGCGCTCGACACAAAGCCAGACTTCTGACGAGGCTTCATCGCGCGCGGGCGCGCGAGCGCGTGACGTGACACAGAAACGGTCACTTCCTCTCTCCCTCTCTACAGCCGGGATTAGATTGTCAAAACAGGGACAAGCATGCCGGAGATGACTTATTTTCAGGAGAATAGAGTCGGAATCTTAAATTCCCGGCTCGCACAAAGCTAGCTTGCAGATGAACTTCACAGCCAAGCTACGCTAAATAGGTTCAGACCTCATTTTCTTAATTTCATCTTGTTTCAACGCCACCGAGAGCACAGACATTTTTATTGCAACAATCGAGCTCACATTTTACATATAAGCGATGCGGGTCTCTTTTATGCAAGATCAAAATTTTGTGCCTCAATTCCATGTAACAGGAGCCAGATCAAAATTTTTTGTTACGATCTTAATAAACCGAGTTTGTAGATCGATACAGTATTTAATTGTCACTGTGAGGACGTTAATCGACTTCGATGATTTTAGGTAAGGCTAGTCAAAATTGTAGAATAAATTTTCATTTTGTCAACTGATTTCATTCAGATTAAAATTAGATTGAACTTCGATGTTCTTTCATAAATGTGTCTGAGCATTTCTTATCTATTCCACTTACTACGCGATTATAATAAAAAACATACACAGCGAAGTTTCCACGAACCTTGTTCTCTTCTCGAGATAAATGAGCGTAAGTTCAGCCCTTTCGCGCCCCGGAAAGCGTGTCTGATCATCGCCTGCCTATTCTACTGGCTAGATAAAACGAACGGAAACTATACACTAAAGTTTCTTCCGTAGTTTTCTTCCTTATCGAGAAACATGACTGCAAGTTTCTGCACTGCTCCGACTTAGCAAACGTGTCTGATCATTGTTTACCTATTCTACGTGCAGGATAAGCCGGGCCGAAAAAGTAGAATGCAGTTTCTCTCGAAATCCGCTTCGTTTTCCAGAAAAGTAGGTCCCATGATTCAGCTTTTCTCTGATTTCACAAACGTTTCTGGTCATTAATTATTCTATTTACACGGGAAAAGTAACAATCTAAAAACATAGGAATAAAAATCAATTTTGTTTCTGCTATTCTTAAGTAATTATATAGTGTTCACTGTCTCCTGTCAGTGAATTCTATTGTTAAGTAATCTTTGAATCTATAAAAAGCAGTACAAATCTATAAAACTAAGCTAATTGTTTAATTAGTAAACTTCACGAAAAATAAACTTTTTGACAGAATTGAGCATTGCATATACAGGGTGTTAATTGTAACTCGAGCACTCCAAAAACATTCTAAGTTCTAAGCCAATGAGGATTTTCGCCTTCAAAGGATAATTACCTTCACAAGATTTTTTCTGTCACCATCAGATGCATGCCTTAAAACGATGAAAAGGTCGAGACAGCGAGCAGAACGTAAAAAGGAAGAGCGTCATTACTATTGCAAAAATCGTAGTTACGAGGCTACAGGGCCAGAAAACGAGTGTCCTCAGAGACAATGAATGTTTCAGTGAGAATAATTTTTGAATCAGCCTGTAGCTGGTTGCGCAGCCCCGAGCCGTACGTAAAGCTGTCGTCCCCGTGTGAAATACGGACACAGTAAATATATCGTAAACATGATGAACATTGATCAGACTTTTTCACAGAAGACCGTGTGTGCCGTAGTTCACGTTGGAGACTAGATTTACGAGCTTCCCCGGGTGGCCGTCCGAGTCCGGTTACAAATTTTATTCGTTAATCGACAAGATCGGAAGGATGGGTGGATTAAGCTTCGAGAAATGCTGGAGATGCGCCGAGAGCGACTATCACTGCTTCCTTCCTTTTTTTTTTCTTACTCTCGCCGCTTTCTCTCCAGACTCATTGCTCGAGTAATGGCGACGATTGTCCGACGGGCAAGCAATCGCGAGGCGTTCAAAGTTTCCATTATAACTCGGACGGGAAAAGGGAACAAGAGATTTTTACGCGGCTGATAAGTTCCAGAAATCATGGTTACCCGTTCAATGAATATGTATACCCCAGTCGGTTTCAACTTCCGGAAGTTTCATTCGCGCGCGACAACCGAAGGAATTGGGTTTTCGCTGCCGTTTCCATTAGCAGGGCCCCGTTGTGGACCAAATATCAATTCCGGCAAATAGTAATTTAAAAATTCGACAATCAGGGCAACTTTGGATTCATTCGAGTCCGATACGGATTACTGACTCATAACCGGTTGGCAGTGTTTATCAGTTATTTTCATGAAATCCATCACAGGCTTAAGCTGAATTAGCAATTTTTTCACTGCGAAAGTGGAACAGCTTTTACAGTCAGATTATGATGAACGTTTCTATTGATGTTTCAACGATAACCGGCAATTTTTTATACCAAGGAAATACTTAAAGTTACTTCGTTTTAAATACTTAAGTACAAACGCGACATCTTTGATTTTCTTTTACTTCTATTTTTGCATTCAAATAAAATTACCTTTGGGATTTTGCTGGTCTTTCGTGAGCATTCTTCTAGACATTTCAAAGGTATTCACAAATCTGTACAAAAAAATGGAGCCAAAATTGAGACCGGTACAAGCCGTCGAGTGTAATCGTGAAAATTTTTCTGGGATCTACTTGCTTCTATCTGGTCTTTCATAACCAGATCCGATCTCGTAATACAATAATTTCAATACTGGCATCCTAATCGACCAACGGTCATTTATGAAACCCAAAAATAGAAGAAGAATTCAGCACCAAGTCCATCGAATAGAGTTGCACTTAAACTGTCATGGATCAAATCGCGTCTCCGGTAAAGCAGCATCGCGAAAGCTATTTACATGTCAAAACTCATAGTTGTTGACCCGAGGCGTCGCTTTGTGCGTGATTCGCAGCGAACAAAAGACACACGAAGCTGCTCCCGATTCTTTCGAATTTTTATTTCACAGGAATTGCTGCCTGTGTCGGTGCGTAGCGTATTTTTTCCGATTAATTGGTCGGAACGCCCGAGTTGCAACGTAACTGGGCGCACGAGGTGACTGGCCTATCTCACTGGGAACAGGGAGTTGATTTAACGTGGTTGACGCATGAACGGGCTGCATAATTCTCCGAAAAATCATCCCAGTAAATCAGTATTATATAAAGGACGCGGGCATTGCGCCACGCGCAAACTTTTCATCGTTTAAAGATTGTTCCGAGTTGCGTGTTCCGTTGGCCACGATCCAGATTGCGCCTTTAAGCGCGGGCGATGTTTCTTACAACGAAATTGCTAGTTTCTACGACATGAAAAGGGAAAGAGAGAGAGAGAGAGGATGAAAATGAGAGAGTAGGGTGGAAAGTGGGAGAGAGAGAGAGAGAGAGAGACCGAGAGAGACCAGTGGCGGCTCGAGTGGCCACTCGATCTCGAGGAATGTTTACCAAACGACGATCGCCGCTTCAAATTACCGCAGGAAACTGTTGTTCGAGCATCCGATCGCAGTTTCATGAGACGCGACCGCTGATTTATGTGTTTCCCAGCAAACAGTTGCTCACTTGTGGAACGAAATGCCCTTCAAATTACTTCGGAATAGCATATCGGTTTGTTTACGTTGCTCTCCGGCCTCGGGATGTAGTATGTCTAGCCAATTTTATGATTTCGTTGCGATGAACGATGGTGCGGGCGCAGTGGTGATTTTATAACGTTGCAATCTTCCTCGAAAAACACAGTTCACCGGCTGTAATATTGTTTCTTCATGTCTCAACATTAGTAACGTGTTGTCGTGGTATCTGGAACGATATCTGTCCAACTTTAGGATTCTCCTATGTGGAATAGAATTGTATACTGGTATTTGGAGATGGTATATTGCCAAAATATTGGGATTTTGTTTTGCGGTTGCTGTTTCAGTTGCAGTTGCAGTGGCACTTGCACTTGCACTTGCAGTTGCAGTCACAGTTGCACTTGCACTTGCACTTGGACTTGCAGTCACTGTTGCGGTTGCAGTACTAGAAACGCAGTTCTTTGGAGCCTCAATCCTATAATGTAGAATATGTGGGTTATGAACTGTAGTAAAAATTGCTGCTGCATTTCTGTTATTCTGTTGCATTGGTTAACTAAATTAAATTGTATATTATTATTTTATTTGTGGCATCTATCTTTGATTTGCGGAAACATTGAATCAGCTTTGAATATATTCCCTATAAAGATATTTATAAGCTTGTGAAATACGTTTTACTTTGGTATAATGCTTACAAATATTCATGAAACTTCCATTTCATTTGTAACACAAAGAATCTTTCAGTCGACGAGATAAAGTTGTCAGCGCGTTCGCCCTTTATGGAATAATCTATAAAAATGTGAATTTGTATCAAAATTTGTGGCTGAATAATTACGTATTGCTGCAGCTTTGATTTCGTTCATTTTCTTGTAATGCCGACAGGCTTTCATGCAAAATACACGAATACGATTGCAATATGGAAATACGGAATAAAATATTTTGACCACGAGAGAAATAATTACTATGTCCGAGGTAATCGCGTATAAAAAGCATTTGGTACATACATCGACCAGATTGCTGAATGAAATTCTTTCCCTGATCACGTGTATAGAAAATTATTTTATTTCATCGAACTTCAGCAACGCGCGTGTATTTCGTCGCTTTTTTCTTTTTTATTTTTTTTTTTTTAGACGAAACAAAATCCACTACAAGATCGACAACGAACGGTGTTCTTTTCTAGTTATACGACCATAATTCTTTCGGTTCCGCTACACGTGACTCCTCCTCTTATAGTGAAGATCTCGAGCAGGGCTTAGCAAAATATAATCCGATCTTTCTGAACGAAATATCGTCAGAATAAATATTGACTTGAAACGAACATTTCTACCGCAATCTTTGCTATAGCAACGAGCATTAGCCGCGCGAGAGTTCCAAGAGCGTCGTCAACGTGAAAGTATCAGGACCAAGCGTCCCAGAAATAAATCGCAGACCTCCGAGGTTAACTTCACCGGGGAACAATCGAATGGCTCAATCCGCGGGTGGGTAGTGCATCAAATTTCTTCAGGCGGAGAGGAGCGTCGAGGAGAAGAGGAGAAAGAGAGAACGGGAGCAGCATCTCGCGCCGAGGTTTGGAGCAAGGAGAGCCGGGGTAAATTCACGTTTGCGTTCGAGCATAGTGCTGCTCTCCCCTCTGAAAAGGTAGAGGCGGAGGAAGCGAGAAAGAAAGGAAGAAGAAGGGTCGTCGGGAAGTGTGTTCGAGTGTTCGATGGCAGCCGTGGATGGACGAGGGAAAAATTGAATCGTCGAGGCCACGGCGAGGGAGAAATTCTTCGGCGTCTCCGGGTAACGTTCCGCTTCCGTTGCTTGTCGTCGGACTGTTTCCGCTCGCGGAATCGATCGCGATACACACGGGCTACGGCACGAAAAACACCCAGGCCCGTTCCCCTCTATATTATTCACGAATGTATTTTCATCTCTTGCGCGATGCACGCGTCTTTTTCGCGGAGTAAATATTTACCTGACGGGGATGAAATACCCTACACCACCACCATCGCACCACCTTAGTCCCCCTGCACAACCGCCACCATAGCTGGCGCTCTTCCCGGGCTTTTACCTGTAACCAATCGTTTTCCTTTTACCTCTCGCCAAGTCGATATCGATGCGCTTATTTCGCGTCCCGGCTTCTTTAATGCTATATTGCGGGCTAGAACGCCGCCAGACGATATTAGATATTCAATAGCAGGATAGAGCGGGGGTGCAACGGGGTTACAAGGGGGTGGTCAAAGGGAAGAGGAAAAATCGTCCGCTTTCCGGCGAGCGAAGACACTTGGCACTGATCGACGGAACTATCTGACATAGCCATGCACATGGACGGGCTGGATATCAAGCTGCAACCGGAAACCAGGTCGCTCTAAGTGGAAATCTTGTAATCAGCCGAGTTACACTGGCTTTCGAAACTGGGAAAGCGTTTTCTGAACGATGGCGACTTGCTATGGTTGTTTCTGGTTTAGTGGACCCGCCTAGATTGAGAATAGTTCTATAATATAGACAGAATTGTTCGACCACAGGTGGGAGAAAATTTAAGGGGTGGTTTTCCATGGTAATATAGAACGAAAGTGAAGAGTAAAGAAATTGTGATTTCGGCTCTATTTTTTAGTTATTCTCAATTAAAAATTCGCCTAAAATGCGGCAACCCGACCAACAGAGGTGTACCTGATACAGGCACGCGACAGCCACATATCAAGTGACAGATACTCTGTGTGCGTCACAGGAAGTCACTTAGCAGGAATTCAGCAGGAATGCGTATGTAAACCACCAGATTTTGTCAGTCCACACGCATTTTCAGTTTTAGCCAAATTATTGGTCAAGTGTGTGACGTCAAAGCCTAACCATTGGGTGCGAGCGGGGAGCCCCATTGATACGTGACGTACGCAACGTACACCTCTGTTGGTCGGGTTGCCGCATGTCAGGCGGAGTTTTAATTCGTGATGACTAAAAAATGAAGCTGAAATCGCAATTCTTTCAGAATTAAAAGAAGTAGTTTACCATCAACTCTATCACTGTTCCTATGTTCTGCGTTATGTGTGATGCTCTTTTACAACTGTGACAGTCGTTCCTTCATCATCTCTAAAATTTCCTTAACGATGATGAGTTTGTTACTTCTTTTTAACTGGAGCTTATCCGAACTTCTAACTGAAGTAAAACGGCTGCAGAAAGTTTGTTTAATTTTGAAGTATGTCTTGCAGGAGGAAGATCAAGCGTATTACTTGTTTTTCTCATACTGTTTTCATTTTTTCTTCTGTGATCTCGTTTCCTTGAATTGCTTTTATAATTTATAGAAAATAACGACTTATTTATACTTTGACTTTACATCTGTCATTCTTAAGGAAATGAGTCAGTTACGAAATTAATTAAAACGTTTTTGAAAAATTGTTTAGCACACTGTTCTGTAAAAACGTGTTGTAATGTTTAGTTTTAATATTCTTAATTTAAGATTATTGAGATTGTAAAGAATTACCCGACAACTTTATTTCTTTGGGTGTATATTATATAGAAGAATGGCTCAAAATTTCGACAAATATATTTTTCTTATTTTCATAACAAACTGTACATTCAAATTCCTCCTAAAAAATTCGTTTTATTATATAAAATTCGTTTTATCTAACTATGTATAAAATCGATTAAACATATTTGTTGAGACGCAACGCAATGCGAGACCCACGAAAGGGTCTCCCGAACCTGACACCTAGTCCCAACCACTTCGACCACCCGACTATAGGCAATAAATTAGCCTAAGAGTCGAAGGCTCTTGAGCCCCAAAGCGACGGGATTCATCCCAGAATTTCTGCCACTTTCCGGCGCCAGATGAAAAAACGCAACGCGATGCAAGACCCACGCAAGTGTCTCTCGAATTTGACTCCGAGTCCCGATCACTTCAAATCACCAATGCTAAAATAATAACCAATGCAATAAATTAAGCTAAGAGTCGAAGACTCTTAAGACCAAAACGTCGGGACTCGTCCCATTTTCTCCACGAGTTTCCGGACACATGAAAAGTTACGACAGCGTCTGGACAATTTCAAACTACTCACCCCCATGTTTCTCCCTCTACCATTTTTACCACTTCCACCACCAATTCGACATCCCTTAAATACCCATTTCTGCGTGCGAGTCTTCAGTCTTCAGAAAATCTTCACTCAGTCTTCAACTTGTATCTAACTATTCATATCTTTGTACAGTCGTCATAAGTAAACCACAAGTTATTGTTATCGACAAGTTGTACTATTCCTTTAACATTTAAAACACCTCACAATTAAAAGGAACTACCTAGCAAGGTTTTAAGTAACCGAGCAGGAGTGACAGATGTGAGAAAAGTCGAACGATCTTTTCCGTCTACGCACGTACATACAATATTGTCTGTAAAATTGTTATTATTTGTTTCACTTCACCCTGTAAAAAATCGCGCAATGCTTTCACCCAAACACAAATAACCATACAGGCCATCATTCGATCTATGAATTTTGCACGAGCCACTAGCCCCGAAAACTGCCATCAAATTAAAATTCCTCTCGATTAAATATCCCGTTCAAACCAACACCACCACCCGCCCCTGGTAACCACCCGATCTCCGATTCAATTCCACATTAAAAATCCGCTGTGCTCGAGCACCGTATATCTCTCACGGGATTCTGCCCCACCCCCGGGTATCCGAAAAAGGAATCGTCGAACGCCGGAGAAAAGGATTCGGCAGAGATCAAAGCGGTGATTCACGGGAGTCCGTGGCCCACATAAAATCGAAATGAAATTCAGAAGCTGCGACCTAATTGGGTCAGTGTTCCTGGGCGACTGCGTGCATGAACCGGCGAAGAGGGAAGGGGCTGCATTTCGAATAAAATCGGACGAACGGAACAATATCGAGAACGGTTTCCTGGGAAAAAATATTATTTCCGCTCCCTGCAACACAGAAGGAGAGGGGGAGGAGAGAGGGAGAGGGAGAGAGAGAAAGAGAGATTGCCCAGCGATGTTCGATTCGGTTTTAACCGACGGCCATCGTACCTATTAACAATTTCGCCGGTATTGTTCGATACGCTGGCGCAAGGGAAAAAAGGGTTCGTGCGAGGGCGGCGAGGGTGCAGAGGGGGGCTGGTAACAAATTTAGGGGGCCAGGATCGAAACCGAGTGTCAGCGAAGGGCGGCCGGGAACAAAACGTTCCCGGGGATCCCATCTGTCGGACGTGTCTGCGTCCGGGGGCCGAATAAAACTTTCCATATCTCCGTCCTTTCCCCTTCTCTCTCTCTCCTCTCCCTCCCTCTTCCTCCTTTTCCCTACGTCTCTCCTCCTCTCTCTTTTTCCACGCTCTTTTCCTGGTCCGTTCGACCGAGTTTCCTTTGAAGTCCACATTCGCGCGAACTTCAATTCCGCTTGCTGGATCCTGCGAATCCGCGCGATGAAAAAGGACCGCGCGATCGCTGTCGACGAGCTGCGGTAAAAGTTTGCGGGACTGGAACAGCTGGCAACAAATCACGCGTCGATTCATGTACGCTTTCCCTCTTTCTCTGTCTCTAACGCAAAGAGATACAACAGACGCAGAGGAAATAAGAGAGAAGATTCAAGTGCCAACACAGCTTTGATTCCCTTGATCCCTTTCGAAAGATACACCCTGTGGCATGGTTGCAGGTTTATGTCGATGGAGTACCAGCTCGGTGAATAACGCTCCCCAAGGATTGTGTTCGTTGAAGCAGCATTAGGATGTTGCGTATGGTAAGTCCGATTTTCAACAGTTTAGCGAGCACAATTTTTTCCAAGTAAAAAATTGTCAGTTGAAAACTAGAATCTCTCACTCCATACGAACCACTAGTTTTCGAATTTCTATGTAACAACCTAACAATTAAACTGCGGATGTTTATACAATTTCCAACTATTACAGGCAAATTTTAAAAATGGGAACGACCTTTGTAGATCCGAAACAATTAAAAATCGTACTAAATTCTGCCGAATATTATATCATAGCATTTTTTTAACATTTCCGAAAATGCATAAAGACCCGCAGAGTCTACTAATAATAATCCCTGAGCAACGATAACCAAACGGACCGTGGAGAATCGTGAGGGTTTCTCTTAGGAACAGCCCTACCCCCACCCCTATGAGAATCGATTTTTTAAGGGGTGTGTAAGGGGTGGTAAGTGGAGTTGTGTTGGAAGAGGGAAAATTCGTGTTAAATGGTTGGGTATACTGAAGTGAAGGTATGAATTTTTTTTACGAAATTTGGAAGAGTTTATTCGGTATTGAAATTTGTTGTCCCGGGAATATTCTCGTTTGATTTGTTTGTCTAACACAATGAATGTTACGACAAAATCGCCAGAAGGTGACAATATACTTTTGGCACGAACCCCGACTGATTCGATTAGTTGATCGACAGTTCCCGTGTCCATGTGCATAGACAGCCTGTCAGTAGCCTAACCGTTCCTCTAACTCGGCGCCAAAAGTCCCATTTTAAATTTCTAATCGAGTTATATTTCTTGCATCATTCATCCGTTTCAATATGGATCCGGTTTCCATTATTCATACACCAAAACTTCGAGCTGGATGGCGACTTTAACGGACGCGTGGCTCGAGTAGCCGTTAACTGATACACTTGCTTCATAAAAATTGTAAATACTGTTGCCTGCGTCCACGCCAATAACCGGGGTCGTTGTTATATACGAAACAAATCGACGGCTTCAGAATTTCATGGATGGAGGAGTGTTGAATACATTGAACATCATTTGTCTTCGCGAGAAGACTTGATCGTTTCACATTTCCTATTCACACTTGAGGTGGAAACATCTGTTGCGCGACTGCCGACACTTTCCTTTCACCTAATCGAAAAAAGAAGCAAAAAGATAGGTGTAGTCCAAACATTATAAAATTGCAAAAATAACAGTGCTGTAGTGGACACTTTGGAATACTATTCATAATATTTAGAACTTATATTTAAAACTCTTATATTATAAATGTCCAGGAAAATCTTATAAATTTTTCCCTTGAATTTTTATTCCATTCTTGCTTTCCACAATAACTGCAGAATATTTTGATTTTCCAAAAAGATCAGCAAATCTACTTACATTTCTGCAATTAATACATTGATTCTCACACCGGTTATGCATTTAAAAACTACATATTTGTTTCACTATATCAGCAGCACATTTGGTCAGCAAGATATCGTTTCATCGAATAAACCACACAGTTTCTGATGTCCATTGGCACAACAATCTAACGGATTTAAGTATCGAGCACGTATTAATGGGTGTACAGAAATTGAATCAGGGTACCGATTCGTCGACCGAGAGTGTCAACAATATTAAGCGAAAGGAATTCTAGGAGAGTGCTCGATAAGGAATTAATCATTTCGTCGCGGTAGCAATTTTGCCCGGCAGTTCTCAGCTAAACGGATTATGAGAACCCATCAGCGTAACTCGGTCGTTTCTTCAAAGGACAGGCAATCGAAATGGCGGCGGCTCGTTCACCTGGTGCGTAAGCCGCTCGAAATCCAGGTAGCACATTGTGTTCGGAGGCGCCTTAAAAGTTTTCCCATTTCCGTGGCACGCCGCTCTCCTCGAAGCCAGACGGTCCGACCGGAAATCCAGCCGACATTCCCTTTCCCAGTGTGCACCTTGCGCGATATACCTTCTTCGAGAATCTGCTATCTCTCTCCCTCTCTCTCTCACACACACATATTCACTCTCTCGCTCTCTCCTTCGCCGTGAATTGGCCCGCGATTTTTTCGCGGACGATTCATGCGCCTAGCGAATCGAATTGCGCCCGGGAAGAACGGAGCCGAGATTGAGGGCGGATGCTGCACGCACGTAGCCCCGGAAATTCACCGAGATTTCCCAGACGCCTCATCGAAGCCAAAACGTCTGATCTTCCACCCTACACCACTTACTGCTGTGTTTTCTTTATTCCCACGGTCGTGTCGATACCATTTCCGGTTCTTATAGATGCTAATCCGATTTTTTTATCGTCCTCTAATTAATGGCAGTCGTGCTGCTGATTGTGGAAGTGGTCCATAACGAAATTTCAAGCAAGCTCATCTTTTATTTTCTCACCATCTGCCACTGTCTTCTTCATTTTAAAATACGATAAAATGGTTAAACAAAGACACATACCAAATTGTAATAAGTTGTTCTGAAGAGATGACGTCGTCAAAATAATTTTCCGTCGTTCGTAGAGACCCTCAAATTTACAATTTTCAAAAAATAAAACTATCTTCACATTTCCATTTGATGCGTTATGGAAAATTTTTTTTTCTTTTTTTTTTGAAAAGTTTAATTAAAAGTTGAGCATGCAGAGGTTCTACCCAGATGAGCCCAGGTGGATCAGGGCGCAATTTTCTTGAACCCTTCATTTCTGCATGTTAGTACACGAAACGTCTACTTTATCGCATAGTTCTTAGAATTTATATAGAAATTTGCAAATACTCTCTGTGATATTTTCGTTTAATATTTTATAGGAAGTGCACTTTGTATTTCACAAAATATTTTAACCATGAAGGCTGTGATGACGACAAAGGAAAATATTTATGACAGGAGAAGAGCTTGCGAAGACGATACACGGGACAAGAATATAAAAATTAGTTTGCACCTAAATGAGGTAAAACAATGCATCGAGAGAAAAAGTATTACTGGAAAACATTAAAAAAAACAACAATTAAAGGAAAACAACCGAAATACATTTACTATTTTAAAAAAACATAGATCGAATACACCGCAGAACCACAAATATTTCAAAGTTGTTAAATTAAATCAAGCCGAGGCGCCAGCATCGTAGCCAAATCCAAAAATTCCCTGAACCACCGTATTTTCGGCGTTGTCAATTTTTCAAATATTCTAGTACAGTCGGTCCAGCGATTTCCGTTACGGAATAATTATTTCACGCGTCGCCGGGCGTTCACGATCGACCGGAACTGTTTTTGTACGGCAAACAAAGCGTTCGCGAATTTAGAGAGAGAGAGAGAGAGAGAGAGAGAGAGAGAGAAAGAGAGAGAGAGATCGGAACGTTGCCGATCAGTCTAATATCGTTGCGTTCCCGGTGAAAAATTAAAATGTCCTTCCGCCGCGATTGTTTTTCGGCCCATGTCATTTCACGGGAGCGTGTGTCGACGTCCACACCGCGTTTTCCAATTATCGATACGCGCCTCCCTTTTCGGCCGATAGATAACTTCCGCTCGCCGAGTATTTTCTGGACGGTGTGAAATCCACGATTGCCTCGTTTTCCGGACGTTACGATTTTTGCTCGTTAAGGGAAAACCACGGTGATCGATGCCCGCTTTAATGACGGCGATCCAAGCCACCCCTTTCCGCCCCTACTGCCCCTCTTTTCCACCCATCTCACTCTCTTCTCACCCCATTTCTAACTTCTCCTCCCTCTTTACACCCGCTTCTCTTTTTACCCCTTCTTCCCCCTTTTCATCCCTCTTCCTCTCTCGTCTCGTCGTCCACGCGTACGATACCTTGTTCAAGAAATATTTCCGGAAACCAGTAATTACTTCGTTAAGAACGCACGCTGACTTAATGAACCCCCGGCGGTAACGAAGTGTGCTCTCGCCGGCGAACTGATGCGCGCGTCCAATGGCCCCGCGCGCAATTAACAATTTGGCGGACATAGCAAACATAGGATACGTAATTTTGACGAGGGTTTTATGCACGGCGTCTAGCGATCCACTCGCAACAGATGTTAAAGCGAGACAAACGACCGCTGCTGCCGCCGTTTTTTCGCGGTTTCCTGATGTGCATCTAAAAGCGTTTTTAAACGGTATCTTATGTCTATTTCCGGCTAATAATGGCCCCGCGTCGTTCGACTGAAATTGGAACAGGGTGGAATGGGGAAGCTGTCGGCTAGTTACGTGTTTCGCGAGCTACTTTTTATTTTTGATCGCGGTGGCGGCCAGAGCTTAGGAATACATTTAATCTCCGATTGACGTGTACAGGAAAAGTAACAGAAAACGTGTCACTTTTCAAGTCAACTGTTCTTCGTGTCACTTTTCAAGTCAACTGTTCTTCATGTCACTAGATACTGGACCTATTTTTACAGGATTGCAGTGCACTATTTTCATTGGAACGTATTTAGAAGACTCTCCGAATTGTTTAATCTATAACTATTAATATTCTCAATTTTTTGCAGTCTTTCTCCAATTTGAAATTGTACCCATTAAATTCTGTGGTGGGTGCATAAAATCCGCAGTCTATTTATTAGAACATGAACCACGTTGCTATTTAATAAAGTAAGATGTTCAATTTAAACGGGTGTGTTTTTCACCCTCACTGTCAAGGGGTGGTTCTACCCCTAACGAAGAATTTATAGGTTCAATGTCTATTCGTCTTGTGGTACACTTTCTGTGTTAACATCGACGATAAATAAGGCGGGTTCTTAATGGGACACCGGGAACTGATTAGTATTTAAAATCGAATTCGAATAGCGTCCTCAATTTCCATAAATTTAAAAAAACAAGACTGGTCCAATACCCACCAGCCTATTAATAACGAAGCCCGTTCATTAGCCGAAAATATATCAGAATACATTAATAACGGAGCGAACATCGATGCCAGTATAATTGAAAATTGGCCGACGTGTGCAAAAATCGAAGGTTTCCCGAATGGAATAATTAGAGTATTACGTAGATTCATGGTATCCCTGTTCTGAAAGCCATAGATGATTTTAATTAAACAATTGAGACCGCGATGAGTATTCGATAGAAGTGTGTCTGAAAATAATTAAAACGCGGATCATCTGCTACCGAAGCGTATTTTTAATTAATTCTGCAGAAAATGTGCTATAGAGAGACAGGAATAACTATCTCGGAATTTTCGCAATAAATGCTAGAGTGCTCTCGAGTATATTCGAAGAATCCACTCTCCGGTTTCTGGTTCTCCAACTTTTCTCGTTGCGTGGAACGTCCAATCGTCCAATTATAATTTCAATCATCAAACAGACGGGAATTAATATTCTATCTCGTCAGGTCTGTAAACAGGAAAATCCATCTGTTGCTTTCCGGAAATCGTGTGCGAGTGCGAAATTCGTGCAAGGTGGTGGTGGTGGTGGTGTGTGTGTGTAATCCATTATTATTATTACAAAAGCAGGGACAGTCTTTTCATTTCAACAACCTGTAAATATGAATAAAAAATTCTTGGTCCAGTTCTGATACAGCAAAATTAAATTAATTTTAATCTTCGGTGCGTAACACGATTTCACAGATTCATTAAGTACACTAGAAATTGAATTAGAGTTTGAAGTAATTATTGTTTAACAACTAGGAATTCTGATTCAATTTCTTGTGGCAAGAAGCTGTTAATTCAATTGCAATTACTAATGGGCTGTGGCATTTAGTGCTTTGCATTTCTCGCAAAGCCTGCATTTTTCTTAGAAACGAAACTTAAGTTCAACCTTCATCTTCGGAGTTCAATGTAATTTGCAGGTCATGTCGCAGTAAAAAAAAAAAAGAAAAAGAAAATTTTGTTGTCAAAATTAAACAAAATATTCTGGGGGTGACACTTAAGTGAGATATCCTGAATAGATTTCCAAGCAAGTCTGAAGTTTCCTTAAATTTGCCTTCATAAGAGAAAATGGGAAACGAGTGTCGGCTAGTAGAATATTAATTAACGTCGCCGGTTCTACCCAGTAGTGGGTAATAATAAATCATCGTCCACAACGGGCAAATCGATCACTACTCAAATGACCGAATGTGCGAGTTAAAAATTTCCCCTCGGCGTCCCGGGTTTATCGGACGAAAAACAATGTATATAATGCATATTAGCCCCCGGTTGGAGTGCAATGCTAACTCGGAATGATCGTTTTCGAAATCACTCGCCACCCCATATATACCTTGATCTCGACCGTGCGAATAAAGACAGAGCGAAGCCGTACGCGCTCGCCTGTACAAGGATGGAAGCCTGTTCAAAGTTTCGCAATTTGAAACCAGAACGGAATATTCCTGTTAGCAGGCGCTGTCGGTATTAGAATGAGTCTCCTCTCTATCTGCTCATCTCGTCGGGTCCCCCCACCCTTCTCCCTCAACCCGTTCGTCCCTTTTCCATCCCCACAGCAAACCGTACCCTCTAACTCACTCATTTCCAGCTTCATTCATGTTCTCCTATTGATTTACTTCTTGTTCGTCCGTTCCAGCCACGGGCTCGAGCACTTTCTTTCTCGAATAATTTTTCCGGCGCTCGTTCTTCCATCTAATTACCCGTCTTTATTCTAGGATTTCTCGTTAACTTAATTATTAATCTCGGTCACGCTCCCGCTTCTATCTGTTGGCTCAACACTTTTTGCTCTTCAACCCCTTCTTAATTCGGAATAATTGCTCCCGAATATCACGGAACCGAGGAAATTAAATTTCGATCGATGGCTACGCATTCCCACCGATTGGAAATTTTGTTGGTTAGAAGGGATTTCGCAAAAGTGTCGCGCCGTTTAGAGTCAATATGAGGTCGTACTTACGCGGTACGTTGAACTCGTTTTGATGTCGATTACGAAGTAGCACAACGACACAGCTATCGACCATCTAGAAACTACCTAAATTGCTCTCGCTCAGTCATTCTTACCGGCAGTATCAACAAAAGTGGTGTGTGCAATCTTCACGCTGCCACGATCTCCAGAAAGTTGTACGAAGCCTATAATTTATTACAACACTCTGGATTTTTATGTAGGCATTTAATAACCCTTGAAGGAAGAATACGTTGAATGTAAATTTTTATCAAACTCAACACAAATTTAGTTTCGAGTCTTTAAAATGTTTGTTTAATAAAACATATGGCAATTGTGAGTTGGAATTATTGTATGGAACTCAGAATGAGACTATAGTGTAACACGTATAGCCCTCTAAATAAAAGAACTCCATGAATGATTAAATAACCCAGCGTTGCATTAAAAAAACATGTCGAAGACACCTAACCATATTCAGATTACGACACAATGTCTCCTAAACGAAACGATCACTATTTATTTCGACGGAAGATAGGAGAACACGTACAGCTGTTGCTCCCACAACAAACTTATTCGTTTGCACAAATTCTTTACACGAGGTCTGCGTATAAACCAAAGGCTACCCCAGCAGAGACGGGAAAATTCGTGAAAATTCAAATGAAATATCATTCGGTCGTAGCGAAGAGAGTGCTCGCCGTCTTGCACGGTTAAGTGACGCCGCGGCTTGTAAATATTCAAGGGCTGTTCGCGAGGGTCGTCTCAAATATGTATGCGGCAAGGTAGCCGTCAGGCGGTGAACTATCCCGTAATTTTCTATCTTTCCTTCCCCCCTCCCCTGGCGTTCCTCTTATTTACAATTCATTCGGTCCTGATCTTTTTCCCGTGTCCCACTGATCCATCAATCCTCTCTCGATCCTCTCTATTCCTCCAGGTTCTCTCCCACTGTCGAAACGCGGGGGTTGTATGCACCCTCCCTCCGGAAGGGGGTTGTCGCATACCCTCCCCATGTGCGTTCCCGAGAACTGTTCCCTGCACATCATCCCCTACCATGGCCACCATTAGATATCCCGGCAGCTATCCCAGAATCCCTCGTGACAGCGCGACGACGACGCTACACGGCCCGTCTCCCGAGAGGTTAACGCGAGCTGACAGTACGGAGAGCAGTTATGAAGCGCGCTGGGCAACCGTGTCAAAGGCATACCATGGAACAGTGCCACACGAATTGGTCGAATTTCGAAACCTTCTGTCCCACATCCCTCCGACTCCGCAACCCCGCTATAACCCCGGCGTTATCCTTCCGGCAGCTCGCGCGATATCCTTTGACACAGTCGAGAATCACAATTATTACGCTCGCGGCGTATATCTGACCCGCGATCATTCATTCCTTGCTCCTACCTAGAAATTACTCTTGCATTCTTCCGTTCCTTCCCCCTTTAACCCATCGCATGTTCAGATGCCTCAGAGCTTTCTGCAGTTACCCACTGCAGGTTTTTAAAGCATCAAAAAGTAGTCGTGTATTTTGGCCTAAGACTACCTCGAAATAGAGAAATAATATTATCTGTACATACAATTTAATGTGGGTTTAAGAGTATTTGTGTGAAACAACTTTTAGAATATTTAATAATCATGACGCTTACAGAATCGATTTTTAAAGCTTCAATAGGACCGCAACCCATTAAGGGCAGTTTTTTAGGAACACTGATAATAAGCAAACTTCATTTTTGTTTTTCCAGAATCTGCTGTAGCTGCCAATTTAAAATAATTGGAGTGTCCAATACCATACTAAACGTGCATTGTTGCCGAAGAAAATTCTGAGGGACTCAATCATTGTGGGAGTACCAATTACTTTGCCTACATTAATTACGCTTATTTTTAAAGTATAATGAATATTTAAAAAGTGGTACTAAATTTTTTCCATTAAAATCAGTTAATATATGCGTTGTATACCTCTGTAAGATCTAAGCCTTTTCTTCATTAGTATCATCACACTGAAATGGAATCGTTGTGTTTCATTAAACGTTAACATAATTTTGACGTTCACCGTGCCTTTTCATCTTGTTTGACCTACTTTCCTTCATTCGACAATAGTAAATTTAATGAAACTTTTTTACAGGATCCTCAAAAGGATACTCAAGATGCTGAATAAGGAAATTTGGAAAATAATATCTACGTTTAAAAAAGGAAGAAAATAAATTTTAACTTATCACCTTTTGAAGGGAGTATTAAGCATCACGCAGTCTCATTTGAAAATTTTGGTGATTTTTGCCTGGTAGAATATTTGATAAAATCAGAACAAATAATTAAGCTAAGTTTGTAATAAACTTTGAAATGGTTTATCAGTTTTTTCGTTCTTTACTTGCTTCGAAAATGAAAAAGTAAAAACCGAGTGTACAGAGGTTCTGTGTTGGAAAGTTTCTTCATAGCACTCTCAACAACAAGTAATCTTCCTCTTGCAATATATTTTTCACAAAATCCTAACATCAATGAAAAAGCTTACAAATTGACGCACCACAAGCATTAATTAATATAAGAAGTCGACCAATTTTCAATTAACATAAAAATCTCAAAAAACCATTGTTAAATCATCACTTAGTTTTCTGGACTGAACAAGGGCGCATACCTTTACCTCTACAGCCATCAATCTCAAACCCAACCCACAACAGACGACAGTCATCAATCGCACACTTCCAAACAAAACCGAACCCTCGTGAACAGTCACAACTGTAAAAAAAAAATTAATTTTTACTAACCGTTCGCACCTTCCCGGTCTCAAAGGAGCCCGTCCCAGCAACCAAGTAGTTCCTAGCACCCACCACTCTCAAATCCCTTCTCTATCAGCCTGTTATCAACGTCGGACGGAAGGGTCGTGTCGGACCGGTTCAAACAGAACTGTGCACCACATGATTACCACTAGTTTCGCGTAACACACTGTCTCACCGGTAAACAGGGATTGAATGATCGCGGGCGGCCGTGTCAGTCGGCCGTGTTCACTGCCAATAAGAGTATCTCGCGATACGTGGCCCTGTCGGCGACTAACTCTCAAGTTCGGCCACGCGGCTGGTGCTCGCGGCGCGCAATTGGTTTCGCGCAGCCTATGCCACGGGCAGGGACGAGGTAGCGAACTGCCGGCAGGTAACAACGAGACCCCTGACGCCACTTTGCGAGAACTTCCGGTAAACAGAAACACCGCGAGGTGTCTGGTTGTCATAGCGGGTCCACGCAACAGCTGAGATCTACAGCTCGATGGCCCTACTCGTCCCGGCCCGACCCGACACGACCCGGCTCGAGACACCGCCGCCGGATAATCCTAATGGGTTTCTTGAGGATCGTTTGCAGCCCCCTGCGTAATTAAAGTTGGGATCCGCGGCTGTGTTTCGTGAATGGGGGCTTATCACCCCTCCCCACGCAGCTCCTCTATTTTCATCCCCTCCCACCTTTCACCTTTCCTCCCTCTCACACCTTTGTTCTCCCAGGACCCAACGCCCGTTGAATTATCGTTGCGTTTATTGCTAATTGTGCGTACGCTGATCCGTAATTAACGCGGTCGGAGGATTAACCCGCTGCGTCGACGACCCTGGACTGCTGATGAAGATTTTAGAGTGAATTAGGGGCGAGTTTCGGTGGTGGTTCCCAGGCTCCAGGATTGACGAATTTTTAACTGTTTCGGCGAGTTTCTCGAGAGCGAAAAATATATTCTTTTGACAATTTTTGTATTAAGCTCGTAAACATTTGATTGCTGCAAATGTCCGATTTTGAACTGTCAGACATTTCGTATTCAGCAACCTAATATATTTTAATTGGTAACTGCCCTCTGTGAATGTTTATCCTGTCATTTGCATAAATTAATTCGTGGCCGTTCCAAAGATCTGAAAAAGCTCGGATCGCATATGTTCAACGGAAATTAAATACAATCTCCTTTCATTTTTCATTTGCTGAATCCATCGGTGACAAAACTGGAATTTCATTCCATGTAAATCACCAGGTTATTGATGTTCGTGCATCTATAACATTCGAACACATATCAAAACTTAAATATCATAGGATCATTTGAAATTAAATAGAATTCCCTCACATTATTCATAAAACTGGAATTTCATTACACGTGAATCACTATATTATGAACATTTCTCCATATGCAACGAGAAAAAATCCGCGAACGTTCGCGGATAGCAGGCTGATCTAAAATTAAATACAGTTTCTTCTGGTTTCAAATTTGCTGAATCCATCCACGAGGAGCAGGAACTAATTCAGTACGTGCTGTGGTTCGGTGAACTTGTCCAAAAAAATTGTGATTTTGCATGAAACTTTGTAGACAGCGGATCAATTTTACACTCAGACGATTCCCAAAGATTCTCAGATAATTTGAAAAGCTTTGAAAGAATTCTATTCAGCTTTTCGCCACATTCAACATACAGAAGCTTCCGAGGCTTCTCTCACGCGAGTACAAGATGAAAACCTCCGAGCGATTTTCTTTTTACACTATTTTGAACGTGTTTCCGTGTAAAACTTGATTTCCCCGGCTTCGCGAAACCGTGTAGACTGAATTCTCCGTGAAATCCCATAATCGGCCGATGAATAACGAACCCGAACCGATTAGGGTACTAATCACTGTCGCTGCACCGTCGTATTTCGGGGGACGCGTTGCGATAACCAGACGTCGGTGATTAGCATGCAATTTCGCAGCACTTGAGCCGGGAAATTGAATTTTTTGGGAACTTCATCGGAGCGCGAGTCGCGTTCTGGACGCGGGCAATGGAATATTGCCGGTGGACAAAGAGCCGCGTAAAATCGGCGTGGCCCATTGAATAATAGCTGCTGATGGAACATCGAGATGGAACGGCCGAACTCGATACATCGAAGTCACCGGGACCACGAATTCAGGGTTACCTTTGATCCGATAATCCAGCCGGAAATTTAAGCAGATTTGAACAGAGACGCTCGGTGAATTCCGCATTGAAACCGAGTACTGGTAACCATGTTTGCCGCGATGTGATTACACGACCGATTCAAAGCAGTCTGCGCGCAAACTGACGAGATTAAACCCCGCGCATTTTCGACCGTTAATGTCAGTCAGGCGGACCCGCATCTCATTTTTAATTAAAATTCATCCGCCGCGCAAAACGGCGCAAAGTAGTCCCGGAACACGCGCTCACCATCGACCGTCGCGAAGGCAAGAAAACGCTGCTCGGCTAAATTCAAGGAACACTGTAACAGAAAAATCGTGGATTCTCTAAATCCTATAATCCTCGTGTAAAAAAATTTTAAAGCATTTCTGCTCGTTTTTAATTAACACTAAACCTACCGAGCTTTAAACATAGCTGCCATATGTGGGATTATAAAAATTGCAAGACTGAATTTATTTGGATTCTCTGCGGTTTGTGCTATTAAAAGTAACTATACAAAGTCGGTTTTCTTCGGAGTCTCTTTTTAAAATTTAGAAATTCAATCAACAGGAAAAATTAACCCCATTCCCCCTTCCCCAGAACACGGATTAAAAGTATTCACTTTTTTGACATTTCTGCTAAAAATGCGGCTCCAACATAATTCAATTCTTGGTACAGAATTCATCGTGCTATTCCAAGATAATTGTTTAAGCAGTCACTTCAAGAACCAAAATAAATATTGTCACAGTTTTCCAGCCCTGCTCATAAATAGGTAAAACAGTCCAGGAATAGTTTCAACATTAACGTCGATCACTTATTCCGCTGATATCACTGTTCTATAACAATCATTTAAATGAATGTTTTACATGGAGTTTCTGGGTACAATCCTTGACCCCTCGTGAATATTTCACACGAGATTTCTTACTAAGCGTTCATGTTAATAGTTTATTTCGAGACGAAGTTGAATACTAATAGCTGCAGCGTGCAAAATCGAATTGCTCAGTGTTATGAAATAACTTAATATAATTTTTGTTTTATTTTTACTCGACTGAAATTCTTCATCAAGATAATACATTAATAAGATAATAAATTTCCGGTTACCTGTAAATTAACACGTTATCTAGCGGAAGTCTATTAGTAGCTTTTCTAATCCTGTATCTGCAAGAATACCGTTAGCTTCTTTTGAAATTATAACGTTAGTGGAAATGATTGGACTATACTACTTAAGATAGTGTTGATTAATTCAATATTTACGCCAAATTAAGTTGCGCATATTATTTGCAATTTTTGCCTACGAGAGAATCAAATTGAAATGACTTTTTTAATAATATGGTATTTATTATACTAATATGCAGGAATTTTTGTGTATTTTTCTTTTCCCCCTGTTTCACAAAAACAGCTGGCCATCCATCTTCCTGACACAGAGTTTCCACAAACATCAACGTATTTTACAAATCCCACGCATTCCCGTAGCCCACATTATACAAAACCTAAAAATTAGCTTTGTTTTTCAGCTCGAATCGTGCGACAGTAACTTGTGCGTCGCCCAAATTAATGAAGCATATACAAAATGAAAATATACAAAAATTTCTTAATATTCGCAGAAGAGTTGGTTCTTTCGCAAGAGAGAAAAAAATATACAAAACCGTCAGGAAATTGGCACTCGTAATTTTCGACTCTTGAAGGATCACCAAACACAACAGGCTCAAACAACGCAGCCTCGGAAAAAATATCACTGTCAAGAGGGGGCGAGTAATTTCATCTGGACTCCAGGAACCTTAACTAATTTTTCCATAATTTAATTCCAACCGGAAACAGAAATTCCTCCCAGAAAACAGAGCCAAACAATTTTCCCGGTGAAAATCCTGCTCCTTGCAGGAAGCTGCGGCCTGTAGCAGGTTGCGAGGCAGCCGTTGCTCAAAAACTTGGTCCAGTCGTGGCCGGTGCTTACGAGAACCGCGTATTTCCTGTTCTTTCAACTGGTGCCACCCGCGCGGGCGAGCAACAGTTCACGCGTCGGACAAACGAAGACATCTTCTGGCGCAACCCGACCCCCATCGACGTACCCTACCTTCCGTTTCTCCCTTGCGTCGCTTCCGTTCTTTGTAAATTAACCTCATCCCCCCTGCACTCCCGTCGGACGTACCGTGGTCCGTCGACGTGCCCTCTCGCCACCACTTTAATTAAAGGGGCGCGTTCGTAGTCGTGTCCGAGCTCGCGTGTGCGCACCGATGTTTTTGCTGGTGCGCGAGCCGCACGGCAATTTCATCCGCGGTGAAATGACGCGTGCGAGTTGTCGCAAATTGCGAGAGGCAGGCCGGAAATTACCGAAGGGGCGGTCCGGGGATGCGGGGAGCACCCTCAAGCCTGCGTAGCATCACCAACCCCCCGGCGAAGCTTCTCTGCGTGCACCTGAGACTGCACGACGAACGTTATTGTTCATCCTGTAATAGTTTTATTAACCCCGGAACCACCGAGTGCCTCCTGGAATTCAACGTACACGAAATTCAGAATAACACTTTTCATGTACGATTTTATTATCGTACAGTATATTACAGTGTTATCGTTAAATTTGCTGTGAAAATTTATTGGATAAAATTGTAGTGGTGCTTGGCGTAAGTGGAAATTGTAGTTTGTAGCCAGACATTTTTAGCTATCGGATATAATCGCTCAGATATCAAAATATTACCGCTAAGTTTTGATTACTAAAATTTACCAACGTAAAACTTATCATTGAAAAAGGCGAAGGGAATAAGTAAATACAGCGGGTATTGGTCGGACATTTCTGGCCACTGGATATCATCTAAGTACATAGTGGAATACGTATTATCACCGAATCTAGTTTAAAAATTAATGAAGTTGGACAGTTTTATGGTGGAAGTGGAAATAACAGGTAGTGATCAGACATATATATATATCTATATCTATATATTTCTATTTATATCAGGTAACCGTGCTATTTTAGCTTATCAAATTTGCAAGTAATGTCTGATCACTACATATATATATCACTATATATTTATAGGAATGGTAGGTAATGATTTATCGTATTAACAGTTTTCAATCCGTTATGCATGTTCTTAAAGGTTATTAATCTTTCAAGATCTTAAATGTTATCTAACCAATTTTGTCATAAATGCATAAATAACATAGGTAAATGCATAAGGCACATAGACACATGCAGGGTGTCCCCGAAAAATGTAAACATAAGTTAAACCTGAAATTGAACTGATTAAACATGGAAATAGTAAAAATTCATAGATTTGTCAGTTGTTAGAGTGTGTACTCATCTTTTTGGGGGATACCTCGTGTTTATCATCTCCCATAGTTCCACATAATCCAACGTGTGTAGCATGCTTCAAACTTGAAAAAAGGAGCTGTATAATAAACTCCTGCAATTGGGCCATAATGACCGCGAACTGAAACGAGAAAAGACCGGATAATAGTAATTCTGTTCGCGCTTTAATTAAAAGGAAGGTTTGTGGCGAGCGTAAAGAGGGCCGCGTGGGTGGAGCTGCCAAGGAGTAAAAAAATGATGCGTCAAGATGTAATTTCACGTAGACCACGTTTACATCCGGAATTAAATCGTGCTCTTACGAAAGGGAATACTATAAAAAGAACCTGACAGATTACCTGGACGTATAAAATCGCTGTGGACCCCACGTGTCTATGGAGATCGAGGAAGATCGAGAATTTCGATGGTGGGGCGAAGGGGCCGAGTTTATACAGGATTTCTACGGGAGAGCCCAACGGAGTTCTGACCGCGCAAAAGATTTCCATTGTATCAGGCGGCGAGCTCGAGCAACTACGCGAAAACAATTTATCATAGTCTCCGAATGGAAGTCGGGAAGAAGGAAACTTCTCATGACCGGTCTTGTTACGGAACGTTACACACAGAATCCCGAGCAAATTCCAGACAAAAAGTTCTACAGAGAAGAAGCCGAAGAAATATTCTCTGGCAGCAGGATTGATGGATCCCGACGTCGTCCGAATTATTCATAAAACAAAGCACCCGGGAGATGATGCATCACGTAATTCATTGAGCATCCACCGCTGTTGAAGGCCGTGGAAGTAGTGGGAACAGCGGCCTTGAACACTATACTCGCCGAGACTTCACATTCTTTGGGTTTTCGTTTCGAAGCCCCCAAACTGGAGCACAATCGCGCATTAGATTGATGGGAAATTAAGTCTGGTTTACTGGATGCTCGAATCAATTTGTTACTATGTTGTTGGCTCGTGTAATAAATTGTATATTCTTGACAGTTTTCTATTCTACGGACTGTAAAATTTATTAATTCTTGCACCGTTCGAGTGTATACAGTTTCGAAATTTTCTAAACAATTTTCTCCAGATCCTGAATTCTTTCGGCGATAAAATTATTATGAAATTCGATTAATTTTTTAGAAACGTCATTACTGAACTGTTCGCTGAACTCGTTGTGAAATTACCGCACAAGAGTGCACGGGCATAATATTTCTCGCGTACGGCGGTTTTCCACGTGGCAGTCAGCGACGATCGGCTAATTACGCGAACTCGTTAGAGCGCGTACAACACAGTATCGCGATACAAACCATGGAGAGAGAAAATCGGGCCACGGGCGGTGAAATTTGCACCCGGCAGGGTAGACGCGGCTTTAAATTTGCATTCTGGAAATCTCTGTCGCGCGAAACGGAAGCCAAACGGCGGAGCACGTCGGCTAACTTTTCCACCGCACCGACAGCTCGACGTTTGAATCCCAGAAAATCCTGTGTAAACCCTCTGACTGCCTTCTCCCCGAAGAACTCTAATGCCCGAAAGGCAGTGAACTGCTAAACTGACTGAGCCGCTGTAACGAACCTGGCCGGCCCGGGAAGAGTACTTTCAATTCTAATCGCCTGCCCGAGATAATTATTACATTCCATCAACGGAAATCTTTATGCAGTCTCCGGGCCAAATGAATTTCGACACCCGTTAATATCCCGTAACGTTTGCAATCTCGCATAATTTATTAGTCGTTGCTAAAATGTTTGGAATCCTCTCGGGATGTTCAAAACTTCAATCAACCACGCGGCACGCGGACAAAGGTTCATCCACTTGTTATAAGTAGAAACGACATGTAGTGGTCAGTCATTTCCGATCACAGTATATTGTGAACCAGGTATTAAAATATTGACAATGAATTTGGTTTACGAATTGATCTAAAATTGTAATCAATGATCTCAGTAGAACTTGCAAGCAGTAGTCAGACCCTGGAACTACGTAAGATCATAAAAAATTGCAAAAATACTTGGAACAAGTAGAAATGCCTGACAGTGATCGGACACTGTGTCTACCTTAAGAACTGACCAGTTAAAATTGAAATTGTACTTTGTGCAAGTAGAAATATGAGGCAATGGTCAGACCTAGACTGCTCAATTTTCGTAGAGAAAAAAACGAGCACACATTTCGACAGATTAGCATCAAGAGGAGATTTTTCTTTCTAGTTGCAGTTTCACTTACACGATGCTTTGACTATTCAAGGATTGATATGAAGATATAGAACAAACAAACGGATTCTTTTCATTTCGAAATTTTCCAGCCACAGTGAAATTAGCTTGCACATTTTTGAGCGAGCTCTCAGCGAGCTTTCAAGCTCCGGAGTACGTTTGAACTTTGCACACGGGCGGAAGGCGTGTTGACCGTGTATCAAAAGACCATTTCCCCGTCGCCGGAAAGTAATCTCGTTCTGCGGAACCGTCACGGTCGTCAACGAGCGACCAGAAGCAGAAAACGGTTTCCAACGAAGTATCGAACAGAGTATGGGATCACTGTCGAAACTGTGCACGCGTCTGGCGAAGTGGGGCGGTCGGTATAATTAGCCCGGGTGGAGAACTTTCACCGGCGGAAATCTAATCTCGAGTGTGGCGCGGCCGTTGGAAACAAAAACCACCAATTTGGTCGAAAACCGCTGAAAGAGCAGCTCAATGTCCGTTCAAAGTGCTCGTATCCTGCCGATCCCAGCCCCCCCCCACCCTCCATCTCGAAGAAGCGGGAAGTTGAGTGTTTTACCACCATAAAACATGCCCGGCAAACGGTCCGCTCAAAATTGAAACGCTACGTTCTACGTTGAAAAGGAAAATTGCCAGTGGCCAGTGAAAATTTACAGAGAATTACACAAAAAAATATTTTAGTCGAGTTCGACACGGCGCAATCTACAATTGTAAGTTTGAGAATATTTTCAGAAGAGTTAACGATACGGCTCTTGTTTCGATCCCCTCGCAATTTCGAGATCGTCCACAAATTGGAGGTTTGACAATTTTGCCAATTAAGCTCCGGTTAATTGCATCGATCAGCGACAGTCTTGGTGTATCGTGTCGGTCGTGGTCATCCTCGACGCGGCCGCGCTGTAATTCTATCGTTATAATTATCGAGCGAGCCAGTAATGATGGTGGATTATACTACTCATGGCTCAAGTAGAGACGGGGAATGTCGGGTTATAGTATAACTGGATGATCCGGCCCTATCTGTCGCGTATATTAATAAACGCATTATGCCCTGTCACGTTTGAATCAGCGTGTGCCACGTGGCAACCAGATTTTCGTGATTTCCACGGATCTGGAAATCCACGGAAGGCGATTAAATCCTTGCCCAAGGAAGAATTCACGAGCCTGGAGAGCGTGGGTGTCATTGATGTTCCTAATTCCATTCTAACCACAGCAATCCAAATTAAGTGACACACATACCTTATTTGTGACTATACATATAAGTTGAAAATTGCAAAATTGAATTCTGAAAGCACAATTCGCTTCTGAAATATTATTTGCAATATTTTTCCAATATCATATCATTTTGTTTCGTAATTACCTCGATGCCTATGATCGCTGAATATTATTATTATCAGGATTATTTCTTTTGACAAGCTTAAAATAAAGAACTATGGAATTGCTAATATTTCGAACGAATTAATATTATTTTTATCTTGAAATAGCGGTATCAAATAGTTATTTCTTATTTTTATTTCGAAAGAAATTTGCCCAGGTCTGCCGGAACAAAGGTTTCCAGCCTGCGTTGAATATTTCTAATACCATCAGTGCGAAGCAGTTTGCGGCTCGTCCCCAGTGGTATAGACTTTCAGCCAATTTCCTATCCATCAGCAATTCCTCACGTGGTCGCCGCGTAAAACGCTGCCGGTTGATTACATGAAACAAACATTCGTCGCGTGAGACCGTAGGCGGCGAGTGGCGGAAGCGACACGGTTTTCCGAGGAAGCGGCTCGTTCGACGGCGTGTCAGGAATGAGGAAGGGCGATCGCGATCCTTTCGTCTAAGTGACTGCCGACGTTGGTGAGCCGACTCACGGAATTACCCTTCAAATTGAATTGCAAAGGGTAACCTCATCCGCATCCATCGTCCGCCGCTGACACGTATGACCGTTTCCAGGTAGCTGGCCGATTCGTATCGAAAAATTACACGCTTACCACCACCCCGATCCCGGGGCCGTCGTAAACGCAATCCGTGATCCTTTATTTCCACACGATTCTCGACCCGTCGACTCCGTTCCCCTTTCTATTTCCTTCGGCCCGAGTCCATTACCGAGAATGGTACCCCGGATTTGATCAGACGGCTCGCGCTTTTCCTTCCACGACGCTGCGACGCGTCAAGACTCTTCCGGAAATCTCGCACGACGGCGAACCTAATGAATTTCCAGTAACCCCGGAACTCTATTACAACATCTGGCAAATATTTTAGCGGCCGGAAAAATTATTACCAAAAGAATCTCCGAGCTTCATAATTTCTTGGTGGACGTGCCAATTTTTCTGTTCCACAAATATTCTCGAGAAATTGGCGGATAAAAAAATTTAAAGCACCCGATTTCTCGGCGAAATCATAAATTTCTCCTCTTGGAAGGTTCCGAGCTTCGAGGATAGTTTTTTGGTGAAGCAATTCTTCCCTCTTCCAAGAATCTTCTCGAGAAGTCTCAAAATTGGTAAATAAAGAATCTCAGGATCGGGAAATCTCGTC
The DNA here is from genome assembly GCA_028454255.1 of Halictus ligatus. Classification (NCBI taxonomy): domain Eukaryota; kingdom Metazoa; phylum Arthropoda; class Insecta; order Hymenoptera; family Halictidae; genus Halictus; species Halictus ligatus. The sequence goes on from CM052129.1 coordinate 5,378,355, forward strand.
TCGAAGTCAACAATTTATCCCCTCAAAAGGTTCTTCAATCCCTGAGGAAGTTGACGGTTAGGGCGCTCCAGAAATTTTCTTCCCGTGGAATCATTTGTGGCTCCTCTTTGTCGCCCTGAAACCGCTTACTCGCAGAAAATTTATTCAAAGAAACCGCCACGGCGAGTCATTGGAATCAAATGGTCCCTTCGTTTCGAGCCAGTCAAAAGAACTATCTTGATCCCCATCAATGATGCTAAGAGAGAGCGAGAGCCAGAGGGAGAGAGAGAGAGAGAGAGAGCTCACCGATCCGGGACCTCTTGAATTGGATAAGTCAATTTCAGTATAACTCGGAAATTATCGGAATTTGTAGGACTTCAATCTGACGCGATCAGATTCGTCTCACCTCGTTTCTCAAGTATCGGGGCGAGCCTCTGACGACGGACATTAATCAGCCCGGACAGAAGGTCAATTACCAGCGGAGGGTCGTTAATAACAGGTTTAATCCGATAGACTACTTCTTCCATGGCCGGCAACACTCGGGGGCTCTTTGGCCTGGCAAAAAAGATTAAATTAAAACTGCCCTCGAGCATTTAGCCGGGCTGTGGTACCGTTACGCAACCCGTAGAAAGTTTTCATTACGCCGATGAATCAGCTCCTTCTTCTTCCCCGGTAGATCGATATTGATTTAAACGATCGGTCTGGAATTCATTCGGTCCAAGAACCAGCGTCATTCTAATTCAACCGGGATAATTTCGAGATAAATTCGAAAGCAGAAAGGGAAACTCCGAAATCGAGGACGCCGTGGGAACACCATCGCCGTATAAAATTCCCATTAATACCGCGGAGCGTTGATAATGTCTGCCATGCGGAACGCTGTCCCGAATTTTCCAATTCCGCCGCCATAAATTTCGCCCTTGATTTATCGCGGACAGCTGCCTCGGAATTCAATTTAATTTGTCCAGCATTAAGGCGGGATAATGGTAGTCATTTAACAGTACACCGACCGTGAAGAGGGCGCCGAATAACCGGGATGCTCCCTTCCAAATGGTTCGGGGCTCGATAAATTCCTCCCCGTTGAAGGAACCGGCGAAATTCCTCGCAGCGAGTTCGTTTTTCTAGCCGCTACTCGTCTCGCGGTGGAATGCTGATTATCATCCCTGTCGACAAGCTGTTCGACGATTGAACAGCGTCGTCGGAAGCCTCGATGTCCCGGGAAAATCGAACAATTACAGAACAACCCCTTTGCAGTCGGCCGGTCAAACGTTAGAAGGGCGGATTCCCATAGAACGACGATCACGATATCGGCGGGGACCGCGTACATGCAGTGGCAACAATTATACGGGATTAGTGTGGTCCACGTATTTCCCTTACTCGCTGTCGATGTCCTGGAGAATCGGTAATGCTCCTCCGGATCGTCAGACACCGAACAACCTTTGTTGCCAGCGAATAATCGGTTTTGGAGAGCTGCTGGTGCCTTTGACTCCGCAGATCCAGTAGTATAGCATTGCGATAGGGGAAACAAGGGTGTGGACGCTGATCGAACTTCCTGCCGTGTTGTTCGTCGTACACGTTTGTCTGGAAGGTTTCGATCGCTGACCAGATCAAGTAGCACGGCCTCGTAATAGGCCGGACCAGTGATATAGCCACGTCATTTGTCCGACAAACAGTAAAGGAACGACGTAAATCGGACGGGTGGTTTGGAAGACTTATTATGTGGTGAAGAGCGAGGTGTGCAATATCGTCGACATACACGGAAGTAATACAGCCTTATTTGGGTCAGACAAGGAGTAAGAGTAGACCATGAAAACTCGTCATAAGTCAGATTGGTGACCTAAAAGTTTTACGAGAAGATCAAGAACGAGATAGTGTGTTTCATATTGCTTTAGGTGAACCGGAGGGTAATGTCTGCTTGTACTGATCACGCAAGTAGTTCGCGTACATTATACGTCGGACAAATTATGTAAGCATGTCGTAACTCAGAGCAGAGGTTCGCAAGTTTCATAAGAAACTCAAGAACGGGATAATGCGTTCATTTAGCACTGCCGTGATAAAGCCGGAGGGTAACGTAACCTTGTATTAATTGGGCAGATAGTGTAATTACGCGATATGTCAGACCAGTGGTACTTGCATTTTATGGATCCTCCCAATAAATTGAATGCGTAATAAAAAGTGCAGTAGATGTCTTAAATAATACTGCCAGCTGGCACATTAATCAGAAAAGTAGTATACATAAATAATGTGTCAATCTGGCTTATAAAGCCAATGGTGTAGAAGTGTCTAAAATAAATGAGGAGCTAAATGTTCCCAGTATTCCTTGCTAGATAAGACTGTGAGTAGTATAACCCGGCGTGGGTGGAACAAGCTATCATAATTTCATGTCCATCAACTTTCACGTTACATTACCCTTTTACGCAATAAATGTGACCCATTTGAAGGGGGCACGTAACTTTAACGACAATTACCGACCACAATAACGACCGAATCCGAGCGGCGGTAAACAAAGCCCAGCGAATACAGGTGGCCAGTACACCGGCCAATAAATACCGATGAAGTAACGACCGCGGCCGGCAAATATGATTTGTGTAATCAGCCTAACAATAACGACGGTATCGTGCATGTCATTAATCGCATGACGGTGTCGCGTGCGCGCACAGTGTCATTTGAATGTGGCTCGTCACCGATAGTTGAGCGTCGTGTAAATTGGAAACCCGTGTACCCCTTACGCGTTACGGGGTGATTTTATTGCCGCGGGCGGCCCGTAAATCAGCCGACATCGTTTTCCTAGATCCCGGAATGGATCGGAGCTTGGGGCGCGGGCAGGGTTACGACGCTTTTACGGGACGTTAATTTCATATCGTCTAGTCCATTTGTGCGGCGGTCGCATAAAAACCGTAGTAACCCGGTTACCGGGTATCGAGGCGAGCCTGTTTAAATGCACTTTGCCTGTCCGGGGCAGCAGCCCCCTTTCCACGCTGGAAACGCGGGCCAATTTAGAATCGCGAGTACACCCCTGCTGTCCCGCGTCTCGGACAATCGATGCGCAACGTTACCCCCGCCGCAGAATGGGGCAAATAGGTAATCTAGGTGGGAAGAGGTCATGTTAGGAAATAGATAAATCTACTATTTATTCTTGTCCCATTTACCCAGGCTAATGATACTCAAATAATTTAGTTAGTAACTGTATAAGCACATAAATAATTTGCAGAAATGCTACCAATGGTGACACGATAGATACATTTATTTGTGTCACGAAGACTGTTATATGGAAACATGATTCCAAATGGGGATTTTGATACGTAACAGGTAAAATATTTTTCACTTTGGGTTCTTTCTGAAACTGGATTTTCTCCACATTTGCGGACCAAATACCTCACTGTGTACCGCACCGGTTCCGCGATCCGAGCGATCCGGTCACGATTAATCGCGATACCGCGATGAGCCGCTAATTGCAACCCGGCCCCGCTGTGTATCGTCATGCAAATAGATCCAGTATTACATGCTCCTACGATAGAAACGTGATTTTCGTGCGACCGGGCATCCGCGACGATTAAATTTCCCGGCAATTCGACTCGGACTAACCCCGCACGCCGGCTCTCGCTGCCGCTTCCCCGAAACTTTCGACTGGATCAGCGATCCATTTCGCGACAGCCGGCCGCGGGCTCCGGTTCATAGCTGTCCGGGTTGATTAATCATGCGCTAGACTACTTAAACCTCTGCCGGAGATTCAGGTGCTCCAATGAGAAATTTTCACTTGGCCATGATACACGCGCCGGCGATACATGCTCGTCGGCCGAAACGGATTAATCAATGTCCGACTAATCGTATGTTATACTACTTACACGAACGGAAATTAATGTATTCCTTTTGACCAGCATCTTTGCGATGAGAAACATCACGAGTATGTGTAACGCTCCGGGAGTAATATTGCTTGATTAATCGTGGGATACGCGAGTGGTGCTGCTGCAATCGAGGAATCGCGGCTGAAAGCTGGTGGAAAATAAAATCGTTCACGATGACTACGTTATTTATGATGTTCGACATGGAGTTGGAAGTAAAGTGCAGTTTCCTAATTTAATATGAAAATTGAAATAGGTTTGAGTAGTATAAGCCTATATAACTGTTTTTACGTGAATGATGACTGGAAACCACATCAATTTGCCCAGGTCACGCTTACCTAGAGGTAATTAGGATCGCGATCGACGCGGCTGAACGAAAACGTGCGGGGTTTGCCGGGAAACGGGTGGGAATAGCGACGGGGCCCGTCGGTACGTTAGTATGCCGAGACCAGTGGGAATGCCAACGTGCAAAGCGGCTAGGAGCCGGAACATCGGTCTCTAAGACGCGGACGAGACGGTGAACATGCATTCGGGACACGTAGATGGAGGGGCGCAGCAGCAATAGTCGGCCGGGGCAACGAAACGAGGAATTTCGGGCCGGTCCTGAAAGACGTCCCGCACGCGTCCACCTCTCGATGTCACTGCGGGGGTGTGTTGTTCGTTGGCGGCATCATCCTTTGATCGCTCACCTGTGGATCACTCTGTCCCCGGGGGAGAGAGACGCTGACCCGGCGAATAAATTACAACAGGTTGGCGTGCCCGAACGCCGAGAGCCCTTCTGCGGTATCACGCCGAGTGGCATGCCATTGACGATCTATTAACGGCTCTGTGAACGTTCAGACGTCGATGCGTCGCTATTCAAGCACCTCTCCGAGCAACTGGCATACTGGTGTGACTGGACGAGGGCCGACCCCGCTATGGGCACAGTGGGCGGAGCCTGTGCGGTGGGCGGGGTGTACTGGCTCCGGTGGGGCGAGCTTTGTGCTGTACCAGGTAGAATGAAGGGGCTCTTCATCCTGGGAGACGCTCCGGTAATCGCTCCACCGCCGCGGGTACACTCCAGTGACGTATCCTTGAGTGGATCGTGGACGGTTTTAATCACCGATGATACGCTCTTTGTTATTGGCACCTGGAAATATGTATTTGTACACTGATGAGTGAATCGACTCGGAGTATTGTGTTTAATTCTCAAATGATTATCCGAAACTCTTTGAGGGTGTGTTTCGGTGACTTTTCGACTCTTGCTCACGTTGTACGCCTCTCTTCAAGTATAAATTAGTGTAACAGACCGTTAACATTAGAAGCACCTATCCAACATCCGAGATAATCGCTTTCCAATGCCCAATAAAACTTCCAGTGTTTAATGTATCGAACGACTCCGAGCGAGAGCTGTTTCGCAATTCCAGGAACGATCGAATAAAAAGCCCGAAACGGGTCATTTTGAGGCGTTTACTGGCTCCCTACTCGATGGGCGTGGTACCGCCAGATTGAAATCTCGAAAGTCACCGAGCTGGACTGACATTTTATAGCACTCGTTACTGCGAATTAATACCGCTGCGGGCTCATGAATAGTTAATACCGGCGACAGTATATTCCGAGGCAACGAAGATTGACTGTTTATGAACTTGAACGCAGCTAGGCGACGCGTTCCTGCGTAAACCGCGCGTGCCCTGAATACTGGAATCGCGGCTCAGCGAGGGGAAAGCAGATTACGGTGACAAACACGGAAATTAATACAACACCGGGAATTTTTATCCGCGGGCATTATTAATTCCCCCTCCCTGCCGCGGAAACGGCAGTAGCGGCAGCAACGAGTGAAACACGAGACCCACCCAGCGGGTACGCGTTTCAATAAACTTCATGCAACCTTATTAAACATACGCTCCGACGAACGCTACCACCCTATAATGCAACGGAATCGAATCGGCGGCGTAAACATTTGCTTTCGATCCAGCTAACTTCGTCGGACGGCGATTTAATCTGTCGATGTTTGCCGCGGATTCAAAGAAATTAAAATCGTTCTTGCCTTCCGACGATTCTCCCTGCTTCCCAGATCCCCGTTGCACTGTTGCATAAATGAAATGGTTTATTCCTGGCTGGATTGCTTTGGTACGGTTCGAGAGATGGTAGTACTTTTTGTGTTTAATTGACGACGTGATGGAAGTTGTACGCTGTACGATAGTGTATTTGCCAACCCGATTGTAGTTTCCCGATTGAAACTGTTAATGCTGTTGAAGGAGATATTAAAAGATCCTTAAGCATGGACCAGGGACTTTAAAAAATTAGGAGGTAGTATAGGATGTGCCACCCCAATGTGCACGGTGGTATTTCCACTTTCTGTGAAGCAATAATTTCTCATCTTACTACCCACCCGTCCGTCTTGCCCCACTTGCCGCCTGGCTCTGGCGTAAACGCGGCGTTACTTTTGCAGCGAGCCTAACATGGTGTGCCATCGATTTGCGAGACCGCGGGCGACACTATTTCAGCCGGGACGTCCATCCCTTAACCGCAAACTGTCCTCCCATGCTCGACGGGGATCGCAATAGCTTCCGGCAGCTCACCTGTAGTCGCGTCACTTGCTCATCAACTTGCGCCCTTCGGCCTTGGTCCGGGTCCGTGGCGTGGCCTGCGGGCGATTTATTGGTCGCAACGCGTACAAACGATGGCCGGGGGAACAACTGGAAGCAACGGTTCAGCCCGCGAACCGATGGGAATCAATGCCGCCCGGACTCTGCAGTTTTACCCTGAAAGGGAGTTTCGTCGGGGGTGTGGGGATGGGGCAGTCGGGGCTCGGGTGCGATCACAGGCGCAAACCGTAACTTTGCGCGCGCGTAAGCTGCGGAGATATTTGGTCGTTACAGCGGCGGAGTCGCCTCATGAATTTTACATGGCCGCGACGAGCCATTATCAAATTCCGATAGACAATTGGGGCTCTCCACGGAGTCCCCGCCGGAAAACGAGAGAGAGTGAGGGGTAAGGGGCGGCAGTGAACGTTCGGGAACGTGCCGCGGCGCAAGGATGCCTCCGTGTGGAACCAGGCCACCCTGGCTTCGCAAGTTTAAGGCTAGACGCTTCCGCCACCCACTACGGAATCGAAGGGATCACGGTCGAAGAACCATGCGGGGGGTGAGGGGGAGAGGGAACGATGGGTAGACGTGTACCGGGCCATAATAGATGCAGCCTGCATTCCGGTTCGACCCGCAAACCAATCGGCTCCCCCGTGAAATTTCTGTTTCCGCGACGTGCATTCAAACGCCCACGCGTATAGACGACGCCGTCGCCGCCGCCGCCGCGTTGCGGTGCGGCTACCAACTTAAATAACTTTCGATGTAATTGCCGACTGTAAACTAAGCTGTCTTCGGCGCTGACACCTGCGGAAACGGTTGCGCGCGAAATGAGGTTCTATCGACAGGTTTGCCGGAAGCGTTCTGAAAGCACCATTTATTCATATTTTTTAGGAATTTCTTGATTAAGTTGAGGAATTTTTAGTGGGAGAGAAGTAGGGAGCGGGGCGCAGTTATTGGGTGGTTGTACTACTTGCTGGAATTGAATTTAAATGTAGGATTTTAGTTGTACTCTAATTGATGTAGGAGCGATGCGTTCGGTGTTGTATTTATGATGAAGGTTTCTCCTACAGTTGTATAAAATGATATTTAGCGAGCCCTGTTAAGTATTTTTGCGTGTGAGTAAAAATATGAGACTTGAAATTTAAATTGGTGATAGGCCTGGCTTATTAGCTACTTGTACTACTTACCGAAGGTAAATTTGTCCCAGCTCTTGGATTACAATGAGACTAAGGCATTATATTACAGTTAACGAAGCCCATTATGGTAGTGTAAAATTACCCTTAATAGGTCTTGTTCAAGTCAGAGATATGCCTGACTTATTGGTCAGACGCGCTACTACTTACATACAGAAATATTTTTTCCAGAACCTAGAACCTCTCCTATGGCACAATGATGTCTGTACAGTACACTCTATACATCCTTGTCCAAATGAAATAATTAGCATTTGAAAAGGAGAAGTTTCGGGAAGTTTAAAGAGTCAATGCGAAGTTGGCAAGTTTTCGCGACTACTGCGCGGAAAGCAGATATTCAGAAGCACACCTGCAGACTAAGAATCTGACCTTTTCCCTGGCTTTCGTCGGAAACGTTTTCATACTTCTTTAAACGAGTTTCTCGATGTAAGAAACTCGTTTCTGAATCGAAGATGTTGCTCTCGTTTACCCGTTCCCTATATCCGTTTTTGAAGTCGTATAATTAAAGTAACCGAAGCCATCTCCCTCTTGTAACTAAATATTGACTGATAATCACACCTTTGAGTGCCGTACGTAAGGAGGATCCACTTCGTGAGCAAGTTCCGCGGGTTTCTAGCTGAAATATTTCCCGGCCGTGTTGCCAGTCGAAGTTTCTGAAATTAACTCTGCCGAAGTTAAATTTTAATTGAATACGATTATTCAAAGAATTCAAAGAGAAACCGTCTTAATTAAAATGGTGTAGGAAACGTGCTACGGCGACAGAGGAAGAATCTCACGTGCGAGCCTGGTCTCCCGACAAAAGGCGACGTTAATTAATTGGAAGCAGATCACTTTCGAAGGGTCGCGCAAGAGAGACAGTGCCCAAGCACTTTTCATTCGCCGATTACTCCGCCCGTACCTTCTGCTTGTTCGCATTTCAATTTCCATTCATTCCGCTCGAATAACGCCGAAGCAAAAAATTAATTCTACCGCTGTAAAATTATCGACGCATGCCGCGCATATTTTCGACTGCGTATTGCGCGCTCGAATCAAATTAACATACGCGATCACAGTAATAATATTCATTCCCGTTTATCGCTCACACATTCCGGACGGCATGTATCGCGGCCTTAATTACAAATGTCCTTAATTATAAAAGTTAGAATGTCCACGAGATTAAAAATTATGGTAGGATTAAACGCCATGCTAATTCAATGGACAAGGTTTATCTCTGTTTGGTAAAAAAAATATATATGTATATATTCTGAACAAATTGCCATGTTAATTCTGTGAGAACAGTTAAGCTCTATTTAATTCCAATTGCTTTTTCCCAAACACGACAATAAAAATTCACAAAAATCAGCAGTCTACAAAATAACCAGAACAATTTTAATGCTGCGGGCACACGAACGAAAAAATTCCGATTGTAGTCCTGAGATGTATATCCAGCAAGCAAATAGCGAGATCTCAGTTCGGTTTAATCCTCGATCCGGAGCTTGGATCGTAAACGCAGAACCAATCTGAAAATGTTTACAACTCGGCGGAACACGTTAGCCAAAATCCTTCCGCAAGCTTCCACAGAATTAACATTGCGATTCGAGTATCTAGAGAGGTAGAGAGAGTGAGAGAGAGAAAGAGAGAGAGAGAGAGAGAGAGAGAGAGAGAGAGAGAGGGAGAGCTTGAGGGAGTGAGATTGGGAGAGGGGGAGGGGGTTCGGCTTAAGCCATGAAACTGGGAGTCTGTTCCGCAGGCAGGAGGCTCGGTCTCCGGTAATATTTGATGTACGGGACGACCGTGGCTGTACGGTTGCCATATTTCTGCCGACTTTGCGAACCGTTTTAGTTTTTCGTGCTGGTTGGAAGGCTTCCAGTTGCCGGACGCGCCGAGAGAAAACTCCGCCCCCCGCGCTCCTCGGCCGCCCGTTAAAATATACTCCGGTTCAATATGTGTGAAAACGTACGGTTGGCTCGTATGTTACTACGTGCCTGGCCACTGTACACACACCACTGACACTGGCACGTGAGCGCAAACCCCCACATATTTGTCCACATAGTGACCCTGTGCGCACATACGTGACAGCAAAGTCCGCTCCGAAACTTGTTTCCCTGATTCTTCACGCTCCCGGCGCATCGCTCCGGCAATCTTTGCTCCGGTGAGTCCTAAACCCGACTAACTCGCTGTCCACCGGGAGTTCGTTCAGACAATTTTTCTGTTCCCTACCTAATTCAGACCTGGACGACGCTGTGTTAAGAACTCGTTCTTTTGGGAGGAAAATTTCAGCAAACTTAGGGAATTTTTCTGCTGTTCCATTCGGGAAAAATATAGAAAAACTTATTCGCTATGTTTCAGTGAGATACCATATTAACTCCTTGACATACAATGACGACTTTGACTTGTCATTCATTTCATGGGTCACTGCAGACTTTGACGAGTTTGACTCGTCAAGCGCTTTTTTCGGCTCTTCCTCAGCTTTCACGTAACTGTTCAGTTCAGCGAAATTAAACGGTTTTCTTCGGTCGCATCAAGTTCCATTTAATTTGTATATAAAGGGGTTAATAGGTAGAGAGGTAAATTAACGTTTTCTGGCTCAATTGCAAGTAACAGGAGCTAGATAAAATTTTCTTAATGTTTTCATGAATTTAATGAGTCGAAAATAATCTATCGATAATCTTAAATGAATATCATTTTTCCACCGGTTTTAAATTTGACCTACTGACTTTTATCATAAATGCACAAATACTGAAGTCTATCAGTGATCCATAATTAATTCGGTGCACTTTAGATATTTTATTTCGAGACTTTGAACATTATTAAATACCTTTTCGTTACAGTTATAAATCTCGACAAACGCGTTTTTGTCACTTTCAAAAGTAATTGTGTTAAGCTCACTCTGATTCTGAAATAAATTATTATAGAAGGAGTGTAATAGCTCCTGATTTTTCCTTCTTTCGTCTATACCACCTCGCGCAGGGCCACAGTAAAAGTTTCCACTCAGAATTTTGAATAATTTATACACCGTTTCGAGTCTGCCAAAACTGCAATGTTAAACAGCCTCTCAAATTTGCATCGTCCCTTCACTGCCAACCATTTCCGCTGCTAACAACGTGAAAATAATCTCGGATGATTCGTCCATCTTTTCCTCGGATCCGCAGTGATATTCCCAGGTACAGAGCTTTGTATCTCTATGATTAAATTAGTCGAGAGGAGTGTCTGCCACTCGGTTATTCTTCCTCAGATTAACCGCTACCGACGTCGTTGCTGTTAGCGCACAGGAGTGCATTGTGCTCGGCGTATACGCTTATGATTGCGCCGTAATTCGCGGGGAAATGTGGCTGGTCCCGCGAGGAAATGTGCAGAAGTAAAGGAAAATGTAAATGAAACGCGTGGCGTGACTTGGAACTCGATGGAAGCAAAGATACCTGCTCCCCGGTCTGACTAATGCGGGGATATACTACTTGAGGCTCGCATGAATCCTAAATAAACACGCTGAATTCGAATCTGTCGTGTCACACGGTTCCTTGATCGTCGTAATCGTGGTCCGAAATATAACACTACATCGTCCTTGACTTTCCCTAATTATTATCGATCTATCGCGCTCGATCTATCATGATCGTGCGACAATGGAACGCTCGAAACGCTCGACGGTCGCGCGCGCGAGCGTAACAGTTTGATGTCTCCACTGTCTTCTCCCATTAACGTTCCCGATCTGCATATCGGGTTACCATCAAACTCGTGACTCCCATACGTTTCACGATCTTCCGCAAGCTTATCACCGGCTGATAATGAACCATCCACTATCAACGGACTGCGGCCGCGATGCCGGCGACCGGTTCCCTTCGATTTTCTCGTGTTCCGTGGCAGTTAGCGGCGGCCCGCTTCCGCAACAGGCATGCCCGGAGTAATCGTGCCGCATTGCTCGTTTTTCTCGGGCCGAAGCCATCGATCGGGCCTGCTACGGGCTTGTCAGGATCGTGCATCGTCGATGAGGACGACCGTGTCACTGATGCACCGTTGCACCGACCGCCACCGTCTGAAACCGCCCCGATAACTCCACGGAGAATTTATTCCGAGCTGCTCGCCGCCGCTGAATTTCCGACGACTCAAACAATTCCACATTTATTTATTCCACTTAAAAGGAACATCACCCAACTGTCGATCGCCGATCTTAGTATGGACATTTATGGACTAACCAAAAATACTCGACACGTATTTTTCTTTATCGGCGGAGAAACAGGTTTTGGGGATGAAATTACCCTCTCCCCTCAAGTGGTGGTTGGGAAACTTTGAGAGAAGTTTTAACTGGGGTATCGCTTGCTTAATCAAGTTTTGGGACATTGTGACGCCACCAATGATTTTACCCAAATTTTGCCTTCGCCATACTATTCCGCGTAAAAACCAAAGTAATTGAAGTTAAGTCAAGCCAGCAAGCCACAGAAGGACGAGGAGAAATTCCATAAAACTGAATATCATAAATATTATCCTTTCCGGTGTTATATTGCTTATCGCTTCCACTCATCTCGGTGATATGCCAGCGCCACAAGTGGTTAGCAGAAAAATGAAGAGCACCCGGGCGTGTAGATCTCGCCCAAGACGTATCGTCGACATGCATCACGGTATAATTCTGTAAAAAATGATGCGGTCGCTGGAGAGGAACTATCGCGGCGATGCATGTCGCCGAAACTAAATGATCAGCGTATCAAGTCCCTTATCAGGGGTCCAGGTGGAAGCTGGGTCATCAATCCCGACAGCCCGGAGAAATTTCAGCTGTTCAACCGTGGAGGAGGCGAGGATTCCGGGCAGGAGACGGCTCGCAGGAAGAATTACACGGTGAACTTTCCATTTCCGGGGAGTAGGTCGCGCCACGGCAAGAATTAAGCAAGGGAAAATATCGCCTAGGTGAGCGCGCCGCGAAAACTCTATGGCTCCAGCAGATTTCCCCTGGGTGAGCTTGATAAGCTTTCCGAAAGTTGCACCGCGCTGCATAAGTCTCTCTCAGTCCCGCAACAGAAAGAGAGAGAGAGAGAGAATTAGGGAGAGGGAGAGAGAGAGTGCTGGCGTGCTTAAGCGAGCTGGCCCGGGATTTCTGACGAATTTAACGGGCGATCGAAGTCAACAAGCCCGACGCACCAGCCTGGTTTCACCTTTTTCCACCGATAGAAACGCTCCAATCGCGGTTCGCTGAACGGTTTCAGGCTCGTTTCGATCCGATTAGAGAAATGCGCGCAGAAAATATTAGACCGCCGACTGTCTGCGTCCCTCACCAATATAATGCGATTCTCCGATGCGATCCATCACGCCGTGAAACCAATAAACCGCGAACTAATTCCTCCCCGTTAATTACTCTCCGGTCGGCATCCACTTTTTCCCCTCCCGTCTCCGCTGCGGATCGCAAGCTCTCGCCGGATGAACCGATTTAGAATATAGACCGCAGTGTTCTGATATTTACGTAGCTTTAAGTAGAACTTCCGGATTAACTCAACGAAATTAACTTTTGTCCCAGTGTCTAAAGGGTTCGTTGATATTTATGGGTATCGGTGTAAGATTCTTCATCGCCATGCCTCCAGAAATTTAAGTTTCACAAAAAGTCAAATCGTCAACTTGAGGAATTTTGTTTATTTGCTTTAACTGTGAAACAATTAGTTTTCACATACAATATTTCTGTGGACTTTACAAAATAAAATAATATATTTGTTCATAAAATTCTGAAGTTCAAATGGTGGATTGAAAATAACATATAATAATGAAATGTAAACGATTAAAAATTGAATATTTTGACACTTTTCGCTAACATTTAGCACAGTCGAATAATATGACAATTAAAGGCGCTTTTTGTCGCTGTATAGATTTCATCTCAATATGTCTGTAAACGGGCGCCAGTTTAATGGGTAATGATAATTGCATTATTTGAGGCAAAGTGACCAGTCTCGCTGATTGGTACGGTTGTTTATTGTTTCATGGTCAAAAATAATTAACGAAGCTCGGTATTTCGGCGTTACGTTACGGCGCTCGCGGGATTGTTTGCTGGACGATAATTGCTTTAACGATGACAGTAATTACAATCAAGTAAGTACAGTAATTGCACTGTACTTCATAAAATGTTGGCACTGTTTTCGACACAAATGGAAAACGAAATTAATGTTAATTGATTTTAAGACTGTCTAACATCATAAGGACACCACGCCCATCTCTCCAACCACCGTCTCCTCGTCATGCCCATCATGGATAAATGGTTTCCGGAAGCAAAATACTAAACAAATTCGACAATTTCCAACGCGACGACGTATTACATTGTGCTCCCGACATTTTAATGAGAATTTAACGAATGTTGGGAGCGTTTGAAGTGAGTTGGCGCGAGTGACTTCCATCCCGAAGTCAATTTTGAACCCTTCATCGCCACAGGAAACAGCGCGGACCTTTAATCCCCGCGGCACGAAGACTTCGGGCGCTGAAAGCTTTGAAGATGGAACGTTGATTGCATTCGTCGAACTTCCGGCGCACATACGCGCTTATGACTCGTGCCAGGCCGCGAACGATCAGAGAGGCATCGGGAACGCGAGCCGTACGAAATTCATGGAAGAAGTTCATTCTGCGGAGATGAAGTTCGACACTCGATTTAAATGGGACGTTAAAGCCCGATGTTAGAAACGTGGCGGCTGCGAGACAGCATCTGACAAAGCATGTTTCGCAGAGGGAGAGAGAGAGAGATAGATAGAGAGAGACCGGTTAATTGCAGTGAATTTTTGCGCAGCGCTAACGCGGAATAAAGAGCAAAGCTACGTGCCCGTCATCGCGATAGACAAATGCTCTCGTCACTGTCAACCGATTCTTCCGATGAGTTCAGCGAATTTATAGCGCCCGGCAATCTCCGCGGCTGAAAACAATGGAATTTATGGCAGCGACTACATCTAGCTGAGAAAAAGCCTGCGAGAATACGAGCCCCAACGAATTATGAGCCGTATCTGCATAACTACTTGGAATTCCTGTTCGAAACTTTACGGACATAATCTCTGTGTACGCTGCTATTGAATCGAGGAAAGATAAAAAATTTTCAAATCCCCGTTCAAATCCACGATCGCGTTCCAGACGTGCCCGTAGTCCGTCAGAATCGGTGCACCGGCTACCCGGCAATATTATTCGATTTACAATGAACGGATCAAGGGATTATGAGCGTCATGTGGAATTGTTTCGCGGATTAGCGACACTATCGATCGCGGGGGGATCAGAAGCGACGTCTGTTACAGTGAATGCGCTCGATACCCCGCCTCGTACCGGAAGATGGGTGTGCTGACTTATCCCGCTGATCCTCGAAGGGCCTCTAAGACGGAACGTCCTGTTTCTGTGAAACCAGGGATAAGGATTGCGTCTCCTGCGTCGCGCACCCACTCCCCGGCAGCCTTTTTCCTTTCACCGGATCGAAATTCGCTTTCTTCGATGATCACCGGATTACTCGGTTTCATTCGCCGCGGCGCGCCATGCCGGCGCTGTGACATTGGGATTTCAAACCGGATTTTATTAGGCGGCCCGAGAACCGAAAGGGACGTACACGGGCGAAGTTCTTTTTGCAAATTCAATTCGCAATTACTCGCGGAACGGTGTCCGGGCGACGCCTCCGTTCGCCCGAGTCAGCGAACACGGAATAACGGAAGCATATTCTGCGAAATAACGATCTGCACGTCGCGCCGCGAGGAGAAATATCCCGGCCAATTCATTCCGGCTGTTTTATTACTTGATTGAAAAAGAGTCCGTGTACTCAGAGGCCGTGTCGTGCATACAAGGAGCCCGGCTACGGAGGACACAGAGCCAGCGATATACGTGTCCGGGCATTAATTCTACTTTCCTGCCTCCTCTTTTTGCCGCACGGCCCGGCAGACCCATCGTACGAGTTTATTGTCGTGCATCGACTGCTCCTCCACGACCGTGCATACGTACGGCGCATCGACGTTCCGCGGATTATTTATGTATCTGTAGCTGTCGGGAGGGAGGATGTCCGATCGATTCCGAACCAGTCGAACAGCCGGAATGCGGAACAAAAATTAAGGAACGTCACGGAAGGAGCTCCGTGACTAAAGCTCGCCACTAAAATCCACGGGGGTGGAAGTTAATGGCCAGGCTAATGGCACCGGAATCCTTACATTCGAAAAGTGAGTTCCCCGGAGAGCTCGTTAGTGTACAATTTCTTATCGTTAAGTTCCCGAGAATAATTTTCTATTTTCCTCAGGCGTATCGCTGAAGTGACCTACCGGAGGTTCATCCGTCGAGCTACGGGCCGGGAGAATCGAGATCGCTGGTTCTGTGCGATCGAGAGATTCGAAACTGCTCCGAAGAGAAACCGCGAAGAAAGTACAAAAGGCAGTACTGATTTCCTATTGTTTCCCGGAATGGCTTACAAAAGCTCATTTGGCTCGTGATTAGCAACATTCCATGTTTCCCTGTAGCATTCACATTTCTTTCATGGCGAAAGGCAACCTTTTTCCTAATTTCATAGAAAATTCCCTATTTTATTTTAATCCAAATCTGCGCCTTTTTCCGATTTTATGCATGAAAGTTCCTACTAGATTTTCTGGTAATTCGACTCAGACTGAAATTTTTTTGATGTTTTGTTAATGTCTAGAATGTTAACATTTTCCAAGATGTCGATTACTTTCCCGACTATTCTACGAAGAATTCATCCAAGAAAAATCGGACTGACTTCAACAGGATTCGAACCCTGTCTTTTCGGACGGTAGTCGGGCACTCTACCATCTTTGCTAAACCTCTCACGATGTCTATATTAGCATTTCTACTATATCTACCATTATATCACTTACTCTCATTCTGCTCCCAACTCGACAATCTCGCTATTTCGTTCGAAATAACGAATCTTTCTAACGAATTTTCGTTAGAGAACCTGTATACTGTGGCGGGACGGCAAACCTATTTGTCAGTTGCCATAACTTCGAGGGCGAGCGCTTTCTTAAGTATGAATTTAATAATTGGACAGGGAACGCGTCCCCAATATTAAGTTGCACGAAGCGGCGTAACTCGCGGAGCAATTTCTCCGAGCGTCGTGTGCAAAAATAATTCATCGAAGCCCGACAGTGGCAAGGTGTCCGGTATCTGGTCCGCGAGCCGTCCAACCGGAGAAGAAAATAACGCTTTCATTCACGGGGACGCATTTATCAATTCTTTACACTCCCCGCGAACGAAAGACGAGAGGATTTATAGCGTTCACCTGTCGCTCGCTCGCTTAATAGCCGCAGACAATGTTCCGAGGGAGAACGAGGAGAGAAAGAGAGAGGGAGTGTGTGTGTGGCAGAGGGAAAGAGAGAGAGAGAAAAAGAGAGAGCAGAGACATCGTGGAAGCTGACGGCGATGTGGTAAGAGAGGAAGCGTCGCGAGAACTTCCGTCAAAGTTTGCGGTTTCGCGCGTCCTTCATTCCACCCCCGCGGATATCTGTACGTCCAAGTTTTTTTCGCGCGGTCCAGAAATAAATCCTGGGGAACCTTTCGTGTGGAAATCGAGCGGAGGCGCCGCGGAACCGGGCCCCGCCATTGTTCGTCGACGGCTGACGGCCGCGAAAATAAGAATCCGCAGCCATCGGTTGCCGTATTTTTCAACACCCGAAGAACGCGGATCGTGTCCGAACGCGACAACCGATCCGCCGCAAAATGCTTCCTTCCGACGGCTTCCGGGAATCGACAGCCACGCCGATTGTCTTCGGGATATTTCAGAAACTTTTTCTCCATCCGGCGAAACTGTAAGAACAGCTCCACAGTCCGTGGCTCCGCTTTCATATTTTTCAGCGAGCAATTGCGACGAGAAACCTCTCGTTAATTTAATCCCACACGAACATACTCCTCGCTATCCAATCTACTTTCATCGAAAATTATTCTAGTCTGGATGATAGACTTATGTTCATTCAGATCTTCTTGATTTTTCTGTTTTGACGTCGATCGACAATCGTAACATGCGATTGAAACAATATTTTTGCAATAGAAAAATGGGAATGTGTTCCTTAAGGATTGACAAATTCGACCAAAAAGTTTCAAATTGATATCTGGATTGGTCTCGTCTGAGAAAATTCGCGAAGATCCTGTGTGACTCTGGACAAAGTCTTAAATCAAAATTCAAAAGGATTGAATATTATTCATTTCTCTGAAGTAACAATGAAGCACTACTTTCTTGCTGTCTGTATTCAACGTTCAGGAGAAATTGTGCAGATGAAACGAACATAGAATTCCTTTTCGTGGTAGCGAATTATTCATAATGTCGCTCTGGCTGGTGCGGTTACAAAATAAATCGCGATGCTCGGGGTTCACGTGATAAATCAAAGCAACAAACGTGCGAAATCTGCTTACAAAAACAGAACTAACCCTTTTGCAGCTCTGCTGTATCCAATCGAAAAGCAGAGCCCTCTTTACGAACCAAAATAATATTTCAGTATGCCAACTTTCGCGGTAAATTTTATTCTAAAAATATACAGCAAGTAAAAAGTGAAATGCGAACAATAAAGAAGCGGCGAAAACGTGAAAAGATAAACGTCACGTTAACAATTTTTTCGGAGCACGGTCTCCCAACGCATGAACTCTGTCGGGGAACCACAAAGAGGATCGAATCAGTCATTATGTAACTTGGCAGTTTCGCAAATTCGATGTAAGCGGTTATATTTGCCACATAATGCTCGCCGAGGGAAAGCCCGATGAAATTGTGCAGCCTTAGTCGTTTCGCTTCGTAACATTCGTTCATTACAGAGCGGGAATAAAATTAATAACGATGATGCAGTTTGATTACGACTAACTGCTCACGGAACGACGACAAAGGATCGCGAATCATAATGTATACTTTGACAAGTGAAATCGTTTCTGGTTGTTCCCGGTGACTTAGCGGAATTCTAGCTCGGTCGCGAACGCAACGCTCAGTTCTCGTTGCCGGCGAAATAGGATTTCACTTCAACGAAACGTATTATCTGTTTTTCTCTTTTTTATTTTCACGTCAAACTTTAATTACACGGGGCGGCACGCTCGAGGATTTGTTTTCATCTGATGTAATGAGCCGAGCTATACGAATTCCTGGGCGATGGAATTTTTAATTGAACGCTGCACGAGACACGATTCCGCCCGTCGGAAAATATTTTACGCGCAGTCCCGTACACCCAGACAGATAGAAAGTCGCTTTCGAACTATACTTTAGGCTCAGGTGTGGTTGGAAACTGCTTCAGAAAATTGGCTGGAAAATGATCAATTTCAGTGCTTTTCGGACGAAACTTACGGAGTTTGAAGATAAAAGTACATAGTTTAAGACGCATATAATGATTCCTTAATGAAAATTGACTCCCCTCGGAAAAATTCTCGGAGTATAACGTGTGGGTGGACTGAAACGTCTGGGCGAGTTGTGGTCAAAAAGGTGTATCATAAAATTGGATACCAAATTTTTAATTGCGGTTCTTTTTGTATAAAACTTGGGGTACTTGTAGAAAAAAGTACATAGTTTAAGATGTATCTAATGATTTTTTAATGAAAAATTATTTTGCTTAATAAAAAATTCTCAAACTTTGGTCTACCGTGGTCCAGTAAATGCCAATCTAGCTAAAAGTGGTTTTATAAGATTATATGCCACCTTTTAAATTTTATTAATATCTGAACGAAACTTTGGCAATTTATAGATAAAAGTGCATAGTTTCGGATATACTGAGCCCTTTTTCCTGGAAAATGTTTTCTCGCCGGTGAAAAAATTCGAAGTTCGCCCTTCCACGGGCGAACGAGACTTCTCGAGCGATTTCGAAAAAATTTCGCACGGGATTTCGCGCTCTCGAAAGATTCGCTCAGTCCGACGACTTGCAGGGCGCTCGTTGCGATCGCGACGGAAAAATGGGAGCTAGCTGCGTGCCGAAATAAGAGCGCAAACATCCGTGTGCATCGACGTGCACTGTGCACTCGAAGGCAGAAATAAAACGAACGCCGGTTGCTTAGAACAAGCTCCCGGAATATTGTTTATTCAACGCGAGTATTTCCGTGGCGCGGAACAAAATGCCAGGCGTTCTTTGAATAATAAACGATCCCGTAAAACGTAACGCTTCGCAGCCTCCGATTCGAACCGCTTCAAATTATTTCTGCCGGTAAATAGCCTGAAATTGCATTTTTTAACCCGGAGCAAGTCTACGCAAGAAATTTATTTTATCTCCCCGTCGGCAATTACGTGTATTTTATTCTCCCGTGTTACACGCAACTGTGTAAAATGCAATTGCACCGCAAAGCTGAACGAGACCCGCGGAAAGTTTTATTCCCCACGTGATCCACCTCTTTATTTTCGCAATTAATTTTTGGTCGCGACGTTTATTGCCTATGAAAATGAAAATTTGCGGATATTCCAGCTACATTCCAATTCGCTGCTGGTAGCAGCCTTTACGCGTTCGTAGCTCGCAATAATCTCTGAAAGATATTATCACCTCTTTACAATACTCCCAATCTAATAAAATTGTTACTTTCTCATTTTTCTTTGCATCTCTCCTCGCTCTTGTATTCGCCCTCGCGTTCCTATTTTCTCTGTCCCAAGGAATGTATCAGGCCCTCAGTTTGAAATAATAATAACAAATAAATTTTCTGTATTAATTACAAGATACAGTTGCTGTATGAACATTTATTTCTAATAATTTTAAGAAGTTGGAAATCATTTTTAAATTCCTGGAATACTCTCACTATAAATAAAATCCGAGGACTAGTGTTAAATAATTTAAGAGGTAAATTTCCGTTTTATGTGGGTCTATCGAGGATTGACAGTGGAAACGTCGCTTTATGTGGCATCTAGTTATTATTGCGTCGCAGTATCGCCATCGTACTTGTCTGCGGGCGGACTTCTATTTGTGTAAATCCTGAGGAAAGCAATACCGGATCGAGACACGGCGACATTAGGGGGCGCAATATAAGGGAAGAAAACTCTTAAATTTCTGACGGCGTGGGCTTCGATATTGTTTCCCGTCGGAGACGTGTGTCGTCATAAATTCAAAATCAGCGGCGGATGCGCGGAACAGTTCCTGACAGTGTGCTCCGCATGCCAGATACAAGACGTTCGACTTTCGCGAACAGAATTCTGCGACGAATCCACCGACACCGTCGACACGTTGTTAATACCTAGAACGCCGCTGGATCCGTCGTGCCTGCAGTTTCTGTTCTATCGATCCACTGCATAAATAATCATTATTCATCAAAGAATGTTCGTGCTAAATTCCATTCTTGGGTCCTCTGAAAAATTTAAATTCCTGTGGCGACAATATCGTTGCTCAAGAAACCGAAAATATATTTAATCTTGAATTACGCGTTTTAGTAATAGTTTAGTTTTTTAAATAAACTATTTAATAAATTAAATAGTAGTAGTGGCAGTATTTTACAGATATATTTTTCATGTTTACACACCGAGTTGAATAACCAGGCTCCTGATTTTATGGTTGTGTAATTGTAATGGAATCTCGAAACACGCATTTAACAATGAATAACCGACCGTAGTCAAGTAAACAATGTTCTCGCGCAATGAAAGAGCACGCGATTTATCGCTGAATTAAAGAGATGATCGCAGTGTTCCGATTTTATCGAGTGAAGCACTGTCACGTCCACGTACGGCGCGAACATAAAATGAAAAATCTGTCATTATGAAAGCACGGCGGCATATCGCATACAAAATGAACACCCCTTGAAACCTCGGGGCTCGATTGAACGAGGGATCAGTTGGATCATTTCCTGCCCGTCGACACCACTTATCCATGAATAAAGAAATTATAAAATAACAGTTTCACGTTTCAAAATCGGGAATTTTAAACGTCAAATCGGAAACGATCGAGTATAAAACTTCAGATTATTGTGCCATCGGTTTCATCGTATGCATTTATTTCTCGTATTTCTTCTTCAATGTATCAACGTATTTTCTCTGAATTAAATGATGACCATCCACATTTACCATTCGTATTCGTTGCATTAATGTCATAAGAACAAAGTGTGTATACTTATCATTCAATGCAATTTGTATGTCACTGCAATAGAAAGTAGATATATTAATGAAATAAAATATTGTGTCACAATGTTATATCATAATATTCTGTTCATTATAATATATTAATTTATATTTATACGTTCATATGATTAATATATACGTATGTATATTAGGTGCATCTATGGTTATGCATATGGTATAGCATTATGAGATACTATTTTACCACAATAATAGACAGCGGATTTTGAGCATTTTTTGTGCAGAATGAGTTGGTACAATTCATTGGTTATTAAGAAGAAGGAAAATGTCTGCTCGGTACCAGTTCCTTTTAATTGATGTAAACAATATTTATTTTTTAAAGATCCGTCGTCTAATAATGAAGAATCTATTGATATCGACTACTGTATGATATCATATGATACTATATTATCAAAATGAGTTTGTAGGTCTGTTAGGCTCGCGTGCCCTGGTATTCACAGTAAGTAGAAACGGATGGTCATGGTCGGACACTGAATTTTCGAGCTCGTTCTCTCGAAAACAAAACCTCAAACAGAAAAACTTTGTTCGTTCTTTTCGACTTATTTTTCCATGCAGATTCACTACCTGGTACCATGAGATCGTTGCAACGCTATCGTTAAATGCAGACGATGTTTTCTGCAGTCGAAGACGTTTCACCACCGTTACAATGTTATCAACATTTTCAGGGGGTAATGGCTGCACGGATCGCAAAACGGGGAACGCAGCAATATAAACGCCGAGACGTAGAAGCGAGAATTATCGAATCCGGAAATTCGATGAATAAAAACCCGCGGCCGACCGGAGATTCGATCGTAGGGCCACTTATAACGCCACGTCGATGTGTCGAGCGATACTTGGGCTGCCCGTATTGTTCCTTGAGAACAAGTTTACCGGAAATAGAGTGCCGCACAGAATGAATGTACACTCTGTTACGCGGATACGTGTCGGTGAAGGCGTCGGGGGTTGGTCCGCGTGGTGGTGTGCGGGGGGTGTACGAGGACGGTGGGTTTGTGCGCGACGCTGGAAAAAGAGATGCAGGACAGCGAACGAGGAGAAATAGGAAAAAGAAGCTGCAGAAAGGGAGGCTGCAGAGGGAGGAAATAAATGGGACAGGAGCGGGAGAGGGAGAGAGAAAGGGAAACAAAAGAGAAGTGAGCGAGGAGGAGGTGGAGGAAAAAGAGTATAAAATCAAACGAAACAGAAGACACAAAATGGATGGGAAATCGAAGGGAGCACGAAGGCTAGAAAATGTAACTGGAATTAAAGGGAGCCCCGAGCAGATGGGAATGGAATAATATGCCTGACAAACGAGACTTTATTGCGACCGGCTATGTACAGCTGCATATTAGTCGGGGATTCTTATCTGCGACAACTGTCTCGGAATATCGGCGGAATAAAGAAACTCGCGAAAAACAGGGCAGCGATTCGGCTGTGCGAGGTCTTCGGAGTTGGACGAGATTATGAAATGCCTATAAAATTTAACCATGTGGAAAAAATTTATATTTCCCCATTGATCAGAAATTTCTTTGACCCATATGACGCCAACATAAATTTTTTGAGACGAGTGTATATACTCATCGGTATACCGCGAACCTAGCAACAAAATTAAATTACTTTTTCATAATTGGCGAGAATTGAAAGGACTGCTTTGAAAGTATCCCGACCGCGGTAATGGTAACGCAGAATTTAATTGCATTTTATATTATGGCCTCGCTGGCCTGGGAATTTAATATGAATCCATAAAAGCCCATAGTTGTGAATTCTAATACACGGATCTGAGAGGAGCACGAAAATGGGAAATTAATGTTCACTAGATTCGGCGCTAGTGAAAGAGGGGACGAGCAAAATGGAAGGCAAGTCGATTTCGGGAATAAATTTTTCAGGTGACGCGGGGAGCGAAAAACGCGGGGCGGTTGTCGTATAAAGATACTTTCGATCATTTTGATCGGGCCGGTTTCGCAACGTGAATACTTATTGGACAGTGTTCCATTCAGGAACGAGTTATTTTCGCGTGCATTCAATTCCCGGGGCGAATAGACCGATCGACCCGGGCCGAGGGGCGAAATCCCAAGCCATTACGGGCAAATACAGACATACACAATCGGTATTCTAGGGCTGAAACTTTCATTAACTGCAGATGCGCGAATTCCCCGCTCCAATTAAATCGGCGGGCTCTCGAGGCGGATCTAAACCCGCCGCCCGCGTTTATTTTCTCGGGAACTTTTATACCGCGGCCATAATTGTCGTTAATTCCGCGTGTATCGAGGCCCGTACGTTCGTACAAAAGTTGAAACAATCAACTTTTCCTATTAGAATTTTACACGCGTATTCACAGGTATTTGAGTTACATGAAATATTTTTTTCACGTAAAAATAATCAAAATTACGCGAGTTACGTATTTTTTGGTCGAGAGTGTTTTTAAAAGCATATGTTGACTGTTGCCACGATCGAAAATTAAAAATACATTGGATTTTAAAAATTATGGTTTGTGAGGTAGCAGGGTATGTACTGAAGAGCCTCTCAAAATTTCAAGCTTGAAAGATATTTAAAGGTTCCATTATCAATTATAGGAAATGCGAGATGCGTTCCTTAAATGCCTACGTCAATTTTAAACGATCTTTAGAAAATGAAAAATCCGAATAACCCCTTTCATGAACCGGAACGCCAGTTCCCAGCTATTGCATTCTTGTTTTCGCATGCACCGTGGCGAAAATTATTTTTAAAGATTGCGAGGGGCCTTACAATTGCTCGGAATTAAGAGGAATAATACCTGACAATATTGATGAATTTTTAACGTTCACTGTTCCGTGCTCAAAGAGCTGCAAAGAAATTGCATTCCGAGGCTGCGCTCGCTACGAGTAGAAAAGGTGGGCAATGGCCAGACGCGGCGGCAACGGCCGCGTATTTAAAAGTACGCGAACTCGCCTAGCTTTTTAATTCAATTTCCGAGCAGTAGGAAAGGAAGTCATTTCAACATTTCAACTCATTTCTGTACAAACACGGGAAACAGAAGGATGATGAAGTCATTTCGACGTTGTAGCGTGTTCCGACATAAAGGCGCCTCCGACTGTACCTCGGCCTCTATAAACGACCGGGATCGACACGAAATTATTGGCCTAATCCTGCAGTATGCCTTGCCAATGGTGCTATCACCGCGGCATTTGTAGTACCAATCGTGTTCCTTCATATACGACCCACCGAAATAATTCTACAGACGACATTCGCATGGGTATTATTAGTATGGGAATATGTGAAAACGTAAATCAATTTTGTGGTACTTTAATTCAAAATAGGCTAAATATTGACAAAAGAAACTTTGTATAATATTAGTATAGGAATTGGCGTCAATTTTGGAGAAACAAAAACGATCACAATGCTTGACAAAAACTTTGGGGAAGACAATGTCAGATTTTTAATATCAGTGACTAAAATTTTATAATAACTTTAAAAGCACTGTCTCGGTAGTCCTCGCACTCAGAGACCTCATTGTAGTGACAAAAAACTACTAAAAATGATGGATGAATTTAATGATCGCTCTTCTTTAACGTCGATTTCCCTAAATAATACAAATTTCCACTTTATCTTTCGCTGGAGTATTACTTGGACCCACAGCCCCTTTATATGCAGAGCAATTTTGTAAGAACGTTACAGGTGTTTCGAGAAGAAAATTTACAAAGGGGACACTTGCTAATTAAGCATGATTCCTCCACAGTTATGCATACTTAAGGGAATCTTATGTGGTTCAAGCAAAGGGCTTGAATAGTGGACGAGAGAAAAGGGTCGTTCGAAAATTGCGTGAATAATTTATCAGGTAGTGGTGGGGAGGGGGCTTTCGTTTCAGGAAAGAAAGGGTGGGGAAAATGCTTGAATATTGATTAATGTCGTCGGAGGCACGCGAGTCATTATCACCGGGCAATATTGTATGCAAAGCAACTGAATATTTACGGGAACGGTGTGGCCATCGGACGGCGCCGGGCCAAGTGGCTGAAAAAGGTCTTTGACGAAATCGGTAACGTGCAATCTGCCAAAAGCAGCCTTTGACAGGCGTACGGTGTCACTCGGCGCAATCCGGTGTGTGATATCGATTCAATTCTCGCCGGAACCCCCCTCCACCTCCCCCCTCCTTTCATCTGGTTGCTAATTTTCGCGCAGCCGGATTACACAAGGAGAACCGGTCTGGCCGATCTTTGAAATGGAATATCTACCGAGGGGGAGCTATTCAACTTGCACGGGTCGTGGAAGCCGTAAAAACCTGGTCTGAATAACCGCCATTTTTATTACTGTTGCCCGATTGTTTTCCAAACGACGTTTCAACGCTGCTGGAAAAATCGCGCGAAACCGTCAGACTTCCGGGAAATGGATTTCGCTGGGCAAACGAACTTGCGGTGCGAGGAAAATATGAAGACTGTGAATTTTGAGTGACTCGTCCGTTGCCGTCGTTACAAATATACGTGACCTTCATAATCTTGGAGTTTAGTTAACACCTTAACTGCCACGTCAGTCATATATGACTCACAGTGACTTTTAACTGGGTTTAGAAATTCATTTTTATTATAAGATACTCCAAATCAAAAGGCTTACGACAGCATCCCCTATAATACATTTTAAATTTCTAGTTTTGGTTTCATGAATTAAACTACTCTGAGTTTGGAAGAATCTCTGGTCTCGATAATTGGCACTTAACGTGTTAAAGATTAGCGAAAAATCGGCGGCAGGTTCGCAGTTTCGCAGACTCAGCGTGCCATACCTTTCGCGATCCGTCGCGAGAAAAAACATGACCGTTCAAGGGGACAGTTCATAAACCAATCCGCCGGTTTACAGCTCTCCTTCCATTCGGATTGCTCGTTCGCAACGGTGCCCGTCACACGGTCGTACGCCACGCAAGGAGAACACGCGCGACGCTTTCGTGCACGTCACCGATACGTTTTTTTTTCCCGACGGGAGACATCTCGATAGTTGTAGCATGTCACCGGGGCCCTCGACGTGACGAGCATCCAATTCGTTCGACTCGGTTCTTTCTGCGCTTTTATCCGTCAGACCCCACCAGCTCGCAGGCAGCTGGGGAAAAAAGCTGAGGGCGCGAAGACCCGGCCGGGCTCCAGCTGCGTCGCTCGCGATTAAGGGGCTGCTCGGTTCTTGACACTTTACGCTTACTTTGGCATTTTTTCGCCGGGAAACTACGGGAACTTTCGTTCCGCGGCTTTCGCCTGCTCTTTTGTTCATATTTCAGCAATGTCTGTGGAACTTTTTTTTTCTGCAGCAAAAGTCAAAATTCGAGTCGCTATATTTGACCACATGCGCCCTTAAATTAGAACTGTATCGACTAGTCAAGTTAAGCGCGTCTACCAACAATGAATTTTGCTTAGTATTATAAATGCGTTTAACCACACCCTGTACAATAACAAGCAACACGGGACCGAAAATTCAATAATATCTTTTTGAAGGTTGAGTATCAAAATAAAAATTGTATGCATTCATTGCGAGATAGAAGAGCTACATATCTTTCATGATCAGAAAATAGTGCCACTGCATTTTTAAATTGTTCAAAAGTTTTTTCTACTTAAAAAAGAAAGTAATGTTGAATCTTCAAAATTCAGGGACCCCATTTCAGCATTGTGAGTGCTGCGTTGTCTAAGAGAAACGAAGTCGATCATTTTCCAGCTGCCGGGCCGGTGCATCGCCTTAGTCCGACGCGAGCACGGCTCGGCCCGGTGGAAAGATTTTTGTTTCCGTTTTAATTAGCACAACGGAGACAACGGACGGCGTCCGACACGCGTTCTAATTGAGAAAGTTTTGCTCGAGTGGCCGCGGAACACCGGATCGCCGCGGATACGTCGCAACGAGACGCTCGCCGGAACTTGTTGAACGGAAGCGACGTTCCGAGGGCTTCGGATCGCTCGGGAACTTCTTTGGACGGGCCTGTACTCGATCGGAGAAAGGAGAAATGCGCCGCTACCAGAGACACTGACGAGACGAGGGATTCTTTAACGAGGTTACGCTCGGATTCTATCGGCGGTCTCGCCCCCGCTTCGCCTAAACGAAGTGTTTCCGATCAGAGTAACACAGTCCGCTCCGACAACAAAAGAAACTGGCACTCTGTGCTTCGAACTCATTTTCTAATTCGTAAGCGTCCATCCTCAGGCCCGCGGCAAGTTCGGTAACAGATGATAGATTGGAATGTGCATCTAATTGGATCATCTCATTGGTCGTCAAACGATTTAAGCCCCGCAATAAGTTCAGCGCACTGATTAAGATATTAAAAATTTACAAATACACATTAAAAATTCATCTACGGATCTTTTTGGCTGTTTTATGAAGTACTCGTGAGGTTTTGCGGAGACCTCATGGTGTACCTTATTTGTAGACGGCGGATCTTTACACAAAATAAAAATTTTTCGAATTGTAACAAAATTGGAGTAAAATGGATATTTATATTCTTGCTTAACATGTTTAATAGGTTGAAAATAATATAACAGTGTTTTATAATTCCTCTAATATTTCTACTGTTTTAAATTACATCTACTCATTTTTGTCATAAACGCATATGACTACTTGTATAATTTTTAAAGTCGGTACACCTTTCGTTCAGGGCTCAATAAATCGGCAAAAAAAATGTACATCAACTTTTAGGGGGTCCTTGTAAAGAGGAAGTTTCAATCTCCGATGCTACGATGAATTCGTTCACTGAGATGAATTACTGAGAAATGACTTAAATTGACAGGAGGGGCGAACGAGTGTTAAGAAGAGGTTATTAATTCGTGGGAAAAATATTCGGACGGAGCGCAGGATGTTTCATAAGCGTTCCATTGAGCAAATCGAGGTAAAAATCGAAAGTTAAGTCGGCGAAACCAGCAGTGAACGGGGGTTCGAGCAAATTCCTGGTCTGCGGCGCGCGAAACGCGACCAGTCGCGGTGCAAATAAAAAACGGACAAACATTGACACTGGCCGTTGTTCCCTATTATATTTTCACGACGCATTTGGTGCTCGAACGATCGTTGGAAAATAATCGGGGGAAAAGCCGGGGCCGCTGCTTCCCTCTCGATGATCGAAACCACTTCTATCCTGGGAATCGGTCGGATCCCGCTCTCTCCACTATTCACTCTCTCTCTCTCTCTCTTCTTCTCTCTCTCTCTCTCGTCCATCAGTGAACCGGTCTCTCTGAAACGGGCTCCGCGTAAGACCAATCGACACCGGGCCGGATAAAAAGGGTACAAATTAAGGGGAACGGCTCGATACATTGGAAAACGGTTTCGCCGTCGAGCGACGCCAGCAGAATCGGTTTGTTCAATTGAATACCCCTAGCATACAATGAACGCAAACTTCCTATTGACAACCGGGACGCGAGTGAACAAGACGTTTCGCAGATAGCTGCGTCCTTCTCACATTTTTCCTCTCTCTTTCTCTCTCTCTCTCTCTTCCACACACCCACTCCCACTCCCACTTTCCCCCAACCCCTCCCTTCCGCTCTCTCTTTCCT
Organism: Halictus ligatus; assembly: GCA_028454255.1. NCBI lineage: Eukaryota > Metazoa > Arthropoda > Insecta > Hymenoptera > Halictidae > Halictus > Halictus ligatus. The sequence goes on from CM052129.1 coordinate 5,407,365, forward strand.
TTTCAGTGGCGATCGATCACGGAGAGTCGCGGGGAAAGTTTGCCGGTTGAATCGCTCCTCGGCAGGGCCGAGTTCGATCGTTCAATCTGCAGGATTTTTTTTTCTCCGGCATGCAGATTGAAAGACGAATGGCTCGCGAGTTTCTTAGAACGAATTCGGGTTACTCGATTTGCTCGGGCACTCGGCTAAGAGGACGTTTCGTGGACATCTTGGTGCTTGATCGGTTGGTTGCTTGTTCGGATGAAAAATGGATCGAACGTTCGATCGAATGGTCGTCCAGTTTCACTAGTACGAACTCGAATCGACTCTTTCGTTCGTTTATTTTTGGGGATATTTTCTAATTGTCTGAATTATCTGGCTGTTGCACACGAAGTGTCCAACTTTTAACCTGTAAACGGACACAAGTGGAAAATAAAATTTCTTTAACAAGGTAAGCACCGTTATAATCAACATATTCTATCAACGAATTACAAATTTATTGATTGTAGGAATGTGAATTTTATAGCCACTCCTGTTCGTCATTTATAAGGCTGTTATGCAGGTCACGATCGAATAACACGTACAAGGTGGTACGAAGCGATTCCTTTATGAGAAAATAGGAAACATATGTAGGACAAAACGTTTTCACCCGAAGCTTCGTTACCGAAAAAATCGAGCTTGAAAATGCAGCAAACTCGCGCGCTATTCGATAGGAACCGTCTGACGCGTCTGATAATGGCCGACCAATTCTACTTCCTGCATATACTAAAGCACGCGAACCCGACGGGTCTTTAAACTCAGTTTTCTCGAGTTTTAAATCATGCCGTCGAACGGAAAAATGTTACTTCTTTTTCTTTCAATTTATATTTACATGTAGATTCACCCCCTGCCTGCCCGTGCATATTATTCGGCTGCACCCTGTATGTACGTGTCCCGTGCACGACAGGTCCTCTAAGTACCATATATCTTTCACAGGTATGTTTATACCTGTACACGTTCATAATAAACGTCTACCATTTTCCACTGTCTTCCTATGAAGAGTCGAAAGGACTAAGGCACGGTGAGTATCTACCTCAAAGTCTCAGGCACTTAGTGTATTCCTCAGATGTTTCTCGGGCACCGCAGGGACCAGAAAGTGACGAAGCGTCAATATACATTTAAACGACCCGGTAATCACTTTCCTCTCATTAGACCTCTTCCAGACGGCGGAGGATATCGTCTTGCGGCCGAGTCTTATGCAAAGTCCGGCCTTTCAATCAAGACCCGGTGACGCAATAACGGTCTGGCAAAGGGATCGATCTCACTCGGCGTCTGCCGGCCGACCACTTAGCAGGTTATTAAAGCCAGAAAATCCGCGGGCCGATCGAACGCAGTCACAGAGACGACCGGTGATTTCTATGCGGGAGCGTAGAATCTCTCAAAGGCGAGAAAAGTCGGCCGGTGGTTAAGTGCTTCTGGAAACTTTCCTTGAGATGCAAATGGGAACGCGCCGCCGACGCCCAAGAAGACAGTCGCCGGCGAACTTAGATTGCGGCCGATGGATCGGCCCGTTCGATTCGGAACCGTTCGCCTAACGAGCTCTAATTGTCATCCCGAGGAAAAATCGTTCCGAAACATTCTCCCGCCGCATCGGTCTTCCTTAATCCCTTGGCCGGCGGAATAATACACCTGTTATCTACTTAATTCCAGTTATCTCAGCCTGGCCAGCGTCGGACCAAGACGCTTATCACGGTGTTTAGGGGTGGGGGCAGGGGAGGATAGTTGGCGCTAATAGCGAGCCGTTCCGCCGAAAATAAGCCAAGCCGAGCACTTAGGACCATCGTTTGTGCGGGGCTTTTCCTTGGGAACGGTCTCGGACACCGCTATCTGATGTTCCCGCTCCACCAGCTATTACGCGGGTTAGAGGCTTTTCAAAGGCACCGCGATCCTGAAGGATGCTTTCCAGCTTTGCTCTCCGACGAATCAAAGCTCGATCGCCCGACGGCTCGAGTTGAAACAAATTTCTCCCGGATATCCGCGGGAATTCCCAAATGCGTGTGCAGTCGTTGCTAGCTGTTTGCCATCTGCGAACCCGTAGCTGCTTCGAGAGACGTATCCTTGGGCCAGGACGGCGTCTTTGTGTACAACGCAGCAGAGTTCCCGGAAACGCATTAGCCGGATTGTTCGAAGATCGCAGGGACCGCAAACGCGTGCACGCGGTCGTTGTAACGGCGAACGATAACGGCGAGAGCAGCCGGCGCAGTTCGCCGTCGCCATTGCCGCATTCGAAACGAACGAGTTGCCTGGCAACTTAATTAACATCGCGGGAACGACTTGAAAACTTCGCCGCTGCTCGGGGGGAACGGCTGCGATGATGGAAGCCGCTGTATCTTCCTTTTAGGAGATCGTAAACCGGCCGAGATCCCGCGCGACAGATTTCCCGATCTGATCGTTACTCTCGCCGGGGAATTGCGGCAGACGTCATCGTCGCTAGACGGTTCCCTCTGATTACCGCTGCCGCGTGAAATATTCTTAATACTTAGTAATCCCGTCGCCTTATTGACCTCGGTTCGTTCAACCCGTTCTAGAATTTCGTTTCGCGTCGCTTTCAACGAGGCAACTCGTACCCATTCAGAACGCTTAAACGCTTGTGTTACTGTCAAATAAAGTGATTGCACATTCTCGAGGTTGTCAATGCTTTATCTTACATTCTTTGGTCCGAGGACATTTGAAGGTCATGCTACATATATACATACTTCGAAGGACATACATCTTCGTTTAACTAATACACTATGAGGTTGGAACTATACAATGCCAATAGTAAAACCATCCATGACCTTTAAATGACCTTGAAGGAGATTGAGAAAGCGTTGGGATTTCCTGGAAAACGGTGAAGGGAAAATGCAGCACAGTCCAGATAGAAGTCGAGGGCAGCAGGTGGTGCGGGGTGGTAATCGAATCTGCCCGATGGACGCATCAGAGGGCTCAAGTTCCGCTCATCCCCCAAGATGATGGGCGAGCGCGCGTACACGCGGCGCAGCTTCCTGCCGAGTTTCCAGCACGCGCAGCACTTACTTAAGGCGCGCTGGGTGTCGTATCCTGAGAGATCCTTCAGCGAGATATGATCCGGCGCGAGGCGAGGCAAGACGAGGCACGGCGAGGCGAGAGACGCGGGTGGGCGAGACGAAGCGAAGCGAAACGGCGTTATCGTCGCGAGAGACTCGTTTCAGCCGAACCATTAGCGCATCCGCGAACGTCAAACTTTGTATATCCGGCACACGCTCGACTTCCCGGCAAGTAGTTGCGCAGATAACCGTACGAGCATTCCTGGGAGGCCAGCCCGGCGCGATGGAAAATCCGCGGGCTCCCCTGATGAACCGCTCTCTAAGCCAGACCGGAATCATCGGGGACACCCTTGATAGAATTTTCTGGGGCTCCTCCCCCGAAGGTACAGCCGGCGCTGAGTTCCTGATACATCTCCCCCGACGACGAGCAAGAACTCCCTTCGACTCTTGCCCCTGCCAGAACCTAATCGTACTCTTCGGTAAGATATTGCGCTATCTGAATTTACAGCTTCTCTTCAGTGACTTGCTGTTTGCGTCTCGATACCCAACTGCAACATTTATTGTTTGCAGACTTCATTGATTAAGTTTAGATTTAATTTTAGATTTAGATTTTAGATTGTTTAATCATTTTGAAGAATTTGAAATGCTATATTGACACTTCCAAATTCTTTCATAATTTCTCTACAGTTTTAAATTGCAACTAACCCTTTTTTACAGGTAAGTCTTTGTCCCTTAATTTGGAACCTAACTTACAATTGAACAATTTCAGGTAGCCTCGTTGTTCGTATTTTCGTTTTGATTAACTTTATGTCATAGGAACACAGAAGAGAGCTCGCGATAATGCAATTCGGTGATTCGCAGATTTATACAGCAATATTTTACGGTCCAGTGAACTGAATCAATTATAGTGTCCACACCTAAATGCGAGATAATAAAATCGATGATTCATATCTGAGCTACCCGGGCGTTGTAGCTGCCCAGAATCGCCTTCGCTGAAGGATTTCTTATGCAAACTGCTCCGTAATTACACGGATTATCCTGGGATAGCGATTAAATACCTTTCTGCCACAGAAAAAGCTCCCTTTAAAGCGACAATGTTCCTAAGATGTAATTGCATTCTGAGGAACAGCTAAGAGGTTCAAGATGTGCATGTTAGACTGAAAATTCTACTGAATCTCATTACCGAGAAAATATCACCTGGGAGCCTTCGTTAATCGCTACTAACTAATTGTTCAAAGAAGAAAGGTAGAAAAATTTTCTACTTCAATTTTCACCTTCTATCGGAATCCTTTTCCTATGAGTTGGCAACTACATTTTATTTAAACAAGAATAATGTACAACACAGAATAAAATTTAACAAAAAAAAAAATGAACTTAGAGCTTACAAGATTCTAATTATTTTTCCTCGGGATTCTATTTGATTCAGTTTGGTAGCCTCGCTTTATTGAAACGCGAACATCGAACAGTAAGTGCAAAAATTTGAAAAGACTGAATTTAGAGCTTATGGTGCTTTATTATGTTTTCGGGGTCACCAATTCAATTGATACTTTCTCGCAGGGTTCGTTGCAGCCGGATCCAGCTGACGATGCGGAGTTTTCTGTCTGCTGACGCGCACCGCGGCCGGTGCACGCACCTTTGCCATCCGTGCCTTTCATTAGCGGTGAAAAGCGACCGCCGCCCGACGCCGCGCAGAGGATTCTGCAATTACTCTTAGACGGTAAGTGCTCGGCGCAATAACGAGTGCTTATCCCATACATACAGATGTAAAGAGCGCGGAGAAAGCAAAGTTCAGAGAGACTTTGAGACGGCGTCACTCGTCGGAAGACCATGGGCGAACTTCCACGACAATTCTTCGCTTTGCCAGAGAGCAAGGCCGGCGTTCAAGGGACCTGAAAAAGCGAGGAAACCGCTCTGGAACAGGAGTCTCTCTCTCTCTCTCTCTATCTGTCTCTGTCTCTCTCTCTCCTCCTTTCTCTCTGTGTGTGGGCGCGTTCCCGAAGAACGTTGCACGCCGGCTCTCCTCTCTACGGGAACTTCGGCTTTTTCTATCGTTCCTCCGGTTTACGTTTGACCGTCGTGCCATTCGAGGGCCCCGGATCATCAAAGACACACCGAAGTTTGCGGAATGATTACAGAGGAGACGTCTTTCGAGAACTGTAGCTCCTTTTCCCTGTATCGTTAAAGACGCCTCTTCCACGCAGACTTCGAGAAACACCGGCTCTTCCGAGAGAAACCCAAACGAAAAAGTCAGGATTCTACTTGCAGAAGTGAGCTAATTAGATTGTAGTCCTCCTCTTAGCCGAGCCAATTAGCTCTAGTCTTAATTATGTACGCGTCGTCGGGTGTATTGTTCAGATTCTATCACAATTTAACGTTCGTGAAAAAGAACATGCATGTTATCGAGCACTGTTACTGCAAGTAGAAATAGCAAGCAATGGTCAGCCGTAGGGGAAGTTCCATAAAAAATTTGATTTTATTCGTTCTTTAGGATTAGCAAGCATTTTTGAAGTACAAGAAAACATGTATGCTGACAAATATTATTCTTAGGAATTTTACTTAGGAACCATAAGGAATTTTTTTAGTTGATAAATTGAATTTGCTCCTCATCCTGGATTTTATAAAATAAGCCATGAAATTTAAAATTTTCATAAAGGTCTGCGGTCTACTAATCACTGTGCGTTGATGTGAAAATAAGAACACCGTCTAGTATAAGTTCCAGTAGAAAGGTCAAGCTATGGTCAGACACAATAGAAAATCTAATAGAGACATTCTTTTCTGCTTTTTGAGGATCAACAATTTTAATCGAATATCAGGAGAATAACAGAAGTTGTTTTTATGTATCTGCTTTTACAGTAAAAAAATCAGGTTATGGTTAGACTTAATAAGAACTATAAAAGAAATTCAATTTTGTTTGTAGTCGTGGAAGAGCCGTTTTGTCGTTACATGAAAAGGGCAACATTTTCCGACTTAAGGCACTCATTTTCGCAGTGTCAGGTCACGCCAGTCGGCAACGAGCATTTTAAGTATTGTTTCATATCAAGCGAGCGTTGGGGAAACAATTGTAAAGAGGAGAATCGGGTAAAGAGGGACAGGGATTCGTGTAGGACAAGGCTGTCGAGCCAGGCGAGGAATGAGAGAGGAAAGTTGAAACGAGCCATTGGGTAAGCGGTTATTAGGGAAGCAGGTCTTTCCTGTCGGATGGTTTCAGGAAGACCGGTAATTAAGTGAGCTTTCGCGGCCTTTATATACCGGCAGACCTTCCGAGTCATCAGAATCTCTTTAATTAGGTCAAAAGTTTTGATTCCATTGTCTGCGTCAAGGGGTAATGTCAACAATCCTCTTGCCTTTGCGTTAACGAACACATGACCTCGGCGCATGTTGATACTGTTGCGAGTTTGTTAATGAAATGCTTAGCAGTGTCTTGTAGTTCCTGTGTATACCTATTTGTACAAAATAACGCAATCGAGCTTCAATTTGCTCAGCACAAATCGGTAACTCTTGCATGATCGTTTAGGAAAGTTCCCACGTCCGACTACACATTGACCGCTCCTACTGAACGTCTATGTCTTCCCTCGTTGTTCAAACTTACCTGCGTACCTGCCGGTGAGAATATTTGATAATAATTTCCGGAACATAACTACTGCTATCCCACATTCATTCATTTCATTGATTTTATAAACTTCTGTGAATTCACTAAATATTTAGTAAAATGAGGTACAAATTTTGGCTGATCATAGACTGACATATACCGCTTACTTTTACATCCTGTCAAAATTATTTAGCAAAATAGTGTACAGCTTATGTTTGTCCATATATTGACATATATCATTGGCATTTTACACCCGAAAGCCTCAACAGACGAAACTGTATGATGCCGGGCCGTGAAAGTCTCAAATCGCTGATTTTACATCTGGGTTTCATGTTAACATCAAAGAATCATCTGCCTGCAGGTCCGAAGCTACAGCATTTAACATCTACAGTTTACGGACGAATTATTTATTAAGTGTCTGACCAAACACGGACCAGTACCACGTATTCTTTCAAAATCGCCTCTCAGAAGCGAAGCCGGATACATCGAAGGACGCTCGAACGAAAGTATCGATTCTCTTGAAAATACAATTTTCCTTCTTGTAGAATCCGAGCTCCAGTGGTCCAGTGAAACGTTGCGAGAAATAATTACCGTGGAAGGTCTTTCAATTACATTAGTTTTGCGGCAGCTGTTCCGCCTGCGTTCGTTTCTTTTGCGCAACGAACCTTAAAGGAGTGGTATTGCCGTTCGTTCCCGCAAGTGCACAGCGGGAAGAACAAACATTTTGCTACCCTCCGCCCTCTGCCTTTTCCTTTTGATGATAAAGGGATACCGTCCACTCCTTTAACACGTGTCGTGGAAAATCCCGAGTTTATGGATTTCTATCTTCTTCCCGGGGAACTTTCTCTCGGCGGTGTTCGGTGCCGCGTCCCTTTTCCCGCTGGCAGAGCAGCGCAACGAACTTTGACCGGTTCTTTCCGTTCGCGAGAGATTTCCATGACCTTTGAGCTCGTCTCGAGCTCGTAATTACGCACGGCAGTTTCCATTCCCGGCGTTCGAAGACTCATCGAGCAATTTCACTACGTTCTGCGCCGCTCTCTCGTTCTTCGTTCGTCAAACGTCCCGGAAGTTTCGACTCCTACAATTGTTCACTGCCCTTTTTTGATTCCGTTAATTGCATCGAGCTGATTGTAGGGCGACGCCCTCCTGTCAGACCCAGAAACCAATACTCGCCGGGGAGAAAGCAACGCCGGTAATGACCTCCATCTACAAAAGCGAATTCCCCGATGGATTACGAATTCAACGGCATCGCCGATCAGAAAGTTTACTGTTGTTCCGCAGAGCCATTCACGTTGATTTCAATTCCGTGTACACTGTGTACTTTCTAACGAGAGCTACTCTATCAGGGACGCGTTAGTAAGATCGTTAAGTACTCCACAAATATGTTCTACCTATATAAATTCATGCAGTTATAAGTTTTTTCACATGGCAAAATGTAAGGAACGCCTTCAGAAGTGTTTGAACCATTTGCAGGGAATAACGATTCACCACGAGTTCTTTGACATTTTACTGTCCCAGCACTTGGTGAAAGCTTTATATTTTCCGTTCGAAATAAATTTATTTAATAAGCAGTATCAATTCCACCTGCAGAAAATACGTCTACAGAAATATCTGTTTTTGTACTCAGACCGGCAGATTAATCTACTTAGGGTTTTACCTGAAAATTCTAACGGATAATTTAAGATTCACTTAATTTATTTCAATGAATTGAAGAGTCAGATTTCATGTTTCCAGAATTGTTCGTAGTAATGTTCCAAAATAATTATCTATGACAATGTTTCGCAATAATTCGATTCTACCTTCAGAAGTCTACGAAACGTTTCAGAATTTCCAGTGAATGAAAGCACTGTGTAACCGCAGTTAATCCTACAGTTTCAGTAAGCAGCAATTAAAGATTGCTGCTAGACTCTGCTAACAATTTTCATAGAATAACAGTTTGTAAGAAGGCGTGTTCCCACAGTCGACCATTTCAGAAATAATAAACATTGTTAAATCTTGATGACTATATCCACAGCGGTTCCCGGACGGAAGAAGGCCAGCGATCCAATTACAACGGCGCCGATTCTCGAACCGCCGCCGCGCCGCGCCGGACCGATCTCCCAAAAGTATTCCGGCGAGTCCCATAAATTGGTGGAGCCAGCGTAATTCGAGAGCGGCGCACGGCTCGGAGAGTGCGATGGCCAAAGACGCCGGGGGAAGAAGAATCGAAGGCGTAAGTAACGTCGCGAGAAAGGAATGTTGACTCGGCGAAGAAATTAAATCCCGGCCAGAATTCCGATCGCACAAATCCCAATCACGGAGCGGCTGCGATCTCTCTCCGCGGGTCTGAGAGCTCCTCACGATGAACGTGACTCGCGGGACGGTTCTCATGAAATTCATTACCAGCAGTCGGTGAACAGCAGCCCCCACTGCTCCGTATTCCGACCGGCTGTGCCTTGAAAAACGCGAATCGACCAGAATTCTTCACAGAAGCGCGGTGGAGAGGACCAGACAGGAATAGAGGGTGTTCGCTGTATTCGTTGAAGCCGTGGTTTTCACGATTTTTTCGCTTTAATTCCCAGTTCCGTGCTTGCCGCCGGTGTCTGGAGTCTAGACCACTTAAGATGAAAATGAGGACAGCTGTACCGATGGCGTGAAAAATTGAGCCCGCCCAACTCCGAACTCGCCAGAGATGAAGTCCGCGGTTCGGTGTTCACTGCTCGTCTCGAGTGTTCTATTCCACGGTTCGATTAATCAGGAACCTGTAGAGCTACGTGCATGCACGTACCGCCACCAGGCGAGCGTGGAACTGTAAAAGGGGCTCGTTTCGGCCGGCTCCAACCGTGATTTTCGCTTATGACCCTCAGACCGTGGATCGCCAACTTTCCCCTTGACGGGTCAGTCATTCAGCGGGAAACCTTCCACCGAATGTCGACGAAGCATTCGGTGACCCCGTGGGACTCGAAAACCGTACCGTTGAACGTGTCCCACTCGCGAATGCCAATCCTTGCGAAATTTGGATACGCCTGTATGCTTGATTCGTACTACTTGCGCGACGATGTAGACTGACCCACCGACTCTTTCGGAATTAATTACGAGAAAACTGTGGGGGACAATTTAATGGGTATATTTGGGTTTCATTGTAGATACCTTTAACTACTGGTCCCTATTTTTTATTCATTTAATTGTCTATTATAGAAGGCAATGAAAAATCCTCGAATTTGCCACTGTAAGAAAAATGAAAGAGAGAACGATGGAAACTAGCATGTTTTACATTTTACATTTTCCACTCGAAGTTCCGAGTGAATTTCTCAGTCACTTCATGTTCGACTTCCTTCAAACAGTAACGGTTTTCGAAAATTTGAGAGTCGACGAGCTCGCAGTCGAGCAAGTATGTATGAAGTTTAAAATGAGAATAGTTAGGATTGAATCGATTTCTGTCTGAAATTTTCGTCTCAGCGAGTCAGGCATTCGACAAAGAGTCTTTTGTAAATGTCAACGACGCCAGGGTTCTTTGTGCGCCCTACAGGGCCCGAGGAATTCGCGATCGAACAAGTTTCGTTCCCTTCGAGCGTCGACGGTAGCTGAATACTTTCGTGTCCGTCGCATGCTTGACTTGTTCTACTTAAGAGTCGCCTCTCGTCCAGGAATCCCTTCGAATTGCGTCGGACGGTAACACTATCGAGCGTGTCGCGGCCGTTGCACAGTTCGGTTCATCCACTTAAATTGCGTGCTCTCTGCCGCCCGATGGGCGAGCTCAGCAACAACGATTCATTCCCCCCGAGCGAGCGAACCGGTAACTCCGTCGAGCAATTACTTCCATTCTTTCCACCGAAATAAACTCGGCCTTTGGTTTGCTGGGGGTGCCCCGAACCATATTTCAGGCCGGCATAATTCCCCCGCCGAGCGTAAAATCGAACAATAATACGCGTAACCCCGGGCCCAGCCAATTGATAACTACGATTGCACGGCGGTTGGTCGCACGGTGGTGAAAAACGATCGCGTAGATCGCTGTAAACTCCGCGGCCTGTTTGGCGACACGTGAACTGAATAATTAAATACTCGGAAGTGATTCGCGCGATTCATTGTCTGCGCCCGCTCTGCCGGGGCCGATCCTCTCGAAAGCGGACGCGGGATGCTCGCCGGAAACGCAAATACCAGACAACCCCCACCCCCGCCCCCGCCGCAGACAGCCTACGATTCGCCATCGAAATGTCAATAGCTCTCGCGCGAGATTAAATGTCACGCTGACGCACCAAGTAATCGAGAGAATGGCGTCTTACGAACGAGAATCGAACCCCGGCCACCGTGTCTCTCTGCGTGTTCCTAAGAACATCCCCTCCTTCGCACGCCTCCGCCACCCTCAGGATCCGGTCGCGAACATAGCAGGGAGGGTTGCGACGTGACTTATTGCTTCCTGCGCGGCATTCCCGACAAATAAAAAGCCGCTGATAGGATCGAAGGTTTTGCGAATTGAGGCGTCGCCGACCGTCTCCCCCCCCCCGAATTAGATACCTCCCTCTCTGGTCTGACACTCGTTTTCTACCAAGCACCTACGGTGTTTATTAGCAGAGATAAAGTCTGGTCTGAGTAATGGCGGGGTGAACTACTGAAATCTTCATCCGCTTGAATAAGTTAGATGTCTTGGATAACTGCGAGCGCCTCCTACCAGCCACTACAATGCGCGTTACATCTTGCCGAGCTTCGTCTGACTAATGCTCTGGGAGCGCTACTCTCCGCGCCGCTTCGAAGTACCTTTTTATATTTACGTCTGCCTGACGGAAGATTAAAGTACGCTATCTTCTTGCTTCAGCGGAAATCTCGTATGTTTATTCGCGAGCTTTTGTGTTTACTGTTTTGTCTGACTAATGCATAATTATTCTACTTAGTTATTCGAAAACACTGTAATGTTTACTATCTTGTACAAGCAGTACAGAATTGAACCAATATCGTTCACTATTTTTAGCATATCGTGCAGGAAAGTCAGATCGTTGTAATGATATTTTTACTGCCTTGTCTGACAAGTGATCGAGTAATCTACTGACGTGTAGTGTTTATCACATTTATATCACTCACAGCACTGTACGCCCTTCAATGCAGAAATTATGGAGTTCATTACGGAAGATATACTTTTCTATTTTCTGTGTTGTCCGGCTAAAGACCGATTAATCTACTGAGGTGTAGCATTTACCACATTTATGACGCTGATAGAATTGTTTCTTGTTTCATACGGTCTGAAACTATTGGGTCTCAGTGTTGGACTAAGTTTTTTATCATTCGACGTGTTTTTTTTTTGTACAATGCTCGTATGATTACCGGGATCCGTGGCTGTCGTCTGATCCGTGGCGTCGTATACCACTGTCAGGGAATGGCACCGTTGCATAGACGCCGCCAGAGGTTACCATTCCGTGAAATCTCGTTTCACCGCGGCACCGAGTGGACGCTTTATTCCATTTAACTGACTACTCCAGTTTCATTGGCTATTTACCTTGTTTGCGCGGAGAAACTGTACCGCAGGCCAGGCTTAAGAGACTGCATTCCACTGGCGACTTCTTCTCTCGGCCACGAACAACTTAATTTAGAAGATTCCTCGCCGACTAAAAGTTCCGTGATGTTAAGATTGTCGCGCATCAGAGTTAATGGAACCACCGGATGCCGAGAAAACTCCAAGTTTGACGTAAGACCCCGCCGCATCGCCCTGAGCATCTTATGAAATAAGTAATGGACATGCATCGAGGTGACCCAGTTTTCGGCCGGCTGTTAGTGGAAGAATGTCGATCCCGAGGGTAGAGATTGAACCGGTATCAAGATGAATCAGCGAAATACAATACCGTTAATAGAATGTTTTATAATTCACGTTCATATCCTGAACGTTGACCGGCACCCATCCTGGAGTTCGAGCACAGCATCCATGTGAACACGATCTCGTCGAAAATCTATGGGAGAACATCGTTCGAAGTATGTGCGAAAACGTCGTAAAGTTCGTTCAACGAGCCCCATTAATTACCGCGTAATATCGGAGCTTTCTTATCCAGCACGATAAATTCCGCATTGAATTAATTATGCTCTATTCATTTACATATCTTCGGTATCAATCTCGCAGCGTACGACGGGGAAATGATTCACGTTTATTACCGTCGTCAAGCACGCCGGTAATTATAGCAATTATCGGCCGGTGTAGATAATTAACAAATTAATCAGCGCGGCGCGACGGCGGCAGCGCGATTCACGGGTCGGGCGTGACCGCGGGCTCGAGGGCCGAAAAACCGCCGCGAAATAAAACAGCCCCGTTCGATAGTATTTAACGGGGAGGCGATCGAAGACCCTTCAGCCGCTTTTCAAACGGCCACGCCGGTTAATAGCATTCACTCGGCCGTCCGTCTGGTCACGGGTGTCCGCGTAATCGCGTTCCCGCACAAAGCGGGGACCTCCGACGCTTCTTTCCCCACGATAAATTCCGTTCCGTGCGATGCCCGACGGTTGTATCATGCATTACAACCGTTGGGCAAACCTGATAATCATTGGTATTAATTTCTCCTCCCCCTCGGCCTGGTGATTTTCTCATGCCATCCGCACAATGGGGACGGTTCGTGCCGGAACGCTGTGATTCAGGCTCCTTCGTGTCCAGCAATTTGATACTAGTCACGTCCCGAATACATTTCGAAAGAATGTTAGGGGGAAAGAAATACTCGCAGGAGTCAGGCCAGCATACCTGCTCACCTACAACCGGCTGCACGCGTGGGGTTAATGGTCCATTCTCCAACCCTTTCGTCGGATCGACAGGCAAGAGAACAGTTTCGGGAGATTTAGAAATAAAATAGCTCTGAATTTGCTTCGTAAGTAGAACAGGACCTCGATTCGTCGGACGAGTATATAGAATAGGCGTTATGATCAAAACAACTTGTTTCGTTATAATAATAGTGAATTTTCTATCTTGTTGAGTAGATCAAGTCGGCAATAACTCAGACCAATATCTAGGTCCAGTCAGCTATAACAGCCATACCATTTAAGTATATCGATCATCCATTGCAACGTATTCAAAATGATTTGCACATTTTCTTCCAGGAAATCTTGAAGAAATCCAAGAAGTATTCCAGCTCAGCTATGATTCAATGCAAATTTCTTCGTTTTTCCGGCGAACATGAAATTAGACTTGCAGTTAATCGCTGTTGCTTCCCTACGAATTACCACACCGTCGTAAAAAACTCATGCAGCAGAGACAGAACAGCGCTGCGACCTGGAGCTTGCAGATGCAGTTGTTCCAACAGGTTGATCACGTTAATTGCATTAGTGAAGTGAGTTCCTTTCAGAAATCGAATTATTCGGTTCACAGACTGCCAAGTCAAAACGCGGTTCGCGACAGATCTTCGCTGGTGCTTTCAGCTGTTGGTTGCTTTGATCGCATTCTCGTTCGCCCCGATACTTTCGCCGCAACAATTTGGACGGTTCTACGTTGGCGGTTTTCTAATTAACAACGACGAGAGTAGACACGATAAATGATTATGCCGACGACGAAGGGAACAGTGCTTTTTCTTAGGAATTTATCTGTCGAGGTGTGTTCTGTGTTTCGGTATCGCTCGAGGACACGCAGGCCCTATCGGTTGTTCTAAAAAAAAAACTTGGCCCATCAAACGTCCTCTTACGATCACTTCCGGTTGGCCCCCTGACAGAGTCACGAGCGTAATCTCGCCGCCGGAGAGGAGCAATCTATCAGGAATCGAACTCGGGCCCGGACACCGGCAATCTTATACACCGACGGTCAGTGGCTCTTAGCCGAAAGTAACCAACAAGGGATCGAATCGCTGATGTCAGTTATCGAACTTGCCCGGGAAACTGATACCCGTTACGGCCCGCGTTGAAAGCCAATCCCGTCCGACGAAACGTTCCTAGCCGACGACGGGTGTCTCGTTAGCAGAGACTGGCGACTCGCGAACCCTTTTTAAGCTTACCCGTCAGGCCTAATAATAGTACCGCTCAAGTTCTATCCCCTGATGTAATTGGATGACGCCGGAGCTTCGCAAAACACTGGACGTGTAGGTTGCGACACGTCCACTTCAGGCTGTCACGGTGTCTGTACCGTGTGTATGCTTCAGACAAAGAAAACCCTTGTTTCGATAGTTCATTAAGTAGCGGGTTTAAAAATACTAGCCACTCGGCAACAAGCGCTTCTTCCAATTTGACCAAACTAACGAACGCCGGATTTTCATGCTCGCCAGAATGATATTCGGTGTCCTCGCGCTTCTATACACGACTGAGCATTTTCTTTCTGGATTATGCACTTCGGGAGCTTCCAAGCTTCTATCCCAATTTTTACTTTGAACTGTGGATCCTTACTTCTTGCACATTGGACTCCAGGCTCCAGTTGTATGGACTTTGGACTCTGTATTCCATTCCGAATTTAATCACTGGACTGTGGTCTCCAATCCCAAGGACATATCGTAGTCCAAATCCATGGACTCTGGAATCCAATGCAATATTCTATGGATAGTCTAGATTTCAACCGTGTGTCCTTTGGACTCTGGACGTTGCGAACTCTACACGTTGCCTCTCAAGTACGAAATTTCCCGACTAAGAGATTCGTTCGCCCGGCAAAACCAAAAGGACATAATTAATTGACAAAGAAAGAAGCAGCGCAGCGTGGGGAGAGTTGAAAGAACGTGTGCTCGCCGTGTGCATTTCTCAGTGTCCGTTGTGCTTCATCATGCCGTGCCTGCAATTTGTTCGGTCTCCGCAGTTAAAAAATAACGAGCTTTGTTTCGTCCCGACGCTTTATATTCCCAGATGGCTTCTCCATTCTACGGTGCCCGGTCTCTCTTTTCTGTCGTAGCTAGCCAGCAATCACTTTTTCCTACTCTGTGGCGGAGAAGAAATTCATGGAAATACGAACAGATAATTTTTCTTGGCCCGAGACTTCGCGCAGAGCGTAATCCACTCTAGACTGGCCGTTGGATAATTAAAGTTCCGTCACAGCGATAGTCTCCGTGCTCGAGATTCCGCGACAAAAAAGAAAAAAGAAGAAAATCACCCCCTTCGAGCTTCTCTTTACTAAGCGATTAACGCGGTGTACTTTGCTTTCGAGATGTTTGTTCGAATCGTGATGAACAACTGATATCTTGAATATTGTTCCACTTTGAAAAAAAAAATTATTTTGTATGCTTTCTACTTGTGCAAAAGAGGGCACCTCTTTTATCGTCAAATTTTTTGTTTCAGGAATATCATCGTATAGGTGTGTTGTGCAAGTTTGAATGATGATACCTCTATTCAACCATTTCTCACGAAAGCATCTTTATAGAATAATTGAATTTGACTAACAAAAATTGTGACGAACCGGTAATTTAACTCTGATGGGTTTAGCGTTGGGGAACAAGCTCCCGGACACGCTCCGTTACCGAACGACGGTAAAGTGGCTGCGTCGTTGGCGCCGTAGATTCGACCCCGGAATCGTTAATAAAAATCTCGAGAGACAAATGTCGCGAAAGTTCGGGGTCGACGGGTCTCCTCTGGAGGGTCGGGGTCCGACGACAGAAACCGTCAGAGCAATTTCCTGCAGAAGGAACGCAGGACCGCCCTTTTTTCCCCAGCCCTACCGACGGCGCAAATCAAATTATCCCCCCGGATTTCATCGAGAGCGCCCGCGCGCGGGGGTGTGACGCGACCGTATTGCATAATACACCAGCTGAAACGTAATTATCGACAGCGGCCGAGGGCTGAACAGTTATTTTAATGCGAAACCGGGCCGCCGTTCTTCATCCGTGCCACTTTCGTAATTGAATTAGAAGATAGTCGATGGTCCGGCGACACGGGACGAGCGTACCGGGGGTGGGCGTTTTTAATTTAATTCGTTGTAAGGTCGGCACACCGCGACCATAAAACTCTGGTATAGTTCATTAATCCCTCAGCCGCCGGGTTCATTCGATTAACTGCCACCGACTTTTTTCATCGCTCGCCACAGTGCCAGCTGCAGACCGCCACCGGCGCTCATTATGACCACGCTGACAGCCCGTTTTAAGTACTTCCTGTTAACCTTGCCACTTTCGGTAATTAACGCTGTCCGGGCTCATATCTGTCAGGTAATTTTACAATAAATGCAGTGCGGGCGTCATGGGTCGTGCATTCAAATTTTACGAGATTGGGAAATTGAATTTAAGTAGATTTAGAGGGTTATAGTCAGACATGGATGTCACATTGTCTGATTTTGAAGAAGATTATTATGTTGTTATTTAACTATTGTATATTGTTATCATCGGTAGGGTAAGAATCGAGTGTTGAATTCAATCTGGCGCCCTCCCACGCATCGTTTTCTCACAAGCTCGCCTCTGTAACTGTATACAGACTTCTGCCGCCCTCTGTGGGGATTCACTTGCAAGCTCGGGGTGGAATCTGTGCTATCGACGAGTCGATGCGTTTCTTTCTTCATTACCTTTGCAAATTTACCCTTATGTTCGATATTTCGCGGTTTGATGGCGCAGCTCGAAACAAAAGGGCGTTGCGATCTGCTTCCTGGTATTGCACATTTAGGTATCTTGTAGTATTGCCTCCTGACACCAGTCGATGGTTTCCATTCTGATCAGAAATTGATATCAGTTGATAATGGCAAATGAATGGGTACTGTAATTACTTTATTTCATCGTCATTCTACTACAATTCCGTCCGATAAATTTTGATTCATTCTACTGAAATACAGAAAACGAAATTGACGATTCTCGATTCACGAACTGATAATTAATTGGGCAATTTGTAGAATAAATTCCAATGATTTAAGGGCACGATAGAATTATAGTGAACACGTTAAGTTATTTTTCTGCCACCTCCTCGCCTGATACACATTGCCCTATGCTACTTAAATCGGGAGCAACTAAAATTGGAATACATATAGGTGATCATTACAAACGTCTAATCGCCAGCGATTAAACTTTCCCAATCATGATAATTCAACGGTATCGTGGACGCGGACCAAAATCGAGCTAATCAGTAGTCCTCTGGTGCATCTGTATCGCCGCCAGCCTACTCGATCGAACTTCTCCGTTGACAAACAAGGTGTCCAAGTCGGAGCGCAGTTCGTATCTCGCCGAGGTAGCGGAGCCAAGTCTCTCTCGGAACTGGCGGAGCTCGACCCAGTTCGCAAGAAGCGACGAAATTATCCGTCGCGTTAGCCGACAAAGGTGTCCGCCGCCAAATTGTTGATTCAGTGACAACGGCGGGAGCAACAGACCGGAGAGCGTTAATTTCACCGTCGCGGCGTATCCCCTCTTGCGCTGGGGTCCGGTGACAACGCAATTAGCAATCGCGCCCGGGGTGCCAACCGACGGGCGCGTTATTTGCGCGGAACCCTCGCGAAAGAAGAGGCAGAACCACCGGAAGCGAAGGGTCGCGCAGTTCTCTCCTGCCCTCGCCGGAGAAATACACATCGATCCGACCGCAGCTGGATTGCCAAACCGCCGACTGCAATGCAGCCGTCCATCGGACTGGCTGTCGCGTCGACGCTCGTGCCGCGCTCGCGCCATGGGAAATTTAATTTCCCGGGCAACGGAACTCGGATACACAACCGCTGACGGCTATGGTCGGTCGAATCGGAGAAAGGACCGAGATATACCCGATTTCCTACAAATATGTTTTTTTGTTTCCTCCAGCGCATAGCTTCGAGCAGAATGGGTGCCTAATTACTTGTTTTTCTCCGCCTGTCCGGAGGATATTGACGTTGACAAGTGTGCTGATGGCTAGTTGTCACGATAGTGTTGTAGCGAATATAGTATTCGTTTGTTCTTTTCACTTGTCTGACTTATGATAGGTTGTACTACTTTAGCGTGGGCGCTAAGCTGATCATATCAGATTCTGGATTCAATAATCGAAAGGATATTGCGATTGACAGGTGTCCTAATGGCGGATGAGGACGATATAGTGGTTGGAAAAATGCTATACGTGTCTCCATTCAACTTGTCCAATTTATGGTAATTTGTATTACTTGCACTACTTGGGCTGTGGAGACTGAATTGATCACTTCCTACCCGGGAACTTGGGATTGTTTGCAAGATGAGTTTATATAGTTAGTGGATACGGTAGAGTTGCGGTATCATTGTTCATGCCAGCTTTCATATTCTTGTCTGAATCGTTATATTAATGAATTTGTACCACTGCAATGGGAAGATTTAATTGATCATGTCGAACTGGTGAATTTACTGTTAGGATTCTTTGCAAAATGTGTATGTGCGACAGAATAATAAAACATACATTATGCAATGGTTCTGTCAACTGCATGTTCGATACATCTTTCCTTGTACCACTTAAATTGCGGTAACCAGATCTGCCAATCTTTAATTCACATAATTTCACTAATAAGAGTTTGAAAAACACATTCGGCTATTTGAAGAATGAATATATTCATGGCTAAAACACTACATATGTGTTATTCCAAGTGTTCGAGTGACCCACATTCATTTCCACTACTAGAATCCATCAAATTCAAACCAATTACATCTAGCCTGACTGAATAATCAATGTTTCACCGATTTCCATCGAAAATGTCGCATCAAAGCGGCGGGAAGTTCTCGCCGAGTCATTAATAGTTCAGAAAACCCATGATAATAATTGTAATGAAATATCGCTGCATATTTAGATCAAAGAACACGTAACGTTGCTTTCCGGTGGGAGGCGCACGCGTCACGGTAGTTCCAGCGCTGTGAACTACATTAAACAATTTCCAGCGGCGGGGGCTGGCGCGGCGGCGCGGCGTTCGTGCGCGCGCGTTAATTAAATGACGCGAAAGATAGTTCGAAAACCCTGTAGAAATTCCTTGTTCGATGGCGCGCGTTCGAGGCGAGTAGACGGCTGGTAGCTACCAGAACCAGAAAACGGCCCCGGCAACTTTCCGTAATTAAGCGACAGGCCAGATGGAATCCCGAAGCAGTCATCAATCTCGCGTTGTATAAGTAACGCTTCAGCGACTCTGTTACTTGGACGGTTACGTGTTACGAGCAAACATCCGCCGGCTATTTGCCCACGTCATTTCTGCGTATTATGGTTGCGCCGCTTAATTAACTGCGACCCGGGAGAAACGAAACCGAAGTAAATTCAACGAGGGGCTTCACCGAGCTACACGCTCGGCATTTTGTTAACTGGAAAATGGGTGTCGGTGCTCCGAGTTAAAGCTTACCACTTCCATCCGATGACAATCCTTGTCACACGAGAAGTAGTAGGATACAATATTAGACCAGGGGTTGCTTCATATATAAAAATTAATATATCAATATTTTAGCTACTCAATATTTGACCAAAAAACTTGACTGTTGGAGGATAAAACGGTCAGCTGATTGGCTGGCTAGTTAGGTGTGATGGGCTAGGCTGCCGTGCTATTAGGTCCCTAGGCTGTTAAGTGGTTAGTTAGGTGTTTGGACTGTTATGTGATTAGGTGTGAGTTCCGGAGCGTTCAGCTATCAGACCGTCGGGTGTTAAGCGTAGGATCATTCGATGACTAGGTAGTCAGACTGTTAGGCGTCTAGGTGTAAAGTGGGATTTGGGTAGGTAAAAATAGTGAAGTTAATTTTAAATGAAACTATGTAACCTTTACTATATTAGCTTGCAAAAATAGGAAGGCTTCGTTAGATCCTGTGGTCCTGCGATTTGTAAGTTGGCTGTACCCTATAAGTCTAAATATGTAACGTCGTTGAAAAATTGTAATTCCAGTCTTGGAAAGTGGAGTGTCTAAGGACCGAGTTGAGATAGAGTTCGTATAGAAGAACGTAATCTACGTGGTTCCATGGGACAAGGCGGCAATTTCGTAGTTATGGGATAGAACGTCCCCATACTTCATTAAAGTTTCGAATTCTGGCCGAGAGCAAAAATGGAATCCTGATTACGCTCGGAATCGAGTTCGTTTCAGTGATCGAATCGAATTCGGCGCATCGTAACCGGGGACTCGGAAAGTATTATCCCGGAGAATTGAAAAATGACGGTGGAAACGAGTTTCCCCGAGTGTTGATCGACAGGAGAACTGGGTCAGCAGCCGATTGGCGCGATCGGTTCTGTATAATTGGTTGATGCGGCGCGGCAATCTTGTTTCCGATTATTTTCAATTAAAACCTCCACCTGTCTCGATAATGTTTCACGGGCCGATAGAAATTACTTCCGACGATAATGACGACAGAATGAAACGAGGACGTCTCCACGCCTTTTTCATTCCCCTAATGCTCCAGTCTCGAATTTATTTAGGTGTCCCTAGGCGGCTCGGTTCGTTAATCAACCGCGGCGTTTAAATCACAAACATATACGGGCCCGGTGTTTGCTCGCACCGAAACTAAGATTAAACACGACTCATTAAAACAACTCCCGGTACATAAATAAAGATTGTATATTTTACGCCCGCGCGCGCACCGGGTCCGCCTCGCAGTTGAAATTCATGTATGCGGTGTGTAGCACGTTCGAGAACGGGTATATACGCGCACGATTTCTTTTTGCGGACTCAGCGGACCCGGGAATAAATGTCGAAAAAGGAAGGCTGCACAAAGTCTTCGGGACTTCAACCGCGGATGATTTTTATCAAACATTTTTCTGCTCTGCGAAAAATTATTCAGCAAAGTCGATTTTGTTCTCCCTTAAATATTTTCCTATTCGATTATAAAGTCTGGTAAGATATCTCGCGAATCGGATGAATTGCTTCAAATACGATCGAGCTGGTGAGATTCTTCAATTTATTTTTCTCAGAAGAAAAATTTTGTAGACGCAGAATTTCTCGTAAATCATATTTCATTACATTATTTATATCGAAGTCGTTCTATTACGGTTCCTATTAAAATAAATACAAGGACACCGAAACCAAAGCATCCGAACACCGGGACACAAAAGATCTCCAAACACTCGATCACAAACATATTAAAACAACAGAAGGGGACACATATAATTCAAACAACTCACGCGCCCATACAGTTCACCCGCTCATTACGCTCGTTTGCTCGAGGCAATCGACGGTGCAGCCGTGTCTCCACAGCTGTACATAAATTCCTAAGTATCACCCGATCCGGGGTAGCACACGTTCATGCTTCGGAGAGATACCTAAAAGCGTTTTCACCGGGGAATGCACAATACCGGCGACGCGGCGGTCGCCACCGTCGCCGCCGCCGCCGCCGCGTAATTAAGATTTCTTTATCATCGTGTTTGAATGCAAGAATGCCGGCCGAGCCGGTCCCCCTTTGTTCGTACACACACTGGAAGAGTGGCGTTATCTCGCGGCCGCTAAATTTCCCTGAGTTACAGTCGCGGATTCAGTCGGACCCCCTCGTTAATTAGCGACCGAAAGAAGAATCGCCGGGGGCTCGTAAATCAAGAACAATGCCGGGAAATAGAGGGGGCAGCAGAGGGGGGCGGTGTCGAGGCTGCGTGAGAGGACGACGGGAGAGTAGAAGGTGTCTGGAAGCGACAGAAAATATCCTCGTTGCGGGTTATCGGGCTGTTAGAAATTCTTCGTCGGCTGATGAGAATCTTTCTATGGGGTAAGTGGCCAAACACAGTCCTCTTACCAGAAGGCACCTTACCCACTTACAGGACAGTGTCCTAATTCTTTTGACAACGCGCTTTACCAGTTATATCAGGTTTCTTACTGTTCCCGATGTTCACTGATCGCTAGACTACCGATTTTTCGATATAGAATACTTCCATTCCACAGAATGTCCCACTATTGATGGTGCAACCGTAGAGGGGGGATGCTACACCCGAAAATAAGTCGAAAACGCGTAATAAACTTTTCGAGGCTTTGTTTTCGAGTGTGTGCAGTTGTAAGAAGTAGAATCAGCAGGTCATGATCAGACACTTCAGATGGTTCCTATTCAATAGCCCGCGTTTTTGCTGAATTTTCAAACTCGATTTTCTCGAATAGAAGGCGTAAAATGAAAAACATTCATTCCATACATTGGACATATTTTTCTCATGTAGAATCACCCCCTCCGCGGTTGTGCCATCAATCCCGGGCCACTGTATCTGATTTTTTTCATTGTATACATATGAAACTGATATAAAACTTCGTGCATTTCTGAAATGTTTAGTAATTTATTAAGTAGGGACAAATTTGAGAAAGTAAACAATATTTGGAATAATGGTACAGGAATTTTTAGTAGTGCCTCAGATTCGCCATTCGAGTGCTCAGTGTTAATAGTAACTGCCAGCTCGTGCCTTTCATTTCTCGGATAGTGATGTTAGGGTATCTTCCCAAAACTTTTACGGTTCCGATAAAAACCACATTTCATTGCATCCGGTCGAGAATGTGTTAAAATACGACGACGCTAACGAGCCCGAAAAAATGCTCCGATCCGCACGGCCGCGTCCAAGACGCCTCGAAAACGAGGATCGACCGCGCCCCCGTCGTTTTCCGTAAAATTTAACGGGGGCTTTTTGTTCCCACCTGGCCGAAGCCGAAGCGTTCCGATTCAGGGGCGTCGATTCGCGAGAATAACCTGGCCGAGCCCGATGCCTGGGATTTTACGGACCGGAAAGCTCCCCGGCTAAGCCCGGAACGGGGCTCACAACGAAATCTACCCGGAATACCCAGCCCCCAAACCACAGAAATATGAAACAATCGAGTTTTTTTTTCGACCGCATACGGTGTTGTCGGATGTTATATCACGAGGATGATATGGGTTTTCCTGGACTGACCAGATTTTTCATCGATTTTCCGCATGCTGAATAGTCGACCGATGTTCATGATCCTGCGTGACGCGGTTCTCGCCAGTTCCGAGGAGAATTAGACGCGATCGTGGGTGTTGGTGCGAAAGTCCGACGAGAGTGGGAAAGTATGAGGTGAGATGTAGTGTTTATAGTTTTATTGTTGTATTCTCTGAATTTTGGAAATTAATCTTGCAAGTGTATAAAATATTTTGACCTTATGAAAATTTGTTTTCGCGTCAGGAATACGATAGAGTAATTTTGAACCCCCGAGGATGATCTTCAACGTCCAAAAAATTACGTGTACGTTCTTTTAACTTTGTGAAAAATATCCTTGGATGAAATATCTGTGGACGAGCGTGATCCAAATAGATCCTGTTCCCGACATTAATTCCACACGGTCCAGCCGTGTCCACTGACATCGATATACAGGACGGGAAAAAGCATCGGCTGCTTGCGGGGTAAGTTCGAAAGACACTTTCTCTTGTTTGACTTCCTACCCTTGTCTTTCTCTCCTCCCTCGCAACATACATCCGCTCCCCAAACAAAAAGCATCACCCTTTCTCTGACCCGTTGAACGGGATCACCATCGGATACAGCGTATCGGCAACTTGTCAGGAAGTTTCTGTCTTATCGGAAAGCGAATTACCCCCTCCCCTAACCCTTCAACCCTCGCAAGCCCTGTAATATGTACGATCGAGTGTCGAATAATCTCCATTGTGTGAGCGGGATTCAGTTGCTCCCTTTAGCTTTAAGCTCGTTGGTATCCGCAGCCACTTCAGATTATCAGAAATAATCTTGGCCATTGTACCAACCAATTCGAACCTAATTACCGTTAGTATGATTCATAAGTAAGTGCATAAGGTGAGGATCGATGAACATCGGAATTGCCTCAAGGGGATTTTCCTACTCTGCTCTACCGTGGGTCTGCCTAATTCGATGCTAATTGGACGTAATAATCAATGCATAATTTTGTAAACTATACAAGTAACATTCTTATTTATTTAAGTACTCTTTTATTGCATACATTGGGTGTACAATATTCTACATATAATATAAATTAATTTTTAAGTAGTAGAAATAAACATATATCAGATAATAATACACTCTTAAGAGTGTCTACTTTGCACATTAATAAATAATTTGCTTTAAAACAATCTAACCAGAATTCGTTAGATGAACTAGAACATAGTTTCCGTGATAAATTCTCAAAGAACAATTCATATTAGAAAATTTTGACTGTTTAGCCTGCACTTCTAACTTCAGCCATTTTAAGTTGTACCGACTAATATTCATTATCAGGCTGGAGTGCAGTTTTAGGAATTTATATCGCACGCTATGAATGTTTTCATTCACCCTAATAACTAAACCTCATTAAAACTAGCTTCTCAAAATTATCATTTTAATGCCAATGCTACAAGTAGTACAAGTCGACGCACGCACGGAAGTTAAAACGAAATTACGATGGCTTTAATATTCCCGGCCCGTTCGCCGGGTGTTTCTTCTCATTATGCGAGCTCTAATAAGCATCTATCTGCTGCTGCCAGTGCCGGGGGCCGAAACATGGTGACAAATTCGGAAACGCGCGGCGACCTGTGTTTCGAGTGACACTCGCAGTGTCCGGTTTCAAACACAGAACGAAAAATCCGGCGCAAGCTCGCCCCGTGCTTTCTGATTACTTTCCGCTAAGCGCATTACCAAAAGCTGCGGGCTTCGATGAAAAGTGCTCCAGTGTACCGCGCTTTCCCGGGCGCTGATTAAACATTCCACTGGGAAACGCAATACAATTAAAAGTTCGTCTCGTAATCCCAAATAATTCCGTGGAATTTCGCGCCGCCCGCCGATGCGGTGCGGAACGCGGATAGATCTTCCGATTTTTCCATCTGATCCTGATTTCTGTGATTAAACAAATCGGAAAATTGTGGGAAATTTCGTGGGTAAAAACCACAGAAAAATATCGACTGTCTGAAGCAGCGATTTTTGTGCCGCCGTACCAACACTTCACACCTACGTCTTCCCAATGAAAAAATTTGTGAAAATTTTCCTATTTCACCAGACCTATTTCAATAGCCCGTAAAAAATTCCGAAAGATGAGACTCGCGAACTAACCTAGAACAACCCCTTAATGTATCGGAATTTTTTGTCGTCAGTGTCTTGATGATCAGCTAAAGCAGCCCTTCTAGTATCGACGTCACTCCAGCCTACGTTGCGTTAATTATTCGAGTAAGTTAATTGTCGGTTCGCGTCGTAGACAGCGTTAATTACGTAAGTGCCAAATTGGATCCACGCGCGACGCCGGAAAAGAGCTGCCTTAATTCTCGCGAAAGCCGATTGGATTAGCGGTCAGAGCCATTTTCTGCGCAGCTCACCCTATCCTGTACAATTCCACCCTCTGGTGGCCTGAACCCGTGTCGAATCGAACCCAGGCTGGAGGCTCCCGTCTGCATAAAATTAACAGGCTAAAACTCCCCGGCTCCGTTCGTCCGAGAAATGCTCGACCTGTACCAGTGTTTCCCCTAACCGTTCTCTCCCTTATATTTTCCACGCACTGCCGTCACTTTTGCACACTTCTCTGAAGGACATTCGGCTCTTTGTGACAACTTTTGACCTTTCCTGTCTCCTCTCAGCCTCTTTCTTCCAATATTTTCCAACCCCTTTCGCTTCCTCTCCACGCTTTTCCAATTCCGTTAACTTCCTACCGTTTTCGATTTTCCTCTGTCCTGTTGAGAGCCCTTTTCACTCTCTACCTTGCGCTGCCACCCCTGAGAACCCTTCTCAATCCTCATCCACCTTCGCAGCGACCACTTTTGCCTTCTTTCTTGCTTTACTTCAACTTTCCGTGGCGTTCCATCCCTGTCCTTTGTGCCACACGCTAACCCTCGCTCGCACACTATTTCGTCTATCCGTTTCAACCTTCGCGCATGTTTTCACTGACTATCCGGTATCGGTTGAAATTCGAACTACCTGCCACCTTTGCCCCATTCACTATCCATTGCGCTCCATATGGCACAACACACCCCCTCTGTTCTGCCAGTGCATATTCAACCCCCACTACCCTTTTTGCTTACTGTCTGCCTGCTTTTTCTAATCCACCATCGCTTTCCCACTTTTTGTCCAGCAAATCTATCTTTCTATCATATTCCATCCCCCTACTCATCCCATGTCAACCTCTCACTCCTTTTCTCGTTTACTTTCGATTCCCCTCTAACATTTAATCCACTTATCTTGCTTATTCTAATTTTCCGTCACCTCCCCCGATTCTCCGAACCTTCCACGTCCCTCTTCTTTCATCCCCGTCCTTCATCTACTCCCGTCTCGTTCAACCCCTCACCATAGCCACAATTTTTGCCACCACAGGCTCCCCTTTTCTGTCGTTCTTCCCTTTTTCGTACCCTTTCCCTGCCACCCTCCCTAATTCCACGGTCTCCTACCACTCACACTCTTCCGCCCCTAATTTTCTGCCCCCCGAAGCCGATGTCGCACGATCGTCTTATTAAGATCCACGAGAGATTATCCACCTGCCCCAGAGTAACGGACCACCCCCCTCATCAAGATTTGGGACAGAATTTAATAAATGCGAATCATTTTTCTCCAGCTCATGCATTCGATATATATTGAACGATTTCTGATAACAAGCAGAAGGAAAACGGAACGCGAAGCAATTAACTGAAAATGCGTGTAACTAAATTTAATAAATGTAAGCATCGCCTCATCGTGTGCTTGATATTCAATTATTTTGTTTAACGAGTCTTTAGTTGGAAATTTAAATGAGACGCGCTGGAAAAAGAAACAAGAAGGAACGGAGGGAACATTAATTACAATGAGGAGAAGCAATTTTATTAAAAATATATGCACCTTCCTGGTTTGCTTCATATTTAATTACTTTGAGAACTGCTTTTTGATAGAAAATTTGAATAAAGCGTTGATGCCGTATGAATAAAACCGAGATGGACAAAATGTTCTGTTTCTTTTACTTAATTACACGGCATTCTCGAAAAATTCGAACGAAAATGAGGGAAACCAGACATAATAAATATGGTTTGTTTCGCGTGCGTTATTTATTTTTATCCCATGTAATTGCAACTGATAATTCAATTAAAAATGACAAACGCATGGACAGAGAGAAGGAAGAGAACAATGAAAAATTTCACATCTACAAAGGGGTATTTGAAAGCTGTTATTTAATATGCAACCCTGACAGTAAATTTAACATCATAATAAAATATTAATTCTCTTAATTTTGGAAAATTATAAACAATAATGTGATCTTCACGATAGCGAGAACGAAGAACTTGTATAGCAAAAACTTCACTAGGAAATTGGCCCAACGATTTACCACCCCCATTTCTCAGAGCCAACAAGAAACCCATTTAACTATCGGCGTTTATTTACCGCAACCTCGACTCGTTCTCGGTGGTAAAAAATTAACCAGGATAGATTTCGTGGGATAGCTTCTCCACGCCCGAAGAATATTTCAATGAGACGATCGCTCTTTGTTACCATCTTACGTGCGACAGAGGCGCGAGAGGGGGTTGCATCCCCTAATTGCATTCACCGAGTAAGACGTTTCTCACCCCCCGAACCGATTCCCGCTTTACGAGGCAGAAAACTGCCGGCCCTCCTAAATATAAATGAGACTGTTCTCCATTCTCGCCGGGGTGTCTCTTTTACAGCTAATAGCCTGACAAATTGCGAGGGGGTGGGTGCGGCTGCGACCACGAACGAACGAGATGGAGAAGAAGTGAATTGGAAGCGAATCGATGAATCACAACTTAGTCAAATACCCTTCCCTTCCGAAAACAGTTCCTCTTGCATTCTCATCCATTTTTGGAAATCAAAACTTGCCCCCTCATCCCCCAAAAATAGTTAATTTCATCTCAAAGAACTTAGAGCAATTTTTAATAATTAAATTATTCTTGTCTCTACATATTCTTGCCGTTTAAAGATAGTCACAGGTCAGAACTCACCCCAGCATCCCCTAAAAATATTTTAACTTGTCAGACTACTGACGACCATGTCAAATTGTCAGACTTACCTTCGAAAACCAAATGACACTTTAGTTAAATATCTTCTGCACTCAAAGACAGCTACAGATTCTCCCAAATTATACACGTAAAAAATTATGATCCTCTAAAAACATTTTCTACTACGCCACGTGTCCTGAATTATTTTTCGAAATTAAACAACGACTCAGTCGAATATCCTCGTTTTCCGAAACCAATCAATGCTTCTCAATAAAACGATTTTAAAGATCAAAACCCAGCCTTCAAAAATATTTCGCTCCACATCAAACGGTTTCAATTATTCCCAAAAATCAAACGACACCCGAAACGTAAATTCTTTCCGTCTGTACGAAATTATTTCGCTGTTTGACAACTCGAGGCAATTAAAAGCTGATTTAATTATTCCCGAAGTATCGATACGCAGTTCAAGTATCGCGGGCCGAGCGTTCGCGTCACCGAAAATTCCGCGAAACGTTCGTAATCATCGTCAATATTGTTCCAAACAGAATGACCGGTCGCTTTGTTTGTCCAGAGGCCTGGTAACGCGGCAGTTTCGGTTAGGAAAACAGGTTCCAACGGAAAATTGAATGAACGAGGAACGAACGGGAAAAAAATGAATCGTCCGATCGCCGGAAATTGTCAACAGCAGTTTTGGTTCTCCACGAGGCTCGCGCGAGACCGTTGTGTCGACAAGAAGGATTCGCCGAGGTAATCTGTCGGATAAAAGTTATTTTGAAACACCAAATTTTCGCGCATTAAAACGGCCCACTTCTGCGATTTATTCTCGTGAACGAAGCGCTGTTTTTGCGCGGAATATCGATTGCGCGTATTCCCGCGGACAGCCAACTTTACCCAATCCTGGATACATTGGATACTTTAAATATACTGCAATCGCTCGAACGGAAAGAATTGGTTTAACGCTGCGGCGTTAACTGCACGCAGGTGGCACCATTATTTTTAAACGAATTTTTTCATTGACCTGTTTGAAGAAAAATTTTAAATTACAGTCAGTCTATAGAGAAGATCAAATTTCACTGCATCAACGTTATTCTCTAGAACAAGATAAAAATTTTCTGCGTCAATTGCGAGATATAGGAGCCGGATAAACATACGATTACTTTTCTAACAATTTTAACAAGTTGACAGAAGCGGTATTCTTGAGTTATTTTAATCCGTCCACTGTTCTAAATGGCACTCACTCATTTTAACCATAAATGCATAAAATCAGCATTTAATCTTGATAATTTAGTTCCTGTCTCATTTAAAAAATTGTTTAGCCTGTGGACAGAGAATTCTAAGAAAGGAACAATCAAAAAATCGTTGAAACGGTGAAAAACACAATGAACTAGAAATAATATTGCTTACACCTTACCTACTTACTTACATTCACCAATACTGAGCATGCCAGCAAAGCTTGTTTTTAACGAACTGTACCGCACACGGTACGATGGGTTCAAACGGTTTAGGGTCCAGATTGAATCACGTATAAGAAACATTTATATTCATGGAGTTCCCCGACTTTCAATGGTGCATCACGCGTTGTATGTGCATTGCACCAGCATCGAGGAAGATTCGGGATCAAAGGCCAGGTGATTTCGCAAGGCTGCAGTCACTAAGCGAACACAGAGGGCTCTATAAACGCTGGTCGCGCGACGCGAACAGTATTTAATGGGAAATGGTAGGTGCATAGTCCGCTTCGTTTAATAGTCGGGAAAAATCGTCGGGGTCTGTCGGAATTTTGTAACTTCGGTCACACAGAGCGATTCCTGTTCCGCGTGACAAACTTTCCGACCCGCGGAGACATATTGCGGCGAACTTATAGCGGAATGGATCGCGAACAAGGAGAATTCGGTCTCTCTCTCTCTCTTTCCGTCTCTTGTCTCTTTCGGTTGAAACAACTCCGGCGAGATGGATGCCGACTCCATTATTTAGTAATAAAGTTTAAGCCGAAAGTAATTAAACTTTCGTTTGACTATTAACAACCCTCGAGGAATACCGCAATTTACGTTGCAAAATGAAAGAGCCAATTTCCCACGATCAAGAATTAACAGCCAGTGAAAGCTCCTTTAATTCGTATCGAGGAACATTAAAACTCCATGCCCGATAAAAGATTTCCACCAGTGCTTTCAATGATCAACGATCGGTAATTAACGGCGTCGCGAACTTCAACCCGGCCTTCGCTGAAAAATTCAACGATCGTGGACACACTGTGAACGCGATTTCCTCGCTTGCCCGTTCGGTTTTTAATTGCGGGATTGATAGCGTTAATCGTATTGTTATGGGACTTTCGATTGGGAAAGTGCGTCGAAATTGGACCGAAGAGATGGTATTTGATCGCCTGAAATATAATACAGTGCTATTTAGTTGATTCGTAATTGAATGCCTTGAGAGTTTACGTATTTAAAAATTTAAGTAGTTGGAGTCAATGATAAGGGCGACCAGCGATGTTAAACTTTGTGGGTTCTTGAGGTACGTATCTCCATCTGGCCAGGGAGTTACAAATTCATTGAAGATGGACCCGATATAATGTTTTAGAAGACGATTAGTGTGGTATTCTGATTTATGGCTCAATTATTGTTCAGCAAGCCCGTTTGACCTCGACCTGGATTATTCTACTGGAGTTTACATACCCCCAGGAATGCAGTTCGTTCGATTCCCCCGGGCGGCCTGTGAATATTTTACGTTACAATGTCGGTCTAGGAAGTTTGAATGCCCCGCCGTTGACTATAGGACCATTAATACGGAATCCGGTGCGTCTGACTATATCTAGCTCGTTCTACTTCGTAAATCCCTCTCAGGCTTTCATCCTTAAATAATTCAATGGATCTCTTTACAGGAGACAAACGTTTTTCACAAGTCTGTGTCAAAACTCGTTAATTTTGTGATATATAGTAATAAACCCTGGTATAAATTCTATAATAAATTATTTATACACTTCGAACGTGACATTCTAGTCATACTTTTATGTGGTGTATATAAAGTAATATTCAACTTAATTCGCATATTTTTATGGTACAAAGTATGGGAATAAATACAGTCCGATTTAGGTCAATAGAGTAAAAGGGTGGAAGAGGGTCGAACAAAGGTTTCCGTGCCACGGGCAGCCCTTGACGTCAGAGAAGGCCAGAATGGAATTTACGAGGCGTGCAAGCGTATCCTTTTCGACGTCGTTCATAAGTTGCTTCATTTAGGGGTGGAGCCGGTCCCATCCCCTATTGTCGAACGTCTCATGTTGTGTCTGACACCAGTGGCCATCGTCGACAAGGGGATGCTTTGACACCGTGGAAGGGTAACTCTGTAAACAGTGTATGCGGGACCTCTGCGGCGGTGCACTTAGGGGTTCACGGAGTTATGTGACGCGGGCGTTGGAAGTTGAGGATGCAATGGTCTAGGCCAACAGGGGGTAAGAGTATCGCCAGTGGAGTTGAACAAGGTAATGGATGGCTCATAACCAAGTTACTTACGTACCGCAGTGCTCGCGCCTTATGCCACCATGGAACCTGTCCTTTTGTCCTACCTTGTATGGGTCAGGAGTTGGAAAAGAATTGAGTCAGTGTTCTCTTCCGTCCCGCGAAATAACGCGACCGTCTTTACGTATGTTCCTTGTTCGCTGCTTCCCCTAATCGCTTTTAGATTAATTCCATTTTCTAAAACGTAGTAATACTAAAGATTTATCGAACAGACAGTGGATAGAGTCCAGAAACGTGTGATATGAACATAATGTGAGGAGAATAGGAATTTTAAAATAATTTTGATGGTGACTTTACGCCCACGCTTAAAATATAGTATACTGAATTATTAAATTTTTGAGATTTTCTGTAGCGTTTTGTAATTTATACTTTAATGAATACGTGTTTCAGGTGATCCGTGAACGCGTGGCAAATACAAATGCACCTAGGAATGAATTTTAAAGTGATTACGAACGGTAATTTCGCGAGGCAAGTAGTAAGACACGGAATTAGGACGGCGGATGAAGAAATTTCCATTAGTTTGCATAATTTCTGGGTAATTTTTGTAACCCGCGGTGTCAGATGAGCCGGCGCTGATCTTGTTAATCTTACAACTGGATCCCCCGTTGTTTAATTAATCCCGACCGAGGGCAGAACGAACTATATTTGGTCCATTAATCCAGTTTTGAAGTTTCGCGGCCGAGAACGCGGTATTTCTCCTTATCGTCGCAGGTATAATTAGCGATAGAGTTTCCGGCCGAACCGGAAATATGGGACGTTGATTATTCTGCCCCTGTCGGGCGCTGTTGCTGCAGTTTTCATAACACGACCCGTCAGTGTTTCTCACATTTTTCGCCACTCTCACCGAGTGCTCCCAGTGACTCGTCTTAAACAGCACTTTCCCACTCGTCACATGCGGCGCCGTTTCGTTTTTTGTTCTCCTCTTCCTCGGCGCATGCAAACAAGCATGGAAAATCCGCGTGCCGAGCGCATTAAAACACTCGCGAGATAATGCGACCGCAAACTCGCCCGGAAGAATAAATTAGATATATTTAATTATTCAAATTACACACGCGTGCGCGCGCTCGCACAAATCTCAGTTGAAAACGAATTTCCGCTTGTAAACTGGACGGTTTTGAATTTTTCAGTATCATTAGCCGGTGCTTATTCCTTTCAACAAAGTCTCCATAACATTTTCATTTCCGCTCTTTCCGCGTTTTCCGCCTTAATGTCGCCCGGTACTAATCTTCCGGCGATAGTCGGTCCCATTTGTCTGACTAAAAAATTGCGGCCTCCATAAAGATATCACTTTAATCTCGTGACTTTTATTTCAGATGCAGAACATTTATTTGTGCCACGTATTATTCTTTCTGCTCTTCCCTCTTTGCGCATTTATTAGGCACGAGGATAATGCAGGACTTTATTTCGTATTTTAAACGAGTTTTCAGAGGTATCGTTGACTTGATCTACTGTACATTTCCCCTGTAGATCTGAATCACGCCATTACAGCACCATTGTCAAGAATAGTTAAACGTATTATGGCTCTGATTTGCTATCAATTGAGCATTCTACGCAAGACGTCGTTACCACCGATGCGTACTACTTTATATTTTTCAAGGCGCTGTCAACACATATTTAGCAGTTACAGGTTTATTAGTAAAAGTAATTGAAAATATTTACCGCCCTGGTTTGCCATAGATCGAGTATTTCACGAGTGGAACACCTATTTTATAGGACGCAGCAGCGTGATTATTATTGACTCGTACTACTTAAAATTTCTCCACAGGTTACTACCGCTATTTCTAGACGCCAGAAAATTTCAGCGTCGTTTCCAATTAGAGATATTTGTCGTCCGCGTTCGCCGTCGAGCCAGTATTTCCAGCAATAAAACAGCGTTCTCGAGCTCCTTTTCGCCCGGAAATGGTGCTGCACGGAGAACTATCAGCGCGGACAGAAAATCGGCTGTTCCCCGTCGCCTTGGGGAGCGCATTCTCGCGAAATATGCTTTTCGGCACGTCTGATCCCCGGTCGTTCGCGAGCTTCCCTCAAAGTCGATTCGTCTTGGCGAGCGCCGGCGCAAAGAAAAGTAAGCTAAAGCGAGGAAAAAGATCAAAGCCGGCTGTTTACGGCCTCTGTGTGCCGGAACACACGGGGTTTGCTCGTGTCGTGTAATTTCACGTGGCGCGTACGCTTATGCGCTGGCACACAGGGCTGCTTCTACGGGGACTCGTTCGACGACGGAATTCCTGAATCCCGAACAGGCCGTTCGCGCCTGCTGGAAAAATTTCCTGCATTCTAAATTGCAATCTTCACCTACTGCCTCTTCCAGTGCGAAAATTTGTCTTGCTTCGCCCCCGTTGTCGAGCATTTCTATAACAACGGTTATAGCAGTCTCAGAATCCTGTTTCCGAAGCTCGTCGTAGATCCTATTACTTGGTCCTGAATTTTTACTAGCCATTTAGCTAGAAATATTCACCAAACGATAGGAGCAACAAATTATTTAACACTGAGCCAGAAAAGTCAAATTGGTTGATTTCTTATTGTACGATTATTGAAATTATGAAGACACTTACCTGGAAATTCGACGTGTGCAAAATCTAAATAATTTAAATTTTCGTAATATGATAAAGCAACACGTACTAGTGACTGTCGATGTTCGTTATGTGTTAATATACAATTTATTCTATTAGCTTCACTATCTCAAAAATTGCTTTATTAAATTTTTATTTTCACCAAGATTGCAATTAATACAGGATATATTGTTCTGTTATTATTTCCGTTAATTATGCATCAGGAAATTGAACGAAGTTATTGAAAATTAATGACCGATCGAAGTAATTCAACGATAATTCATTTTCGCGTACCTACCGATAATTTCTGCACCGATAAAACAAACGTGTCGCGATAAATTCTCTTATTTCTACTGCTTGTTTCATTATAAAACAAGGCTCATTATGTTAAACTAATTGCTGACGTGAATTTGACCGAATCTCAACCATTGACTTCATTATTCATGGAATTCTCTTATTCTCCTTAGCAAGAGAATTATGACCAACATAAAATATGTCATTACTAATTCTGTAAATTATCAGAAGACTTAATGAAGTTACTGAATATTTATACCCGAACGAACGCAATAGTAATTCATTTCCTCTGCAGTAAATCGAGTTTGTCATGATCGATATAATTCTCTTACACTGTTATCTCGTTAAAAATTGTGCAATACGACAAATTACGTCAAAAAATGAAAACCTTTCGTCTACGAGAAATTTGAGAATTTCCACGAATTAACGAGTCGTACATATCGGGTACAATGCTCGCAAGCTTGTTGCTATTCACCGATTCACGGGTGGATTGTCCGGTGGCAAGTTCTCAGGCAAAGGGTCAACGTTCACGATAGCCCCGAGATTATTAGTATAAATCACCGGCGCGATTATCGGGTTGCAATCTCCTTTGTAGTCGAATACCGTTGCAGAAGTGGCACGTCCGGCCCTTTCTGACATGCGTCTGTGTTACGCAAATGCAATCCCATTCCAACAGTAATCCCTATGTACTGGCGCCGCCGGTATTATATACTATAGGCGAGGAATCGGGCCTGACCTAGTCCCGGTGACACATATTCATATGATAACCACGCCATTAGCGTGGCTGCATTAACATTAATTTGCTCGAATCGTGCTGGGTCCGTGCGGTATCGCGCATTAAATACCCATTAACATCGTTCAGGGGGCGGTGTCGACGTCGATAGCGACTTAAAATATAGTATTTTGATCGTTACGCCACTTAAGCGGATCCGCGAATCCAAACGCTTCTTAAAGACTTCCCGAAACGGTATCGACAACACAAAATGGCCGAATAACCATCTGGTTCATTTAATTCGCCGGCTGAATGTTTCCGCGAATCGTTATCTATGTCGCAACAGACCGCGGACGGCCGCAAATCAATTTTCAATTTACTCGTCGAACCCGCAGGGCAACTTGCGGGTTCACAGGGTCCCACGAAGGTTCGACCATTGGCTTAACAGTCATAGATATCGTGAAAGGCTTGCGGAGGAGGCGGTAGCATGCGAGCGAGCGGGGTTAGCACGGCTTATACTAAACGCTAATTTGCATCACATCTGTATGCGCCATCGTGCATATCCCTGGCTTACGCAGAGTACTCCGCTCTTAATACTTCGTTAATCTGCGCCTATATCTCGGCCCGTGTACCGACGCCGGTGACTCCTGCGTCGCTTTGTGCCGTGGACACACGGAATTCCGACTGGTCCGGTGACCGGCGATTGATTCTGTGCTTTGTCAAGCTGCCACGGAACGCCTTGGTGTTTATGGCGACCAACGCTCCCCCGGGTTTGCCTAATTTCACCTGAAACCACTTACCAAGCGTCTGTCTAAATGTGTCTAAAATAATCCAAAATTCTAAAGATTTCGACGCATAACTTAATTCAAAGTGACATGAGTCGATGCTTCGCACGACGGTTTGTTATAGTCATTTTATCGCCAAGAACTTCTATCTTCAGGACGCAATGTGAATTCATAGTAGTACAAGTCAGTAAGTCAAGCTTTAAATAGGTCTGATTAATGTCTGTAATGATATACAATTTTTAAGTAGTATGGGTCAATGGTTATAGATCACAAACTACTTCTTGTTATCTCTATGTGATGTAAATAATTGTTACGAGTGCTAGAAGTTCAAAGAAGTAGTTTAATCTTTAAAAGTAGTACAAGTCATCGCTTTGAAGAACAGTTTTGTCTGGCCAGATACAGACTATAACCACTAGTTTATGTCGCCTGCAGATACTATCATTCTTTATTAATATAGCATTAGAAACGAAAATGTACATAGTATGTAAGATAAAGAATAGAAAACTGTTGAATATCATTCAGTCTGACAACTGTTTGCACCCAGCGCACGCTTTCTAAGTAGTAAAGCTCAACGGTTGTGCAGCCCCTGTTCCCTCATCGCGTATTTCTCATTGCTCTGAATCGAGATTCTCTCTGCGTACAATCTAAAAAATAAATTACGTTAAAACTAAGCGGCATCGGTCGATATTTCACGCTCCAAATGGCCCCGCAATGCTGTCCGGTTCCACAGACTGCTCTTAGCGCTTGACGCTAACGTTGCCCCACATGAAACGGTTATTTATACAAGACCGCGCTCCAACACAACCTTCGCGGAAAGACTGAACTTCACTTAGAAATAAGAATTTCAAAAACGGGACGCCACTCGAAGCAGCAACTTGAGAATTTATTAACTAACTCCGCGCACACGCTTTGAGCGGCGCTCCCGCGTCACGAGAATCTCATTAAAGGCTGCATCTTCGGTCAAAAATATGCAAATCCGGGGCTTGCGTTGAAAAATTCACAACTATCTCGCAGGATCCACGAGCTTCGTCGTTCTTATAGCGAGATTCATCAATAAATTCAGTGACCACCTCGATGCTCGATTAGACGAATTTGCTGTGCTATCGAGTCTCGTCAGACTCGCTAATAAGACTTCTTGCCAACGGAGACGCTTAACCGAGCGAAACAATGCCAGTTAATCTAATCGAAAGTTCGCCGCGTATCATTTTCCGTCCGAGTTCTGCGCGCCGTCGTCGTCGTCGTCGTCGTCGCCCACGCTTCTGACAACTTCGGGGCGAGACGCTGAAGATTCCCACCGCTTAGCGTAAACTTTAAACGAGATGCTCGTTCCGCACGACTCGCCGTACTTCAATCGGAAACGAACGGCGCTTAAAGAAAATCTGAACTTTCTGCCCCTCTCGATACGAACGAGAGAAGACAGGTGATCGCGTGAGCCGGATAATGAACGGCTCTGTGGTACCACTTCCGAAAATAATTGAAAAAGAATATACTCGTCTGCTCGTTCTAAGCACGCGAATACAACGAATCTTTAAACTCGATTTCCTCGAAAACGAGGCGCCAAACAAAAAAAAAATGTACTACAGTTTCCACTACACCCTACACTCTACTGTCTGACCATAAACTATTCTCAATTACTAGCTACTTTTAGTATTCAGCTGTACTCCTAGAATTTGTAATTTAAATCAAATTGTCTGGCAAAGCATTGACGAGTTCAATTAATCTGGATTTGTCTAACTACAACGATTTATTTATTGTCTGAACGTTGTATTGCTCAATGAATGTTTCCAAGTGATACAAGTCCATATATTGTCCACCAAAATTGTCTGCGAAACCATCGACAAACACAATTGATTTGTGCTTCGCATTCTCACCAACACTAATTATTTACCACCAGAGCGCCGGCATCGCGTGACGAGTGTTTCTAAGTGGTGCAGGTCAATATATCATCCTTCGAATCGACCAGTTCTGCTGCCCAGTGCCCCGGGTTCCTCGGGAAAGGCGAGTATGGCGAGACGCCAGTTCCGGCAAGTAGTATGTCTCGATCGTGTATCAGACGCACGCGTCTCGACTAATATCGACTTGAGCGCAACTAGCTCCGTCGCCTCGCGTGCAGCCCCCGCAGTTCTTACCGTAGCGAGGTGGTTACGAGTTCAATTACCCGGTGACTCATCAAGTTTCAATTAACGAGGCGTTCGAGCCGTATAAGACGATTTCCCAGTTGCCACGCAGTTCGACAGGCTCGCGTGTTCGTCGGGCTTCGATCGGCAAATGCGCGTCTGTAAATCGAGGACGACCACGACGACGCACACTGTTCGAGACAATGCTATAAAGTCTAATTTTAGAAGTATGAACCCTAAAAAAAATGTTGCCGTTAACATTAACAATATAATGTAGTTAATAATAATCAAACATTATCTAACAAATACAAAATCATATATATTTAAAAAAAACATCCGCAAAACGTTTTGTGTTCAATAAAGAATTCCTACTTGTCATCGTAAAAGCAAAAAGTATTAGGGGTGTCAGGTCGAAAATAGATTAGTTTAGATGTTATTCATTTTCTGCCAACTCCCACAAGAGTTCGGATACTGCGCTGTGCGCTGACGGCGTTGCTAATTCTTCAGCCGCGCATCTTGAATTACCCTTTGCACGTGACTGTCTCTGTCTCTCTATCTCTCTCTCTTTCTTCCGGGTTCGTCTCGCGACTGTCGTCGATCGTTTATTTCCACATCGTCCCCCATCCACCGTCCGTCCGAAAAGTGCACTCAGACGGAAGCGGGGGCGGCGTGTGATATCGATGCCGGTAGATCAAAGCCCGCATCCTACCGCGAAACTCTCGAGAGCCGGGAGAGGAGGCGTACGGGCAAGCAAGCAGCCAGCCAGCTAGGCAGGCAGCTGGCTGCGCCGGAACATCGTATCAAGTTGCTATTCAACGCGACACAGAGGCAACCGTCTCGCGGAAAACTCCAATGAACGGGGGAGATAGCGCGCACGCCTGTCGACGAGACGAGACGAGCCGCTTAACGCAAACAATCGAATTACGGTAGACTTTCGCATCAATACCACCACCATCCGCTACCCGAAGAATAGGTACTTCGGGAGAGGCGCTGAACGCGATAATGGATTTTGGCGAATCGATTAAATCGCCGAGCGATCGATATCGCGCGATTCGTCTACGTTCTACAATCCGCCGAGCGTTATGGATCAATTGCAACGATGCTAACTAATCGTTCCAGCGGAAGTTTGTCTCTGAACGGGAGCCGTGTTACGTTACATCCAATAATTGCCGAGGTAATTCCCGGCGAACGCTTCGCCGAGAGATACGAAAAATCGATGAATCACTGAGCGGGATTTTTTGAATGGTTCTGATACGTTCTCGTTGGAATTTCTGGTGACATGCATCAATAATCCATGCTGCAGCTGGGTCTGATTAAGCTGCGAATCGTCTGTGCGAAATAGAAGGATTGAAATTTTTTTCGCTATTCGAATTTCAGTAGCGTAGATCAATTATTCAGACGGTTCCATGCGCCCGACTAAAAGCTGTGCGGTTCCACTTCGTTCAGTGAATTATTGCTTTTACTGCTAATCTATTCTACTTTTAGTCTTTCGCGACTCTAACCAGTTCCAAGTAGTACAGATCAATGATTCACGTTTGATCAGACTCTGTCCTTCTCTGCTGCAAGATAACGATTCTTCTCCATAAATTATTTTTACATCTGAGTTGTGCTCCTCTTTGTAGCAAAATTAATCTAGCTACAAGATTGCAATTTCTATGCAATAATAACAAAAAATTGCTTGAAACACGATACCATACAAGCATCAAAAGAAAGTTAGAACATTATTATTCCATCCTGAAATTTCCTTTTAAATCCTGCTTCCGACGACTTTCTGTCACAGAAAAATGTTTGTTTCGCTGAAAAAGCCTCGGCCGGTTAATAAACTCTGACATTTTAAGTAGCTCAGGTCAACGACTAACCCAGTTTCCCCTCTGCCCGATCCCAGACCGATTCGGCAGCGCGAACTCCACTTAACTCGCCAGATTTTTGCATCCCGTCCCTGTCCCACGCCGTTCCGTTACACCGACATTGATTGTTTCCGGGGTAATGCATATTTATATTCCGGCGGACAAGCGTCCAGCGCAGATGGAAATCCCCGGAATCATGATAATCTTGTCCAGTAGCCGGCATCGTCATTACCATTCGCCACGGTTCCAGTGTTCCTGTGGCCGGGGAGTGAATCGTGTGCCGGAGTGTCAATTTTGCGAGTACCGGCGAGAGCCTAATTTCGCGCTAAACAAACCAAATCGCGGAGCGTGCTCCTCGCCGCTCCGTGAGCCTCGCCGTCTCGTTGCTCGCGCGTGTACGCTTGCGAAGCAGCAGCAGCAGCAGGGGCAGTTAATCCCGTTAGACGAATTTCCTGTTTGATCGGTGGTAATTTCACGGTAATCCATAATGTTTCGAAGCCGTCAATGCTGTGCTCTCTCTCTCTCTCTCTCTCTCTCTTCTCCGCACTGCCTTTACGAATCGAGCGGATCGATCGGCGGAAATGCGAATCGTTGAGTTTGTGCGCCGATGCGCGGGTAGAACGCCCGCGAAATTTATCTCGGCAAGTCCCATTGCCGCGCGACCTCGCGGTCGGTTTCAATGGTGCTCCCAATTAACTGAAATTAGCCGAAATGCTTTATCGCCTCGACGAATAGCATCGCTCCCGACCGACCTATTTATATTTCGCGGGCATGTTTATGATACGATCCGCGAGCGGCGTTCGCTTGGTCCCCGATCAATGCTCCCGCCGAACTAATCATCTCCGTCGATAGAACCTGCCGCCGGCGCGCATTATGTCTCGGCGAGCCGAAAAAAATCATTGATCCTGGCACGGTTAATTCATTCTAAACGCATTCACCGCCGGGCAGGTTCAATCCGGTGCCCGGTCATTCAGTCGGGTCAGTGTTCCAGTTGAAAGCGACGAGTCCCGGAATGAAGCTTTGCCAGGCTCATTCAGCAAACCCTTCAGTATTCCGTTTAAGAACGCACGTAACGGTTCTCCTTTGGCTGACCAATCCGCGTTGACCGAAGCTTTTGCCCGCCTTGGACGACCGGCACCGACCGTGAAGCTTTTATGAGCGGGCGAGTATTTAGCGGAGCTTTACGTGATCAGTGTTTGGCAGCAGCAAACGTGCGCACAGGTGACGAAAACGCTGTGCAAACAGTCGCCGAATACTTTTTGCTCCTTCGAGAAATTTCTCCCGAGAAAACTGTATCACCGCGGGGTTATTAAAAGGTTTCCGAGGGAGTATAACAGACTTCTCTCTATCTCTCTCTCTCTATTCTAGAGTTTCAATTATTTGACTGTGCTCGGCTGCGCTATTGTTCCTCCCCAATAATGCACACGTGGCGGACAATCATGTCACAGTACGACGTAATAGCGGAAGAGGCTCTAAGTGCGCGCCGCTAGGATGCATCTGAGAGTAAAGGCGACCGTAAAAGCTCGGCAGCCGAGCCTCGTAAAGACGATAAGTGTCTTTCGTTAACCTGCCTCCCTGCCGTTCCCTCTCCGTCCTCCGCGCAAGCGGAATCATTCTTTAGTGTCGCACGCGGTTTCGATAAACCCAGACCACAACAGAATTCCAGATTGCGCAATCGTCGGGCCGTGAGAAGGCAGCTTGCGCTAAAAGCTCCGCGCCCGGAATAAGACGTAACTGGCGAGACAATAAACGTGAACGCTCCTTAAGACTTCGGTTCAGTCATGTTAGCGGCGCGACATCGTGTGTCTGTGTTCCTAGTACGGTTACTCGCAGTGCATCAGACGTCTAGTAGAACGAGATGTTAGTGGCCAGACACTTGACACGAGTGCACGTAAGTTATCACGTCCTCGGCACCACTGCCTGAGCTCTCTCCTCGGAAAATTCGAATGTATTATCTCGTTGGCTAATGCGCTCTAAGTGGAATCAGACAGGTGTTGTCAGACATTCTATTAAATCCTAGTAAGAAACTCGTTTGTTCACATTTTATTCTCTAAGGAAACGGTGACAATCTGCATTTCTGATTCTCTATAATTGTAATTATATATATGTGTAATTGGATATGTACAGTGTTGATCAGACACTGGAAATTTTATTCTCCTGATTCTCCTCTGTTTTAAGCCTGAAAGTAAATTATAAGAACGGATGCATACTAAATAGGGTCACAATGACATAAGCGGAAGAAA
This sequence comes from Halictus ligatus, assembly GCA_028454255.1. Classification (NCBI taxonomy): domain Eukaryota; kingdom Metazoa; phylum Arthropoda; class Insecta; order Hymenoptera; family Halictidae; genus Halictus; species Halictus ligatus. The sequence continues at coordinate 5,449,623 of CM052129.1, forward strand.
AGTAAATTCGGAGATGGTTTACTGGTAAGATGTCGTTAAAACAGCTCCGGCTTCGGTAAGGGCGCATTAATCTGAATATGGCAATAACCCGGCAGACGAACGCAAGCACACAGTCTTGAAGAGGGAAGTTTGATGCAGAGACGAGAAAACTGGCAGGGATATTCGATGACAACCGGCTCGTTATTGCCGTGGATAGGATGGGTGTCTGTATAAGCTGATGTGTTGGAGGTAGAGGCTTTGGCGAGAACAGTGATAGGACCCTCTAGACCAGACCATGCTAATGAACTTGGCCTGCCATTATCTAAACTGCAGTCAGTACGCCACTTCGGTCGACCCTCCATCGAACTAGGAATAACTACCGTCCGCCTGGCCTCGGCATCTCCCGACCTCTTGCCTCCCCGTGGAATCCATTGTCCCTTCAATATAATGCTGATTGCCCGAACCGTCAAATTTTGAGCAATCAACAAACTTCTGCCTCTTAACGAACGGCCACTTTCGTCTGACCATCAACGGGACGAGTTCTGAATGTGTAATTATTTGATCGTTTCTACCAGTGCCCCACCCAGCCCTTACTCTCCAGCCCTGAAAGTTTGTTTGACATAATTGTCCGCGTTGCTTTGGCCCCACCGTGGGGACCAACTTTTAGCTTTGACTCGGCAGTACCGCGCGCAAAATGAATGCTGATGGGACTTAGGAGAATCCACTATCGTTGCTACTATCGTTCCGAGTGTACTCCGTTGCAACGCACAAGCACCGCTGTTCCTGCGAATAATATTCCCATTAAGCCTTCTTCTCGCTGTATTGCGAGGGAACCGCAAGTAGAATAAGATATTTTGGGTCAGACGTTCCATCATAATATTATATGAACTTGTATCCAACTATTGCAACATTTTCCCTTGAAATGTTGTGGTATCTAAACTTGATTTTTTAGTGGAATAAGACACTGCAGACCAGACAATACTTCCAAAAGATTTCATGAAATCTTATCCAAGCATTTGTCAGCTTATAGAACGTCGATTTCTAAGTAGAACAATGCACTATAGATCAGACATAAAAGATAAAAATATATTCAGAAACAGGTTGCCAAAAAGAACATATTGTATTATCTAGAACGTGTCAGTACTTCTGAGAACACTTTGCCAGAGATACAAGTGGAATAAGACATCGCAGGTCAGCCACCGCTTGAAAGACACTTTACACGACGTTGTTATAGCGCGGTCCTTTGTAACACTCCAGACGGCTGTATAAAGGGACATGATTTCTTCTCAGACGAATTTTCAAGTAGAACAAGAGCATATCGGTCAGTCATACGTTATGAAAGGTACGTGGTAGTGCATCCACCCTGTACACGTTATTGACACGCCAATAAATCCCGTGCATTGACTGGCATCGGTGGCATTTTTCATTCGTACATTGTGCGAGAACGGTAGCTACGGTGGAATGGATCTAGTACACAAAAGTGGCAGAACGAACAATGTTATTCATAAGGCGTCGTCAGAATGGGAGGCATTCCACGGCGGATGGTGATAATAAAAGGGCAAGTCGCTAGTTTCGAACGCGGAATTTCACGGAGGAAGGGGAAGGGGAGGGGAGGAGGGAATTCTATTACACTGTTCTGCACTTAAGATTCGCGATCGAACGGTTTCACGGTGGCCGGACAAAGAAAATTGGAAAAATGAAATCGATCGAGTCGAGGCAGTCGCGCGGGGACGGCTGGGAAACGGTTGTTTCTTTTCTGGCGGTTTCGCCGGTCTGGCGTGACGCGGTCAATCCGTGGAACAGACGCACATCACGTGGAATCTCGCTATGCGAAATTTCCGATGGGCACGGCGGTCTAATTGAAGCTAATTGAAAATCGATCGATCGGTCCTGCGGTTTGCTAGGCACCGGTTACGCCGCTATAACTCCACACTTCAGTGACCAACGGATTATCGAAGTATGCAAATGCGGAGTGTACAATACTTCACGGTCGAACAGTCGGAAATTAATAAACGGATTGCGGGATGCTGTGCCGCTTCATTTTATTCCCTACGCGAGACAAGAGGAGTCAGGCGGAACGGTTCCATTGAATTCAAGAAAATATAAGAGCTGGTATAACTCGCGACAAACCACTGTAAAGAGACAAAAAACATGTGCACTATGCAACGTGTCTGGTTTATAATGTCTCGATCGAAGTTGCGAGGTATTTTGTCTGATAAATATGACTTCCTACCACTTTCTAGATTGCCTTTATTTTATCAATACGTATTTGTATTACTTCAAAGCCTGTTTGTCGGGTAGTAACGTTGTATTCCACTTGTGAGACATATAGGAGTGCATGTAACATCAATAAGGTCTCTTTCCACTTGCACGTTCAGCCAATCATCATTGAACGTACACAATTGTAATCTTTCAAAGAGAAACATACCCGCATTTGTAATACAAATTCCACAACGTCCCATTAACAATATTATTAATGCAGAAGATCCTTTTGGTCTATTACAATCGGGTTAATGGAAGATGTTAATTGTTACAAAAGCACTCAGTGATGAGTCATAAATGCTAATTTCCCCGAGCGTACCTCGTCGTAAAACGCACAGAAGCAGTTTACTGGTCCCTCCGAAGCTTAACAAATTAGATTTCGCTGCCACATCATGCAAACGCGAAAACGAAAAATCATAAGCACACAGTGTTAGACATCGAATTAATCCATGGAGGTAAATATTGTGTTACCACTCATGCATAATTAATGTCTTTAAGTTATTCGAGCGAATAGCATTATGCAACGTTTTGTTGGACGGATTAACAGCATCCTTTCATTAGGTATTCATTACACGAGTAGCCGATACGCGATTGGCTAACGATTTCACGTAACGGATACCACGTAACAAACATTGGCACTAATTACCGGCGAGGCTATCGAAATTTCAGCAGAAATATGATTCTCCGTCTGGAACTCAAGAACGACGTGTCTGACTAAAGCTATCTATCTCTACTTAATCTACACCAACTCAAACATTATCGATTAGCAAACCATGTCAGTGATTATCTTAATATTCTATTATGTCCAAGACCACGTACAACATAACATCAACTGACAAGTCTGATAATCATCCCCTTGTTCCACTTGAAGGCACTCTGGAACATTTACGTGCTCACGACTCGCAAACTCTCGCCCCGGATATTGAAACTCCTTCTTTTAAATTGGTGTTTGACTTCGGGACTGTAAATCATCGTCCGGCAAGCAACATATCCGCGCATAAAATTGCTACGTGACGTGCAATATTCATGACGCGGAACTTTAAAAATTAAAATAAAAAGGGACGCTTGGTAGAGGAAAGAACGGAACACGTGTCTATTAGCATCGAGTAATGAATCCCTAGGAAGTAATTAAAGTTTTCGCGGGAGAAAATTTCCCGTCGGGAACTCACCGCGAATCCCGGATGCGCCGCATTTTTCACCGTCGCCGTGTTACCCCCGTCTTTCTAAATTCCACGATTCCGGCTCTCTTTCGTGCCCCTCTACCAGCACTTCTGCCTAGTCCCCATTCCTCTCTGGGAGATGTAACGCGCAGCTGAGGTGTATAATATTAATTAGAACACGCCCGTGATGGGGTCCTTTCGAAACCACATCTGCGACCGTCCTCCCTCGCTCTGTAGTCTCTCTTATTATTGCGAGGCCAGGATAAGATTGCGTCGAATGGATTCCCTCGCAGTTCGGGCTCCTTTGAATTTGATTAAGAAAGAAATATTCAGCGACACGGCCATTAATTTCCCTCGTTAATTCTTTTTCTGTTGCCGCGCCTCTGCACAGCCATTCAAAGCGGAAGTGGATCAGTCAGGCGACTTTAAATAATTATTTTCAACAAAAGAATAACTATATTCCAATACTGCAAAGAAAACTCAGGCAGATATTCATTGTAACGATGGACAGTGCGAGATTTCCAGTGGAGTAATCAATAATGAGAACAATTTTTTTTGTCCGACCAATCATGTCCTGTTCTACTTACCCGGGAAAGAGTGAGATATGTTTCCGAAAGTAAATATACTATTATATTTATTCAACTGAGTGATTTTGCATGTCTCACCATTGTGGCCCTATTCTACTTACACATAAGGAACGCTTTTAATTAATTTCACGTAATAATGTATAGAAATGATCCTAGACAGTAGAATACACTCTTAGCTAATAATGTACTTTACAAATTATAATTGATTCGATAAACATTGTTACAAGAAGAATGAACGTGCTGTAACCTGTGAATTTGATTGGATTACGTAGAAACACAATGCTCACCTCGCTACAAATCATTTGTCTTTGCATTACGCAAAGCGTATTTTCTGAGTCGACTAAAGAAATATTTTACTACCAAATTACATTTACAAAAAAAAATTGTCGGACTCGTTCTGAGCCGTCAAACCGGCCCACGGTCCAGACTGAATAAAATTAGCAGCCTCCGTTCCTCCGCTCTCAGAATCGCGAGAAATCACGTTTCAACGTTTTTCTTATAGCAATCCACGCCCCGCCTGCATAATTGCATACTGATCGTTTGCCCACGGAAACTCGTTGAAAATGTATCATCAGGCCGCACGTGGTCCCCCGTATTGCTTCTGTCTCTACTTAAAAAGGATTAAAGCAATCTGCTTAAACGAGAACGAATTAAATCTGGGGACACGATCCACCCGAATTATTAACCGAATCCCTTCATTTCTATTCGTCTCGTCTGGATATATCGCTGTACGTCAGAACAAACAGTGAACCCCCCGAGCAACAATCAATACTTCGTCGTGTTTCAATTATCCATTAACAACCGTATAACCGAATATAGTCGGGAAACGATGATTCGAAGTTTGTTTTAGGATGAAGATTAGTCTTTGGAGCGGTATTATTGAATCAACCGGATCACAAACCATAGTAGAGCTTGTAGAATGTGTTTGGTAGAATTCCTGGATGGAACTTGAATTGATCGCAGAGTTGACTGTGGTGAAATCAGGTGAAAGCATATCCTTCATCCTCTAACGCAGACATTCTACAGACATAACTGATCTATGAAGCTTCCATCAATTCAAATTTCAGGGTGCATTTTTTATTTTACGTACATATAAAATATTTTCGTCAGAGGGCATAGAAAAGCATTGTATGTTGGTGATTAACAAATTTTGAAACAAATTTTGAATTTGAGTGAAGGTTTCAGAATGTTCAATATGAAAATTTATACAGTTTTTTACTTGTAGTAAAAAAGAAGGGTTGTGTTTCAAGGATTTAAAAATTTGTTCATATTTTGAAGACAGAAAGAAAACTGTTCTGTATCCTTTATTTTTCCCCGGTTAGCCCTTATGTAGATAAGATATTTGCAGTACCCCTAACGCTCAGATTAAAATAACACCATCCTCGTTCACTTCAGAAATTCCAACTTCACGAACCGAACAAAAAAGGATCATCGTAAGAGCCCAGAAACAAACCCTTAATTCGTCCCAGGGTACAAAGCTGTTAGGATCCTCGAAGAGGTTGGGCAGGAGGGTTGAAAGGGTGAAAGGCCCGTCATCCGAGGGGTGTCTGAGGGGATTATCAAGCTTGCTGAGGCTAATCAGAGGGCGGTGGGCTAATTTCCCGCGGCGTCGGTGCCTCGATTTCCGTGCGGACGCATGTCTCGTCTCGAGGGCGTCGCGCGAAAAGGGTAGCTGGCAACATTTTTCTCTGTGTCGGTCGTCGACGTCTGTTGGCTGTCGTCGTCAACGACGAGAGGAGGAATCTACGGATAATTGAACCCTTAAAAAGCTGAGCACGGGCTGCGGGGTGGAAGGATCGTGGCGTCAAAGGCGCCTTGGGTATTCGTAGGACGGAGAGAGAGAGAGAAAGGGGAAGAGAATACGAAAGAGACGACAAGGCGCAAAGTCCACGGTACGCAGGGCAGATAAGGGTGCCACGGGGCGGTAAGTAGGATACCGTAGGAAACGGCGGGGGTGGGCGTCGGTGGGCCGACATTTAATCTAGGAGAGAGCACAAGAGATCGAGATACGTTTTGCTTTTATACCCTATCACGCTTGTCTAAGATCCACTGGTCCGGAAAACAAGCGCGCGACCGAGCGATCGCGTTAGCTGCCGGCCTCTCACTTTCTCTCGATCGTTCAGGACTTATCGGGCTTGACGAGAAACGATTCGTCTCCCCGCTGCGTCGATATTTCCACGCCGCTTCCGAGTGAACTTCGACCCCGCGAGCAGCCGCGGGGGCGGATGAACGATATCCCCCGGTGAAATATGGCGTTCCTTGGGACCTGGGACAAAGGACAACCGTCCCGAGGGTGAAACTGACGCGGTACGTCCCCACGATGGTATTTATGTGCTTCCCCGGATCGAGGAGCGCCGGCTGGAATTCTTTTCTTCCTGCGCTAGTAGTGCGAGTCAACCGTTTCGGCGACGCGACGAGAAATCTGGACTGTATGATCTACTGGAAATTTTTCGAGAAATTAATCCCACATTATGAGCAAATTTTTGAGTGAACATTTACTTGAGAAGTGGATTTTAATGTATTTAAAATATTTTGATTGCACAAATTGCTGTAGTCTTTGCCTTTGCAACGCAAAAATGAGTGACCAGTGCACAAAGATCTACAAGATATTTTTGATTCTCGGAACAGTTTTGTAAGATTACTAGACGCCTTTAAAATTCCTAAAATATTTTACTGAATTAATTATGAATTAAGCACTATCAGTAAAATTTTTATGGGAATAAAAATACTCAGATTCTATTTCGTTTTTGTAGATACGAATATTCGTGATACGTCGACTGGTGATAATTTTTCGTCGATTCGAAAACTAAATTAATTAATAAAGCTTGAATTTCGCGAAAGGTTTCATATTTTTCACGCGCCACTGCATCTGCCTGCGAGAGAGAGAGGAATAATCGCGAGAAGTTCGTTCAGGGGTATTGAAACCCACGCGAAAGTTTCTAATGGGATTCAACAATTAATTATATGTAATGCTCGCGGCCAGATACTTGTCCAAAGTCCTTCGAAGCCTGGTAATTAAAAAGATGACGGTAATATTGCTAACAGACTTATGCCTCTTCATTTGTACCAATTACTCCGCGGAACGTAATAACATAAAATGCGGCGGCAATTAAATGCGGTATTAACTAAAAGGAAAACTTCGACGGAAATTGCCAGATCAGTTTATTAATTAAGCTACCATTGTGGGAGAATGTTAATTATCTGAAAGGCTGGCTACGGATCGAGTTGGCTTGCTGGAAAAAGAGACTGTTACCTCCAGTGTTTATCTGCTAATGAAACAGCACATTTCTCACTCTGCTATTGCAACAAATAACGTTAATGACACACTTTCAATCTATAAACAATTTTTCTTTAAATCAGACTTAGGTACGTACTATTTTCTGTTTCTCTTCTAAGTGATTTTCAGCAATTAAATTCACTTCTCTGGATAGCAACAATAATGCTTCCGTAAAATTCTTAATAACTCATATTGTCATTCACTTCCCTAAAACATATTTTTCGAAAGCACTTACGGGAACAGCTCTCGACATTTTAATCTGCAGAATCGTTTCAGCGAAAACATTTGCAGAAATCCATTACCATCAAGCCAGACATTTTTTCTCATCGTAAACACTGTGGACGTGAAACAGGGTAACAAATGGAACCATTAATTAATTAAAAAACGAGGGCTTCTTGTGCCGAAGTAGTTCGATCCGATGAAATTGCCTGCATAACATCCAGGACAGGCAATCCACTAAGCAAAGGCGTAGGCTGATTCAGTCGTCGAGGGTTTAGCACCTGTGGATGCAGAGTCTGGAACTTGTAAATCCCTTGGCAGGTTCAAGGAAGGAATTCCGATGTGATAATACCGTTAATCGGAGATAGAACCCTGTGGGAGAGCATCTGAGAAAATATTCGAATACATCAGTGTCGACCGTTGGACAGGATCGTTGCCGACCTTCGTGGGAAACGATCACAGAGTTGCCCGGTTACTTGCTCATCGTTTGGCAGTGACTTTAATCCCGATTTACGGCCAAGGATTACACGGGATTCTCGTATCCTGTCAAACCTGCGAAAGAGAAGCGGACAGAACGAAAAGGGTTGAGGACAGGGGGTTGCAGGGGTTGGTTTAAGGAAGCGTAGAGGGCGCGGAGGGTGGAGAGAAACGACAGCTCCCTTGGTTGGGACCACGGAGATCGCTATAATTAATGCCGTAGTAACGAGAACCCGGCAAACAGTCGCGGCGCCACTTTGGAAGTGGAGGAGCATTGAGACGGTCACATTAAATGGAAGTAACGGAAACCCAGCCGGAGGATCTTAATAAAAGTACGCCGGAGTTATCGAGCGCTTTTTTACCCGTCGACGCCGCGAGTGAGGGACACTTAAGGATTCATTGTTCCAATGATACTTCAGCTCTCCGGCTCCCAGGTTTTCCTGGACCGCAGACTCCTTTAAGAAGCCGGAGATTAAGGAGCTGCTACCTCGGGAACTGTGTAACCTTTCCTGGAACGAATGATCAAAAGATAGCCTAGGTGGCCCTGCAACCGGTCAATTGGGGAATCAAAATTTTGGTATCGATAGGCGCTAGATATTGAAGATCACTGTTCGCCCTCTCGTTAGATCTTCTAGGATAGAAAGTATTCTGGAATTTTTTCGTAGGTGCACGGGCATATTACTGAAAAAACTGTCTTTATCGGAATAGAGCTTTCTTCTTTTTCCTTTAGGTTTCTCAGCTGTCGAAGACCTGAGATCAACAAGCTTTAATATTATCTTAGGAGTTTCTCTTGCTTCAACTAACAGAAAAATTCACGAAAAATTCATTCTTTCTCTCTAGAAATCCGTTCCTATTGGAATCCTGTCCCGAGAAAACCTTCTTAACAAGCATGCTTGATCCACTTCTTAAAGAAGAGACTCGTTCCTAGCAAAGGGATTCCTTATTTTTCCTCGAGACCTATTATCTACCTATGTCCTGCGTCTCAGGAAAATCAATGTTTCGAACAGGAAGTTTTAGTATTGTGTACACCGTAAAACAATGAGGGTGAAAGAGATCCTCTATTGTCTTTGAATCCTTATGCACTGATTGTTCACAAAGAATTTCAGGAAACAGTAAAACACAAATATAAATATTGTATAATCTAATATAACATCCAGTTATTTCTATCTTTAAATCAAAGGATGGGTGCAGTCTTTGAATATTGTTTTGCGGACATACACGAGTAGTACGAGTCAGTCATAGGTCAGGCATTCATATATTCCGCAAAAAAAGAAAGGAGTACGATGCAGACCTCGACGAATCAATACAATATTCATGTCAGAGGCTCGATTGTGTTTAATAATAATAACAATAACTCTTGTTTGTATCTTCTATGTACAATTCGTTAACAAAAATATAATCACGTTATTTGTGCATGTGCATACTGGGTAACAACATCGAGCGTGCGTTTTAAGTAAAGAACATTTGGCACAACCCAAGATAAATTGTGTACAAAGAGAGTAATCAAATATTAAATAACTCTGGTCGGCAGCCCTTCCTACAACAACAGAGCTCGAAATTCGTCCAGGGTCCCTAGCCGGAGGGCTGTCAGGCGTCTCTAATGTTAGTGCGGCGGACGAATTATCGTCGAATGAAATTACAGCATAGACAGTCGCGTAATGGACGCCCCAAGTGGTTAATGCAGAGCAGCGCGGGAGCCGGTTGTTACAAGGTTTTAATGAAACGGATTCGGGATTGTTGTGCGCCCGCGAGAACGGGATTCTGGGTCAGCGAGTGCAGCGACTGCAACGCGCCACCTAAGTTCCGCTTAAGACGAGCCCCGGAAGTCTGTGGCCAAAGCTCGCGAAGTTTTCGCGAGTCGAGAAGTTCCCCTAATGCGTCTATTTAATGGCCTGCATGCGTGGCGAGCCGCGTGTCTCCGACGTGCCTGAATAACGCGTGGTCACGATCTCGGAGCAACCGTGAGCTATGAATTTCGTGGCTGTTCTCTGGTCTAGCTCGAAAATCGCGAATGTTCACGAACAGGTATGTAAGGGGAAAATCGTGGACCACCGGGCCCCCATCGATTCCTCGTTAAAAAAAGATGTGGCGATTTCGCGTGGAATTCACGCAAAAAACCGAGTTGAACCGGGAAAGTTCCCGGGACAGGTGGAGGGTCTTTTGCTGCCGGCGGGCTCCCTGGCAAAGGAAGAGATTTCAAGTGAAATTTACGGGTTCGTGCGTTCCGAAGTGCCGAGTTAAGAACGAGAATGCCGGCCCCCGAAGCGCAACGACCTTCTAAGAAAACTGAGCACGCGAAACTTACCTCTGCGCCCGCGATCCTGCCCTCCTCTTTCGAACGAATTGTTTGTAACCCAGCCCCGGCAAAATTCCGGCGAAATCATGCTACCAACCCACTCTTACGCTACGACGTTTATTTACCCGGCTACTTGCACCTTAAACACCGGCACTCCAGCCCGGCTTCGCACGTAATTCCGCTGTTGCTGTATTTTTCATCGATTCTGCGCAACTCGTAAGTCCGCACTGGAATTTTCTTCGTCTTCGCTTTCAGATTTTAGTACTTACTTTGCTCCCTAACGTTGCCAGTTTATTTGCTTTATTAGTGGGTGATCGAGGAGCTATAAGAACGTTGGAGAAAATTTATAGGTCAGATTTTGAGCGATCCTTGACTGTTATGAATACACTGCGGATTTTATGCAACTATGCCAAAAGCGAGTTGGTGCATTTTGAAACAGTGAAGAAATTAAGACCGTCTAAGGACGTCACATTAAACAAAGAGATTTTAATAACATCGTAAAGAAAATGAAGTCTCTTATTGTATAAAGGGCCCAATATAGCTTGAATCACCAACTATTACCTTAATAAAAAGCTAGAAGCTTACCAATTCATTGAATTCTGGGACAGTCTTGGTATAATCGCCTTTACAGTAGAAAATAAGTAGTACGAGTCAGCCATATGTCACACGACCATCAATTCCTCCAGGAAACAAAGCTTTCGGACGCAAGCCTCGACGAAGCAATACACCCAACACATTATAGACTCGATCACGATAAAATTACATCCGCTTAACCGATTTTCTACACCCAGACACCGTCAACATTTTTGGGAAGCCTATTCGGGTCGGGTAAACAAACCGGAAGCTTTCCACGGCAGCATCTAGAATGCATAGGTCTATATCGGGGAATATTTCCCAGTGAAATACGATATCAACGTGTTTCTGGTATCCGCTTTTTCCCTTCTATTTTATTTTTTGTCAAGGCTGCAATCATGACCGCGTGCAATTTCGGATTAAAGCGAGCATCCCCCCCGTACCGCATGCTCGCACGATGTGCCATTCTCTTTTTTTTCGCAGTTCGGTGGCGAGCGTTTGGAAAAGGGGTTTCGGTGGTTCCGGCCGCGATTGACAAGCGCCACACCGCATTTTTGCAGAGCGCTCGCGGTCACTGGATGATCGAACGAAGTGCAATCCCCGCTCGGTTGTAGCTTTGCGTCGCAGATGGAGCCCGGGACTCCGCGGCTGCCGCGCCGTTCTCTCTGTCCAGTATGTTTGTCTTTGTATAATGCAGGCATACCGGAGGGGTCGAGAGACTTCACGGTGCTTAATGGACGTTCAACCGGGAACGGTGAACGGTGAACGAGCCCGTTCTATCGGGGCTCTTCCCGTGATTGCCGCGGGAAAATTGTCCGGCAACTGGGGCGCACTGCCTCGAAAATTATGCGACAACCCGTGAACGCACTTGTACGCGTCGTCTCATTGTCTCCGCAGCCCCCGCTCGATTGTTCAAAGTGTCTCTCTCCCTCTCTCTCTCTCTCTCTCTCTCTCTCCCTCTCTTGCTCTAGGAACGAGGAGAGGCTGCGGAAAGCGTAATTCACGTTAGGAAACCGCCACGCCACGCTCACGCTCCCGGGAAAAATTATTGCATTAATTTGATACTGGATTAGCCTCGTCCCAGTCAATTGAACGCATTCTTTACCATCCACTGAAAAAATTATACGTGTGAATAATGTCGTACTGTTAGCCAATGATTGCGACGATTTTGCACCCGATTACACGGCAATTTGATATTACAATCTCTGTGAAAAAATTTTCATTCGTTGTGTTAATATCATACAGAGGAATGCATAGAACTAGTACAATAATGCAAGGAACGTTTTATTTTATATACTTTGCAGAATGTAGAATTTTCCAGTTAATTTTATACAACTCTGTAATAAAACCTGTACAGACATGTAAAGTCTTTCGTTATATTAAATTACTGATCTAATAAAACGCAAGAGGACAAATTGATTTAAACAGATGAGGAATGTGTAGAAGTTGCATATGGAAACTGTTTTAATTTGTAATTTAACTTTGAATAATGTAAGGTTTGTGAATCAATTTTGTCATTCACTTTTACGAATTTTTATAAAATAGTGTATCGTGGAAATTTTTTAATATTTCTTTGCTTCGGATGCAATTTTAAGGATGCAATACGAGTGTTGACGTTAGGAGAGCATAGTATAGCGGTTAAATGAGACTGTTCACGCTAGAGGCCAGGCTCAATGCATGCTGCACTCACGGAGTGCACGCAATCCCCTTTTAGAAGCTCTTGCGTGCCCTTAGCGTCGATGTAGACAACTGGTAGGGGGGTTGAGCTCGAAAAGTTTTGTTATCTGTTGTCAGCGTTGACGAAAAGCTTCTCGAGCCCCTTGAATCGAAGACTAATTTCCCGTTTCAAGGAAGAAAAAATGTCCCCGCGAATCCGGTTGACCATTTCGCACGTAACCATGGGAAACGCGGAGCATACAAGCGTGAAACACAACTGGATATTCGAGCGGATCGATTCAATGCGTTCCGATTAGAAACTTTTTTAGGTGAACCTACCCGACGAATGTATAACGTTTTGCGAGCCGTGTCGGGGCGTTGTCCAAATAGATTATGGTGGTACTCGAACGGGTCTGATAAAACTGAAAAAACTCCGACGCGTGCTGTCGCTTATTATGTGTCAAGAGTATTGTGATAATCTCAATGTAGAATGTCCAAAGGTATTGCACGAATTTTTTCAGATCTTTTAAGAAACACCTTTATAGTTTGAGGGTACTGTAAAAACGTTTACAGTCTAAGGGTTAAAATGGGGAAAAAAGCTGGAAGCCTTCATCTTGCAAGTAATAAACCGCTGGAAGTTATTCTGATAAACGGAACAAGAGTGGAAACATTCACGACAAATGGAAGCTAAAGTCCAATATCGACGAACGTACGAATCGAACTTTGATCGGACGGGGTGCATGATCTCGATAGGACAGGTTCAATTAGCAATTATCGCGATTGTCCAGGCTAAGGACGGCGTTCAGCCAAATGAAGGTATACTTCACAGCCGGATCCAATAAATTTGATCCGCGACTGTCCCGATGAAAGGAAGGGTGGAACGCAGGAAATTACACCGTCCCTGCAGGGGTTAAAAGGCTCGGCAGGTGGGAGAAGGGGTCGAAAAATCCGCAGTAACCCGTCGAACAATCGGCAAGCAAATTACCGTAATATTTTCACGCGAGTTAATCCGAGTAGGTCCTTTCACAGGACCGTCGCGCGCCTCCTGGCCTCCCTCTTCTGATCCTCATTCAATTGGTTCGCCGGCTCCTGCGAGTTTGGTGACCCGACGTAGAGGAGGACGGAATTCCTGTATTTAATTTGGCGCGAGGCTTTTAATCAGACGACGCTTCAGACGGCCACTCCGGCTCCACGAAACGGAGGGGCGAACTTAAAGGGAGCTTTTTGAAGATTTCAGCCCCCCGCCCGGTCACCCTTTGCACCGAACGAACCTTCCTTTCCGTGCTTGGGAACTCGAATTTGTTTAGACCCTAGCGAAACCGCTCGCAATAGGGTAACCTGCAAATTATTGTTACTATTATCACATAATTTTAGAGGAAGTAGAAATTTGCTGGTTCGACCCTTAACCAGCTTGGTTATCTCAAGAATACAACGAAATCAGAATGAGTTAGTTATTATTAATATTCTTTGAACCTCCTTGCACAGGTCCTACTAAAATTAGCTTCACTTAATATATTAACACAAAAATTTCATACCAACAACTTGGAAGCATTTGTATAATTTAATATCTGTGGAAATAGTAGTAAAATAGTAGGAACATTTATAGACTATAAAAAATATTGTTACACTGTTTTCAACTGTATCAAATTATTATGAGGAACAAATCACGTGTTTATATGGTTTCTGTACCTTAGAATTATTACAACGTTTGTTTTTTATAAAAATCCGCAGTCTAGTCATGAAACTTTATTGATTTTAAAAGGAGTTGTTTCCTTCAGAGGTAAGAGTATTCTAGTTTTCGTTTTGTTCTCCGGGGGGTTGTTGACCGACTCCAGGGCAATTTCCTTATTTTTCGAGACGGGAATTGGAAAGGAGACTGGAACGCTATAGAGCAGGCATAAGACAATGGCGTTTTACGTCCCTTTCGAAACAATTCGATGTCGCGAGGGCGTGCAAAGAGGGGTTGGAGGGGTGGGGGGTTACATTAACACGCGGAACACGGAGTTTCCACTGGTCGAATTAAAGCGGTGATTAAATTGAAAGGGCACGAGAGGGTGAAAAGTGGAGTGAAGGGGGTGGGAGAAAGCCGAGCAAAACAAGTCTGGACCGCCTCCTTTTTTTTCTGGCCGCACTACAGTAGTTCATTTAAATTAGCGTCTCTTTAACCCGCCGTAATTCCGCAATGTTTTCCGCGGGCTCGGGCGCGAGCGCGCGCGATCCGGGGAAAAGTTTGCCGGGATATTACGAGGCACATAGATCACATTTAGCATTAATTAGCGCAGTTCCCAGCCGTAACAAGGGACAAACTTGCCGCGACGCGCCGGAAGATTCGACCGAATTTACGAGCAGCCGATGCATCGACGCGGATTTCAAAATTTCCCGCCTTGTTTAATGGAAACACCACTGGAAAAGAGCCGGAATCGTTCGTATGTATGCCACAGACATGGCATATAGTGCTATGCACGTAGTCCCGGAAACTTGAGCTTGAACTTTGTTCATGCGTAAGGTAATTAAATTTATATTAAACTCATCACCGTCGTTAATGGTTACAGTGTTTCTGGCACATTGTTAATGGTTACATTACAAGAGGTAGCTATACTCACGCAAAGAAAATTCTGGGGATTCTAGAAATGTTGCCAGTACAACGGAAAAATTTGTAGTCTTTGAAGACATTCTGAGACTTAGCAAAATATTATAGGACAAAAAATCGTATGACCAACGAAAAACTTCTAGTGAATATGAAAGGGTTGTAATAATCATAAAAAAAATTGTAGGGTCTATAAAAGAAGTTGCGAGGAACATGAAAAATTTTGTTGTGCTCATGAAGACTTGGTAGGGCCTAGGAAAAAATGATAGGATGCACAAAAATATTGTCGGGCCAACGAAAAAATTGTAGTACGTGCAAGGGTTGTAAACTGATTATTAAAAGAAATTGTAGAGGCTATACGAAAGTAGTGAGGACCATGAAATAATTTCTAGGGCTTATGAAGACACTATAGGACCTAGCGAAAAGTTGTAGGATGCACGAAAAAATTGTAGGGCCAACGAGAAAATTTTAGTGCTTAAGAAGGGGATGTAGTGATGACGAAGAGGTACAATTAAAAAATAAATTTGACGAAAATTCGTCGTAAATTTGCATCTGATCCAATATTTATCACCCAACTGAAGCAGTTCGGTGAAACAGCACGCGAGCAACGTCGGAGGCGAATAGGAGAAAGGAGTTGTCTTTCTCGTGTACATTTTTATTCAAGCTGAAGTTTCTTTGTTACACGGCAGAATATCTCCCCCCCCCCCGCCCCCACCCCCTTCGTATCACCGGCGACCCGCTGGTTTCCTGTTCTAACGCTGCGCCGGGGAACAACCGACACCGGTTTCGACACGGCGCGCGTCTCTTTTCTTTATTTTCTTTCTGCCTCCCGTTCTTTTTTTATCCTCCCGTTGTTGCTCGTTCTCGCTTTGTCTTTTTTCTTCCCGGCGGGTTTCGCTCCCGTTGGAAACTCCGCCGGCTAAGCGTCTCGCACGTTGACACGCGCATCGCAAGAATTCCACCACTCAACTTTCTTGATTATTGGAGCGGACGGTCGCGGGAAGTTTAACAAAAATTTCGAGAATCGTGTTCGCGCCCCGCGCGCGACACCTTAGCCAGAATGAACCTGACCAGCGAGAATAATTCGGCGGTGAGTTACGCGAGAGTCGCGCGCTTGTTCAAGTGGACGTGCCTTTTTCGGCTGTCGTAGATAAACTCCGTTTAGACGCGGGTTCATTAAAAATTGTTACTCTCGGCTTGTTGCCAGAGGACACAACTACGGGGCCACCAGAACGGATACTGTGATTTTTATGCTTGCGCGCGTTTTTCTCGGTGGCCATTTTTGTACTCGAGCGGCGAAAATTAAGGTCAAAAATAGGGATGACATACTGTGATGTAATTTTTAAACAAATGGATCTGTTAAAAAAATCTTGACCAGGTAGACTCTGCATTAAAAATCAGCATTTTTTCTGGTAACAACATTTTCTGAAATAGCCCACTAAATATTATTTTCGACTTTATACCACGTGTAGCCTATATTGGACACAATTAGAGCTATATATAAAATATTGTAACACCACTTATTACACGAAGTACAGGAGAGAAGGTAATTATGATAGAAAATAAGCCAAGCGGTTCAGGGAGTCGCCAGGCTGAGAAAAATAACGTACGTGGGTGACCGGCGCGTTATTGAGGCCAGAATATGGTTCAATGATTTCCTCGAAATTTCTATCGACGGTGAAAATATGGCGGCAGCGGGGGCCGTGAATTTTTCTCGTGCCGGTGAAATTTCATTTGCAGCCGCGCACCGCGGTGGCGCGCACTTTAAATCAACGAAGAGCAGACAGGATCGGCGCGTTACGCGGCACATGCGGCAGATGTTACAGTTAAATCAACCGCCTTCGAATAGCAAGCCGCAGGAACTATCTGTTCCGGTGTCAAAACAGCTGTGCTTAATTAAACGCACACAATGACGGCGTTGTGGAAGCCGCGGTCGCGTCCTGCCGTCTCGAACCAGACCAATTGCGAGCGATTAGCGTCTTGCCGACGGCAGACCATTCATAATGACGGGACTCTGACGTGTTAATACCTTTGTGTACCGTAATACTGAATTGTTCGTATTCTGATTACTTGTGCAAACACTGCGTTGGATACGGTTTGGGCTCAGATATAGTCTCGATCTCAATCTGCGGCATTTCGGTACAACTTTACCCCGGGGATCATCATAAATTTTTAATCCTACTTATTTCGGGAGTGTGGATCTCAATGTCTTCGTGCAATTTATTGACTGATAAAGTATAAGAAGATGTTCTTTTAGATGCGTATTGTTAAGTCTTCATAGTAAGGAAGCTTTAATTCTGTCAAGTAGAAATTGGTACTAATATGTTGTCTATAAGGGCCCAGAAATTTGCAGAACGGTCCCATTTGCATAATCTAGTTATTACTAATAGATCAGCCGTGCTCCAAGTAGGTACAATCCACTAAAGGGACGGTTAAGTCAATTACTGCGCACAGGTATTGATTGTGGACAAACACCCCATCCAAGGCAAGTCCAAATCTTCATGGGCTTAGATTAGATTTGAATTAGATATGGGTTGAGTTTCGATTAGGCCATTGTTAGCCTTGTGTTAGACAGGGCTTCGGTAGACCTCCAAATACGTTTTTAATGAAACTTTGATTGGGACTTGGGCTAGACGTAGCATACTAAAAAAATTATCCCTAGATTAAGTCTACATCACGCCTAAATTTATACCTACGACAGATCTACTTCAACTACAAATGCTTGAAAGTTAGGCCTGACTTACATCAGTACTATGGTTAAAAGTTAGGCCTGACTTACGTCAGTATCGTGCCTGAAAATCAGGCATGACTTAGATCAGTATTATGCCTGAAAGTTAGGCCTGTCTCATATTAGTATTGTGCCTGAAAGTTAGGCATGAGTTAGATCAGTATTATGCCTAAAATTAGACTTAGGTGAAACTTCTATCTTGCTCGAAATTTCTCGTCGTGCAAAAGATTAGACTTGAATTAGGTGCTCATTACTTTAAAGATCTTCTCAAGCGAATCCTGGTCTAGTTTTTGATTAGCCATACGTTCAACGGAGTTACAAAGGAGTGAATACCGCGTGTCACCGATAAAGTTCAAACGAGTTGGAACATGTCACAGAGAGCCAAGTGAATCACAGTAGAAAAAGCCAGCAGCAGTCCAGCCAGTATTCGCTCTGCCGGACGCTGATAACGTGCTTACAGAGGGTACGGTACACCCGGTGGTCCAGAGATCGAGTCCCTAGTCAGCATCCGGTCAAGTCACGGAGACAGGGTGGGGGGGGGGGAGTGTGGCGGCACATCAAAGCCCGAGGAAGTGGCTCGGTTCGCAACGAACCAAGATACGACATCGGAATCCCACGGGCACAGTAAATCACACCGTAGCCACTCGATCTACCCGGCCGGACGGCAATTACCGTCATGGGATTCGTAAAAAGTGGAGCACATACATCCGAGTTTAAATCTCCGTCAACCGATCGGCTGCTCGAGGAAGCGAACGAGGCGGGATTCTCTTTTTCCATTTGTCATCGCGTTCCCGGAACTCGAATGCGAACGTGAAGCGCGCGCTCGCGCTCGCGCGAACTCGAACCTCGTGTATCTCGGACTTCGTCAGCCGGAAGCGGAAGATTGGATATTCGAAAAAAGGATTCTCTCCGGTCGAAGTCCCCTTTGATTTCACGTTACCCGATTCCTCGAACCAGTTCCCCTGATTAAGCTCCCGGCAGGTGTAACGCCCTACCGTCATTCCGTTGACGCGAGTCCCCGAGCCTGATTGTCTATCAACTGTTATCTCGAAGGACCGAGCTGAGCAACTTTACGATTTTTCTGTTTTTTTTTTTCATGGGATCCGGGTAGAGTCGGTCCTGTTTGTGACAAGTGGAATGCTTTTGTTCAGATGACTGCACAAGGATTTTAACTCTGGACGCTTTGTAGCCTTCCCTGTTCTTTCGTTCCGGGATTGGGATTCATCTAAATCCTCTATCCTCCAACATTCTTGATGTTCAGGGAGCACTGTGTAACATGGTGAAACAGATAAAGCGTTGGCAAGTGTGTTAAGAACGTATAGGACACGTTGTAGTTGACAACGTCTTCTCTCGAAAATTCTACAATTTGAAACGTTCCTAGAAACATGCGACAATTTTAAATGACTGATGATAGAAGTGACTAATTTTAAAGCCTAGATCACCGAATCTATTTCTACACGTGATATATGTACGCGCATCTTGCCGGTCGATCGAAGGTTTAAGCCTCGTCCACACGAGCCGGTTCGGAATAAATCCGGATTAAAGTTTCCGGCTGTGCCAATAATGGCCGTCTATTTGCCGTGGGTTTGTAAAGGGGTAGGGGGCTAATTAATTCGCCGGGATAATTGGTCATCGTCGTAACCCGATAATTCGGTATGCCTAAACTCGCTTCGCCGTTACATGATCGTCGATCGCACGGACAATCACGCTAATTAGCGGATCGATGAACTCTCTCCTCTCTGTCTCACTCTCTACGATTTTCTCTCTCTCTCTCTCTCTCTCTCTCGTTTTAGCTCTGGGCAACTTATCATTTCAGTCCACGGTTGCTACGGCCCGCGGCCAAGCGACGCTCGGGTGGCAGAGGGGACTTTTAATGAATTACAAAACAAAGCACCGGCACGGGAATCGCGAAAGTTTTCGCCGTCGGAACGACGCGGCGACGTCTAGCGCCGGTCTGGGTCTCGGTTTCGCGAGCTGCCGCGGAAAGTGGCCAGCCATTCTTGCCGTTGCCGAACTTCCCCGCCGAAACCAAGCTATTCGCTCCGGAGACCGCCGCGACGGAAAGCGTCTTTCACCGAAGAAATTCTTGAGGCTGAACGAGCCCTCGCCCATTCACTCGCGCAGGGATTTAATGCGCGATACGCTTTAATGCGCCGCTGAATATTGCATAGCGAGTGAACGACGGGCCCGGGTACATTAACCCGTCCATAAGCGCCGAATGGATCTCTCGTCAGGGTACAGGTTATTGTGAGGATCGCAGCGAATTCTGTTTGTCGTTCCAGTGATGACTGCCAAACTGGTTCGAAACAATTCAATGTGTATCACAGATGGTGCAAGGATTACTGAAAATAGGACAAAATCGTAATGGGAACCTTCCCTCAATTGGAAATTGGGACTTCGTTCGCTGAATAAATCAATAACTTCACTCTTCTAATTAGTCTGATCATTACACACTGTTTCTATTTACTTCGACCTGGCGAAATCAGCGCACACAGACGCATTTTCTAAGTTCATTCGTTGTGTCAGCGTGGTGTCAAGATCCCACAGTGATTATGCAGGAGTATTAAATAATATTGAAAATGCATAAACGATTAAAATTATTATAGACAGGCTGCCTTCATCTTAAAATTGTAATAGGAACCCTGATGTATTTGAAATGGTGCGATTAAATCTTGTCTTGAAGCGAATGATTTCATTCTCTTAAAGTGTCTGATCAATCCACACCGTTTCTACTTACCCGTTCTGGGGTAGACCATTTATTAAGCGAATAATTTGATTCTCCTACAGTGACTGATCGATGTACACTATTCCTACTGACCTGATCTCTAGAAATCAAGATACGCAGAATCAATTTTCTAATCCATCAAGTTGTTTCTTTAAAAGCAGTGTCAAGATGTTGACCATAGTATCAAATGGAATGACTCAGTTCTACCGTGTGCGTAATTTCCGCGACTGCATCCGCATTCTCTTGCAGTCCCGAAAGGAGTGCACGTACTAACTACGCGTAAACGCGTTAAACGGGCCGACGAGGTGACACCGTCTCTCCCTCTCCAAAGGGACGAAACTGCGCGCGGAGATTAATGTTTCGTAAATTCGCGGGCCGGGCTCGTTCCGCGCTCGTAAATTCCATCGGTATTTAAAGCAGCCGGACTCGGGCACGCGAGTGTCCTGTTATTTCGCCCCGTAAAAGCAAAGTGTGAAGTTACTTTTCCCAACATAAACTGCATTTTATATGGAAAGTATCGCCCGCACACGCTGCCCGTAAAGTTGGAAAACGGGGCTAGAAACGGCGGGGCCGGTGTCGGATACGTGTAGGCTCTCAAACAATCAACAGGAGCCGGCTCGTTGAATCGCAAACAGCCGAGAACTTTTCCCTTTCGACGCTTGAAACCCGAACAACAGGATGTTCCGACGAAAACGAGCGAAAAATCTCACGGCGGAACGTTCATTTTTGACTGCGAGGCTTTCGAAAATCTACGACGACGTGCGCCAGTCCCATTCCCGCCGTTGCTGACCCGTTTTCTGGACAAAGATCCATTACCTGAAAATTATTGGTGGCACGAGAAAATGTTTCAGGCGAGAATTGATGAGAGTACACGATGACGTATTTGTCTGACACTGCAGTAACCTTGGAAAGTTCTGAAACCATTACGATTGAAATTTTTAGTTTTTCTATAAACTATTATCGAAATACAAGCATCCAAATTTGCACTAATGAATGTACAAGATTCAAAAGAATTTTCAAGTTTTCCTTTTCCGGATAGTTTGAAAACCATAAATCGAAAATGGATTTATATTCTCCTCGAAATTTTCCCCAGCGAAACTGCGACCGAAGCATTCGCAACTTGCTATAATAAAGGAATAATGCCGCACGTCGCCGGTGCCGGGAATTTCAACTACGCCGTAAAGCACAGCCGCGGCGAAAAATTAGTTTTACAGCTGACCACTCCTTTCTCCCGCTGCGAAATGGTTTCTTAACTCGGTCACGTCGTTTAATTTGCTATAAAATAAACATTTCCGCGAGAGGAGACGGAATCGCCGACATTCAACCGCCGCTCAGCAACGATTCGAATGGCCGTCGTAGTTTTACGATTTTCTGCCGCCGATCCCCAATTCTGGAGCACCCCGTCGGTGTTTGAAAGCAAGATTTCATACACACCTCCTGGATCATGCAGACGACAGTTCTTGAAAACGTCAGATATGTCTGGACACATGATCGAAATTACCTGGCCACTTTTGTTGTTCATGATATTTTTGAATGTAGAGGATAAAGAAATTTTTCTGACAGGTTTGACGATGTTTGCCGATGTTTGAATTATCACAATTTTGTACAAAACAATTGTTCGTCAAACAGAAAAGATGGTGTAAAATTTAAATAATCTCTTGGAGGGAAACTTCCTTGTTGCTGAAAGACGAAGATAAAGAAATTTCTCTGACAGGTTTGACGATGTTTGCCGATGTTTGATCTACCATAACTTCGTACAAAATAATCGTACGACAATAAACTTGGACTCGTTTTAAAGCTTGAAGCTTCTATTTTCACGATCTATCGTTCATCTTCTTCTGAAAATACTTTTGGAGACATAGAAAATAGAAAACTAGATACGCGTTTTTTCTCCAACCTGCAATTGCATGGGACTAAGGACGTCAACGAGGCCGAGAAAAAGGAATTTGCGACTAAATGGTGAAAGGGTGAAAGGCCCCATATCCCGTCCGGAACGGGTATCTCGTGCGAGGACAAAGTGTCGCTATTAATTCCACGCGTGGAGTTGCGTTTAGCGAAGAAAATCGAAACCATCCGGGGTGAAGAACCGTCCAGAGGAACTCCAATCTATTTCTTGCTGCACAAACGGGCAGCTCCCTTTAATTCGATTACACCGAGGAATTTCCGGGACGATTAATTCAGCCGGCCATGGATTTCGCTAGCTCACCCTCGCCCTCGCCCTTCCTCCACCGTACTTTCAACCACCCACACCTCACATTCCCTTCTTCCCTCTCTCCCTCTCTCTCTCTCTGTTTCTCTCTGCAGGAGGTTCTTCTCGTCATTTCACTTAGCTGATAGTTTGCGCCGGAACGCGTTCCGTTTCAATCGTTTCCTGGTGCACGCACACTTACACGATTTACAGGCACCGTTAAGTTCGATTTACACGGGCTGGGCGTGGAGGTGATCCTGTGTTCGTGTCCCATATCGTGTGACACATGTCTGCCGATTGATCGAGCTGCTTGTTACGGATTCTTGGCCTGCAAACGTAAATCGGCCGAGCCCTGTCACTGTCAAGCCGAGGATCGACCGATACCATTCGTCTTTGAAGTCTTTTCGCTGCTGCGAATGCTGGTTTCTGGTTTTCATAATATTCCTTTCAAAGAGAAATGCTGCACATAATTTAATGACAATTTGTACTTTGCTGTCGTGGCAAAAGGAAGAATTTAATTTCAAAACAGACGTCAACATGGCCGTCAAAGGGTCTGCAATTGTATTTTTTCATGGAAAAATATGTGGAACAATACATAACCAATGGACAGGTTCTCATTTCACTGAGTATTGTAAACGTGGTTTCAGAATTGCTACTGGGACATTGATTTTAATTTAACAATAGTTCAGACTTACTATCTGCATTGTTTTTGTAACAAATTGCTAATCAAACAGGAGGACTTCACTATATTATTTCTTTCGTATGGAATATGAGAAAGAACATTTTTGTCGTTCATGGTTTCTGGGCATCGTTTAACAACAGTTACACTCTGGAAACCATAAAATTTTTAACAAAATATAATACAAATATTGCATTTCGCTGCGTCAAACGCAGTTCCGTTTTATTTTCAATTTTCGGGACCCACTCGTTGGAAATAGAACTTTATTCATTTCCGACTGTTCAATAGAATGTTCAATAGTTTCGCGGCGCATTTGCAAGCCCGAAAAAACTCCCCGGAAAACTGTTTATTGACCTGTAATTCAATCTTGCAGGTATCGGTCGAACGAGCAGGCGAACGATGCGCGAGGAATATTTGTTAAAAGATTATTGGCTCCCGTTTTCGATCAGGAGCGTGGAGACGAGGCCGCCCGACTAATATTGTATTTTAAATCAAATTGCACGCGCGAAGTAATACTTCCGCCGGAGACGCGATCATTCCTTGGACAAAGTTGAAATTGCATTTCCGGACTTTTGGCGATTTTTCGGGGATCCCGAAACCGGCGAACTAAGCAACCGACAATTGATCGAACCGATCCGCGATATAATAAACACCCGGCATTTCGTCGTAATAAATTCCCCGGGGCGGGGAAAAGATCTTTCATTTCAGCACCGGCGAATGTATTCCCCCGGAATTGGAAAATGCAACGCGCACGTAATACGTTCTTCATCTTCGGGAAGCATTCAGACGCACGGCATTCAGTTGCATGCACTTGCAGGTGAACTCGAATTCGAAATCGAAGCGCATAATTCGATCCCGTAGCCGATAAAAAATGATGCCGGAAACACGATATAAGCGGATCGATAGCGGCTCGAATAGATCGCTCGCTTAATGCGACGCCATCTTTGAACCACTCCCTCACAATGCAAGAACGTGCACCTTGAATTTCTGTGCGGGGGATAGGCGACACTGCCGATTTCACATTTCGAGATCACGGTGCGCGGAACAATCGTATCTTGAGTTTTAAGTAGATTAATTCATCGAGTTCAGACTTTCATGCGAATGCTTGAATGGTATACAAAAGTGTTTTTAATTAACGATGAAGGAATGCATCGTTCAATGTACGATGAGACACGATGAAATCAAACCTCGAAGTTTGATCATTTTTCAATTGGTATTAAACATTTTCCATTGAAACGAAAGGAGTGTTCATAATGTTATCCCGCGGTATAGAATTCTGAAAAGCATAAAATAACACAACCACTATTTAATCAATAATAACGACTTACCTTGCGACGATCTCTTCTATATTCCCGGGTTTCGTATGAAACAATTTTCTTCGCGCTCCCGCCGGGGTTAATGAACGAGCTTCTAACTAACGAAGCTTATAGAGATCTTAATTAGAACATTCGTGAAAAGCTAGGGGACTAATTAGTCGTGCGTCGAAACAGCCGGCTGTTCGGGAATCAGCTCAAAAGACAACGAGAGCGCCGGGTCCAACACGGTGAGACCGTGATTTTGGAAGTTCGGGACAGTCAGGGTTCTCTCTCTCTCTCTCTCTCTCTCTCTCTCTCTCTCTCTCTCTTTCTCTCTGTTTCCCTCAGTGGCTGTCTGACAGTATTCCTTCGGTAATGCATGGCCGACCGGATACCGGAACCCCCTGCCCAGTTGTGTACGCACATGCTATCCCTCTTTTCGCCTCTAATTCTCCGATTTCGTACACGAAGTTCCCTTCGCTCCTCCGCCCGCTAGTCCCCCCCACCCCCACTCGGTTCGTCTGCTCTCTGCCGCGGCAGGAAACCAATTATAAGTGTCCCGGAAGTTGGAACGAACTGTGGAAGTTGTGTAGGAAATTGCGAGGTGCGACTACGCCGGCCGCTAACCGACCATCTCCTTCCTGAAGCCCGAGCAGGAAAGACTGATGCGTCCACGATCCGCTGCGCACGCGAAAGGATGAACTCCGGGGACACACTTTCGGCCGACCGGTGCAATTTTCGGACCACCGACACCCTCTGCAATTATTTTCGCTGGATTCGGAAGGATTCGCCAGCTTACGCTGCTCTGAATTAGAGGCGTCACTGTCAGCCATATATAAATTATTAGCAAGAATAACTCGAAACGGTCCTCATCGGGTAATTTTCATTTGTCTGAAAAAAATTGAGAACCTAGCGAAAATATTGGTAGACGCGTAGAACGAAACCAAGCATCAATATCTTAGATAAGTTAGTCACAAAAACATTCCGAACGATGCGAAGACATGGCCACGTTACGCTAAATAACCCACTTCTTCGAAAATATAAGAAAATAAACAGAAATCAATTTGTTCAAATTTCTACACGAGAATATTCTTCTCATAAAAATTGGAAACACAAAATAATAGAATAGACGAAACAAATTCAACAATATCGAGACTTGTTACTTTGGTGCACGTTGTGTAGAAGGGAAATAAGCGAATAAGAGTGCATCTCGTTAGCGCAGCGGGTAGCGTGAATCCGTAACAGCAGAACGACCCGAGTTCAAGCCCGCCAGACATCCACAAAGAATGTCTGTCATTTTTTCGCGGGTCCCATGACCAAAGACGCGGCGAACGCCCATGGAAAATAGCAAGTTTTCTAATTGAATCAATTTATGCGACGCGTTTCCCGGTCACGGAAGGTGTAAATTCTCGGACCCGAGATACCGTGGGACAATAACAGGGGAGGAAGGGAAATTGGAACAGCTTTCCGCGCAAAACGCTAGCGCGTGGTCGCCCGGCGCAACTTTAACGGTAACGAAATAGCGAAACGCGGGGTCATAATGGTGTTTCGCGGGGATGGTAATTCATAAGCTGTCGTTCCGGCAAAAGAGCGATATACGCCGCGGCGGCGCGCGGTGGTGTGACTCTCATTCGAAATTTCGAGTGCGTTCGCGCGCCAACGCCCGATTCTCTCTCTCTCTCTCTCTTTCTCTCTCTGCTCGCTTCCGCGCGGAGCGAACGTGTAATTTATAAGCTGTCGCCGGCAGAAATCACTTCGCTATCAGCAGATTACATTCGGACGGAACAGGATGTTTCAGCGAGAATTCCACGGGAGGGACACACACACACCACCAAAGTGTGAGAGAGAAAAGCTCACTATCGCGGAAGCAACGAAGCGCGCGCGACTCTCTCTCGGCCGGCCAGAGGATCGATCGATCCTCTTCACTTCTCTCTTCTCTTCCCCTCTCCCCCACTCGTGCCACCCCTTCGTTAAAAGTCCCTCATCGTCGAGACATAAATCTGGGATCGGATGTGTTCCAGCTTACCCCCAAGACTTTGATATATATCGAAATTTACGCCCGGACACGGGCCAGTTAGCAGGGAGTCGCGCCGAAACGGGATCCGAACTTAATTTGTGACCTTTCCGGGTGATATACCTGCTCACACTGCTCGATGGTTTCGGTTCTCGTACTTCAGAAAATGGTATTTGTGGGGCACGCTGGTCGTTGCCTCGTGGCGAGCACTTTAGCGGCGGAGGGTGTAAGCGTGGGAAAAGTTTGTTGGTGTAAACGCGCGATGAAAATGTGTGGTGTTGGAAAATTCTGATTGTTGTTTGAGATGTTGTGAATGAGGACGCAACGATGATGACTAGGATAAGGGACCCAATTACCATGGGGGTACCAATTACTGTGGCTATAGTAATTACACACATGTGACACAAATATGTGCTGAAACATACAGTCTTCTACAAGAGTATTTGTGCTGCAAAACGTTCTACGACGCTGGATACTGGCGAAAATCAGACTTACAGAACCTCCGAGTACCTGTACGAGCACGCATGCCCAGTTTGAGCACCAACAACAATACTAGTCGCACAAAGCGTTCCATTGTTTCCAGGAAACAGTACTCGCGAACCACGCCGTTCCCGAACACGTAGACGATGTTGCAGTGGAGCATTAAAAATATAAAAATGATGAAACGCCCCATACGTTCTCTCTAAAGACGATTTGTGTTGTAGAAAGTCGACTGGAACATACGGAACCGCCGCAGCACTGGATCCAAGACCAATAACAATGAAAAATGCGTTCGCATGGTCCGGTACGTGGTCTTGTTCCTCGACTCATGAAATTCTCTGTTGATTCCCAATTCCCGACGAAACCGAGTTTCAAAATTCAATGTGTACGAGTGCTGCTGGTATGCGGCGAACGCGTCTGACCATGAATCACCGTTTCTACTTCCTGTAAACACCGGCGCACGTGTACCGGAGAAATAACGCAGCAGCGCGACTGTTGAATATCCTTCGTTCCAGTTTCCAGCTGGCCTCGCCGGAGAAAGCTTGGTGAGTTTGGGGGGTGATTTTTCGTGGAGTAATGAAGATGATTCGCGGGACATTGTGTCTCGCGTGATTCC
Organism: Halictus ligatus; assembly: GCA_028454255.1. Taxonomy (NCBI): domain Eukaryota; kingdom Metazoa; phylum Arthropoda; class Insecta; order Hymenoptera; family Halictidae; genus Halictus; species Halictus ligatus. The sequence goes on from CM052129.1 coordinate 5,477,421, forward strand.
ACCCTTTGGAACGGGGAAGGGGGGGAAGCAAGCGTGAATCCTCGCTCCTCGTGTGCTCATCTCCATTTTAGCGGGGGCCGTTTAGACGGTTGCCGTTCTAAACGGCACGTTTTTCAGATGAATCCTCCTCGTTTCCTTGGAATTCATTCGCGAGACCGGCGATAAATCGTCCGCTAATGGCCGACAAATACCGCGGCCGTTTAGCGACGAATAAATTGTACCGCGAGAGCCCGAGGCCCGATTATTCTTCCCGTGATTGAATGCGCCCGTTCCGGTCTTCATTTCGGGGCCGAGAGAAGCTGAGAGAACGAACCGACGGAGAGACACGGTGAGGAGAAAGTGAGCGCGAATGCGTGCGCGCGCGCGCGCGTGAACCGAATAATAAGTACACTCGCATTATCCCCGCTTACGGTACGTGGAACCGAAACTTCCGTAAAGACAAAGTGCAGACGCGAATTACATTGTGTACCCGCCTCGTCGCTCTGAGAACTTTCTAAAACCCCCGAGCAACCTACTAAAAGACAGCTTTCGGGGGCGGCACGGGATTAAGCTGGTCTCCCGCAGTCTACAAGCGCGTAATCTCGTTCAGGAAACTATTAAGGCTGTGTATAACCGGCGGAGTTTTTCGACCGGTCGTCGTCGTCGTCGTCGTCGCCCGGAAAAGCTTCGGCGAATGTATTGCCGACGCCGTGAAATCTTGGAATTCAACGGTTTCTTTGCGTTCTACTGATTATTCCGTACTCACCCACTCGCGGAACTAACATGCACAATGGAATCGCGTTTCCCTGCATTCTAAACAGGGATCTCGCCGACGGATTTCGCGTATTTAAAAGAAATCGTACGCCCGGGCTTCCGTGGTGGAAAATTTGTTTTGCTGTTCGCGATTTCTTCGGTGTGCAAATAAATTCTCCGCGATTTTTCGGCGAAAATGCAAACCCCACTGAGACATATTTGTAAGATACTCCTGTTTGTCAAAATTAATTTCTTTCACTTGGGATTTTTATGATCCAGAAAAATTCAAGGAGCGTCACTGTGATAAGCATACTACGGCTTTTACGCATTTACAACAAGACTGAATACATTGTTCAAAACTCTGAAGACATTAGACGAATCTAACACTCTATCGTTACACTGTTTTCAACTCTTTAAAATGTAGAGTACAACATTAAATATTCTTTAGCACATTTCTCCATGAAAGTATTAATCAAATAAAATTTTGTTTTAATTTTTTAAATTACATTGATCAGTGAATACTGATGAAATACTGTATAAAAATTTATAAGTCGAAAGTATAATTTATAAATTGTACAATGCTTGATTTTGAGCACTTTAAGTGATTGAGGAATATTGATTAGTAGATTGATTAACTTATTCTGATATATTAAAATGGTGAAAATGAGTTGAGTGTTGGCTGGGGAATTTTTCGTCGATTATTACTTTCCCCTATTTGGGAAACTACATCGTGGAAGAGGCAACTCGATCAAAATACATCAACTTCCACCGTGGTCACGGAATACAAGGTCCATTGGCGAGTCGCTTCAGTTATCAGTGGTTTGCAGCGATCATGGGCCGCGTGATATTGGAAGAGGGTCTGACGGCCGACACATTAATTAATTACCCACCGATTAACCAGGCCTCTGACCGGCCACATCCTATTTTCGCGACGACCCCTCGACACGCCAAGTAATATTATTCCGGCTAATCCTACAACGATTACGCGCACGCGTTTGTTACAACGCCTTTAACTGTTTTAGCAAACTGAAAACAAACAATGTCCACAATTTATTTCTCAACAACTACACAGGTCTACGTTGAACTTGCCACATAACAAAATAATAATTGTACGACAGTAGCTAAACCGGGCATGAAAATTTTCTGTTCTGGAAAACTAACTGCGAAAACATTTATTATTAGATCTAACAGAAAAATTTAAATAACTCTAAATTTATTGTTATTGCCGCAATCATACTTGTGCACGTAATCGTTAAATAAACTCGATTACCTCGCACATGTATCATTTCATCCACGGGGAGATTCTACTCAGTGTTAATAACAAGTAGATACAGAGTGTAATGATCAGGCACAGTAGAAAACTCTTTCACATATCAATTGTAGAAATCCTTTTGCAACAGAGGCAATTATTTACTCTTTCTTCCTACGGTGTATGGTTTACAATATACAATACACACAAAGTCGTAATTGAATGTACTGTTCCAAGAAAATCAAATACAATAAAATCCTACCAAAACAACTTGTAATTAATATCAGCCAACCAACGATCTCCGACGAGTAGACAGCGGATGTACATGCAAAATAAAAATGGTCTTATCAATTCTGCGAAACAGTGGTCCAGTAAAAATGTATATCCTCTTTTAACAATTTTAATAAGTTGAAGGTAACAGAACACTGTTCATTGCCTACGATTTTTACTATGTTTTCCGTCCACCGACTGTTGCCATAAATGCATAAAATCCGTTACTGATGTGGAACGTCAGTTTCGAATTAATTAATCCCTTTAACAAACAAAAGCAACACCCATTCCCAAGAAGATTCGAGAGACAAAGAAACCTGTTCCACGCCACCGACCTCGAAGAAGCTGGGACTCGCGGGTAGTTACGATTAACCATAGTCTAATGGACCGCACGGATAATACGTCATCATCCGTCAAAGCTTGCGGGATCATCAGCGGTATAGTGGTGACGGGGCAACGTGCCAAGTAGTTATCGGTTGGCCAAGAACAGAGACCGTGTAGAAGCATCTTGTATCATATCCTGGCAACGGTAAACAGATCTATCTCGAGCGTGCACCGATGGACTTTGCTGACGCACTTAATTAGGCGCTGATTAACGGATGTCCGCGGTGGCTAGCGGTCCGTACAGGTAGTCGGACTGTGTGTATGTGTGTGGATGCAATTGGTCCGGCAGTGGGAGAGATCGGAGAGAGATTGCTCGACCGGATTAGTGTGTTCGCTAAACCGACTCGCCGTATACCTGCGCTATCGATCCAGCAGCGATTAATTTCCGCTTAGACGGTAGTCTCAGGTGCGCGCCGAACGATCCGCGCTGCGAGCACGCTGTGCTCAGTCTGACCGTTGCGAGAGACTACCAACGGACGTCGCGCGCGACGCGATTCGATTCGGTTCTCGTTTGATGCCAGCGAACATCACACAGGCAAGAAATCTCGAAGGTCAGACAGCGGCAGCCTAAACGCCTGAACGTTTGACAGCTGCTCTTACCGCGGCCGGTCACTAAATTCTCGGCGGTCGGGCGCAGCGGATCGTTTCAGATAATTATTGTGTCGCCGCGCGCAAGAGACAGGATCCGCGTGGAGTCGTAGGAATTTCGACCGGATCATGCTCCTCGAGTTTCCCTATTGTCGTTGGATTGCTCGTTTAAGTAAGCTAGAACATTATATTCCGAATTACCCGGCAACTTGGTCGGCTCTGCGGGATATTTGCATTCGAGAGGCGGCCTCTCGTTCGAAACAACTCGCCGACTTCGGGATGCACTTGACCCGAATCGACCACAAATTAGTAGCACCGGGGCCCTGCGCAAATATATTCCATTTTCTTGGTCGGTAAGCGGACATTTGAAAATGGCCATTATCTCGGTCTAATTGGTGATCCACCTGTCGAGTGGGTTCGATTTATTTCCGCCGTGTTCCAGCCAGGATTGTTGCTTGTTTCACTACCCGGTTCGAATTTAAATTGCCCCATCGGCGATTCTTAATGATCCGCGAACCCCTGGCTCGCTTCGTTTCGGATCGGATCCGAGTATTATTGACACATCTGTTGCGCGTTTAGAGTATATTTCCCCGGGGTCTGATAATATTTTTATTTGAACATCGACTCGATATGCCCGGCTCGGCCATCGTGTTATTCCCTTGCAATTCCATGGTTGTAAGCCGCGGGGAACTCGTAAAGAGAGATACCGCCGACGATGGATAAACAGGGATATCGGGGGACACAGTCTCCATCGCTCAATCCCTCTGTTAAACTCCCGTGTACCAGCCGTTGCGAAATCGACTGTAAAAGATGACCCCTAGATCCTCGGTCGCACCATTGTTTGTAGCATCTTACCAGGCCGGAAAGCCCACGTGTTCTCTCTCTCTCTCTCTCTCCCTCCCTCCAAGACTTGACTGCTGTGTGCTGTTTGTACTCAATCTGTCCGTGTTTATGGTCACTAAACCCGTGGGAAATAGCTACTCAGTCGTACAACCCTTGACGACGTGCTTCTTCAACAATGGGTCGATTCTTTTTGTTCTACAAGTTTTTTACCATCAGGGATTATCACTGGTACTTCGTTCGTAAGTCGTTGGAATACTCCATGATTTATTCAGTTATTAATGTACTCCACGGAATCATCGAGGTATTAACAACATCTCCTTGTTATCAGTGAAGGATTAGAATTGGTACTTTATTTCTAAGTTGCCAGAATACTCTATGCTATTTATTGACTTGCTTTGATAATGCCTGAGAAACGTGTACTTCAATTGTACGTCAGAATTGTTCAATGTTGATTGTTAAGTACCAGGAAAGAACCAAGAACAATTTTGGTTACAATTTCCCCGGGGCCACAAAGCCAAGATATTATTAATGAGGATTAAACAACCCCAGTAGTACCTTCATTTTGTTAGTTACCAACAGTTATCCAATAATGATTACCAATAGTTGGTTATTGAGAATAACCGAGGAAGGAACAAAGGTAATTGGTTACAAAGTTACTAGATCGCAAAGTACTCGGGAAATGAGGATACAATGAAAATGATTTTCACTCGATCGATACGAAATTTCCCCTAGTTAGAGTCGATTATGGAATTCAACTTTTATCACCAGACTACCAAACTCGCGTCAGAATTATAGAATTCAGTGAAAATCGTCGGTGAAAAAGTTCTTGATGCTTCCGGGATTCGAACTCCAGTCGATTTGGCGAGAGCAGGCGGCGCTAATCGAAGAGCCAGCGCGTGCTCTACAAACTGAGAGTATATTTGACCACTTTTCTCTAACCTGAAACGTGATTCTCGTTCGTATAGAGCGCGGTATTGAGACACCAATTTCTTTCTTATCGAATTCTTACAAATTCTATTGGCTTCTTATCCATTGGATCTCTCACCTCCTCTGTTATCTATTCCATATTGACACCACAATTAACGGAGAAAATAATATTCTACTCTGTGTTACGATAAAATTAATATTATCAGTCATGGGAGTTATAGCGGAAAATTTCACAAATTACGGTGTCGACTGCGCGTTCAAGGGAGCCGCGAAGATGAAATATCTTGGCTCTTTCATCAACATCGATGGCCATCGAAACGATGGTAAATGAGCCGACATATCGGGCCACGTTGACCAACAGTTTCTCATCCAGCCTTTCCCGTGCTATCCTCGCCTCACAGTTTCACGTTTCGATGGTCACCGATTATCGAAGTCGCCGCAGGCTCGTCCAAGTAATTAGTCTCATAACCCGGTCGGGTTATTTCCTGTTTTCAGCGTAATCGTCAAAGCGGATGATATCAGGTGAACGGACGAGGCGGTCTCATTGATCGATAGGGTGTTGGTCTCTTTCCTACAGGAGCCTGGTCGCTTTGCGATTTAATTTTCGCACAGTTCGAAGGTGCTGTTTGATTATCTCGGCACTGTTTGGCAAAACGTTGCTTTGTCGCTGCTTTCCGTCCAAGATATTCTTTCAGTGTAACGAAACTTCGCTTTGAACCAGTTTCGTAAAATCGATTCCTCTTTATTATTCTGTTGCCTTTGCTTCTCCATGATCTGCTCCTGTTTCGCCAGTGTAAGTAATTAAAATAGACTGCGGATTTTATGAGATTTATAACAAAAACGGTCAAATATGAAATTAATTGAATCTCTGTTTCGTGCAGTTGACTTCTGCAATTTTTTGCATAAACACCCGCAGTCTAGTAGAATAATAAATAATTTCCCTCATTCGTCCGAACGTTGGTATCATGTAAACTGAAAGCAAACACTTTTCAAAATGAAATCAATATCCTGAAGCTCTAGAATTTCCTCTGAAATTTCGTCTCCTTCTCTTCGGAAAGCGCGCGATAACGGAGGATTTTGCTATAGGTCCTGTAACACAGAAAGTGCGGAAATGGTAAATCGACCTTGAACCGTCGTCGATTGATTCAGTAGTGACTGCAGACCGTGGCCAGACGCCGCGGTGTTCGAGCATTTCCTCTTTGACAAATCTGACACGGAATAAGCCTGGCAATGGGAGTGACTTTTGGTATACAGTTCAGAGTTGACATGGAATGGCTCTCATGGTATACTCCTCCCGCGCAGTATGAAACGCCGGACGACGTCGGCGGCGTGGGTGGTTTTTGCCATTACACACGGACCATCGGAAATCCTGGTCACGTAAAGCATCTCACGACCGGGTACGGCAATCATAAATCCCGTTGGAGTGGCGGGGGCGGAATAGGGGAGCTTCAACTTGCTACTGACGAGGCTTTTCTTCATCTTTTTCATCGGTGAATTCGTTTGCCTCGCGCGTCCAAGTTTCCTCCACGCTCGGCCGAGCCTGTTCAACCGAACCGACAACCTCCCCCCTCTCTCCCTCCTCTCTTCGCCTCTCCCGCTCTCTCTCCAGCCGTTTAACACCTTATTGTTCGGGGTTAATTGGATCCCTGCCGGGAGTAATTGCGACACTGATTCAATGGCGATTCGGTGTCGCTGACGGAACATTTTTCTTCCGACTCTACGGCTATCGGGCATGGTTTTTAATCATTTCGATGGTCCGGGTTGAACGGGCTAATCTTTGAACTTCGTTTCAAAGGAGATCTGTATTGAACAGGTCTTTAAAGAAAAGACATTTCAGTTGTTCAGAAATACGCTGAAGAATTTTATTGAATTTTTTGAATTTTGTTTCTTGAGCTTTAGTATTTGATGTCGACAGTTAAATGCTATTTAGTTGAAGGGCGTATGTTACGTTTGGTGAAATTTACAAGAATATGTAAAAGCAATTCGTTGCTTTGTGTAGCAATGAATCAGATGGTACAACATTCTAGTTGCAATGCAGAACCTCTAATGCGATTGTCCAGTACTAAAAGCTTCCCCAAAGTAATTTGCATATAACATTGGCATGCACGGAACAGTCAATTTCTGAAAATATGTGACGCACGACCTTTTTTCCAGACGTTCATTCAATTACGTGTTCATTGAATTTTTGTGGCAGCCATGTTTCGGTTTTATTGCCGTACAATTTTTTAGAGTTTCTAGAAAGAAGAATAATGTTTGCATGAATATTAATCCAGTGTAATTGAAAACCGTTCGACTCAAAGATCATAAATTTTCAATAGACTTCAAATCTCGCGGGCAGAGATAAATGTTTGCTGACCTGTGCCGATTATAATTCCACATAAATTAATTTTTATCATTCCGATCAACTCCGGAAGAATTTTCGGTCAGCCTCTCTCGGGTTGGTCCAAATAATTTCAACCACGCAAAATCCGTTCAGGACCACAGCGGCGTTCCGAATTTTAATCTTTCATAACACTATCTCTAGACTCCAAGCATCAGGTGAACGAATTCTACGCGGGCTATTTCATTATTTCCACGAACTACCGCAAGCAATGCGTACGCAAAAACGGTCCCCCGGAAAATCCTGGCACGTTCTCGTTTTTCATTGCTTTCCCATATACTCTCACGATAAACGTAAATATTTCGTATACATACACAGTACATACGCACACACACACACACACACACACACATCCATATCCACATTTTTTTCTCTGTCGCGTATTAAGCCATAGATCCGGATTGGCGTTTCGTAGCAACGGGGTCGGCGCCATTGATACGAAACGAAGGGAAATACTTTTATTGCGCGACGAACTTTACGAGCTGATCGTTGTCGTGAAAAGTTCCATGAAACTAGTAGAGGACGGGGGAGGGGGCAGAAAAGAGTGGGGGAGAGTGGCACACAGAATTTCGACGTTCCCCCGTGGCACAAAGGAACCGTCGCTGAAACGTTGAATGAAAACAATACGCCCGTAAACTGAAGCAGCGTTCAATATTAATCAGGTGGCGTTTGCGATAGACAAAAAAGATTCGCTGCAGCCGCTTCGTCGGGCCTTCACCCGGCTTCATAATGGCGGCAGGTTATTTTCAACATCGGTCCCGGGCCATCTGTTTTCCGTCGAAATCATTAGCTCGTTTATATGCAGAGGCTTTATTGATTTTTTAACGAAGAATACAACGCAAAGCAACCCGCCTATATTAACGCCCCGCGATATATTAACTATAGGTCAACAAATCGAGCACTTAATAACGGCGGGTGCATCGCCATCCATAAAACAGAGATCACAAATCCATCATCCGTTGTCGTCGCTGGCTCACGGATTTTTAATCGAATCTACCTGATGGATTTGCTCATCCTGAATCTGTCGTTTTCGCTTCATTTCTTTTTTGCTTTTCTTTATCACATTGTGGAAGATTTTTATATTGCTGTTTTTGAAAAACTGTAGCGTTCAGCAATTGCATTGATTTGATTCCGTGTGCTACACTGGAGTATGTATGTGTTATCTGCAGAAAGTTTTTAAATTTCTGTTTAGAAGGAATTTCATTTAGCAATTGCAATCGCGGAGAAATTTTTCCGCTCTGTTGAATCGTTCAATAACGAAAAATCAAACCTTCCTATGTAGAAAAGGATCCTATATTTTTATGATTCTTGTACGTAAATCCATTAACGTTGCCAAGATAATGGACATTAGAGTTTGTAACATCACCGCAGTGCACCCAAAAAATTTTTCTAAAAAGTCCAAATAAAAACAGTAGCTATTTTTGGCACCAGCCGAGTAACCAAGCAACCATGAATCGATTACGAATACTCGCAGGAATCGCATCAAAAAACTTCGGAGACCTTTCGAGCGGGTGGAAAAATAGTAATCGAAGGACACAGCGAAAATAAAGAAAAAGTTAGTGTTGCGGGCAGGGAAGGCGGTTGTGTGCGACGTTAACAGGGATCCGAAAGTCGGCTGCGCAACTTTTCGAGATGTCGTTGGTCGGGTAACGGCGTTAAACCGCTTTCGAAGACTTATTGCTATTCGTTGGTCGCGATTTCACGGCAGAGCTCTCGCCGCACACCGTCGACTTTTTCTTTTTCTCCCCCCACTCCCAGGCTCGGCCGGGTAAAAATGCGAGCCGATTAGAGAGGGTCGATGACGGATCTGATCGTCGTTAAATCGTGACAAAATGTTGTCGGCGCTGCTCGTGCGCGAGAGCGGCAACCCCTAAATTGAAATTGCCGCGTGCCGCTTGTTTAATGACACCGTTCGTCTGCGCTTCCCATCGTGGTCAGGATCGTTTCCCAGTAATTCCGAATATTTACGTTGAATGTGGACGAAATGAAATTTACTCTGCATTCAATGACACCGTTGATCCCCACCGGTACGCGAGCCGCAACGATGAACTGGCTGCCTGCGTTCACCGCAGTTTATTCGATCGTTTGATGGCGAACAGAGGCCACTCGAACATCTTGCCTCGAGCACGCCCTTATCATCTTATAGGAAAACAGTCGTATCTACGGTGAATTGTGCGAAACCTTGCAGGGGAACTAATTAGTGAAATATCTTTGAAAATCGCTTCCTTGGTTGAGCTAGGAAATTGCTTAGAATGGTAGTTATGAACGCTCAGGGGTTAAAGAATTTTTAGATAGGGTTTCCCTTACTATAAAAATTTTTAAAAAATTATTTATTTCTCTGCATATCATTCAAGGGAGAGTCTGTCAAATTAATTGATAGAAATGTCCAAGAGCTACTTTTTTTCCTCCAAAAATTTCTTCTGCACTGGAAATTTCCGTGTTTAGAGTAGATTGATGAATTGATAATTAAACCATTTTTCCCTTGACTCTGAAAATTATTTATTGCACTGTATATTTTGAACTAAAGGGATAATTTGTCGAAACAATTCCAGAACTATTTTTCCTGCTCTAAAAATTCCCCAAAAAAATTATTTATTGCACTATACACCACTAACTTCAAGGGTGGTTTGAAGAATTGTTGGTTTGAAAATTATTCATGAATCCTTACATAGTTCGAGGGTTGTTTGAAAATGTCCACAAAACATTCCTTGCAGTATACCTACTTAAATTGTGCACAAATGGAGGAAATGGTTTTTCGAGTACACTTATTTGAAAACATGAATAATATATTATTCTGTCCGTTCGTTCGGAGTGTTTAAAAAATATTGTATTGACAGGTGGATGTATACAGAATTGTACCGAAGGTTTTTCTAGTTTTATTTAACAGTTTGTGTAGCAGTTGGGAGAAAGAAATAATGATTTATTCAGAAACAATCTGCAATCTCAGTCGCTTCAGAGGCTGTCTCGTGTTGCGATCCATAATCGAACTCACAGGAACCCGTAAGTACTAACCACTACGCAAGTGCTATGCGAAATTCCCTCTCACGCCTTTCACGTGCTCGCGTGTGGTGTTGTCACGTGCTGCCAGTTCCACGGTGCAACGGTGAATATCAAAGCAATGCGCTACAATTTCGTAACAAATAACGCTACCGGGACTTTGAGCTGGCCTGTGCCAAGCTCCGGGCATGAAACTGGCACTGGATACCGTAAGAAATCCTGTTTCATACGTGTGACCGGTTTCTTTCTCGGTTACACATATTTCTCGTCCCTTATCGACCCACTTTCACCACAAAAACAAAAAATAACCTTCAGCGATCATGTAATTCTATTCACACAATCATCTTTCTGGAAATTGATAAAAATTTAGCTGAAACCAAGTTCAGCGACATTTTCATACCAGTTCTGTCTCAAACAGAACCTGAACCATTTACCATCCAAGCATCATCTCATGAAACTTATCTCTCAGTTTTTTCCAACGGTTTCCCCTTCAAATTTCATTTCATAAAAATCATACCGAAATCCCTCCACGACTTTTCCACTGTTCTGTTATTTCAAAAGAATTATTTCACCGTTCTGCACGGTGATCTCTTTTGAAAAATGGTCACAAAATTTTCTCAAGCCAATATTATTTCTAAAAATTATTTACATGGCAAAGGCGATCTTTCTTACAAACATTGTCCCGTTAAAATTATCAAAAATTTTTCTCGATCTTATATTACATTGTATAAATACCCTCCCCATTTTCTTCCAGAATCTTTCGTAAAAATTGACTTCAAAATTCCTCCAAAAAAAAAAATTCCCAACATTTCTACAAGAGTTCCATGCGCAAATATTTAAAAATGAGTCTCTACAGGTGTTCCCCGGTACTTCACGCGCTGAAATTACTGCGCAAAAATATATCAGCGTTTCTCTGGTCAATTTCGCGAAAGGGAAGCACGCGAATTAGACTATGGCGGCAATGGAAACGGAACGGGGGAAGAGTTGAGCGATTTATTCATAAAAATCATTGGAGCCACTCGAGACAACGCAGCCTGCCGACGATGTGTGGCCAGATAATAGATGGTAGTTAATAATTCGAGTAATGCCGGTACCGATAAGTGAACCGGACGGAAATACGAGAGGTGTGCGCGGCCCGTTCGGTCCGCATCCGTTTCGACCGCGTTGCGCATGGTGCTGGCCAGATAGCCGGAAACTATTTCATGGCTAATGGCAGAGTTATGCACTTACGAATCATAAATTCCGCAATGGAGCGCATCTGCGCCGCTCCTGCCCCGGCTAACTACCTACCTGGCTATGATCTGATCAATTCTGCCCTTTCCCGGGGTAGCTCCGGGGTGATTGGTGACCGATTCACCCCGTGTATGACACCCTCTTACCGACACCCTAGGTGATTTTCGGCCGCTGTTCCGATTGCGGTGATTGCCTACCGCAGAATTGGGTCGCTTCCACGTTTGAGGGTGGAGCTTCATTTAGCCGGTCGAAAAAAATCGATTTCTTTCAAATTAAATCGATAGTACAGCGTTTCGAAAATTTCCTCCTCGAAGCGTTCAAGTCTAGACAATTAAACTATCAAGTCATCTAAAAAATGTCGTTTTCTAATGTACTTTTCCATTTCCTAATGTACCACCATTTCCTGCAAACTTTTCCCATTTTTGAAACTGTTTAATGTCAACTCGAAAATTTGTTGTGGTTTTGAATTAAAAAATATGATTGAAGAAGAATATAATTGAACGCTTTGGAATTTTGAACACGAATACTTTACCTTGTACAGAAACAGAGTAAATGGAATGTACAAGTTATATTTGGCGTTGAATTTATGTAACGATGATCACGGTCTTATTAGATTTTTTAAAACGCTTTTCATACAGAATCTTGAAAGAAGAAGAATGCTGTTGAAGCATAAAATCCTCAGTCTACGAGAATTTTATTCCAAAGATAAAATCTCTAATTCAGGGAACAAAATTTTCTTTATGTATGTAGAAGCATAAATGGAACAATTCCTTTGTTACATTTTCTACTATTATTGAAAATTATATTAAATTTATTAAAATTAATTGACGGAGGTATTGATTTCTATCTCGGATAATGAGGCTCTGTGTAAATCGTTACACATATCCATTTCCAACGTATAATTTTCAACGAAGGAATTATTATATATTCCTAGAATATAATGAAAATTCTTTAGTGAGAGAAATTTAAGGAACATAAAACGAATAAAATTCTAGAACCAAGAATAATATCAAAATCTATCGAATTCCATTAAAAATTGTATTGTACAAGTTTCAAAAGACCTTTATACGTTTTTCGATGCACAGAAATGCTTCGAAATTCGCAGTATGGAAAACTGTAACAAAAATATAATACCTGCGGAGTTATTTTTTACAGAATATTTCTAAACGACAAGAGTTTCTTGAAAAAAAAAATTCTGTTCCCCAAAAATATGAATTTATAAAATATGAAAATCATTGTTTCTACTGAAATTCTCCCGTATTGAAACGTTCCAACAGCTACTAAAATGGATAACATTAAAATACTGGATGGAAAAGCTTGAAATATCAGAACCTTTTATGCCATCAGGTTTAAACAGAGGTTCACGGTAAATTACCCGGAGCAAATAAGCGATACACGTGGCAAAAAACTTGCGGACAGGTCGGAGATAATATTTCGACGGTTGAGACAACAGGATCCTCGGAATAAATCAATGGGAAACAATTCTTCTCCCCGTGTAACGCGAAGATGTTCCCTGATAGAATATTCGATGCGGGAGAGAGCTCCGGCGGTCCATCGCGGGGAAGTATCACGAATATTATATTACAGACACGTCGAGTCCCGTGCAAAACTGGTTACTACGTACATTAATCTCCGGCGTGTCGTCTCTCGCCAGGACTCGAGCTTACGCAACGGACGACGCGCTCTCTTCGTTTCCATATTTTTATCTTCTTCGTTTCTGGGCCGGACGGGAACAAGTTTCTTGCGAAACGTACGCCGACGTTTCATTTTTTCCTGTTTTATTCTACCTCCCTCTTTTCCTGTCCCACTCCCTCTCACTCTTTCCCTCTGTCTGTTCCCTTTAACCGAGATTTATTTCGCTTCTCCTCGTTACGTGTAATCGCAACTTAAAGGGTTGTTCTAGATGCGCCTCCTCAGGGCTTCCTTTGTGAATTAATTCTCGGGAAATCATCGAATCTACTTAACTGAAATGTTTCACAAATATTTCCACATGTTTGCAGTGATACCGTGAATTTTTGTAACACCATGATCCTGCGTTAAATGCTCTAAATAAATTGACAAATGTTCCAATAATCGCAACTTAAGGAGGTGACACTCAAGACCCCCTTTGTGAATTAATTCCACGGAAACCACAGAACTTAGCAAGCTGAAATTTTTCATACATATTTACCAATACTTGAAGTAGTAGTATGAATTTTTGTAGGAACCTGATACATTTGAAAAATTGAGGAAATGAGAAGTATTTTATCGACAAATTTCAGAAGTATTTTATCGACAAAAATACTGAAGTAATGAACTTAATTGTAAGTACAATAGTAGTTACATTTAAGACGAATAAGTTTGAGACGTCACTCGTTTCTTTCGGACGCCCAGAAGTGATGGAATCAATGCACCTTGTCAGACCGCTTTTTCGATTACTACTCCCACAATTCTTGATAGAATGTCGTGCAAAAATTTCTGCAGATACTTCGTACATGCACAAACATATGTGCTAAATTTCGGCAAGGTACGACTACTCGTCTTCTCGGAATTAATTCCCAAGGGGTAGCGAGTTTGTCATAGAAACACGCCAGGATCTTCGCCGAGAATTGCGGAGGGGTTTTGTTTCTCGCGTTGTTAGGTTGGAAACAACTTTATGGGGGCGGGGAGGGGGAATCGGGTAACGTGAAGAATTCCGGTGGTAAGAATTGCTCGCGAGCCAGAGCGATTTCTCGATAATGGAGATAGAAACGGGCCAGCCCAATGGAATTCCAGCTCGACGGCGAGACTTTTGCGGCGCGGCCGCCATTACGCGGTCCGGAACGGCTTCCGAGCGACGAATCGGCGCGATAAACAAAATAAACTGTGGCAAACGGCGCCGGAAACTGCCTAATTGAGCTCCACTACGGCTGCACCGCTCGGCTCCGCCGTTGCAAACGAAGCTGCACCGAGCCCCTGGCGAAGTTGAAGTTCTTTCGCCTACTCGGAACAGTGAAAACGATACCCTGCTAAATTATTCAAAATTATGAAAATTCCAGTCGGTCGACTTGTTCATTAGTTTCTGATCTACTTACGTATTCTTCAGGGGATCCGAGTTGTACGGAACTTTGCGAAATATTGATCAAATTTGGTGCTGTCGGGCTTCTTGCTTAGCTGTGTTTCCAGCTGCGAGGAAATGCCGAAAACGCTGCGGCCTACAAGATCAATTGATCAGTTTTTATCGTTAGATTTTATTTTGTGGCTAAAATATCAATTATTACATTATGTACATTCATTTTTCGAGTTTGAAGAGAAACTGACAACTTTCAAACTTTTTTCTTTGTTCATAATTTGCGAAGTTAAAACATTAATTTATTAAATAAAAATGATACCTTGTGGTGGAGTCAACTTTCTAGATTCAAACAAGAAAAGAATTATGTCGATCGGACACATAATTTCCGAGATAAAAACTCATATGTGCAATGTGTTCTATGTCAGCAAGTACCCCTAAAGATTGTAGATTCAACGATCTACACTTTATAAGCAAATTGGAAACCAACAAACTGATGACATAAACCCCTCGTATTTTCATGCGAACTGCAATATATTTAATTTTTAATGCTAATTTGCATTTGTTTGTTCGAGAAACATTCTGCCCCAGAAAAACAGTTTAAGAACATTTCTACATTCACCGGCGAGCTGAAACATTAATTTCGCCACAACCGAATTGTTTAAAAAATCCCTTAATTCCCGGGGGAACGTAACATTCGCCGTGTTCCGGTGAGACGCTGCGAAGAATCGAATTATTTTATCACCGTCAGCGGCACGAAACCGGGATATCGCTGCCGGGCCGTGCTCGGCTGACACATGACTGACTTTCACCACTTATTTCCGCGGGATCGTTGTAACGAGCTTCTCGAGAAATATCTAAGTCCGATTTTCGCGAAAGTTCGCGCGTTTAGAGCGCGAGAAGGGTGGACCGAGAGGGGTGGCAGCCGTCGAGCGTTCCTTTTTATTGGCAGAGACGCGAGTTTAAGGGGGCGAAACTGCCCCGGAAAACTTTTCCACCCTTCCGCCGGTGCCGTGGAAATTATTGGGGATACAAGGGAAACTTTTTAGACGGAAGATTTATGATATCTGGCGTAAAATAACAAAGTGAAAACTGCGGCCGAGCGCCGGTCGCTGTAACACTGGCGGAACCGAGGGAGGAGAGAGAGAGAGAGGGAGAGAGACGGACGGAGGCAAAAGGGAAAGAAACAAGAGCATGACGAAACAAAATTAAAAAAGTAGTTTAATTGCTCGCACTTGAACAAAAAAAAAAGAACAGAAGAGTATACACACGGGAACACAACTTGTTTCTAGGGGCGCGGGAGCGTTACCGCCGAGGCGAGTCTGTAGAAAATAAAAGAGGAGAAAAGGTCGTGGAAGAAAAGGGGCAACGGGAGGGGGCGGGGGCGGGGCGGGAATGATCAAAGAGAAAATTTCTATACGACGCCCGTCGAAGGAATTATTTCTGTAAAGTAGCGGCACGGAAAATGATTATTCTCGCCCGGCGGAACGTCGACACGCTGCGACGCGCTCGTTCGCAACACTTTGAAAAGCTTCGCGACTCCAGCGGACCTTTCTCTCTCGCTTTCTCCCGCTTTTCCGCCCCTCCCATCTATACCCTACGCCGACCGCAATTATATAATCGCGAAACACTCGCGTGCGAAGAAAGAAGCCGTTATTCATCGACAGAAGCCGGGAAATTAGAGCGTACAGCTCGATGGCTCGCCGAGCTGCTTCACGAACCCGGCCTAATTTCTATCCGAAAAGGAATCTCTCGTGGACGAAGGTGGGGGGTGGGGGGAGAGAGCAGACCGCGGCCCCATGAGGGAAATAAGCAAAAAAATAAAAAATAGCGAGGGAACGAACGAAAATGTTGAAATGAAAGTTCAGTTGTAATTCATTCCCTCGCCCGCGATGCGATTTAATTAAAATTGCGGTCCAGCGCAAAAGCGAACGAGACGATAGAAACATGACCGGGTTCGCTACGGGCATAAAACATTCGGCTCTCAATGAACCCCCTCTCTCTCTCTGTCTCTTTCTCTTTCTCTCGCTCTGATATACCGACGATCGAGGCGATTCGTCGTTTGAGCACTGATGAGCGCAGGGGATAACGACGGGCTACGGTCAGACCGGGTTCGGGCGACGCTAGACTTAGCCGCCTCTGTGAACGCGACTTCGATAAATTGCGGGGTTTCATGGAGTCTTTGGATCGGAGCTGTTTTAAAAAGAGAGTCGTTTGGTGTACTTGTTTCCGGGTGACCTGTGCGCGAAAAATTCACGAACAGGGAGAATTTTTGAAACAAATATATAAAATGAACATTACTCAGAATTTATTGAACAAGTTTATAGAATTTTAACTACACTATTGTGTGCTGTTATCAATTTCATGACACATTCGATCTCTGATAAAATCTGGGTGAGCCAGAAAAGACCAAGAACAACCCCTAAAAAGAAATTGGTCGCTATTCGAATATAATGAAAACGTTTTTTTAAAGAAATTCTTTGATTCTCGTCTCAAACAGAACCCACTAAAAAGTATAACAAAACCAATTACAATGCGGGAGAATAAAAAAAACAAGCCAGAATATAAAAAGAACTACGTATTACAAAATGTTCGAGTATCGGAATACTTTGGAGAAAGCGGCAGCCTTTTCACCGAAACTCGCCACCGGTGCATCCCACAGTCGATACGAAGGTGAACCGTGGGAAAATTCGCGACATCGTGAAACCCGCGCGAGTAGGATGTTCGCTTGGTTGACAGAAAACGCAAGGAGAATGAAATGTTCGTGTGATCCGCTCTAGACACGCTTCCGGGTACGTCGGAAGAAATTCCGGCAGTGGAACGTAGCTATGTATAAAGCGACGCGAAGCGGCCGAGAAGTTTAAGAGCGGGGGCGCACGGCGTTGACGGGCGGATCGCAGCCGAAAGCAATTAACACGGCTGAGCTGTCGCGATCAAAAGAAGCCGGCCCGAGAAAATTACAGCCTCAAAGACACAGTCGCTCGATCGTCGGGGACCTCCCCTTCATCAGAATCTTCCTATCTTTTCGTTTGCAATTTTCAGCACTTCGACACACTTCTCATCCCCCTTTGTGCCATCACGTCCGTTTCCGTCTAACGTTTATTTCTCGTTATTGCGCCCCGAGTGCTCGGCAAAGTCTGGCATAATTTCTGAACGGCCGATTGTACTTATACGCGCTGACTCGAAAATTCAATTAACTCCCACGGAGATAACTGGTTCAGGTTATTGCGTCTAACCAGTCGCGGTTTCTTCCACTTGATGCGAATGTACACAGAGAGAAGTCTATTCTTTCTCAATTTTTAGTGTTATTCTAACTGGATATTTGTTGCATGATTCGTGGTTTAAGAGGTAGTATAGTATACTTTGTTTAATGGTAAAACTGCAAATATTCTTCCTATTAGACTGACATGAAATAACACAGGATTGAAATTGATTCCATTGGTTTAGATTGCTAGTTCTTGACCCGTCGCTGCGTATTCCACTTACTGTGGATGCGCACAGGTTGAAATTCATTCTCCGTTGACTTTTTGTGTACTTCGCAGTAGATTGGACGAAGTGTGCTGCAATAACATGAACTCTTACGGTACAGTTAGTAGATACAGCCTGCTATGGTCAGACTCATTAACATAATGGTACTTTGCTGCGTACTACACAGTTGATATTAAATTTTGCTGGAATGTGGGACCATTTTTAAGAATCTCTTTGTCGAGGACACTCTCACGTATCAGAGAGCAGTATCTATTTGCGCTGAATACGATTTTAACAGTAAAACACAATTTATGTTTGCTCCAATGGTTCCGGATTCTCTAGATGTTATGCAAGTTTATTGAATATTCGTCACATTCGCACATTGCAAATTTTATATGTTTGTAGCATGTTTGTAGCCAGTATAATAAATTTTGTTTAACAGTGAATCCACTTACGTACGCTCTAATAGATCAGCTTGAAGAAATAAAGAGTAAATATAGGATCTTCCTGGTTTGGATTACTCGCGTCTGACCAGTCGTAGCATATTCTACTTACGGATGCGAACAGGACGTTGTTTATTGCTTTTCGATTCTCGGTACACTTTACGCAACTCTACGCGGTAGATTGTACGAAGGGTGCTGTAAAAGCATCAGCGTTCACATTACAGTAAGTAGATACCGTTCGTTATGGCCAGCCTCATTATGATAATGGTACTTTGGTGCGCATTTCACGGTAAATATTAAATCTCGTAGAAATGCGGGTACATTTTAAAGACCTTTGCCAACGGAAATCTCGTATTCCACAGAGTATTAACTATTTGTCCTGAAAGTTGTTTTATTATCAAACCACGACAATGTTACACAAGTCCCTGTCTCAGTTATCTGTTCAGACATATTGAGGCCACACATGAGCCCTTAAACATGGTTATAATAATATGGTAATAATAAGAATATAGTAATAAAAAGATGTCACCGTAATCAACGACAGGGGGGAACAACAACAGCTCCCAGAGTTGTGGTTCCCGGCAATTTGGCATAAAAGCCGATGTCGGTGCAAAACACCTCACGTACCGTGGTCGGACCGCATGATTTATCGTGCCGCAGGTATTCGAGGAATCGGCTCTGGGTCCTTCGATGCACGGAATTGCGGTCTTAGCAATATTGCCGCGCTAAGGGCTTCGCAACCCTGCACCGGACACTTCCTGTCCCGTCTTGGACGCAACGAGCCAGTCCGGACAAAGGATTTTCCACCGCTCGGAGACGCGCGCGGCGGAAAAGACCTTTCCAAAGGAAAATTAACGACGAAATTTGTGGAGAGCAAATTCCCTTCCAACTTCGAACTGTGCATGACCAACTGCCCCGAGCTTAGAACTTAGAGCTTAGAGTCATAAATTGTTGCTACAGTTGAATCTTTAAATTCATTTTTCTGGGAAAGGTTCCTCTTAACAACTCCAACAACCGTTCATCCGGTTGCTTGAAACTTGTCCGATATCTTCCGCGGATGTCTGTTCCTCATACAAAATACAACGAAATCGATATCTCCAAAACTCGATTCTTCCAAGGAAGAAAACCGGCGGACTTCCCGGAAAAATTCGAAACCTTTCCCTCGAGCGGGTGCTGTATTTTTATTTTTTGAAGGATTCCACTTTCAAATTCCACCTATTTTCGTTCATTTTGGTATTTCATTTTATTTAGACAATGGACCCAGAAATTTAAAAATTACGAAACCGGGGATATGTAGTGCAAATGTAGGTGTATATTATGCGATTTTTTCCCCACCTTCAAGGGGGTGGAATCGCCCCTATTGAATTTTGCGTTATAACTCGCAAACCATAAGGGATAGGAAAAAAGTTTCCAGGCTAAAATTGTTCTCCATAATCAGGACTACCGCCTGCTAAAATATTCATTAACTGTTAATATAATTACAGAAAAAAAAATCGAAAAATAGTCAGCCAACATCAATCAAAGATTTTCATCTTCCCCACGAAGTTCTCCACTAAAATCGCTACAGCTCCCAACAAAGTGAATATTTCTACCAGGTAAAAAATTCCCTACGTCCTCCAAGGATCCGCAAACACATCCCCGAAACTTCAAAATCAATATCCGCATTACTTTCGTTCCGAAAAATTCGCAAACGCGACCCAGCGCCGATCCGAAAAACACTAAACACGGTGCCGCGGTTCGGTTCGTTTCGGCGAAACCGCAAAGCAGAGTGCGGCCCGACCGAATTTGCATACATAGTACGTTAATATGGCGGCGGTCGGGCCGCGCGTCGCAATCCCGAAATTCCCCGAAGAACGAAATTCGTCACGTTGTCGCGCGCGCTCGCGTTCGCGTTCGCGGCCGAAAAATACCTTTCGAAAAATCGACAGTGCCGGGTCCGACGCGCCGGTTGGTCCGATTCCAATCGGATCCGGAGCGCGCACGTAAGTGAGATAAAAATAATGGAAAGCAGGCTGACAATCCGCCGGTGCAGTCGAACGCGCCCCGTCAAAACGTCGATGTCAAAATATGGGTCGCAGCAGAGCAATCAGCAACGAACGAGGCTTTTCGTTCTGGACGGGATACAAGGGTTGGAGAAGGGGAGGGGCGGCGAAAAAGGGTGAAAGGGGAGAATGTGGGCGGATGGTCGGACGTACACGGAGCTCGGCCAGGGGTGTATGTTTGCGAGGGGACGGGGAAAGGAGGGGGCTCGCGACGAGAACGGCGACATCGGCAGACAAGTTTTCGTTTTTGTGTCGGATAGCACACCGTGCCGGGTATACGCTGCTATCCGACGAGAAAACAGCAGCACGTTCCTCAACTTTTCATTTTCATCGGTCGATCGTCCGTTCTCTGCTGTCCTTTCGCGATTTTCTGGACGCTGCGACGCGAAATATCGGCGACACGGCCGCGCCATTTTTCTGCGTAACGGCATATAATAAATGAATCGCGATGCTCCGGCACCGAAGGGACCCATAAACCGAGCGTTGCGACGTGACTATCGTTCCATAGGGATTGAGCGTTTTTCAAGATCGAAGCTTGAAATCAGACTTGTGTGAAGTTAATGGGAAGAGGGGGTGTGCACCACGCACCGCATATTGCATTTCTTCCCGACCTTGGTGTCCGGGTGAATCGAATCGGTACCGAAATCAGCGAACTGGCCAAATCGCGATTTCATAGTCCATCAAAACTCGATCTCGGCCGTGACGGCCGTAAATTTTGAAATTCGTAGCCGAAACTCAGTGGCACGATGGACCACGGGTCCCTCGCGTTCGCTCGCACACGCTATCCGACGAACCCGAAGTTATTGGTCCGGACCGGAGTCGATACGCTTTATCCGCTTTTCTCCGCTTTCATCCGGTCTCCCCGTTCCTTCTTCTGGCCGGCTGTTTCCTTTTTGCGAGCCACTCGAGGTGGCATCGATTCTTGTTCCACCCCTTTTTCACCGTCACGCTTTTCCTGCTGCTACCGTTGGCGGTTCCAAAGGAAACCGATCTGGCTTTTGCATGATAGGACCCTCTGTGGTCGATGGCCTCGACCGTTCACTTTCCCATTAACTGTTGCAACCAGAGCACGTAATAAAAAGATAGCTGCCATTGTTAGTACAATTATTTTTGAACTCGGAACGGATGTGCAGAATAGAAAACAAAAAATGAAAATTTATCATGCTCTACATCGCACATCGAAGAAAAATCTGTTCACTCGTGTAGTGGAGGGTTAATATTTACTAACACGGAATAACGATCTTCATCAATTGCAGCAACAACAGCTGCGACACACGGTTGCAAATCTTTTGCGCCAACAACAAGGCAACAGACAAAGATAATTAATCATGAATGCACAACGTTGAAATCGAAAGAGCTGCGTTAAATCACGACACAGGCAAACAGATCTTCCCAACGTAACCTTAGCGAACCAATCCGATGTTCATCTGCAGCAGATTTTGTTCAAGGTGAATACTACAAAATCAAGACAACGCTCGATTTTCGTCGCAAAAATTTCGCGAAGTTGAAACCGCCATATCTCCAGAATCAAAAATCTCACAATAATGATTCTAATCTCATTTTTAAGCGTAAAGCCGCTACTTTCGGAATCCTTAAGTATAATTCCTCGAGAATGTTCCGACATCACGTAGGAGAGCCAAAAGCCGGAGGTGAAAAATTGTTTCGAATCTCTGCTCGCCTTTCATTGAGCATTCAGTAAAACGACAAAAAGAAATTGTTCATGAAGAGTGAAGATCTGGTTTCATACCACAAACTAATTTTCTTATACCTGCAGAATTATTTGAGCTCGGACGATTTTTGAAAAACGTAGCTCAACTCGCCGTGGCGAATGTGACTGGAACGGATCAATTTTGAAAGGGTTGCAGGTTGTAATTGACAATGAGCGGGGTAGGAGACGGGGGATACTTTAATTTAATCAGTGAATCCTCGAATCAACCGGAAGTCCTGGACTCTGCCGGCCGGCGACGGAAGCGCGGCAATCCCTTCCGCGTTTTCGACGGAAAGGGAAGAAGGGCGGCTGACGGTAGTTCGGCCGTAAATCGTTCCTAGACCTCTATTACCCTCGTAATTACTGCTTTCTCGGCGCTCTATTATATTAAGCCCCCGACGCGTCACAATGCGTCGAGATTCTCGATCGGCGCACCCCCGCAACGGAGACGCGAGTTCTGGCTAGGAGAGGGGCGGGGGTGAATTGTGTCGCGAGCAAATGTAACTCTAATGGCTCCACGCGCAAGCTAATTGCGAAGAACGGACGTGCCAAATGAGACGCGCATAATCTATCGGCGCTGTTGGCTTCGCCGAGACGGTGCCGATAACCGACGAACACCATAATCAGCTCAAACTGCGTGTCTTGCCTCGCGAATATGAAAAATCCAACCCTCTTGTCGACACTTACAAATTTTAGCAAAATTGTTATGCAAAAAAAAATAGTAACATACATATTCATGTTACAGTCGAAGGGATTATTATACTCGTTAAAACATCCTCGTTATTTTTCTTAAAAAATGTTGCTCATGCATCCTGCAGAAGATACATCAAAAATTCATCCTCGTTCGACTCCTGAACTCCTGACCCTTTTTACGTAATTCTTTCGATTGGGTGGCCTTCAGAGCCCTGAACCACGCCCTTCGCCACTCGGTTTTATACTTACAAGGGCGTGTAACGAATTCGAAAGTTGATGCTGTAAAAACGAATCGAGTTTACGGTCGTTCGCAGTCAAGGCGGCATCCTAACCGGGCCTCGGCATCGGCGAAATATAAAGACAAGAAGGTAGATGGTGTGGGCCGCTGTAAAATTAGATCGCGGCTGTAAAATCAGAATAGACGAGATGAATCTGAACGCTCTGCTCGTCCCGCGGAGCCGATATCGTCTCATTTAAATTTCTCAAACGGCCGCCGTTTATGAAATTCTAATTTCGCCCGGGACGAGCTCTGCCGCCAATACGTCTCTCGGTGTCCCTTCTTAAGCATGAAACCTGTTGTTTTATGGAAAAACGTGCTCCATATGGTTGGAATCGTCGACCGTCATCTCTGTGAGAAGTTAGAAGCGTAGCAGTTCATTGAATTCAAGCGTCGTGTCACTGGAATTGTCTTTAGGAGGGAAACAAGTAGTACGAGGCAGCCATATGTCAGACATGCAGACAATTTTAAATTAAAGCACGGTTTATGGTAAAGTTATGAATAACTTGTTATATTGTTCATATTGTGGGCTCAATTGTAGCTAATAGCAACATTTATAGTCGCTTTTTATTAAACATTCATCGTTACAATTATATATCGGAACAAAGTCTACGATTTTGAAATAATGACGTGTCGTACAAACGGGAAGATTTAAAGAGTTATACCGAACATTACCTTTCAATCTTACTTTGTAAAATTTTTAAATACTATATTTCAAAGTTCGCCAATCTTCAGTGTCGATAAACAACAAAATATCGTATTTCATTAAATTGTACATGAAACACGATTTGACGATTTGAAGCAGGGTAAAACAAACATCGTTACAGGTCTTTTGCTTTTTAGAATGAGGGTCAACAGTCCACAGTTGAAATTGTTCTATTCGTTAAAAACGTACACTCATAGTTCGAGGCTGAATCAATAAAGCGTTCGAAATGATTTGGTATTAGCTGTTCCGCGGTCCGTGAGCTCCCATAAAAATCGAAATAAAACGCAACAGGAAATCCATCGAAAACAAAGCGTCGGGCCGGTTCGCCCGATATTTTTATCGCGCATGTTCCGCAGGATTTCGAAAAGTTTGCATTACCATCTATATTGAGTTTCCGGTACGCGCGACAATTTCAGCAATATTTCATCGAACGTCGGCTGATTTTGCAATTTGACGTAGCCCAGCCTCGGCCGCGTTCTATTATAATGTTGGCGACGTGATTGGAGCCGGAATTAGAACGGCGAAAATATCCAGTCCCTATTTTTCTGCTCGCATTTCTGCGATTCTTAATTGATGGAAACCAGCCCTACGTATCGTTACCCGCTATCCGTTCCAGCGATGCATCGTTGATATTGTTCGCTTCAAAAGAATCTTCATAATGTTAGTAAAGTATCTTTAAATGGTTCAGTCCATTATACATTGCAGAAATGGTACAAATATAATTTTTCTCCGCCGCCTAGGACATATAGAATTTTATAGAAAAATAAAGGGAATATTATACTGAACTCAATGGTGCCAGAAAGAATTTTTTAAATGGAACACAAATGATCTTGTGACTGAAAAAAAATATTTGGAATTCAATGATACCAAAAAATATTCTTCTAAGCTCGCATACTCGACGCAAAAAGGACGAAGAATTTTTTGAGTCATAAATAATCGCGTGACTCATTGAAAATATTTCAGATGGTAATTGATGTTATTTTTATAGTTTTAAGTTGCACCTAAATTATCCCGCGTCGGTGCTAATCGTCGATTTATTTGTTGCACGAATAAGTCCATTATTTATCGTCCTGCGGAACGGAAAGTTCGACGAGCGTTTTATAAAGCGCCGTTGCGATCGGTTTCACGGGCGAGTCTGTAGGACTAATGGCGTCGAGAGGGTGTGTAAAAATATCAGGGATCGAAGGTACTGTGTTCCCGTTCGCCTCTTACCGGGATCCTTGGAATCAAGGATCCGAGGCACGCGACCAATACTGGCGTTCGTGATTTAATGCCCTGCGACTAATCCCAAATCGGTGAGATTCCAGCGTCCCGGAGATCTCACGCCGGACGGCGATAAAGCAGGCTACTTAATCCGGCGTGGTGCGCGAGATTTATGAGTCGAGGATCGGCGAAATCGCACTACCGCGCGCCGGCTGTGTCCTCGGGCTTAATCGGTTTGAGCACCGGTCCCCGAGGCTCATGTAAGATCGTTGTAACTTCGATTGCGTGGGAAAGCGTGCCCGGGAGAAGAAGCGGGAGGAGGGCTCTGATTGCATTCGACTTGGAACTGGAACTCGAGAGAGGGAAAACTTTTGTAACTTCGTCCGTGGCACGAACGAATTCAGTATGCTTGTCAAAGGCATGCTTCCTCTCGCTCCTCTGATTTATGATTGGTGTTAACGCTGGGAACGCGTGGAAACTCGATGGAGATGAACTGTGATTCGAAGAGTGTTCAAGGACACTTCCCCCATCGGTATGACTGTTATTCTGAAACAGAAGGGGAAACTTAAGGATATTTTTTCATGCTTATAATTCTTAGTCGGATGTTAGAAAAGGCAGAAAAAATATAAGAAATTTGCTATCAGCAGTGCTAGATTTATAGACTGTTCAAGGACACTTCCCCCTCCAGTATGACTGTTACCCTGAAAAAGAAGGGGAAGCTTAAGCTGGACTTCCTTTCAGCTTATAATTCTAACTCTGATGTTAAAAATGCGAGAAAAAATCTAAAATACCTGCTATGACCAGTGCAAGATTTAAGGACCGTTCAAGGACACTTCCCGCTCCAATATGACTGTTTTCCCGAAAAAGAAGGGGAAGCGTACAGATTTACCTGTAGAGGGTTGAACTCAATTTGAAAGTAGGCACACAGGTAGCCCGGCACTGCCATAACGGTTCGCAGCGTACGATTTCAATAATAGTGCCTGATTGCCGCGTGATGAGCATAATTCGCGGGAAACGTCCTTCCCATGGCGCGAGGGTGAGGAGGGGTTGGAGCAAAAGTGGGTACGCGATTTTCGAGACCGTCGACGGGAATTCCGGCGCAAGAAAATCCGAGGCATTCCAAGCGCGGCGTCGGGACGCGACGCGTCGCTCGAGACGGTTCGCGGTCGAACGATTCCCCCGATCGATAAACGTCCGAGTCGATGGTCCTCTCTTTCTCCCCTTCTCTCTCTCTCTCTCTCTCTCTCTCTCTCTCTCCGGAGAAAATCCTCCACGGGGCGGTCCACTTTTCTTCCGCATTTTCGCCGGGTCTGACAACCGTTTCCCGCGGGAGAGACATCGGCGGCGGTGGCCAACGACGACGGCGGCGGCTGGCTACAGTTAAACGCGTAGGCACATTCGCCTACTCGAGAGCCGGCTAACAGTGGTGTCGACGTTTGATGGATGGACGGAGACGCGGCGGAAGCTCAGCCAGCTACGTCTGGAAAGTTTAAGAACTGTTCGGGCGGGGTAGGGGGAGGAGAGGGTGAGATAAGGAGGCAAGAAAACCCACCGGGGTCACGGTAAAAACCCGAGCACCCGGCTTCCGGTTAAGATAAACGACTTCTGTTGCTGCACCGACGTAGCCTCGGATTAAAATGAGTGTCATAATTTGCGGAAATGGAGAGCGTTGCGCGCCCCCGAGCACGAATCCGCCGGCTTTTTTCCCCTGTACTACAGGAACGGCGTAATCTGTCGGGGAATGTCGGTTTTCGACAATGCTGACGTTATTTGCTTTTAATTGTTGGGCTGAAATTAAGAGACTCGCGAAACGAGGTAAAAGAAGAGACCGAAACACCGAATATTTTGTGACCTAGTATGTTGATTTAAGATCAATTTTAGTATGCATCAATTAATGTGGTTCTCTTTAAGTTTAAGTTCTCTGTAAAGTTCCCTTGAAGTTGAAAGCATAGAGAAATTCCGAGGAACTGTCGGTGAAATTGTATTTAGAACAGAAACCAGTAGTACGAGTCAGTGATACGTCAGACGTGCAGGAATTTTGTTGTACGTGAAAGGTTCACGGTGCAGATGTCGACGAACAGTGGCAATACTTAAATTTAATTATGATGGATAGCAATAACAGTTTTATTACGCATTCGTCGTTGCAAACAAAAAAATACAAGAATGGAATTTACGTTCACGTACCCAATTGTTTAAATATGTTTCTTGCAAGAAGGAGGTAAAGAGATTTCCAAAAATTTTCGAGCGATCGATTGGCGGATTCAATATGCTTTTATGAAAGGGTTTACGATTACCGAAGATTGGGAACCCCTGATCGAAGGGGATACAGTGGATCGAGCAGCATACATATCTCTCTTCCTTTCTCGATTCGAATTCAGCTTGAAGGGTAAGATACCAGACAGCGAATTCAGAGCGAAAGGTCAGGATAGGTTGGGCGGTGCCATCGCGATATCGAGAATGGGAAAAAATGCGACTGTCGCCCCGGCGTTGTCTCCGAGGAGCGGCGTGTCCATTATTTACGCGAGCTGGGGGCGGGCCGAAATTGTCATTGTCTGGAAATGTGTTTACACCGGGTTGAAAAACGGGCAAGATTCGGCCGTGAGACGTTCCCCTTCATTTTTCCAACGTTTGTCTTCTAGAACGTCAGCGTTCCAAGCTGCCTGGATCCCCCGGCAGCTTATCCGAGAATGTCTTAGGGTACGGCTACACATTCGGAATTCTACCCCGTGGACAAAACGGTCCTTCGTCTATCCATTTAATATTTAACCGTAATCCTACCAAGCATTAAAAATATCTAGCGAGTAATGCCTTACAAAAATGGCCACACCGAATTTATTAAGATTGTCCGTAATTTTCGACAAGGAAATTTATTCGATTATTCTCCACAAGTGGCTCTATAGAATTTCAGTAATTCTGAAACATAAAATCGGTCATTTGACCGTGGTTTAGTGTGCTGTGCATTATGTTTATTATAAAGTTTATTATAAAGTGCCAGTATTCGTCCGAGTTCGAAGTGTAACTGCGCCCTTAGCCAGTCCTTTCTCGCTTCTATCAAGGATGTGGTTTCGCGGATGTAGACTCAGGCATGTATTCTCGCGGATGTAGATCTTTGCGGCCCGTTTTTCAGCTGTCCGCCGCCTTTAACGTTGGATTACTACGGGCTGCAAGCCGTTTCCCCTCAAACGGGCTCGTGGATCGTCGACACGGGCAATTTAACCCGCGTAAACAGTTGTACTCCCTCGGCTGGTATCGCGGTCGTCTGAGTGGCATCGGCAAAACCCACCCACACCCTCTTTTCGCAGGAAAATGCCGCGTCGAGATGCGCGGGTCTGTTCGCGAAAGAGCCTTCGGTAATTAGCTCTCGAGTCGAGCCTGTTTTCGAGCACCGTGTTCTTCCAAGAACGTTTTCGTTCGTCGATTTTCTCCTATTCAAACAACCCCCGGAGCTACTGATCCTTCAAGGATCACCGAAAGTATCCTTTGACTCATCCTTCATCCTTTAGACAGCGGCGTTAAGCCTTAAGAGGTTTCCACGAAGTCTTGTGGGACCCTTAAAAAATTCGGCAAACATGTTCCGAGACACTTTAAAGTGTACAATTTAGGACTAAATAATCGTTCTAAAGAAGTTAAATACACTTGGTATGTGCAGTAGTCATGAAATAAAGTGGCGAAAATTAATGTATAGAAATTTTCAAATCAAAAGTTTCTCTCAATTGCAAATAACAAGTTTTTCTTACACAAAAATTTACATAACAAACATAACAAAAATTTCTTTGTTTTTGTAATTTTAACAAGTGGAAAGTAATCTTACCGGTACTTTGACATTTTTACCATTTTTCCACTGATTTAAATTTCGTCTACTCATTTTTATCATAAATATATAAAATCCGCAGACATAACCCCATTCCAGGGTTAAGATTAACTTTCGTCGAGAGTAAAACTGTCAGATGATTGACTGTAGGAGATCGGAGCACTTTTGAACGATCGTTCTCCCCTGACAAAATCTGACACATTTTTTCCCCGGCCGCAGTATACATTCTGATAAATATTAAACCTCAGCTTCGTTCTTCCGCAAACACGAGGTTATACAGGTCTGAAAAAGCGAGACGTTATAAAAATGTAGCATTGAATAACGCTCCGATCAGGACCGTATAAATCCACCGAAGCACCATAATTTATCGTCGCGTTTATATTCCCGAATAAATTTCGCTAGCCCTCGCGAGCCGTTCGAAATAAAACGTTTGGAATTTCGCGCCGGGGACACGCGAAAACGATGTTCCTTCGCCGTTGAGCGTCCAGCAACGGTGCAAAAACCATCCTTTTTTTTTCTCGTTTTTCTTTTTCTCTCGTTTCATTAATCTTCCGGTCGGAGGACGAGACCTGTTCCTTTTTCTTCTCCGCACAGCCGACAACTGATTATTCGCCGGCATGAGAACCGGCGAAATATATTACTTATTTTCACGCGGCGGATCGCCTCTCCTCATAATTCTTTTTCCGCGCGACAGCGACATATTCTGCGGGACGCGTCGCGTTGGTTCGGTGACGTCTGCTCAAAATCTGGAAAACCCCTGTCTCCACCCACGACTTTTCCCCTCCGAGCCTCCATTTTTATGGCCGGGGACACGCGTCACGCGGCAGACCTGCGCTGAATAACAAATCACTGTTCCGGGATTACCCTTCCTTGACCAATGCCACGCTCTTAGGACCGGAGTGGCTGGATCCACATTTGACAGGAGCTCTGGAAGGGTTTACTTTTCAAATTAACCCCGTAAAGTATGGGAATTACTCTTAAGACACTTTTTAGACCCCTATGTACAATTTTTCTTAGTTGGTTTATGAGAAATAAATCATTACCAAGATTCAATAAATCTCCCTCGACGCATTCGAAGTGTCATAAAAGAGAAAAAAAATCTTACCTCGAGTTTCAGGGTCTCCCTACACAGAGAAAGCTTCAGTCTTCAAATCTACGCGGAATTGAGTCTCCAAAAAATTTGTTAAAAGCGTCTTATCAATTTTGCCTCCCCTGTACTATAAAAAATCATCTGAGAATAAAAATACTCAAACTGGGGGCTTCAATTTTTTAAAAGAATTTTCAGTCGAATTTGTGCAACTTCTTTTCACGTAACCGCAGCAGTCTCGATGTCGACGATTTTCCGAAAAATCGAAACTGCAGGGTTCGGATATTGTTCGGAGCCACGGCGTGCGGAATATTAGCCAATAATTGTCCCGACAGGTACCGTAATTGTACGGGAGAAGCAGCGAAACGTTTTCGAGGGGCTCTCTGTTGTTCCACTCGTGGCGAGAGAGACACTAGTGCGGCGATGTTAGAGGGGGTGGTTTCTTCTACGAGATACGATCGACCTAAATCTACAAGAAGGAAAACAATCGAGACCACTCGAGACGAATCAATCGTGGAGTGCGGAGAACAGCAATTTCACGAAGCACCGTTCGAAGTGGACGGGTAGCGCACACGTAGCGTCCCGTAGTGTCGGCGGGAGAGCAAGTTTTTAATCCAATCTACAGGGAACGCGATTCCCCTTTAACCGGGCGTCGCCGGGCGCCTTCGTTAAGCGTCGTACGACTTTAATAAACGTTTCCTTATCGTGATTTAACGCCGCGCTCACCGGGGGGATGAGCACGCGATTCAATACACTTGCCGGCTCGCTGTTTCCGTTTCGCGGGCGTCGATCTCGCCGTGGATTTCCAAAGCGATGCTGAAAAGTGTCTAGTTGATCGTCGTATTTGTTGTACCTGCACTAACATGGTAAATTATTTTGATTGCTGACTCCATCGATCTCAGAGCCAGACGAACTAACTAAATAAAGAACTTAACAGAGAATTCTATAATTATTCTATTCTTATTCTATTTTAATTCTATTCTATTTTAAAATATATCCAACATTGTTGAAATCGTCGACTACAGTCTAGAATATATAGTATTATAAAAATAAATTTTAAGTATTTTAACGCAGTGTGTTACACCTATAGTCAGAAGAAACTGAATAATATCAAATTAATTCAATCTTTTAAATCCAGAAAAAAATTAGAAACGTCGATTGAGAATTTCCTAAAGCATTGTTTATGAAAGCCTCTCTGTAAGGCCTTCATTTTGAGACCGACGGTTTTGATGTGCATGTTTAATGAACAGAATTCTGGCCAGTCGATAGCAAAACGTTGGGCATGAATGGTGAATTACCCTAAAATCGAACGGAGCTCCATTTCTGTCAGGGTAATCGGGGCCGCCTAACAGGGCCTATTTCTCTGGTACAATAACTGTCGTAGTTTCCCTCGATTAATTTATCATTGCTCCATCTTGGTGGATGGTCCCGCAGCTGACCAACATAGCCCGGGGAATATTTCGCAGCTCGGAGCCGTCCGAAGAGAAGTCTAATCCCTGCTGAATCGTCTTTGCGATGAGGATGAGGCATCGGTCTGGGTCGCTTCAGGTTATGTCCTGTCTACGTGGTGGGAAAGAAACTGCCAGGGAATGGAGCCGAACGGGACAGGAATTCTCGCGTGACTTGTTGGCCACGGCACTGGGTTCCTGATGGAGCTATCAGCTCGAGGAACTCGCCTCTTCTACTGCCTGGAAATCCTGTTACAATGTCCTTCGATTTTCCCGAAAAACTGTGACTTCCATCGAACTTTATTTCCTCGCACGGAAATATTGGATTTTCGCAAGAGTCCCTTTGCTAATGAGTAGACTGCGGATTTTATGCACTCGTGACAAAAATGAGTAGGTGTAATACGAAACAGTAAAAGGATTAAAGGAGTTTGACCATGTCGATATAAATTTCGACGTAGCTCCTATAGACTGCAATTGTTGTATAAAATTTTAATTTTGCGAGATCCGCAGTCTACTAACGAGTATACATTTTTGTTAAATAGTTTGAGCACGGATAAACAGCAGTTTGAGAATTAAAAGCACCGAATTCATTTTTGAAAGCACATTAGTTTTAAAGAAAACGAACTTTTGCATCAACAATTTTTTAGAATTCTCCGAACAATTGAGTACCACGACTACCCCTTCTGTAAATAATTTAGAACCCATTTTGGCTTTATGTCGAGATTCAGAATCACGTATCGAAATAAGAATAATCCGTGAACATTTTGATCCGAAAGCTTGTAATGAAATTATAAGGTATGAAACGTGATTGATTATGCGAACCACTTTGGAAATCCCCTAAAATAATCCGTAAACTGTCACTCCCAAGTTGCCCAGGGATAAGCCGATGTGAAGCATAAATCGATCGCGATAATCTCGAGTCACCTTGCAGGGGAGCGCTTCTTGATCTTGCCGACTTTGCATATGAAAGACGTAG
The DNA here is from genome assembly GCA_028454255.1 of Halictus ligatus. Lineage (NCBI taxonomy): Eukaryota > Metazoa > Arthropoda > Insecta > Hymenoptera > Halictidae > Halictus > Halictus ligatus. The sequence goes on from CM052129.1 coordinate 5,509,914, forward strand.
TCGTCTAAGAAGCCGGAAATCATGTTCGCTGGTCGAACATCGCCGATTTCACGGGTAATCCAGGTTGTCGCGATTACCCGGGAAACGGGGAAGAGGCTTCTCTCGTTAGCTCCCGAGGATTCCGTCTGCCTCCAGGACAGGGCGCGTTTTCATGGGGGGTGGGGGGATTCGCAACAGAAAGAAGCCCTAGTTTCACAAGGACACGGCGATAATTGCCGGGCCGGAACACGCCGCTGACATAATTGGTTCCCCCTTTCGTGTTCCTCTTGCGAGCCACAGCGGATCAAACGCGATCCATTCAGTTTTCTAGGTTCCTCTAGAGCCGGTGTGGGTCTCTACGATGATCTAGAGAGGTCTGGTGCGGGGCTCTTCTTCCTTCCCCTTCCCCCCTCACCCTCACAACGCCCGGACACTGTCAGCTGCTCGCGGACAAGTGCAGCTGCAATTTTACAGATTGCTGGGCTCCGATGGCGTTTCCAATCTTACTGAGTAATGGCCGACGCCTGGTCTGGTCTGGCCTCGAAACACCGGAACGGGTCGCCGGAAATGAGTGTTCTCTAGCTGGGACGCTTCTCGTTCAGTTTAACGCGTTTGCTACCCACATTTGTTTCGATGCTCACCTGCTACAGTGTTTTATTAACACTACGTTCGACCAGCAGAATTTTCTTTCAAATAAACTCAATAATCAAAGCCCATCGAGTGATTTGAAATTGAATTAAAAGTGAAATTTTCCTAAAAAAAATTTTCCTCGTTCATTTCGACTCACTTTTGCGGGTAGAATGACTTCCCAATCGTTTGACTACGGTGTTCGGGTCACCCGGTATATGAAACGATATTGAGTTTGCTGTCAATGCCTTCTCAAACCCTCTTGAACAATCGCTGTAAATTTGAAGAAAATTATCTGAGCTGCTTAAAAAATGTTCAGCACTTTCTTCAAATGTTAGTTACTAAGTGCAACAAGTCCGGGATCATGATACTAAGTACTCTCCTTTTAAAAAATGTGTAAACAGAGCAATATTACTTTTTGTGGACGAGATCTTTCGAAAAACGTTTGGTCGGATACTGTTTCAATTAGAAGATTTTCGGGACCACGTGTGGTATGCATTTCTAGTAGTCGGGAAACGCAGGATATTTACGCGTATGGGATATATGAGAGCTGGTTGAAACCAGTGTCGGCTTTGACGCGCGTTCCCGCGCTTGTATCCCGTTTTCCATCTGCGAAATATCCGGCCCGAAGGAAACTTTATTGCGTTCCCTCGCCTCTTTTGTGACTGCAAACGGCGACGGGAAGAGAGGAATCCGTATTCGTGAGGACTCACACCTCGCCTTTGATTCGAGATTTTGAATTTCTTGCGGGAGTGAACGATTTTTTCGTGTTGTCGCCATCAGAGAAACGCCAGGTGGCCGGTAGAGCGTTTTTTTTTTTAGGCTAACCCATGTGTCCTTAACCTGAATGGATCCTTCACATGAATAGGATAATGGTAACACAAATTTAAGTTTGCGAAAAAAGTAAAAATTTACAAGCATTTTTAATCTTGCCCCTTTGCAATTTTTATTCTGTATAAAAATTCGCAGTATAATGAAACAGACTGGTGCAAAATAATAATTATTTACATCCATTGCAAGAGACAGAAACCAAAATGACAGGAACGAAATTTCTTGTTTCTTTTTTTTTTATTTTAATAATGGCATTAAATTCTTTTCACTTTGTTTTAATCAAAGATAGTCAGTTTTGTCATAAATACAGAAAATCTGCAGCCCAGTGTATTGAATAATGCGTTCGGACAATACTTGGACGGTAGCAGCTGGACATGTTTCCGAACATGTAAGCACGACGATCCATTCTACGCTGTGTCCATACCATTGCAGGTGACATGTAAATGTGCAAATATAGGTGACTGAAAATGGAACACGGAAAATACAGTGAATGTTATTCTACTCTCGTACCTCATGGATGATATCGCTGCATCTGCCGATTGTCAATAAACAAGAAGAATCTGTGGTTCCTCTGAAACGTCCTGGGATAAATAATGCATCAGATGTGGACCAGATCGTCGTGCCTTCCAACAGATAAAAATTGCAATCTACAGATTTTCCAAAATATTCTGATACTGAAGATTTTCCTCCATATTCCCTATAAAACTCTGAAGAAGGAATATTAAAGTTATTGCGAAATTTATCAATAAATAGCTAACCAAGAATTCTAGATATTAAAAAATTTAATGAAACAATTGCCAGCAAATGATGTGCCAATACAAATTTGATTACGCTTCATTCGACACGTTTGTGTTTAAATGATTCAGGTAACTGGTGTGAATTAATTAAGAACAGCGAGGAAATTACTCGCCGATAATAGTCGTTCAATAATAATCGACGAACAACATTAGCCCGATCGAATTGTTAATGGCAAACATATTTTTCGGGAGCGAACGCGGAAACGATTCCAAAGTAAATATCCGTGTATTTCTTATTTAAATCGCAGCTCGGCGTGCACGTGCAGTGGACGCGAATTAATAATTAATTTCGGTTCTATGAGACCGCGTCCATTATCCTGCGGAATAATTTACATTCGAAAACGGGCCAATTAACGTTCTCGAACGTGGCCGGGCGAATGAAACTTCTCGGATTTCGCCCCGTATTATGGGGGCCGTCGTTGCGCCCGCCGGAATCGGGCTCTGCAACCATAGTTTGTGAAATAATGTCGCGCGGAAGAAAGTTCCCGCGCCCCCGGAAACTTTCCCGCTTCGTGTCGGCTACGAAAACGGGCCAGATAGAATTCGGACCGCGATTTCGATAGCATGGCCTTTTAATTATTACGCGAGAATTTGTTCGCTCCAGGGGTGAGGGTTAAGGGGTGGGGGAGGGGTTAGTTGATAGTCGAACTCCGTCGGCTCGACGACCCCGGTGATCTGCGAACTAATCGCGTTTCCGAACTCGGCCCCGACATTTTATACGAGTCTTCCACCTGGACGAAGTATAACGAGATTACGATATCCAATTACCGAGACGGAAACTACGAAATTTCCTATGGCCTGCGTGGGAGGACGATACCTGCTCAACGGAATCGGGAAGTTTAAAAAGTACTATGCGTTCAATGGGACACACCTGGAAATTAAGCAGAAATTGTCGAACTGTTGTCAATCAAACTTTGAAGGACTTGAGTTCAAGGGGGAAAATTATACTTATTTTAAAAATCGATAGAACTTGACAGAACAGAGGTGATTTTAAGGGGATGTTTCGTGTCAATTTGAGTTTTCAGTTCATTCTAGCATCAGATTTTGCTGAACAAAACGACGAGCTGCAGCTCCAAAATTCAACGATTTTATCGGCACGTTTGTTGATTTCGTTTTTCGCTACCGACGCGGCGATAACCAAACAGAAATTACACAATTTGTACACTGGATTACCATCTGCAAAACAGGATTGTGTAAAATGTAATCCGATTTCACATTCCGGGCGACGCGGCGATCCGAATGTAACGCGGTTAACTCGATAATCACATTCCGTAATTGTTAACTGTCATCAACTGTGATTGAGACAGTCACAATGGACTGTAATTAATAATTACACTAATCGACTTTCAGTTCGATTAACGGGGACACATTAACGGGTATCATTAACGCGTAATCAGATTAGAGTTTGCTGAACTCTGTCCGTAAATATTACAAATGGTAATGTATTTATAAGTACCGTCATCAAGACTTGAAATATGGCAGCTATTGATCGCATGAATTATAGTGTCCCATCATACTCGTCATTTTCGTCATGATTCAGCTCGCACGCTAAACGCAACCTCTCGGTGGTGTGCCTTGAGTTATTATAATGCCCGAGGACATGTTTCGTTCAACGCTCGACGAAACGGCAAAGAAAAATCGTGCAGTACTTTTGAAAAGGTCGTTACAAAGGGGAAACTTCATTCCTGAAATCCGTGAAAGATTTAGCCGGAAAAAAATGTTCTGAGGTTTTACAGCGACGCTTCAATTAATTAAAATAAATTAATCCTCTTAAATTTTCTTTAAACCATTTTTACATTGAAAAGAATTATACACGCCATTTATGCACGAGTTTACACGTAAATTACTACAAAGAAATTAAAACAAAAATTACTATAAGATACTGTTGATGAAACATTTTCTGCGCAGCGAGCAAAAAAAAAAAATTCGCGAAACGCAGTGTACGCAAACACTGTTATCATCATTTTGCGAAGTAACATAGTGAAATCTATTCCCGCAGTGCTCAAAGGAGTTAAAAAAAATAATGCTCGCTCTCTGCACGACGGCTTTTAAAAGCTTTCGAAAACAGACAGGTATATAAACACCGGCGAAGTCTTGTTTCGGAACATTTTTATTTCGTCGGTTTAGAAAATCCTTTCAAACTCTCCGACAGCGAGGAAACATCATTTACGCGCTTCCAGTTCATCGTGGTAACAAACCTGAAATGATATAGCCGTAATTGTGTTACATTGCTGCAGAGGTAATTGCACTGTGTCACCCTTCTGTACCTGTACCACCTTCTCCCCGTTCTCCGCTACCCGCAAATTCCATGAATCATCGCGAGACAAAGAAGGCGCACACCGGATCGCGGTTGACCCAGCAGCGTCGTAAACTTCGCCGATACTGTCAACACGAACTGGCTCTGAAAGAAAAGAGGGAGAGAGAGAGAGAGATAGAGAGAAAAAAGAGAAGGTAAACATCACCGACACGAGCAGTTGCATCGATAGCAGTGAGTCACCGCATTGTTCCTTGAACCGGGCGACCCGTTGGCACAAATAACACAGCCCGGTAGCATGGCTCGGCCGTTCCCTTCTTTTTCTTCACTTTCCCCGGGAGGCCCATGTTTGGGGGAGATCTCGGTTCCAACGGGATTCCTGGCGGAGTTCTCTGTCGGTAAATCCAGTCTACCATAACCGGCGGGGGACACGATCGCCGGCGACGGTCCCTGTCGTCCGGTGATTAATCGATGATGCCAGCTACCCCGTGTATATTACGGTGAAATCGCGGCGGAGGCGCAGAAAAAGAAACCGGCACCTTACTCTACCGGCCGCCACTTCCTTATAGAAGAAACGATTCCGCAACCGCGACTCCTGCCGTCTCCGCCGGAGGCCGATTTTTATTGCCACGGGCACCGATAAGGAGACGGCCGGGAACGACGGCCCTCGGTGGAAATTTATTTCGCCAATCCACGGATCGGACATCTTTACGCGCCGATCGCGAACATCGGTCACAATTCGCAACGGCTAATCGTTTCTCGACGAACATTCCGCGATCCGATCGCGCGCGGACTTTTACGGAACAGGACCGACAGGCTGCCCAGGAGTTATGGCGAGGAGTTAATCTGTGACACGAGGTTTCTTTCGCAATTGTCCCGGCGGGAGGTGTCTCGTTCTTAAACGGCCACGTACGCTTAGAAACGTAGGATGACACAAATATTTTTATCTTAGTGTCATGTTTCGTGCATGAGGATGAAACATTTTCTGGAAGTGTTCGCCCCGCCAGCGATCGGTTCGAAATTTTTGTAATTCCACGTTTCGATGCAACAGCGACGGACTCATTAAGAAAACGCGTTCCTAGTATTCGCTTAACGCCCGGCCGATTTTCTTTTCCGAATTCCTGGACGAAACGAACTCGAAAAACACGCTCGATCGAAGTTCCCAACTTCTCGAACTACAATCGAACCGTGCAGTTACGAGGCGACGGTAGGAATGGACGAGACTCGACTCTCCGGAATCCCCATTAACCCCTTCGCCTTAACCATTTTTTTCTTCACGGCTATGCTCGCCAGAATTACTTCGTAATGAACACTTTGCTCGGCGAACACTGTTTCACTTGCCAGACTGCATATTCGTTGAGAGTGTCGGCTTGAAACGGCCGAAGTGATCGCAGTGATAAAAATTAACATGCCTCGATAATGTCTCCTTTATCGTCTCGTTGGAGCATTGAATTATAACGGGTTCGTTCCACGTGTCCAATTCGAAGGAATCGTTTGCGACACGATCGAGATGTTTCATGGCTCGGTTAATTAAGATTTCGGTCCTAATAGATCAGATAAATTTTCTTTCGTCTCGTTCTTTGTCAAATTGAGATAATTAGTGATGTAGGACAATTTTTATCACTCTAAAAAATAGATAAATAATAAATTGTTGGTTAAAATTTTGTTTTTGTAGATTTCTCACAGCAGATTTTTAGACAATGAAAGTATTCACAGTGTACACAAACGTTTTCATTTTTTGAAACGCAATAGAGAGATCTACTCCCGCAGTGCACAAAGGAATTAGAAAATAATGCTTGCTCTCTGTATGTCAGCTTCTAAAAGCTTTCGAAACGTGGCAGGTATATGTACATATAAACCGCACAGAACTTGCGATTTAAAACATTTTTATTTCGTCAGTGGTTTAGAACATTTCCCAAGCTGTCCGTACAGCGGGTGAACATAGTTTTTGTGTTTCCAGTTCCTCGTAAACTGTAAGTCGTACGTTTCTTCAAAACTATTAATCGGCCTGTAAACTTTTCATCCGAGAAAAGAAGAGATACGTGAACGAACTGAATAAAATGATTCAAGAACATTATTTTGATAAAAATTCATATTGCATCGGAACGCACAGTGACTTCCGTTAATATTCGGACACTCATAAGAACGCGATAACTTTCTTAATATTGGACCATATTTCTTTTTTTAAAATTCTAACTGCTCGGAACTTCTATCTATCGTGAGTACTTAAGTATTGAGAAGTGTGCCCCATTTTCCCCAATAAATAGAGGACTCTACCTACGGCGGAACGATCTGGACCCACAAAGAGGAACACAAGGAAGGGATGGAGACGGTAAAAGTGCGAAGTTGAACTTTCCAGGTCCGGAGGACGCAACAATTCGACAGGACGACGGCTGCTGGGAAGTTGCGCGACGAGATGGCCTGTCGGCGGCACAAAAGAACATGGCGGTCGCGAGGCTAAGACCCGGGGCCGAAATGAGCGTCGCGACAAAAGAACTTCCGGTGGAAGTCGCCCGGAGGAGTCAACTAGGTGTACGGGTCGGTGTTCGCCGACCCCTCGGAGTAAATTCAAGTTTAAAGTTAGCCTAGTCCGTGTAACGCGTGGGAGAGCCACGAGGGCTCGAGTTTCCGCGCGAGTTCGACGACGGTCGACCACATTTTTCTAACTTAATTATCGGCACCGGAGCCGAGGAAGTTTGCCCTATCAAACTGCCAGTCGAAAAGTTTCCAGTCGGTCCCCTAGACCACGGGTCGCTCCTCGACCTCGTTCGGCCATCTTCGCCGTTTTCCATCGCTTCTACTCGCCATTAGCCGCGTCCCGTCTACGGACCGCCTCTTATCAAGTTATAACGAGATACCTTATCAGATCTGGATAATACGGGTCCGCTTTGACTTGGCCAACGTCGAATACGTCACTGCGGCTTGTTCGATGTTTGAAGGCTGTTGCCGACCATGATAATGGTTGAAAGAGAGGTAATGGTTTAAGGAGAGTTCCGTGTGTAGGCTCCAGAATCGCCTTATCGCGGGAATTCAGTCGAATTGGGGCCAGTGTTAGCCACGTGACATCGTGACGAAACTAGTCACGTGACCGGCCCGTCGCGGAAGCGTGGGGGAACAGCGTCGTAGTAGGGGAAGGTAGAATGGGAAGATGACTTATAATCTAGCGACGCTGGTAGGTTCGACTCCGATGTTAAGTATGGGAAAAATGTTTAACTACTGAACAACAGCTTGGAAAAAATTTGGGACGTTATGCGAAGTTTTTCGAAAATAATCGGACCATTTCAATAAGGACCACCGAGCCCGTCAAAATGGGGGCTCAGATTTTTTCGTTCACAATTTTTGGGGTTATGGAAGTATTCCTTGGGAAATTTTTTAATAACGAAGAAATGTGAAGTAGTACTAAAAATACTGTTGCATTATGCCCATCTTTGTCCTATGATTGAGAAACGAAATCACTGGCTATATACCATCTGTAGATTGAAAGTAATGCAACTTTTATTTTGGATAAAAATCCACAGTCTAGTAATGAGGATTGTGCTGCTACTGTTTTTTGTTTTTTAAATCTTGAGAAGTAAGGGAACAGCTCTTTGTTGCTACATGTTAGAGTGCAACGATTTTCTTGTGACATCGATTGAAACGACATACATTTCCGTGGTAACATGAATTCGGGTACGGTAGCACGAACGAGAACAAGATTTCTTGTGACCCAGCTCCCAGATCAACTTCTCGGCAAGCGCTACGTCAGCGAATGATTACGCTCATCGATTAGATCACTCGGTCCCTGTCCGGGCGAGTGAGAGAGTGGCATGGATCACCCGGTGAACGACACTTTGTGCCATATCTGGTTGGCGAACTCTGTCTCCAAGCTATCAAACACGCCGGGAAATCGCCAGAGGGTCTGTCCGGGACGCGTTCGAGCTATTATGCGGCACTGTCTGCCGGTTACAGCGATCTCGGGGATGCGTTTCACGCGAACGCGCCCTGTCAGCCCGTAGTTTGCTCGTGGGTGGAAGCGTGTCATGTCTTCTGGCGCGCATAGATCCGAACTTTCAGCCGGTTTATAGGGCCGCGGGGCGGTGGAGGGGTAGCTCGTTTCTACGGGAACTCGAACCGGGGAACACCCGAAACCGGGCCTCGCCTGACATACATAAATCTGCTGATGGGAGAGCCGTCGACGCCACTGTATAATCGAAATCAGGATTTTATGCGCGCTCCGGTTAGAGGAGACTCGAGACTCTAGACTCTACGGTGCCGCCTGGACTCTCATCGCCGAAGATGCTCGATAAATCTGTGCTGCTCGGCGCTCGCCTAAACGCTCCTTGGATGACTTATGCCACCCCCGGGAAAGATTCGGTACAGATAGGCTGGAAACAATTGTGATAAATTGGCTGGGAATTATTTTTCGATACGCTGATTCCAGAAATGCCAAAAAAGTTTCAGGAAACCCTATTTTTACTCGAAAACCAAACATTTCTTTCGACCTAGAATATTTCTGTTCTTTGTATTTTATGCTTGTGAAACTGGTGCAATTTAGTAGTGGTGCCTCAGAGTCGTCACTTGAGCGCCGACGGTTAAAATGATTTAATGGACAAAAGTTTATACAAATTATATTGTTATTGTTAGTATGTTTTGCATATTTACGACAAGACAGATTGGTTTGCTAAGTGATACGATTAAATCAGATTCTGTTATTATCTAATAATTGAACGTAAACATTATTAGCACATTGTGTACAGAATGTTGTGTGAGCGGGGCGCATTGGGAGCTTGTTTCAACCCAATGGTATAATTTGGATCAATTTAATCCGAAAATAAATCTTCGTTTTCAATTAAATTGTCTGTTCTGATGACACACATACTACATAAACTCATAAATTCATACGAACACGTTTCGATTCATCTTTAATCGATAAAACAATAATGTAACAATGACATGAACTGCAGAGCGAAGAAACTAATTTAATTTATGTAATTGGAAACCGAGAAGATGTAAGATCCGTGAGTGTTTAAAAAACAAAATCAATTTTCATCGTCCCTACGCAAATAAACTAAATACAATCTTCAAATTCTGATGCAATTTATGTATAAAAAGAACATTGTAACCATGCATAATAATTAATCGTGAGGCCAGACGATAATAACAGTGACAAGAAAGAATTTATAAATTGAATTGAAAATTTCTTGGAACAACAGGACGCTTGTTTTCCCCTATCAACGAAGCGTTGATGCCACAAATGAACTGTTAGGGTACCACCGAGCAGGATACAACACTTGATTCCGGATGACCAAATTTCCCGGCGGATAAGCCGACCGTGTTTTTTTCGAAGTAATTTGGTATAGTGGCCGAGAGAGGATGGCTGATCGACGCGCAAGTCGACGAAAGGGGACGGGATATCGGATTAACTGTCCGATTCCGCGGTAAGATTACATTTAGGGGAACCTTTACAAGTTTGGACAGCTGGGGGGAACCCTGTCCAGGAAACGGGTCAAGATTCACGACGCGCCGGCCTGCCGGAGCAAAGAAGAAACGGAAATTGGTTTTCTCTTTGGGCGCACGTGGCCGGGACGAAAGTGTTGCCGCGAAAACTCCTCGTTGTCTCGTTCTCAAAGAAAAACACCGGACGTGTGATGTTTTTGACCTTTCCCCCCTAGACACAATCGGACAAATGGGAAGTCAAAAAATGTACTCTGAAAACTGACCGCAAACCTTCACTCTTCTCGATAAAAAACACTTACACCTTCATTATTCTCTTATTAATACCCTAGTGCCCAATTTGCTATGAATTTTCCACCAAAATTTATCTACAAACAAATTACGATCCATCTGTTTCCGCGTTAGTCTCGATATTTGAGTGCAAAGTTTGCAGGCAGAATTCCATGCCAAGGATCCATCTCAAATCGAGGCCAAACCTTGTCTTCGTTGTAGAGGGCGGGTCGGTCGCACCAAGAGCGAACCTAACCTTGTTCTAAGGGTTCTAAAGAGTTCTAAAACGAAATTAAATTATTGAAACTACGTGAAACTCCCACAACAAGGTTTACTCTCGATATGTACTCATAGGACAAGGTCTTACTGCGACCGACCTGCCCTCTATAACAAAGACAAGGTTTGGCCTCGATTTGAGATGGATCCTTGGCATGGAAATTCGCAGTCAAACAAAGACCAAATTGTGCTCCAAACAGTGTTTGGTACCAAATTGACCGTATTTTGCTCGCAAAAGTACAACACAAACATTGCGCAAAATTTTCTCGAAACAAATTTGGCTAACTGGGTGGATCAAGCATACTAATTCCCAATAAACAAGGTTTAAACAAGGATTAAAAATTCAAAATGGCTGAATTAAGAACCATTATGATAAATTTGACTTTCTAGTTTCGGTTTCATTAATCAAAGTATTTATGTCAGAATATTGAAGGTCGCCACACCGCGTCGAAGTCGCAGAAATGACTGGAAAATTTGCAAATTAAGCAACACTACAGCCGTTACCCGTCCCCTCGGGTTCAGCCTTAACAGACGATAAATCGTTGATTGATCGTGACAGGCGTTCGCGTCTGATCGCAGAACCACGATAAAAATCGCGACGATCTCGCTGAATTTTGTATTAAGACGATTCCGCGGGCCGTTCTCGATCCTCCGGGACGATAAAGCGGATCACGGACATATTCTCGCGCCGTAAAAGGCTTCAATCAGAGCGCAGTGATCCTGATCCTCGAAGAAAACCGATTGTCGATCGTTCCGTCCCCTCCCTCGTCTCGTTTCTGCCAGTTTCTCACCGACACCGTCGAGGTCGACGTCGCTGTCATATCGCGAGCCGAGGACAATAAGCAGGGATCCCGCTGGAAATTTATTCCTGGCGAATTCCGGGGTCGTAAAGTCGAGCGAAGCCCCGCCGGACCATAAATACAAGCATGAATAAATGCATCGAACCCAGCCCCCCGGTATCGGACCCGCGGCTCGTTTTACAGCGTCCAAGACGCGGACGGCATTAAAATTCAAATATAATCCCGCCGAAAACGGAACGCGCATGACCGGGACCGAACGATCGAGCGACAGGACTAGATCCTTCTGCCTCCGGGATCCATGTCGTCCTGGGAAACGAGATTGATCCTGTTGGTGGCGTTGGTGTGCCCAGTTTCGAGGTGAAAAATTCAATGAAATTGATGGTGAAGCAGGTTGGTTGAGGATTATTAAAATGGTTACTAGTATTTGGATTTTTGTGGAAAATAAAAATTGTTTGTAGCATTCGTAGCAGCCTGGGACTACTTAAGAGACTCTTTCTTGAATGATTTTAGCAGAATGTAAAGAAATAGATATTTTATGGTTACTATATTATATTTAATATAATTGTTACTATATTATTCACAGGTGTATGTAAAGTGATTCATATACAGTGCTTACTTCATTGATATTTTTGAATGGCAGTATTCACTTCTGGGATTTATGTCACCCATTTCGACTTTTTAAATCAATCATTTTCCAGCGATTATCTCCCTGCGGAGGTGACTGACATTCCCAAAATATTTAATGGCTTTTTGACAGTCCACTGCTAGACTCTTAACAATTAATTTCATTATTGTGTCGGTTCTAATAAAATAAACCCTCTAAAATATCGTGCACTTCGTTCCCTTTTCCATTTACATTTTTAATGGTACAAGAGGACCGGTAGACGTACAAGATATATATTCCCGTTTTCGATTCTCAAAACCAATAAATTATAATAAATCTTTTACCGAAAGACACAAGGAAATACGAACGTCCAGAATATATGCGAATATCGTGCCAGTTCATTGACTTTCAATGCTCCAGACGTATCTCAAAAGCTCTTTTGATTTCTCCGTCCGAAAACGTCATTCGAGAACGCGCCACCGGATCGGAGAACGCTATTTTTAATTCTGAAAATAGAGCGAACCAATCGCCGCGATAATCAAATTTACCCCGGGCAGAGAAAGGCGCGTCGAAAGCGAGCGTGTGGATGATAATAAATTGAGAGTTACGTTCGAGCATAGATCTAGTTACCGGGGAACATCGGTTCGCGGAGTTCTTCGGTTTCTTTCCTTCCGCGGGCGATCCTTCATCCCCCTCGGGCTCAGAATCGATTCGGCAATCCGACACCTCAAATGCGAAATTTATAACTCCCCGAGTTAACCAATGGTCCGGCTCTAACCGTGGTAAACGGTGAAAGTAAATCATGGGGAGGGGCGGGGGAGAGGGAGGTAGAGAACGTTTCCGAATGTTTCTCCGGGTATCGCGATAGATAAAGAAGTTCCGCGGCGGTTCCACCCTTTTGTTCGCCGGAATCGATGGACTTGTCAAGCCTCTGTGTATAACTCATTCACCATTCCAGCTTTCGAGAGGCAATTTCGTTCGATCGTCCCACGGGGAAAGTCGCTGAACCGAGATATCCCGGTAGGCTTAGAAAACCGGCGAGGAAAAAACGATAGAAGGATGACGACGAGATCGCTTTATATCCCGTCGACGTGACCCCATGAACATCGTTATACCCTAAAAAGGACTCCGAGAACGCTGCGAGTCAATCCATGTGTTCAGTACTTATTTCTCTAGATTTGGACATTAATCTCGGCTTACTGCGTTCTAATCAATAAAACAGCATATGAAATGATATGAAATTAAATGTACCTTTTATTCTATTTAAATTACTTCGCCTGAAATTTGTGTGAACATGGTGCGAATTGTCGCTTGGAGATTGTCGCTCAAAGAATTTTGGTTCATGCTCGATCACGGAATGTGGATCAATAGGTTCGAAAGGGGCCAGCTAACCGGGTCTTTAGGAATTCACTGATACAGTTGTTGGACCGTTCACGTGATCCAAGTACACGATCAAGGCCCACGGTATTTGCCAGGAGCCCGAGAACCGAGGCTATCGATTATTGTTTCAAAACTACTGGCTCGCAAGCCGCTCATTGATCTCTCTGATCCAAGCGATTCTCTTTCGGGACAACTACCGCGGTACTCTGTCGAAGGATCACCAATAGCTTTGTACCAAGCCTCGCTTTAGCCTGCTCTCATCCCTTCACTGTCTCTGCTAGATTTCTGTGATTATACTAATCCAGTCCGTTTCGGGCAGCCGTTACTTTTTCCACTCTCGAAGCGACATCCACTTGTTTCGTCTTGTGCACGATGTCCGTCATAAAACGAGGTGCGAGACTTAGCTGCTCATTGGTTTTCATTAAAACGGCACTTGCAGACGATTTATAAAGGAGAATTTGTGAATATGTTTCGTTCACACGGGAAGATCGAAATGCTACTTGTATAGGGTGCAGATATTATTTCTTGATCTGTTTCTCCTGGCGTCGAAATTAGAGGACGGATAAAATGATATAACTCGTTTGTTCCTAATTGTTTCTTCAAGAAACTATTACTAACATATTCGTCGCACTTTTCTCTTTAAAATAATACCAAACACGACCTACTTTGGTTCACATTTACTTGTCCAATGCACGATAGAGTGGAACCTCGACTATCCGAACCAGTGCAACATGATTACTCGAATGAGTTACCGTACTAGATTAAACATTCAAAGATTTGTAGAAATAATCGTACTATGTGTATTGAGTTTGTTCACACGTGTTACACTTATTGGAATAATGGAGGATTCAGTTCGGATAATCGAGGTTCCACTGTATCATGAATTACACAGGTAAACACGCTTCGAATTGTATAGTGTTGGGTATCATTTTAACCAGAAAAGTGCCACGAATGTGTTGCTAATAGTTTCATTAAAAATATGATTAAATAGAAAAGAGTTTCACCGACAAATCCAATCCCGTATCATGTTATTTTCTTCGTTCGATCGGCTTCCGAGTCTCTAAGGTGGTGTATCTCCACAACAAAAAAAGGTAAATAATGTGTTTTTGTATTTTTGTAGCTACCATAAACTTGCAATACTCTATATGTTTTTTTGTTTGTACCGAAACCAGTTTCTGGTCGCCGTTATCTAAATGCCGCAACATCTGTTCCGACAATCAATTCCGTTTCTCCGGGACGACGTAGAAGGTTGCTTATGTTCGGCCGCGATCGAAATGCACAGTGAACCGAGCGGTAGCGTCGAGGAACTGAACGCATTCAGAGGAACGAAGTGACGTAATCGATTGTACGTTCCGGCCCAGTTCGCCTACCTGTATTTCGGACAAACGGCGTATACCTGGTTTGAAACCTCGTGCACGGTGCGCCCGACGTTTCTGACAAGCTGTTTAGACAGATCTTGCTCCAGATTTCGCTATGTAGGAGGATCCTTCCCATTCTGCTCGAAGTCTCTTGGCAATCGCGTTACCGACAGAAACATTAGCTCGCCGCCAGCCTGTAAGAATAGACCCTGACGTCCAATGTATTTTCGTCGATATTCTGGGACGCTAACCAGCCCTCTGTCACCTGCATCGATGTGGATCATCGGCGAACTATAACTCCAACACCTCGAGAAATATTCAATTTCCATAGAAGGAACAGGAAAATGTTAAAATCTTGATGCAAAAACCAGACCTGTCCATTTTCTAATAAAATTGTCCTTACTGAAATTCGAGATGACTGAGGAAGCAGGAATTAAACCATCCTCAAAGTTTGTACATACTCGGCTTTTGTAACTAATTACAACGGAAAAATTCCCGATCTTTGAGCTTCTGTAACTTCGTGTAAAAGAATTCTAAAATGTTCTGCCTATGCTGATTTTGAAAGCTGAATTCTCCACTTTCACGTTCCTGAATTCAGTTTCCTCAGAGTCCCTGTTTCTAAAAATTTTATAATAAAATTTTTCCCACTTAATCTCCCCTTAACAATAATTCTTGGAAGTTTATCCACGATCTTTCAAGCAGCAACAAATTTCCAGATGCCACCGGCGCCCGGAGATCAACAATCACGAGAGACGTAAGACCAAAATTAATTCGCATATCGTTGGGCCCGTCGCGGCGGAAGATCGATCAGGATCTAATCCATTTAGGGAGCAGCGTGGAGTGATTAATTGAACCGTTTTCATCAACGTTTCTGTTGTATCGACGCGGTAAAGAGGGGCGGAGGGAGGCGGGGAGGACGAAGGAACAAGAGGAGCCTCGGAAGGGAGTTCTTCCCGTTGGATCAACGCGACTGAAAAGGGCTGAGACAGGGCGGCGGAGGGGGTGAGAAGAGGACGGAAGAGGGTCGGTGATCCCAGGTCGGTCCTGCGACTATCAGATATTGGAAAGTCTTTAGGATTAGAGGCGATCAGGGAGGCTGTTACCAAGTTGTCGAAGCGACTTAACTTTCGGACAGGGAGAAGTCTCTTGATGCGTTTTCGATCGTCCGTTGTCGGCCACGTGACGACAATTCCGTAATAATACGTCAGCCGAGGCTAATACCGGCGACGGAACGACTTTTCGATTTTACGGCTCGTCCCTACCTGGGAAACGATTAATTCTCGGCCGTGGATCGCGCAAGTGCTTCTTGGAAAGACAAGAAGCGGCCATTTTTCTGACATCCCTGAAAATCTGTGGCAGAATCGGGGAAAATTATGGAATGGAAACGATCCAATCCTATTTAACGTCTGTTACCATTTTTATTGTGTTTATGTTTTCTGTGGATAGTTCTGGGACACCCATTTTGAAATTCATAAAGAATAGACCATTTGTTCTATTCGATCTGTTACAATTTTTGTAATGTTTATAATTGATTTTGATTATTTAATACTAGGACACTATTTATACGAACAGACAACATGAAATTTTACTAAATCAGGAACAGAGTTGAGAAACTTACCATTTTACTGTGTAATTATTAATGTGCCATGAATTTTTATGTAAGTTTTAAGTCTTAAAACCTACCTGACGGAGGAAGACATTTTTTAGGACAGTTCATTTAAATATTTTTTATTAGTAATTTTTTATTAGTCGAAATCAAATTTTCGAATTTGATCTCCACAAAGCATTCCATGAGAATAAAAGGTTATCTTGTCTTGTTCAAACTAATAATCAATTTTGGAGCATCTCTGTGATGCATAATGAAGGTTCCGGGACAGAATGAGTGAACTCTGGTCACTCATTCGAGGAGCGTACTCGTGTCTGTGCAAAAGCTCTGTGTGTGTGCGTGTGTGTGTGTCGTCGGAAGATTTTCGTACCCGCGGGAAATAAAAATATGAACTCGCGGCGAGAACGAAAAGAACCGGCCGCGGCCGGGCACAATGCCGGATGACGGAAGCCTGATTCACGGCGATGAACTTTTTTAACAAGCAACGCGTCGGGAATGCGATAAACAATGGGTCGGCGTCCGCCCGTTGCCTGCGGGGGAAATTTTCAGCGGGATTTGCTGTTGCGAGAACCACAGCCATAACTTTGTCTTTCGTATTCCACCGCGGCCAATGGTTTGCATCGCGCGAACCGGTCCCGGTATCAACCGTCGGGACACCGCTGTACAGGAATTCCGAACGCGTAAATGTTGGTGCACCGTAAAAAAAAAAACCACGTACTCTACACCGTGCGTTTTCGGTCCGTAAAACAACCCTTTTATTGCTGAGTTTTTAACGGCGAGTTTCTTTGCAAAGTTAGCCTTGAAAAAATTGGGCGATTTTATCCGGCGATTCGTATTTTTGGTTACAGTTGCCGTTTTGACGTCTCTTTTATTTTTAGTCGAGATTCGAAAGTGCAAAATGAATCGCTAAATTTGTTTCTGGATGTTGATTTTGCAAAGTTTTTTGAATAAATGTGATCATTCCTATATCAAAAGTTATACGATTACAGTGTTGGCAATTTGTAGATACCTCGTGATGTTATTAGGCCTCTCGTACATCAGGTTAAATAACGAGCGTCGCGGTACCCAAATGAGATAGGTGTCCGTCTCCCGCGCGTAGGATTTTTCTTCCTATTTAGTTGCACTTATTCTTACATCTACGTTGGGCATTTGGTTAATGATCAACTAAAGGGAATTTAAAGAAATTCTATCTTCAACAAATACTGTTAAGGATTTACAGTTCCAAGGCGGAACACAGAAAGAGGGGGAAAATCAATTGTGAACATCTGTGGGAATACAAGTTAGTTTTCCTAGTAGGAATAGAGGAGGGATTTCAATAGGCCTAATATTCCCAAAATCCTACAGAAAATGGAGGAGCTGAGCAATAATTCCCCAAAGGGTTTTGGAACTTCAAAGAATTCCCCCAAATATGGAAGTACAAAACAGGTAGTATCCAGTATTCCCATGATCTTGGAAATGGAGGGAGGTCTCCAGGCCTTGCTAGGACTTCCAAAGGACTTGTGGTATTCCCAGGGACTGTGAAACACAACGAGGTTTCAGTATTCCCCAAGGGTGTCTGGGGCAATAAAGAAGAAAAACAGTATTCCTTAAGATCTTATGCCTACAAACTATATGCACTTCTAAGGTTCTCAGTATAGACCATGTGTGTCAGCTTCACTAAACTGTTTGAGCTGCTTCTAAAAATGAAAATAATACTTGAGTGTCATCCTGTGAATTCCTCTTTCTTCCAGACAACAATGTGAAAGTAGACCAACATAATGAAGTGTTCTACCCTGTACATCTACCGACAGTGCTCCAAAGGCCTCAGCCGCCGAGGCACGGTTGCGCAACGACGTTTTCGTCAGTAGTGAAACACAAAAAGCCGTGGCCGGCCGTTCTGGCTTCGTTCAAATAGACTCGCGAAGAGGAAATTACGCGGAAGAGAGGCGTGCGCGCTCCGCTCCCTTCTACTTTTTTTTTCTCCTATCCGTGGAATTTTTCGCATTCCGGCCCTCGGCAGGCTATTACAAAATGGCTCGCATGGAACGTGCGGGACATAATACGGCTGTTCCCAGCGACGGCACGTCCGTGAAACGAAATTTCTCGCTCCGGCAAGAATCACTGTTGGCCCGGGAGGAAAATAAGAGGGACGCGGCGGGCATTGTGACTTGGTCCGAACTTGGCAAGCCGTGCGAGGCGGGAGACTGCCAAGACGCGATTAGGCCGGTTGCGGCTTTCGTCGGCAACCTCTAATTTCGAGGTGTAACACGCGACGTGTTGACAATGGCAACGACGGTCGGAGTGTTTCCGGCCAGAAACTATGAGGCACGATTGTTGATAGGGTAAGCGCCGGCAGATAGGAATCAACTGGCGGCTGAAAATCGCTAGGTGGTCCTCTCCTGCTGCTGCCCATGTTTCTGTAACTCTGTGTACCTCGTGCCATACTTGGTCCTGCAAACCGGTCTATTCATCTCTGTGCCTTTGCTCTTTCATTCTAAAATTTTATTTTTCGTTCGAAGTCTCGTAGAAAGTTTGATTCGTGATTCAATGCTCTGAATACAAAGAGAGAGAGAGAGGGGGGGAAAGAGAGAGAGCTGCTGCATTCGAGGTACTAGGAATTACACGGGCAGAGCAGGAATACCCAGCGAACGCGGACCAATACCTGTGACGTCACAGACGCACCAGAAAATTCAATAAGGAAATAATGAAAAATCCACTGGCGTAATATCATTTCCTCGTCGCGCACTAGCCTGTAATTCCCATAAATTGCAGAATCAGCGACAGTAATAACGCGGGATTTATAGCCGGTCTGATTGAAACTTATCTAACGATCGACGTGGACGGTCGTTGGAGACCCCCACAAAACGGCGGACGGTCGATTAAACAAACCTTATCGTCCGGGGAGATGAGAGAAACGTTGACGTGTACTTGTTAAATTAAAAGATCGCCTCCGTATTCAATCTTTGAACTTCTGTAAAACATTTTCACGCCCAGGATCTTCACAGACAAAAAATTCCCTGATGTATATATTCCAGTGATACCCACCAGATAACTTTTACAGAATTTCTCCTCGTGATTTTCTCTGTAAGCACCCTCTCGTGCCAGGGGGCACAAAACATTTTTCCTCGATCACCTATCGGTCGATTCGAGGGAAATCTTTGTGCCGTGCAGATTTCGCAATTTTAAACGATGTTTGCCGGTTTATAATGCGAGAGAAAAAATTCCGTGTCGGCGTAAGCGTTGTCGAATAATGTAATTATGCGGGGGAACAGGAGTAAGCCGAAAGGGTTGGTGAAAGAGCGTGCCCGGGGCGATCCCGGGAGGGCATCCATTCTTCCTTTCGTTAGAGACAATTCTATCAGCGAAAGCTACGCGACCTACATCCACCGGATAAAAATGTATTGGCTCCCGGCCGCGTTCTACATTCGCGTTTCACCGCAGCTCACGGTCGGGACAATGCCTCCTGCGACACCCTTTTAATATTTCTCTTTTCTTCCTGCCGTTCCGTGGCCCCCGCCGTCCCCCTTTGGCCCCCTCGGGCCATTCTGCCGCCCGCTAATTTCGGTGCCCGCGTTCCGCACCGGCACCGAATCGGATTGCGGCCTCTTTCGTTTGAATTACCGGGTGCCAGCGGCCAATTGGATCCTCCGTTTCGTAATGGTTGTTATTGTTCCCCGGGAATGAAACCGGCTGGATGTGTTTTTACCCGCCGCCGGGATTCTCCGCATTATCCGAAAGTCGCCGGGAAAACGCGCGACCGCTTAAAAGCAATTATTTTTAAACCACCACCACCACCACCACCACTACCAACACCCCCGTCCCTGCTCGTATTTCGAACGTTCCACGCGGCGCCATAATGCGAAACTGTTCGTGTTCGCGTCTATATTCCGGCTCGAATAAACGCGAGGACCGGCGCACCAATTTTCAAAATTAATGTACAAATAAATCGCAATGGCTTCGCAAACCGGCCCCGTAGCGAAGTTCCAGCAAAGTCACAAGTCTGCCGGCGAAATTAAGCGTGCCGACTTTAAATGAAGTTCCACCGGCTACGAACGGTAAATCGTCGTAGTGTCAACTCCGTCCCGAAACTTGCGTTTTATCAATTTCACCGTGAGCCTTTTAACTTTGATTGTTTTCCGTTGCCTTTCAGTTCCTCCCCAGTGACTTTGATTCGCTTGTTGTGGAAATTAGAGTCTCTGAAAGGGACATTGAAATTGTTTAAAACGGGAGTACAGTTCGCCGAGTATTCGCGTCGTTGTGTTTAGTCTGTCAATGTTGTTATTTGCTGAAATATAATAAGTACGAAACGAGACGCTGCAGCGTGGCAGAATGTTTCCCAATAGAATAGTCAACGTTTATATTCTATTAGTCTCAATTTGATCAAGAAGAAGTTGACTGTGAACATTAAAATATACAGAAAGACTCTCTCTCTCTCTCTCTCTCTTTCTCTCTGACAAACGAATATTTATTTTTTATTGATTTTCATTGAACGAGTGAGATTTTGGAACCAATAACAATAATATGTTTTAATACAGTACATACTGTGGGAGATGAGTTTGATAATAGTAGATAACCAGTGTCGTTAGATGAGGGGAGGGAGCACGAGTTGAGGGGAAAGAGTTATCCTCTGTCTGACGAAACGTGTCACGTGACCGGGTCGAGGCAGAAGCGTGGGGAACAGTGCCGTGGAGGGGGAAGTTAGAGTAGGGACACAAGTCTCGATCTGACGACACTGATCCTAAGCTCAAACCTAAATGCTGCTTAATTGCCACTCTAATTTCCCCTTCTACCGCGCCATTCCTGCATGCTTCCCAGTCACGTGACTGACCCGTTACTCGCAGAGAAAGAGGGTAACTATTTCCCCTCAATTCATGCTCCTTCCTCTCATCAGGTGAAACTGCTACGTTTTCACTCATTCATACCAACTCCACCACTAGAAATAGCCCAACACACAGTACAATAATGTCTATGCTGAAGAGTAGCCGCGCGGAAGTAAAGAGGATAAATTGTACATAAACTACAATATTACAGAGAGCGTTATAAAAATCAATATGTCCAACAGAAAATTTCCGAAAATTTGTGCCCGATTTTCAGAGACCCGAAGACCTTTTTTGAGGAGAACCCATGCAGTTATTATAAGAATGGAATCCACCAGACGAAAAACGAATCGAGACGTCGCCTATAAACTGGCTGAAACGATCTTTCACGTTTTCTTTTCGGAAGAAAATTCGCGCTTCGCAGTCAAAATTGGTAAAAGTTGCGCCATGCAATATTCTATCGCGCGAAAAATTCGTCGACGGCCTTTATCCCAGTTCAGAGGTTAAATTGCCTATCCTGATTTTCCAGTGAAAAAACCGGTGCGGTCCCGGTCGTAGAGTTTTCCTGTCACAGCTCCCCGAACCAGCCACTAAATTGCAAAGTTAAGTGATATACGGTTGCCGGCTTCTTCTCCGCGTTAATATCCAATTATCGCTAGTCGCGGGCTGTAGCTGCTTAAACTTCCTGGTTCTGGCTGGAAGACACTTCGCAGAAACTTGGCCGATATATACGGGAGGAGCAGGGGTGCGTGAGTTTGCACGGCTGTTGCTGAAGGAACGGGACACCGTCTTCTAATGTGGTCGCCGAAGGCACACTCCGTTAATTCGGAATTAATACCATGGATCCGGCGCCTTCCGGGCTTCAATTTCTAACGGAAACTTTTGCGAACTATGCCCCACAACCCCCACCCCCGCCGCTTAACAGAAGCCGATACGAGAGATTCTTTCTTCCAGCCCCCTCGGATACCATAATCGATCACGCAAAACTTTACCCCTCGAGATTCGTTCTCTTCTTTAATTGAATATTCGGATTAAACAGTGGCATCGCTCGCACTTACAAATTATGATAATTTCGTTTAAAAAAAAATAGTACGATAATAAATTTGGACTCGTTTTAAAGCCCGAAGCCTCTACTTTCCCATCGTTCATCTTTTTCTTTAATGTAGATGGTGAAAAACTGAAGACGCGGTCGAAAATGATGTCAATTGAATCGGTCCGTGAAAGAATCGAAAAATTGGTTTTCTTATCGTTTAAATATCGTGGACAAAATGGACGATGGATCCGATCGAAATGAGATCGCGCGGATTGTTGGACGATATATTTCCGCAAAAGTACAATAACTCTCCTGGCAAAATTTTCTAGTAAAAATTCAAATGTCCAGTGATTCGAGCTCGAGTATACGAAATCGAGCAGAGGTTCGATAAAATGTGGAGTAACGTTTTACATTTCGCTGGGAAGATTGATGTTTTCGAATCTACAGCGAAACTGTGTGCGCACGGGGGGCGGCGGGGGGTTGTATTACACCGGCGCGTTAAAAATGCCGATTTAATTCGGACAAGCCCGTTTTTTCCGGTCGGCTCTCTTTTTATTCCCTGGTCGCGGCACGCGTAATGAAAGAGAGGCTGCAAGTTGTTCTTCGTTCACGGAATGTAATTGCTGCCAGAGCGGTTGTAACGAACGGGTACAGGGGTCGCCGCGCCGAGAGTACTTTGTTGCGATCCTAAATTCAAGAAAAAGATTTCCGCGGGTTTCGAATAAATTCGATATTTTATTACCGTGACTGGGCTTCGGCCGGAGCCGCAACGCGCCGCGCCGCCCCGCGCCGCGGAGGAAACGCTCGGTTTTGCAGTGTATAATTTCAGCGCACGTATTTTCCGTACGTGATTCTTACGGGCCGGAGAGTTAAACCTACAGTGGCCCGGTTTTATCTGAAACGTACGTTCCGAAGAACTATACGTGACGCGGGAGAGCGGCGCCGCGCCGGCGAATTTTATCGTCTGAAATTCAAGATTTCGGAGAAATCGCGTTACGGTAATGCGCCCCTTTCATTCACACTTTGCAAGCCGCTGTGACAGAACCGCGTTTCGTATTACATTTATTATACCGAATCAGTCTACCGCGGGGAGCCGTTGAATTTATTCGCGGAAATGCCCGTTTCAATATTTTATTAGAACGCAAAATCTGTTCGACAGTAGCATTTTATTCCGTAATTGCGCTCTCCCTTTGTGTAGGTCTGTTTCTGAAGTTACAGCTCCGTTCTCGGAGTCCAAATTAATCGGTTTACGAAAATTAGCCAAATTACATATCTTTGTTACAACATATGGAAATTTGCTCGATTAACAATTTCAAACGACCAGCAGATTTTTATTCGCACAGCGTAATCCCTTTTCACGATTCCTATTCCGAGCCCTCCACTTAGCAAAAACCTCTTAGCCCCTTGCAACATATCAACGACTCAGACTCGCGACGAAGATTTCAATGAAAATCTACTGAACATAAAATATTATGCCTTCCATTCCGGAAATAAATAAAATAAAATTCGATTCTCTTGTTTCCTTAAAAAGTGCGTGTAGACATTCACCACTGTAGCCGTAATGAAAATTGCAGGGCGAGGGGACGAATGCAAAATCAGCGAGCGAGTCAGGCTGGCGATGAACGGGCCATCGCAAATAAATAAGAGAATGGCAAGAGGGAATCGGGCTTTCCAGTTTGTTTAAAAACAGAAGGATTACGGTGCACGGAAATTTTTTCCTGAATCGATCCACTGGCCAACATGTTGATCCGCTCGGTCCTCGCTCTTCAATTACCGCTCCTCATTTGCGTGACAATTCTCGCCACGTCGTAGTTGATCGAAAAACGATCGACCGGATGAAAATCGTGAACATAGCGCAGAGACGCGACACAGCGACGCAGGGCCCGGTCAGGACAAATAAGTAAATTGCTTATATATGTGTGTCCCGATTTGCATAATTGCTGCCGTTTGATTATCACGCGTGGCCGCACGTTAACCTGGCCCCCTTTCTCTCTCCGCAACCCTTTCCCACCAATTTCTCTCTCCGTCTTTCACTTTCCCCGTCCCTCTCTCTTTCTCTCTCTCTCTCTCTCTCTCTCTCTCTCTCTCTCTCTCTCTCTCTCTCTCTCTCTCTGTGCTAGTTGGTTAGATCGCTATCCGACTCGCGTGCATTCGATTCCGACCGAAAATCGTGCATCGCAATAATTTCCCGTCCGGCCATTTGCTCGATTTAAAATCGCGCCGCGCAAGTTATTGCCTTTTGCGACTCGACGAAGGGACCTGGAGGGGAACGGAGGGTGGGGGGCAAGTGCAGGGCTTTCCCGGTATGGAAATCGCCTCTTTAGCGATTTTCCAGCCGTGTCCAGGGGCCGGTTCATTGCGATTAATATTCCCCACTCCCTCTCCCCTCCCTGCCCGATCGATACGGCTTTTCCTTTCCAGAGTCTCTGTTTGTCCCGTCGCGCAACATCGAACCGTGATTATACAGCGGGGGGGGGGGGGGGGGGGGGGGGGGGGGGCTCGATCGAAAACTGGCCGACCCCTGCTCGCATCCTTTTGATCCTTTAACGCGTGATCACTGGGAACGATACGCCTGTTTCCCGATGCGACGATATTCGATGCTCGATCGGCGCGCACCGCGCTGCCCATTAATTAATACGAATTCGGAGTTTTAATGCACGTTCCTCGGCGGTGAGCCGTTTCCAGAAACCATTTTGCGCGTTTCTTCTTTAAGTAGAATTTTTGGCATGGTCCTTGAGCAGAGGCTATGTATCTGGATATGTGCAGATGGTCCTTGAGCAGAGGATATGTATCTGGAATAGTAAAGATAATTTCTGTAGTTACTTTTGGGCTGTCGCTAGTGTGCTCGGCTACGACCAGGGCGGTCCGGGGTTCGAATCCCGGTAAAGAGAGAGGGGGGGCTTTTTCCCTCTTCCCCTATACACATCGTTGATTGAGGAAACACCAGAAAAAAGCATCCATCCATACACCAAAAAAAGAAATGTCCTTCGAATTCTTTCCCCTCACTCCACTCGTCATCCAGAGGAACGGAACCCCATCTATCCGCCTATAAGTTATCCTAAGGATTCGGAAATCATTTGCAGACGCCAAAAGAATAATAATGAAGGTACAAAAATTTGTCGCCGAAAAAATGTGTAAAGAACATTAAGCACAAATCAACTTGAAGAAGACAGGAACCGCTGAATATTATAAATATATCCAAAAACAGTTGAATGTATTTAAACTCCGTATCCAAAGGAGGAGTTCTCCCGGCGAACTTCATCAGGACCAATGGAAATTTCCGTATGTATTTCAAATATGTAGCTTCCAGTTCTGTATGAACAGGGAGAAGGAGGGGGGGGGGGAGTAAGTGAGTATGTCATTCAAATATTTTCGAGGAGATTCTCTGTAGAGTTTATTCTACGGAGAATTCCTGCGTCCGCTCTAACCACTCTGTGGAACCCCCCGGAGCCCTTCAAACTTCCGAAAAGCCAAACAAGAATCAAATGTTAATTTCGCAAACCCAATAAAGCGGTTTCCCTGGCCCCTTCCGTACTACTCTATCTCAGCCTTATCATATTTAAGTAAGAACCGTTCAATCAAGAGTTTCCCAATTTCTGTGAATGATGTATAACTCTTTCGAGCGTAAATTAAACGAAAAACCGTGTTGTCCGATACACAAACCTGTTTGAAATACTTGTGAGAGTTATTAAGGAGAACAGAGTCCGAGAGAAGAGAGCCTGTTTGACGGAATTCCTATCGCGTTTGTCTCTCGCGCGAGCGCAAAAAGAAAATGGATACATGACAGGGAACGTCTCGTGAAACTAATCGCAAACGATTCCGGGTCGAATGTTAATACGAGCCGGTTGAACGGCATTTGAAAAAGGACGAGAGAAGAACGGGAACGCTAATTGTCGCCATGGCGTCGTTGCGGCGCGGCGCGGACAAAGGACTCGGCCCCGCAACAAACGTTGATTCGATAAACTCTCAAAGGCAAGATCCCGGGCTGCGTGGCTCGGGGTTTTCTACCCATTGAATCGAATATCATGTCGCGGAACCGGCTCCGGGCAATTTTCCCTTTCCCGGGTCGTGTGCTCGCCAGGGCCGACAAATTGTTGATGAATTCGGAAACAAGAGCGAAACGGACGCGCTCTGCCAGCGAGCCGTCGCCATTTGTTTGCGGAACGATGACGGTGTCCGTGTTTCGGCAATCGTGTTACTCTTTGTAATTTCTGTGCTCACTTTCGGCGCTGTTTCAGCCCCGCGCGAACGCTCGCCGCTCCGTGGATCGAAAAATGCTCGCTGAATATGGACCAATTACTCGCGAAGGAAACGCACCACACTCTTCCCGGACGCCGAAACGCTGCGAGTTCCACTAGAGGTGAAAATTAACCCGTGTTCCGCTGGGCCCGCGCACATCGTTATACTTCACGAGTCGATGTTAGTCGCTCCGCAACGCAACATCCAATTGTTTCCTTCCAAAGACCGTGTGCTGTCTTGCATAAACAATTACATCGGAACGTTACGAAACCAGGAAATATGCCATTCCCAGTCCCGGCGTTCGTAAATAGCATGATTAAACACGACAAGCTGGCCGGAATGGTCAAGAATTTTACGCAGGTAGAACGCGCGCGCCGATCGGAGTCGACACACGCGATTCTGTGTGAACTTAGCGCACGGACGCAGCAAACTGTGCTGTTTGCGCTGGCAAGAATTCACTGGTTGTCGATGTGTTTCGAAATCAACGGTTAATGTACATAACCGGGTCAAAGGCATAATCGGGAATCCAAGTCTACGCTTATTAATTTCTGTAAATTGCGCTGATGTTTAACGATTTTTCTTACCCCACTTTCGAACTCCCCGTGACCATTAGATTGCTATGCAAATTTTTCTGAATGAATTTAAAGGAAAAGAGGCGTAGCACTATACGTACAATAATGCTGTATTGGATTTCCATTAACTCCGAGTTTTGCAAGTTCTTGGTGACTTTTGTGTAATTTATAACGGCTTAAAGGTATATAATCTAACGGACCGTGCATCGCTGTGCAGAATTAAAGGGTCGTTAAAGTGCGGATGAAAAATGATTGATTTTCAAAGTATCATCACTTTCTTTTAAAAAATCGTATAACAATCCACCTTAGCTCATTCTAAAGCGCGAAACTTTGGCTACAAGCTCGCGATAATTTTATTCACTAAACAAATTTTTCAAACTCCACAGAGAAGTTTCAACTTGATATAATTATTCGGACTAATATCTCTTCCTTTCACCCTCACCGCACGACGTAAATATTTTTTGCGGAGAAACAAACGCGGTATAGCCAAAGATACCGCTTGACGCTTTGAAATGAGCCTAATTAGAGTGGTTGCTTACAACTGCATATAGTACTGTAAATATTATGAGAGTCGAAACACGTAACAGGTGAGAGAGTCGTAGATGGTGTAAATGTCGGGAATAAAATTGAAAAAAATGTCAGGGTCTCTTTACACGACCGAGGAACGCGTTCGGGGCGGCAGTAGGTTGCGCGTACGTCCGCCGCAGAGTTATGGCGGATCCGCGGAGTATCTCGGAGGTCCGGACTTCCTAAATCCCCGAAGATCCATACCGTTGTTCCTCGAAGTGGATTGTTGACACCGTTCCGGGGCCCCGTAGATCGCCGGGACAGCGTGCGCGCGAGCTTCTAAAATTATTATTCGCCGGCGTGAATTATTTTCGGGCCGCGTAATCCCTTAAGCGGGCGCCGTTGTCCAGGACATCCTTCCAACCGGATGGCTAGACTTTTCACGTTTAACGTGTACGTGCACAAGCGCGACCCCGGGAATTTATGCTCCCGCAGCTGCCGGGATACCAGGAGGGGAGCAGCTTGCCGGCAGTCCTCTTCAATTTCATCAGGAATACACCTGGCGCACGTGCCGGCGCCACGACTCGGCCCATGCAAATTGAATGAAAGGGACTGCCTTCTTTTCCCCCGGCTTAATCTCCGCGCGTGTGCGTCGGGGAATTGGCCCTACACGTGGATCCTAGATTGCCGTTGCCGCGCGCGATCGATGCGAGAGGAATTCCTTTCGGGGCAGGGCAGATAACTTGCGAAATTCAATTTTATCGCCGGAGGCTCGCAATCTCGCCCCCTCCACCCTCCCAAGCCCGTAAAATTTTTATTCTGGTCCTCACGATTGTCCGCGCAGCGAGATCTCTGATTGATTGGAAGACGAAGTGAAAAGTGGAAGGATCTCTTGGACCGTTCGCTCGGCGATCCTTCAATCTGTGCTCCTGCAACGTCGTAACATTGTAATTTTATTAAAGTCCTTTATATAAAGCTCTGCAGTAATGTTTTAACATATCCATTTCTACGTGACAAAATGACGTAAATATTTCAGATAATATCGCTTCGTGGTTCCCGAAATGAAAAATCGCAAAGATCACCTTATTTCCAGACGATCAGATCAATCTCTTCAAATAATTTCTAGCAATGTTATGGCCATTTCTCTTGATCGAACAAGAATCGCTATACGATACACTACGAGGCGGTGCTAATTGCAGAGGAGAATTTTTGTGAATTTCACAAATGGCCGGTATCGATTCGTTGAAAGATCGAGTTAAACGAGAATTTGATCTGCGGCATATGTTCCCGGTGAATTTATGAAATATTTTAGCGGCACACACAGCCGGGATTTTAATGAGTCACCGACCGCGGTCGGGCACGTTACAACGCGATCGTCAAGGGTGTTAATGATTTCGAGCACGACCGCGGCACAAGCTTCCGCCGTTGACGCGGCCGCAGAAAATTTTAATTAAAAGCGAAAAGATATAAAAAGGATTTCTCCCCGGCGCGGACCGAACGTCGAACCACAATGTTCTAATTGTATCGGAATATCTTTTCAGCCGTGGAATAAAAAGTTCGCATCGCAGTTCACGCGAAATAAAAGAGAAACATTCCGGACGAGCGCGTACCCTTTTTCCCGTCACAAAACCCACCGGAAGTGGACGAACCCCTCCGCGAGCTTGGCCGCACCGCCGCATGAATTTTCCCATGGTTCCCCTTTGAAGTTCATTATTTGCTACAATATTTGCGCGGCCGGTGTGCTCCCCGGTATTGTACCGGCGATAATTAAACGTGTTTCGTCCTCGAAATGCGAAAACGCCAGTGTCCACGCGGTCAGCATCTATCAATTCCCCGGTTTCAACAGCTCTGGTCGAACAGAAATTCCAAAATGGACGTGCCGTGTTATCCGGCCGCTTAGTCGGCTTGATATAATCCTCGGACGTTAATAAAATGGCACCGAATGGATCGGCTATCTACATCGCGACCGTCATAGGCCCCACTCTGCCGCATAGAATCGCTCGAAACATTTTGTCTATTTTTCTGTAGCTATTTCATACTATAAAAGAAAACAACTTTTATACAAA
This sequence comes from Halictus ligatus, assembly GCA_028454255.1. NCBI lineage: Eukaryota > Metazoa > Arthropoda > Insecta > Hymenoptera > Halictidae > Halictus > Halictus ligatus. The sequence goes on from CM052129.1 coordinate 5,539,342, forward strand.
TTTTTATTTCGCATGAAAACCCCCAGTCTAGTTATCTCTTTAAAGTTTAGTGTTCTAACTAGTCATTTCTATTAGTATCGCAATAAATCCGCTAGTTACAAAACTTATTACTAAAAACAGCAAATCGTAAACATCAACATCCCAATTTATATTGAAAATCACCACGCCATTTCTCTAGGAATTCGCATTAGCATCATCAGCCTGCACCGCATTAACAAATCAGGCCCCAGACAAGCAAGAATCCCGAAAAGTTGGAGGATCGGTCACCAGGCAGGTGTTAATGGACACCGGGAAAGCCCGCAATGGGATTTGCCGTTAATCAAGATACGCCCGCGATTTTAAATTCAAATTATAACGCGCCGCGGCCGAAAGATGTCGATTCGGGACCGGGACGCATTTTCGAGTACCGGGGACAAACTCGAGTCTAATAAGCCCGCCGAACCTTTCGCGGCAAAGTTTGGCCCGGCGCGGGTCGGCGCCGGAGCAGATTAAAATTTCACTTTTCCACTTAACGGTGTGGTCGCTTTGACTGGTTAAAAAACGTCGCTCGCGGTTGCAGCTGCAGCGGCGGCGGCGTCGGATTGCATCGGGCCGCGATGCATCTCGCGCTCCGGGTAGGCGCGTGATTAATGGGACGCCATGGAAAGTAATATCATCGTCGACTCGGTCATTCCGCGGATAGACCCGCGGAAATGACGGCCCGCTATGTAAGCCTCCACTGTCCGCATCCATCTGGTGTGGCGTTGATGAAATTCTCGAGAAGCTCGTCAAGGAACGTTTGAATCGCGCGAACCTGATGAACACCATGAAGATTAGTCCCTCAGTGATGACGCCGGCACTTTGTACCGACTTAAAAATATTTCAAAATTGATCACAGCAGGTCAGGTTACCGGCGCGATATGTTTCCATGAATTGTTGTTCGCCTTTCAGAATTTGATGACGTTACAAGTTTCCTGACTGTATTTCCGTAAAAATTTAATCCTTTGGTCGATCATATTGTCATCTTTATTTTGTTGATTTTTTAGCATCGACCAATATTGCTTCGACGACAACCTTATTCATTGAAGTTGAAATAAAACTGATTTGAGTATAATTGTAAATCTTAAAGATCAGCTTTGTGTCTTAAAATTATATACAGGCTGGGGAATTTGATACAGAGTGATTTGAGGCTATTTATTTCCTATTGCAGTTCACCTTGAATGACCTTGAATGTAAGTTAACGGAAATGAAATGAAACTGTATTTTCTCTTAAATGCTTCCAATGTCTTTCCAGTTGCGTATTTCACGTTTCGAATGCACGAAATTCGCCGGCTTATGGTTATTAGTGTCCGTTGGTCAGGTAAAATGACAACAACGGACCGCCACGCAGAAGAATAGTGCAAAGCAGACCTAGATCGAAGAGCCTCGTCAAGGATGCAAGCAAAAGCGATCGGTATGAATCCTGTATCTTCGGAGGACGCGGCACGGAGTCCCGTCATGTTCAACACGGAGCCGGAGAACGATGGTATGGGGAAAGGGTGGCATATCAACGAGTTCCTGCAACGTCTGGTCCCATGGACCGTCGTGGAACCTGCCCATGCCCCCGCGTCTGGATGTCGACTGTTAGCCGCCCCCGCTTGTCCACCGTTAATATTAAAACCCCCTATGTGCCTCCCTTCCCCCTCTTCTCGCTGCTCTACAAGCCGCGGCGACAGCATAGATTTACATAATAAAAGAAGCCCGCCGCCACGACAAAAGGAGGGCAAATCCTGCGCAGACATCGGGCCGGCTAACAGTCGCGACTGCGAGCGACGGTTTGGTGAAACAATCGCTGGGAAAGCCACGGGGACCCGTGTCCGCCGGCGTGATCGATGGCCTCGATATAATCTGCGCAGAATTTAACGCATTCCCAGCCCCCGCGATACATCGTGACGGTGCCGCGCGAGCGTCAGCACGGCCGCAGATTTCTCGCGATTTTTTTCCCGATTTTCTGGAAGGTCCGTGAAGATTAATCCAGGTCTCCTCCTGAATTTTTAACACTGGATTCAAAGGAAAATTATTTACTGGATTTCTACAGGAAACAGAAATTAACCGGCCTAAGTAATTAAAGATCGATAAAAATTTAGCTTCCGTTTCAAACCATTGTGCTCACGATTTGTTTTATGGTGACAATTTCGATTCGTAATTTAAATCGAACGGAGTTGACGTGACCGAGCACCTGACGGCCGTCACCGAACAGGTTAACATCCCTGGCTCGTTTCACCGTGAAGAAACGGTAGCGACGGCACGGCGCGTGCAATACCGAAGGATAATAAATAGCAAAACGTATCCCGGCACTCGAAGGAACAGTATAGGCAGAGCGCATAGAACTTTATTTCTGTCAGGAATGGCCGGTGTTGTCGGAAAGCCGAGGCTGAATTGAAAGTAATGCGATTCGATTTCCCTGGTGCCCGCACGTTACGAAGCCAGAAAGTTATGGCTCGTTGTTAAACATACGGCGCCGAGGAATTACCTTTCGAGTATGGTCGACTGTCGATGATATACTGTCCTCGATTACGTTTCGTCCCCGATCTCGCCGACCGGTCCCGCGGTGTCCGTTTCTCGTCCGATTCGATCGGCCATGGAGACCCGGGAGAGCCGAGCTCCATATAAATGATAAATTAAACTTAAATCAAATCCGAACTAAATGTTTGTTTAATCAAACGCAAATGGAGTTTTCGATTCGATGCAAATTTAATTAAGTCCGGGCATTCCTTTCCGGCCGAGATATTTATAATAATAAAATCAAGTCGTCGAATAATTTACACGAGCGAATTGATTCGACCATTTCGGTTCCAGCTCGCAGCCGATATTTCGATAATTGTGCCGCGGTGTCCTGCGTTTCGCGCGAATATCGCCGGTGATTAAAGTGTTGCGAGGGAGGCGGGAGGAAATTCTTGGTATTTTCTGCTCGAACGGGCCGCGGTATCAGAAAGTTTGCAGAAGGGGGTCGGGATTGATTTCTTCTGCTCACGCACGCCCGGAGCTCTTCGGAACTTCTGGCGAACAACTCGTGCCAAGGGTCTCTTATTTTTCTTCGCTCTGTAACTTCGAAAACAGCCGAACGCGAAACGTGTCCGGGAAACTTCACGTTTTGACGCAGCGACCACCCGGCATTCCTTGACGAAATCCCGTCCTGGTATTTTGCGATACTTGCATTGGCCTCCGTCGTGTAATACTTCGGTCCCAGAAGTGGTAAAGGAATATTTTCTGATTTTTCGCTCCTCGGTTCAGCTCATTGAGACGTACTGGGTCCCTCGGTACTGGTACCGGCAAAAATTGTTCGATCTAACAAATCAAGCGACTATGGACTGCAAATAGACATTCCGTTGTCGAAATAGCTTTAACAAGTATATTAATGTTTTTCTACTATTTTAAACTGTTATAAATGCAGAAAATCCGCAGTCTAATTATCATCATTTACGAGCGAGACAAATGCAATCCTGAAATTCTATGAAAAAAATATATAAAATATTAAAAATGAATATGTTTGTTCTGTAGTCACCTGTAGAATGAACAAATCAGACACTTAGTTGGGGCGTGGTTTAATCGTTCCCGCACAATTAGAACATCTTTTTGGGAATCTCAATTGTCGCTTTTGTCGTTCTAGTGTTTTGAATTTTCACGTACAGGGTGTCCCAAAAATGTTTTTCGTTAGTAACTACTTAACGAAGCTGCGGAGAACATTTTCGCACGGCGAAAAGTTACTTCAAACGACCTAAAGAATCATCCCTTTCAGGGAAGTACATTTTTGGTACACCCTGTAGAATATATTTTTATATTCACACCCATATTTGCTTATTATATCCACAATTTTCATCAAACATTTTCTGCCACGGGTGGTAGAGTATATTCGGGAATAATTTTTTTAAAAGATTCCGCTGAGCAAAATTACCAATAGTTCTCGAGAGAAAAGCTATCATTCGAGGTCAGTTTCAGAGTATAAATTCGCCCGTCGGAGACGGTAGAGCCTCGGCCATTATTCACGCGTGTAAATATTGTTTCCACAAAAGGCGGAAGAACCGCCTGACGAGCGACGATAAATAAAAGATTGCATCCAGGATCCGCGTATTGTCTCGCCACGTACGAGAAGCGCGTTCGCAGTTCGCCCGCGATCATTCTTGCGCTTTGTGCGCAGCGGAAATGAACAGAACGTATACGTTCTCGCCGCTTTAAAAAATTTCGCCGCCGTCGCTTCGGCGCTGCGCGACCTGACGCTCGCATTTTGTCCGGCTTTTTTCCATTGAAAGAAGCGCAAAAACGAAAATTAACGAATGCTTCTCATTTATACGCGACCGTATTTTCATCACATATAAATTTCGCTGTTTGCGAAAACAATAAAAATTCGCGGCATTGTTCGAACCTCGAGGAAAGGATTGTTATTGCGCGCGAATTGTACAGAGAGAGCCGGAATAGTGTGAAGAAATTTCTATTCGGTTTCTAATTCTACCAATTTCGTTCTGGAAAATCAATATTCGCATTACGCGTTAATACGGACGGTATAGCTGCCTCGACTGCCGCCCCCGCTGTGTCGATATCGTTGTCGACGCCATGATCAAAAACTCCACACGAAAATGTTTCGATGACTTCCAATTTCAATTTTCCGTCACGCAGAGCCAAATAAAAAGCACCCCCACATTTTTATTTACTTTTCCGGGAACCCGCCGAACAACCTGCATTTTTTTCTCCTCGGCCATTCAATCTTCCGCGTTTGACGCATGGACAGTCTATTGATTCTCTTGCTGGATGACGGTTTTACGAAGATTAGGGGATTTTTTCTTAATCGTTTTAATCTCTTTCTTTAATGTCAGATTTCTTTTTTAATCTTCTCCGATTTATTAAACTCTTCAATCGCGTTTCTCTCGAAATTTTGGACACGATTTCGAATCAATTTCTGAGTTTCAATAATTTTCAAAATTCCGGCACATTAAATTCTACGTAGAACACCATATCTAAAAAATTCCACAATATTATTTCCCACAAATTCCACTGAACATGTCAGAACGCTTCCAAAACCACTAGAATAATGATCTACACCTGCCGCAAAATGAATTATTTCCCAACCAAAAAATGTACTGAAACATCTGAAACATTCCCCTCACAAAACTCGCTAACAATCACAAAAAATCTCCGCTCAGATCAGTAAGAAAAATTCTCAGATACACGTATGCACACACGTGCCCAGTTGCGAGGCAACTTCGAGACGCTCGACACATGTGGAAAAAGGCGGGCAAACAACAAAGAACAAAAAGAAACGAAGGGAAACGATTAAGACCTATCCCTGCTCGCATTTATGTATTTATTTGCAGAGACGGGGTGGGGAAACAACGGCAGCTCGCGAAAAAGTTCTCGCGCCGGGCGAGACACGTGGCGCACGCACGCCGGCAAACAATTTCGGGGACGGGCCGTTTGCATTACGGCTGAATCCCTTCGAATCCGAGGGGCAACAACTTCCCCGATATCTCGAAACTCCAGGGAAATATGCTTATCCCCGGAAATACTGATCGGGAGATGCTAAAACGAAATAGGACCGGTTCCGGGCTCTCTTCTTTCTTGTCTGAGACGGCTACAGCGGCTCCAAAAACTATCGGCACACTAATTCTCCGATTTTTGACATATTCTCGATATTTATACCGTTTTATTTAAAGCCTCTCCTCTTCCTTTCCATTCGTTCATATTCTTCTAAAATGCTTCTACATTATACATCGGGTGGTAAGCTAAACACGTTTGTAAAAACCTTATTATTAAACAACAATTGAAAATTTTTTTTCGTGACACAATAAACTATAGATGCGAAGTCTGAAGCTTTACAATAAGCCCCTTATACACAATTACGATTTTTATTGGTTGCTGTTCCAAAAAGACATGAGACATTTTTTCTCAAAAATGCTACAAACGCTTCTAGGAGCCTCCTCAATTGAAACGTCTCTAGGAACATTGAAAAATTTTTTTTCAGACCGAGTCCACCACAGATTTGGGAGTGGAATCTTCCTCTTTACAGCCACCTAAAAATAGTTTTACGATTTTTTTAACTGTTTCATAAGAACGAAACGAGAAACGAGTTCAGCCCCTAAAGTTGACAAATGGTGTATTATATATCATTACAATTTTGTCAGTAATACTTTCGCCAAAAAAATGATACGTCAATTTTTAAGGGGTTGTTGCAAAGAGGAATCTTGAATCTTGAAATCTAGTTACGATTCAAGCACAAAAGGAAATTTTCCAATGTTTCTAAAAATTGGCAAAACCGTGTTCCGAGCTTTCCGCCCGCTGTATCATAAAGCCTTAGAAGAAGAAACTTAGAGCACAGATATGATGGATGACGAAATAAAGGATTGTGATGGAGCTTTCAAGTTTTGAAAGGAGTACAAGCTTTCTGTAGTTCGACTGTTCTTAGCGAAACTATATCATAGTGAATTTCTAGAATTCTTTTGAAAACTGAAACTTTGGTGAGCCGAGTGCTTTTTAGAGTCGCTGTATATCGAAGGTCGAATCGTCCAGAGTTCTTTTCGCCAGGACACGGGGTCCAACGACCATGAACGGGGTTTCTAATCAATTTGGCTCGCGACACAAACCCCCTCCCCCCAGCTCTTTGTCCTCCTCGGGATCCGGCCTGTTTCTCTCTCTCTCTCTCTCTCTCTCTCTCTCTCTCTCTCTCTCTCTCTCTATCGGTAAATTGCTTATCGAGTCAGCATCTTTCAGCTTTTTTGGCCGTTTTGTGGCCGTCGAACAGAGACCGATAAATTTTTACCGATCGTTCCGATCCGCGGCGCGGTGTTTGCGCTCGCGTGTTGACTCTAAGGCAAGCCCCCCGGTTGCTATTGTTTGCCGTCGGGAATGGTCGTTTAGCTTTGTCCGCGATACCGGCGAAATTAAAGTTATTTCTGTGGGATTTCGTGCGGCGGGTTTTCGGGTCCCGGTTTTTTTTTTCGAGACGGTTCACCCCCGCTTGTGGAATTTTTTTTCTTTTTGCCGGGAGTTGTTTGCCGACTCCGTTGGGGTTGCATATTTTTCGGTAGCTTGTGTTGCTCTCGCTTTGAAAATGCATTTGGAGGGTTTTTTTATTCTGGGAGCACTACCTCTTTGGGGAATATTGTTTATCGTTGCGGGCGGTTGCAGGGAATGTTTATTTATTACGCGGTATTTCTTACGTTTTAGGTTGTATGTTTTAACTTTATTGATACGCAGGTGTGTTGTGTATTCGATTGTTTATTTTGCACTCGCGTTGTAAATATATTTCCATTTTTCCACGTACATGTTGACTGTACAAATATTGATGGTAGATATAGTACTTATGTATTTTTCATTTGCTATTTACTACGTTTAAGGAAGGAAGGCTAAAACGGCAATGGCGAGGACGTGGGTTAAGAGAAGGATAACAAATAATATAAATAATTCTGGATCTAGTTAATGGGCGTGAGTTGTTCGCTCGCAATTAAAGTCTCTGCTGCTGTTCAAGGATCTATTTATAAAATCCTTAGCCTTCGACCATAGACTTTCAAGAATAGTCATCACCCAATCAAGACTAAAACTCACGGTACGACAAATTCACGCTCTCGAAGACACAACACGAAAACATAGTCCCGAGCGTATCTATAAATCCTCGAAGAGGTTCAAGTGTCCACAAACCGGTCCAATGAACCATATCGATCGTCAGTTCATCGAAAGAATCGGCAGGAATCGTGGCAATATGCTCCTCCAGCAGTTTTTAGGTCCTGGGGGCGATCAAGGGATCATCCGGGGGGCCTGGATCGCCGACGATCGTCAGGAATCGGGTAAGAAGCGATCACGGGAATGGAGTCTGCTCGGCCGTCGGGAAAGAAGGATAAAACGGCGACGGATAGGAAGGGGGTGTAGGGGGAGGGTGTGGGTTAAGGCAGGAATGGCTAGATGCCAATTCCATCAGATATTAGCATGGAAATGGAGTGTGATTTGTGGGCCGGAGGAGGCTCGCGCGTGTGTACGCGTTGCAAAAAGCGGGCCAGTAACAAAGTTACAGCGACGCCAGCAAACCCTCCGCGGAGGCGGAGGAGAGAGAGTCAGTCGATGATGCCGGCGGCCCTAGCCGACAAACACATCAGCGGTGTATACCCTCGGGATTAAGCCGGGAAATTTATGGCTCCGCTATCGCGCCGGATCGTATATCGATTCGACGCTGACCGAGACTTTCGCTCCGGCAGGATTGCACACGGCGAGAGAGCGCCACCCCTTTCGCGTGTCCTTGGATCCCACACCTCCTCCACCTGCCTCCCTTCCCCGCCCCCGGAGCCTGGTTTTTCGTCCCGTTTAGAGATCGAGCCCCGTCACCGGTTTTTCCCCCAAAGGGATTGATATGTACCGGAAATGAATTTTAGATTGGATCCGCTCGAGCAACTCCTTCGCGCTTTTTCTGGCCGATTCTCGCACACCGCGCGAATTTTTTTACATCCTCGGATCGATGCTCGATGCCGAGCCGGGTTTCGATTGTGCTTTGAATTGTGCTTTTGGATCTTCGTTCGGTGCGGCGAGCTTCGGTTCCGACCGGGGACTCGGTTCGGTGGTACGGTTACGTTCCGTTGACGAAGAAACTTTTAAACGCTGCGAATAATCAAAATTTTAACGCCACTGTACAGAGTCGTTTTCGCAGCGGCTTCAACAAAGTTTGACCAGCTGTTCAGACACGCAGCTTAGTCCACGTACTTAATTAGTTACTGCAGTTTAATCTTTTACTGCTGCCACCACGGAGTCAGAAACTCGGCATGAAATGGGTCTCGGGTAGTTAAAACGTAACGGAGAGCTACGAAACAATTAGCTTTTAATTTGTTTCGCGATTATACCGTTTCTACTTTGTTCCGCACACGTCGCTTCCTATACACTGATCAGCCCTTATTCAAACTAATTTAGTCCGCCCTTTTTTTCGTGGTAAATTCATCCGAAGAATCGGAGAAAGAAAAAAAATCGTGAAAAATCTACAGAAATCCAGTAGGTAGCGATTCTACCAAAGATTGGAATTAAAAAATTAGGATGGTTAATACAGAATCGGGACTAACACTAAGTATGAACACTTTGCACTCGAACAGCGCCAGCAAAACATTTCTACCATTACTGAATTTATGTTCAATAAATTCCTGAAAAAGTGTGGTATAAGCAAGTGTTCAATTTCATGTGCATAAAATAAAAATTATACAGATCGGAAATATTTTAGATCGGAAAAAATGGGTTTGGAAAAGAGTGCTTCGAGTGCAAATAAACCGAGTGCAGTATAAATTCGATTTTTTTTTAAGTATGCTTTGACCAAAGAAAGGAAGTTCACCGTGAGGTCGAATCGTTCGAAGCGATTGGTGAGAATGAATTTATGGCAGCGTGATGCCGTGGTCGGCGGCGTTGTTGTCAGTGTCAGGTCATTAGCACGAGCCAGCGAAGCTACTGGTATTAATTAAACGGGACTAATTGAACGCAGTAGCCGCGTGCGGGACTTCAGACACTTCCGAGCAGATTAATGACGCACGTCGGATAGTGAACGGGACAAAAATTGGACGTGTGGGCGGATCCGGGCTATAGCGAAGCAATGACTAGCCTAATGCGAAGCGGATAAGACGGAAGACCGGCGACAGATGTCGTCTAGTCAATTAGTGTGGCGAACAGGACGGAAAAATGCTTGGGCCGCGATCGGCGCCGAATAAGGAGCGTGATTGAAATCGATCGTAACGCCGAAAGGCAGTTTAATTAGTCTGGCTCGGGTTAAGAGTGCCTGCGGCGTGGGTGGATCAATCGAGACGCTACCCTGGCTGCCGCGACTTGTTGTTCGGTTTTCGAGTGCTCGAGTGCCAGTTTCTAGTCGGGGTATTACGTTTATTTTTGTTGTCCTTCTCCCCCCTCTCTCTCTCTTTTTAACCGATCGCTAGCGTAGCACGGTCGATCTTACGTTTATGGGCCGCAGTCTCGCTAATTAGTTTCTCGATACGCAGGTATGCATGTACACCGACGGAACAGACTTGTTTGGTATTAACGCGGCATTTGTGCTTCAAATTGATACCTCGCCGGTCAGTCCATTGTACGGTGCGTTTCCAAATAATTTGAGATGTATTGACACGAGTAATCATCGTATCGACACCTGTCAATTATATATCCTGTTTTATTCTAGCTCGCTTCATGCCCGTTTAATTGGGACGATAAGCTGAAAAGCTCCGCTCGAATAAAATTATTCGCGTACAACGGTGCTGCACTTTTCGGCCAGGGCGTGATAAAGTGGTTGCGGGAGGACACGGTGTTTTAAACACGGAAAAAATCTGTTGAACCCGGCAGAAATATTTGAACCCGCACAATTTCGGAAAATATACTCGATCCGCTTTGTAGGGCAGCGGCAACTTGAAAAATATATTTCGAGGAAACGAAAGCTCGCGCGTCAAATTTTTTGGTACTGTTTGAAAAAAGAGACTTCGATCTGCATATCCATGGTGGTTTTATTCGCAGTAAAGAATTTCTAAGCTCTGGATAAATGTTTGAATAAACCCTATTTGCAAGACAATGACTGGGTCGATTCTTCCACATATTTTTTACTAGTTGAGAAGGAACTTGTAAAGAGATGAAAATAAGAGTGCCAAAGTGGAGTCCCAAAGTGGAGTGCCAAAGTGGACTCATCTTTCAGATGAGCCTAGTTAGACCGCTTCACGATTTTTCTCACGAAATTACAAAAACAAGTTAAACATCACGAATTTTTCAATGTTCCGCACTCTTACGACTTGAACCGCAAGAATAAATGTGTATACACCTTGAACAGAAAGCCAACGGGCTACCAAAATGGGGCAACGCGCAATTGGCTCCCCTCCCGCTAGCTTCGGCCTCCGCAGCCCCGAATCTCACTCCTTATCGAACGGGCACATCGACTGCGTTCCACACGGATCGCGGAAGGAATCGTTTGGCGGTCCGGCTAACCGGTTACACAATCGAACGTCCATTGGCCAACTGGCCGGTGGTTTGACGCAGCGATAGTAACCGTAATCGCGGCAATAATTCGCCGCGGAATGCCAGGCCGGCCGACTCGAAAGTTTTAATTGGAAGCTGTCATACGCTAGAACTATGTCCGCCGGTCGGCTCGCGGGTTTACGAGCATCCAGCCGGAGGAGAAGGACAATAAAGAGGGTTTCGGTGGACACGTATGCGTTATTCCGTGACGAATCGTCCGCCATTAGCGGGGGAAACACCAGGGCTAGGACGCATCGGGCTTTGCTCCCGGACGAGGAGGAGAGGGACTCGGCTCTTTCGGTTCCTTTTTTCCTCGGGGAAACAACCGGAAATAAATTAAACGGGTTTTACGGTCGCGGGATAAAACGCTCGGAGGTTGTCGCCGCGAATTATTTCGCCGGGGAAATGGGCCTGGATATTATTTAGTGGCTTTATTCCGGCGGAATGTTACCGGCCGGCACGGTCGACCACCGCCACCTATCGCCTCCTCCTCCCCCCGTATTTATCCGAATTTTATATTTTCGCTAATAGCCGGCCACATTTTCCGCGGTATCGCTTCACGCAGCGATTTCGAGTGTACGCCGAATTATTGCCGCGACGAATCCACCGTTTATCCCGGTGTCCCCGTAAACTGCGAGCAGTTCTCGCAGACTTTCCTCAGATTGAAAATGGCTTTATATCCGTGGCGGTTCCAGTACCGGGAAATTTTTTGAAAAGTTTCAATCTGCACAATCTACGAAAAAAGAAAGCACTATCCTCGTCGCCTGTCCGCTTTCTAGCACACGATCGCCTTTGAAAAAATATTATACGGTAAAGATAGCTCTTGCATCAAATTTTTCGAGATTGTTGCAAAGTGGATACTTCGTTCTTCGAATCTACGTTGGTTTCAGCCACCGGGAAAATTTTTTAAACTTCTCCGGGAGGGGTTTGAGTCTGCTCAACTTACGGGAAAAATAGCATCCTTATCTCCTTTCTAGTGCACGAGCACCTTTGGAAAAATATTATAACCTGAAAAGTGCTTGTACCTCAAATTTCTCGAGATTGTTGTCAAGATGGGGTTTCGATCTCCATATAAACGACGATTTGAGTCACGGAAAAAATTTTTGCGTGCTCCGCGGAAATATTCGAGTCTGCTGTATTCTCGAAACTTTTTGGGGCACATTTGGAAACACATTCGAAGGCGAAGAAAATCCGCAAACGATTTCTTCCTTTCGCAGAAAGGAGGTTTCAATCTTTACATCCGGTGTACTCTGTCTACCACATCTTTATCACTAGCTAGCACAGAAATCGTTCCTCCAAGAGATTCCACGTTTTTGCCTCCGACAGAGTACTCCTGGTGGTGGTGCTAGCAGTGACTCAAAGGATGAATGAAGCTCTTTGGAGCCGGTAATCCGCAAGCAGGAATATCAGGGAACATCCGCGGAGAGATCGAGGGAGAGAGAGAGAGAGAGAGAGAGAGAGAGAGAGAACAAGCGACAGTTCCAATCACAATGACTCATCGGTTACGAAGTTCCATCATCAAAGTCCCCTCCGGCGTGTATTAATTTCATTACGCCGCAAAGTGCATACCCGGGGAAGGGGCCTGGAGGACGGCGAATCCTATTATTCCATGGAACGATTGTACCCGGCAACCGTAATCGTCGATCATCAGGCAGCGGGCGCAACTCCGGGCCAATAACACGCGCGAGAAGCTAACCTGCCGCTAGGAGCATGAGAGACGAGAGGAGTCGGCGGTGGGGAGTAGGGGGAGTCGCCAGAGCGAAGGGGCGGGAATACGACAATAATTAAGAGGTCTCGAACTCGTGTTCCTGGAGGATCCGCCGGAAACCAAGGACCGAGCCTGCCGACACACGACAGGTCCTCCCGGCATTGTAGGTGGAAATTAATAATCGAGAATCAGATAATAGCCGGATCTCGAAGGGGGCGTAGTGGCTGCAGCCACGACGTAACTACGCGGCGCGCTTCGGAGAGTTTCAGCCCCGGGATATCCTGGAACCTCGATGCACGACCGATCGCGTCTTCGCCCCTCCCTCTCCGTCGGAAAAGGGAAGATCGTCTGCGTCGGGAATCCCGAAAGACGATCGGAGCACCCTTCCTGCCGCCACTTTTCTCGCCACTTCTCATTAAATCCGCAAGACGCCCGCCGACTTTACGCCCGCTCGAGGCTGCTGCGCTCCTCATCCCCGTCGCGGTTACGATCCAGATAACGGATGAGAGAACGAGTATCCTTCGCCCACGTTGATTCGTCATCGGTTTACGATCCGCGGAGAACCTCGTCATTGAGCCTCGGAGTCTCGGCTCGAGCAGCTCGAAAATCTACTGTGAAATCATTGTCAGGTACTAGGGAGTTTAATCCTTGGTCGCCGGGAATCGTAAGAAATTATATGGGCGATTCTGGGAGAATTGTAATGTGTCTTCACACACATTGCTTCCGGTATTGGCGTCATTGAATTTTTACCGCACGGATTTTACGCGGCGGCCATTGTGCGGAGGTGTCGCTCATCGACGTTAGTTTCCTCTTTGGGAAGAATCGGTGGAATAATTTTTCGATTATTTAAAAGAGTCTACGGTACACTGGGAAAGTATCCAAATTGGCAGAAAACAGTTTCACCATTTTGTTTTTTGTTTTTGTTGAAAAATGAATTTGTCGAGTTGCGTGGCTGAAAATAGAACAAAGTACACAAGCAGCCCCCTGAAGTAGCTGCAATTAGCACCACAATTGAAATTTTTACGGCTAAACAAGTTCCCAGTTAATTCGTCGCGAACGAATTCCATCTGTGATGTTTCGAAGCATCTTTCGCTGCTGAGACAAAGCTAGGCGAAGCTATTTAAAAAACATTCTGTTCTACCTTCTAAAATAGCCTTGATGAATGGAAAAATGTCTGACACCCATTGTCCATTATGTCCACTCCGAAAAAATTCCTAAACATTGTTCGTAACCGTACCAGTCGGCCATTCGCGGTCTCTTCATCCCCGTTGCTGAGAACAATATCAGGTTCCCGCGGAGTTTAAAGAACTGCGGAGTGAATGGAGGAAGGAGCCCGTTCTTCCTAGACATCCTGCTTTCCTCCATTCGTCTTTACCGGCCATTCAGAGGAGGCAGGTCCCATCGAGTCGGTGAAAGAGCCTCGTTCCCCGGTGTTCGAAAATTGTCAGGCGCCTGGACCGCCCCCGCGGCTCATTTGTCCACGTCGTTGCATGGGTCGGGGGGGGGGGGGGCACGGCATTTGGATAATTTTCTTGTCCGCCGTCTCTAATCCTTCGGCCGGCGGGGACGCGATTTTTCGGTGCGTTGATAATTACCAGCTTCGTTTAAATGGAGGCGCGAGGCGAACGGCTCAGGGGAATAATTAAACGGAGCCGAGGCCACGACCCACGTAATTAATGGATTTTTACGGGTACGCCAGAAAGTCTTCAGGCGGACCCCGATTCCGTCTCGCTGTCCTTCCGCTTTCACGTCCGGCCGCATTCTTCGCCGGATTTCCCGTTAAAGGGGAGAACACGGGATCCATCCACACAGCTTTCGAATCGCACGCAACCACCCTTCGGCTGCAACCCTCTTTCGTAACCCTCTTCGCTGTGCGTCGTTCGGCTCCTCCGCGTAATTAAATTTATTTAACCTGCGCCTCCGCTTTCTGATTCGGTCTCTCTCTCTTTCTCTCTCGCTCTTGGAAAACTCGTGTCTGATACTTTTCTGGAAATAATTTTTTATGAAACTTTGGGAAAAATTAGACAACTTTTGGATTTTATATTTGCGTATACACTTCTTACAAATATTTAGAAAAATAGATTAACATTAAATTGGAAAAATTGAGGAAAAAGAGCTATTTCTGAAGATATTGTTTGAACAAGTAGGAATATCGGAAATCTGTTTCCGGAGATCTATTCCCTATTAGAAATACATAACTTTTCCGTTTGGACCATCCCTCTGGTTCTAATAGCTTTTGAGATATTCGAGAGAATATAGTTTAAACCCCCAACTTTGAGGGTAGTTTTCAACCTTTCAGTGTGTACGACAGCCGATGAAAAAAATACGTCCGATATTTCGGTTACTTGAATAAAGCTAAACTCCGGTGTCCGTTATTTCCAACCTGTTTGTCGCCGCATATTCGGGTAAAACTTTGATTCCGACAGAAATTTCTGTCATCTCATTTTTTAAAATTTCATTTGGTCACTTTCAAACGTTCGGTAGGCGGTGAAAGCCTGCGTTTCAAAAGTTGTTAAAGTTTCAAGCGCGGAAACGATTTTGCGCGACACAATGAATAGAATGCGCGAACCGGTTTATTAATTTAACAAATTTCCGACATCGAAGCGGTGCGGTCAAAAAATGCTTTATATGTCACTGCCTTCGACACAGCCGAATTACTTCTACGTGATTCGAATATTATCATAACGCTGTGGAGCTGCGCGTTGATGAATAGATCGAGATAGTGTCAATGATGGGAGAATCATTTCGTTGGTTTCGGGAATGGAAAATGCGTTAAATGGTCCGGGTGAATTTCACGCGTGTCAGTGGCCGCCGGTTGTTCAATTATTTTGCGAGCCTGTTTCGGTTTATAAGATTTAGAGTAGGATGTTTTATCACGACGGAAAAATCGTTCGGTTTTCCGCGGCGGAGATACAGGCGAACGTAACTTCGTGCCACGAGAATGAGCTATGAATATCGCTTAAACAAGGGCCCGCTTTAACGCGTGCTACACCGGAGCCGCGTCTACTAATTTATCACCGATCGTTTACCCCGCTCAGGTAATTCATCGGCCCGTCAATTACAGAACAATCGACGCACGATTAAGTAATAGTTCCGCGCAATTAATTAAAAACTTTCGGACTCGACGATTTGTCTGTTTTTTTTTCTGCGCCGCCCATCAATCCTGGCCCAATCTGTAATCGCGCAAACAATTAATCCCGTCGTAATTTTTACTGTTCTCTAAATCTTTCACTTAGCTACAACATGACAAACTTACTGATACTCGATGTCAACAGGCAACCAGTGACCTTCGAATAACCTTGAAAGAAACATCGACTAAAAAATGTTGTCCCTACTATTTTTCTGTCCTTAATTTAAGCAAAGATATTTGAGTGCAGTGTTTCCAACAACTCGCCCGGACAACATGCAGAAAAGAAAGGATGTGCACCGAGTAAAAAAGGAATATTACAGAACGGAACTCGGCTATTAATTTTTTCACGAGCGTCGCAACAGATAAAACTCGGTGCGGCGACAAAGACGCGATCCACGACGACAAGTCAACGGTGCCATGATTCCGGTTTACGAGTAGCGTCGTCGCGAAGCGAGAAAATTATAGGGGAGTGGGTGGACCAGGCGACTCATGACAATTTATACGCATTAGGAAGACATACTGTTTGAAACCGTGCATGCGGTAGCGTATGGCAAATTATGAGTTTCGCAGATTTCGAATTTGTTAATAAAATGTAGACCATTCAGTTCTTCCATTTTTTAAAATGACACGAAATCGGAACAGCTTATTCAATAATATTAGGTTGTCCCATAAGTTCGTGCCGTTTACTCTTGTACCATTTATGAAATATGTAATCACCCTTTCATTCCACAACCTCTTCTGACCTTTATGGCAAAGACATCATACCGTCACTATGAAATTTCTGCGGGTTTTTGTTGAAATACTTTTCAATGGTGAATAATATAAACATATTCACGGCACGAACTTATGGGACGACCTAATACAAGAATGTATAATATCGTGTCAATCGTTAGTTTACTTAATAGATTGTACTAAAAATTGATTTTCAAGTTTTGTTTTCAGTTCAAGTTTGATTTTCAGGTCATGTATGACCGACGTGTCCGTCGAAGTGTTAATCAAGATAATTTGTTAATTTTGAAACGACAATGTTGTAGTGGTTCGTACCGTTCGAACTGATGCTTTCCACGGAAACCACTATAGTGGCGTACCGTTCAAACTGATGCTTTCCACGGAAACCGTTGTATCGACAGTGTTCCCAGCCAAGATTTAGCAATCCGAACGTTTCGATCGTGATCGTACAATACTTATCGGTGTTGCGATACTGTTCCAAGTCCGGGTTCTGCGAAATAGGAGGGCGAAAACGGGCAAGGTCACCGTATGAAATTTTTAGTTGCCCCGGCAGCCGGTATCGCCGACTTTAACGCGGCTCTGCAAGCTTCATGGGAACGCAGAAGGCCGGCCGACTGTTGCGAAAAGTCGCGCGAACTTGGCGGTGGTTTCCGACGAACCGGGGCCGTGCTCCTAAGATCGAGACCCACTTGCCGCAGTTTCCGGCCCGATAGGGAGCTGGCTGCTAGGAGCGAAGTTATCGCGCCGAGCTTTCCACGATCAGAATAATTCATTGTCAAGCCCGGAAGCGAGACAACGGCCCGCAAAATCGCGTCCACGGATTTCGGGCGTTCGCCCCCCTCCCCTCCCCATCAAGACGTTTCCGTTCCCCCGAGCAGTTAGGCAGCAGGAATGCATATTGAGGCCCGGAAAGCTGGATCCGATAGGCCGTTTGTTGCTAACTCGCTACTTCGTAGATCATCCCGCGGAAATACGATGTCCAAACATCCCATTTAAATTCTCGTGGGTCGCCCGGCGAGTCCACACGTCCATGCACTTAATAATTTAATTGAAGGAAAATTTGTTGCGGTGGTTGCATAGATTTTTTTTATGAATTTTCCGTGGAACAACCCAATTATGATTTTTAAATTATAATAAATTTATACTAAACAAATTTAACCATGTTGTGACCATTGCGGATTTTTTACAATTATGAAAGGGATGAACTGGAACACGAAACAGTTAAGATATTAAAAGAATGTAGATAAAATATATGAAAATATTAAAGGTGTTATTATTTTCAGCATATTATAGCTGTTTACTATCGAAATAAATTTTTATGTTGCTCCAGTTCGGTGCAATGTGGATAGAGAATTTTTAGAATTTTTAGAGAATTTTTTTGCATAAAGAACCACAGTCTAATACAGTATTTTCGAATGAAAATTTTCGGAAAAGGGAACACATTTTCGTTTAGCTTTTATTTCTACGATCAATATGGATGGTTTCCATTTTGCATAAATATCACGACTTTCAATAAATATCGATCTCAGCCGACTTGTCAATCTTTCCAACTATCTCTTCTAAACAGCAATAATTTTATTAACCCACGTAACATATATTACCGCCAACAACAATTTTTCCTGTCTGAGAAAGTAGCTTCGCAGACCACTTATTTCCCCATAGAACAACCCGATAATAATTACACGTACACCGTCGAATCAGAATCATCCTGCGATCCAACCCAGACCGCATCCCATCCAACTTGCATCAAATCCCTTGTAATTCCTCTGGAACGATGGGAGCAGTAATCGATCCAGTTAGCCTAGATCCACTCTCCGCCGGTGTTCCCCGAAGAAAGTTGCTTTTTATCCTTGCTAGACCAGTGTTTCCCGATGTAGTTAGCAAGAAACGGTGATCGGGCAAGAGAACTTGCTTCATCCCGAAGTATCGGGTAAGTCGTGCGGAGGAGCCGTGGGTAAAGTAAAAGCGAACCGGCCAAGTATTTTGTTACCTTTGATAACGTTAGACGCTTTAACTGCGCCCGCCGGTACAATTACGCAGCTAAAGTTACCGGATGAGCAAGAAGAACAAGAACAAGAAGAAGAAGGAGGAGGCGAGAAGCAGGCGAGGAGCCGGGTCCGGATACTTTTAATCAAGTGCACGGAGCGAGACAGAAGGGGAGTGAAGAAGAGAGACAGAATGAAAGAGAAAAATGTCGCGAAGATGAGTAGACTTTCAAAGACAGATTCCGCTCCCCTTACGTTCTCTCGTATCTCCGTCTCGGCCGGTCGATGTTGTTCGACGTTATGCGCTCTCTGCGAAAACTGTTCGCAGTTTACGGGTACGTGTGGAACATAATCGGCGAACTCGTCGTGGCAATAATTCGCGCACTCTCGAAATCGCTGCGTGAAGCGATATAATATGTACATCTAATTTCCATACCGTGGAAAACGTGGCCCGCTACACTAACCGAGTAGAATGTGACATAATCGGACCGGGAGAATGGGATTGCATGTAATTAGACAAGTAGAACAGGACGTAGTCTACAGGCCAGTGACACTGGATGTTGCGCGAAGAGTAGAGCACGGTGGTCGAACAAGTAGAATGGAACGGTATGTGATCAGGCAACTGGAATGCATTACAACATGCCAGGCTGTTGACAGACAATTAGGGGAAGTTTGTACTCGTGATCAAGCAGAACAGATCCTACACGAGATCGTATTTGAAGAATTGCAGTAGTATTGGTGCTCACAGCCAGACGAGATGAAGCGGGATAGTGCACGAATAAATGACCCATACTCGCGAACGCCACGTGCAGAACCGTACAAAAATACGTCAGCCGATAGACAAGTAGAACGTGACGCCGCCGACGCCGCGACGTCAGACAAGTAGAACGAGTCAGCCAGATATACCGTCACAAACAGGATTTTCGAAGATCGGCCAAAGAACGCTTCAGTGGCATTTCGTCGGGGAACAAGCCGCGCGGTGTTTCGCTATTGTACTTCCCAGTAAGATTGCGTCTTGCCGCGCTAAGCTCCAAGAAAATGCAGACAAACTGCCGGAAGTAAGCTCGAAGCGTCGCAAGATTAAGAACGCAACAGAACAGGAGAAAGAAAGAAAAACGGAGGGAGGGGCGGTAGCTTCCCTGGATTCCCCGCTTATTTACATCCCCCTGAACGCCCGGGCCTGGGAACAAAAGAGGATCGAGAAGCATAAACTGCTCAGAACTTTTCGAATCCTTGTGAGGAGTCTCCCTTCTCGCTCTCTCTCTCTCTCTGTCTCTCCCTCTCCCTCCTCTCTAGTTGTCTGCTGTTTCTCTGAGGAATCTCGGAAGATTAAAGGATCCCTGACAAGCGTCGAAGGGAGGGAAAAAGAGTGGAGTGAAAGGGAACGGATCTCGGTGGCAGCTTTCGTGGCCAGATCGAACCGGCGCGGCGCGGCAGCGCGATGCGTTCGATTCTCGAACGAGATTTATGAAGGCCGTTCGAGAAAATTGAACACGGAACCTGGAAATCTATAATCTACGATAGAGGAATGGATCCTCCTCAGATAATAATCTACAGGGATCTTTATGTTACCTATCAATATCGACGCCCCCGCGGGAGTGTATTCGTTTCCGGCGTCGGGCTAATAGAAAAGCGTTTCATTGACTCCTGAGTTATCGACGAATAAACTCGACGAATGCTCGGTTTTTTTTTTTGTTCACCGGATCCAATCAACGTCGGAGCTGCCCCTTAAAAATCGTACCCGAAATTCGGAACTATAAACCTAACCCCATTCCAAGAACGATTACGCTCAGATTCGAGCGCTCGCCGGCTCCACTCGATTCGGAATTATCGTCCCCAGGATTGGAATCCTCGACGGTCGATTTGTTCTAGCATGCAATTACCAGAGAATCTCGTTGATGCCGGCGTCCGGCTGAGGAACACGTTCCACGATCATTCTCTGGCTAATATTGACCGGTGAACAATGGACGGGGCCAACAACATTCCCAAACCCGGCAACGCTTTTCATAAACTGCCCGGCATCTTTCGACGATACTGCTGAGAATTCTTGTTAGGCAAAAGTTACTGCGATTGTTTACCGAGCACGGAAAGTTTACGATGCTCGATCCGACATCGTATGGATAACAGGTTCCTTTTTCGGTTCGTTCATAGCGCAATGGTTCAGGCCTGACTTTTGGTCCGTTATTATTAAAGTAATTGTTCTTTTGCAAATATACAGGTTGTGTAAATCATGGTTGTATGTGTTCAGAAATTTTCTATGTTTTATACCGCGTTTCAGTGATTTTATATTGTTCTTTGTGTTTCTTGTATTTCTAATTCCTGTTTTAAATACGTTGCTCATTTCTCATGTTTCAATGAAAATGTAAAACCATCCTCGTTCATTGGACAGTGTTCAATCAATTTATTTTTTGGATATGAATGTACGTATACATTTTGTAAAAGGCATCCCATTTAACCTAAGCTTCTTAATGTGTCCCTTAATTTTTGCAACATGCAAGGAAATATGACTTAGTTTGGGTAAAAAGTGTATTTTTCAACACCTCGGTTTCAACAAACCATGAACACACAGTATAGAATAATATTACACACTCCTGCTGTTTTAGTTGAGTTTCAAACTACATCTAGGACTTCAAGTCCGCTAAAATAGAAACAGTGTACACCATGGGATAATATTATTCAGCCACTGAATTAAAATTTTAAGTCGAATAATATAGAAATATAATGCACATTGTTAACCTCAATATTTTAAATATTGTATATACTGTATGTATATTAAATATAAGATATCGTAAATATTGTTAATAAAATCCTAAATAAATATTTTAGACGATGCACATACAAATTTGCCTGCAGGAAAAATCGCGCAACTAAGGAGTACATGTATTTCGTCTTAGTAAAATTCAGAATAAATATTTCAAGCGACGTATACGACAAAGTTCCCACAAAAAGGACCAAGGCGGGCCGATCTCCGAGAAAAATCATTTCCCGGCTGTCAGAGGGGGACTCATCGGAATCAGTGAGGTTCCCGCGGCGGAACCACGGTTCGTCATTAACGGGATTTCAGGCTTCCCTTTTTTCCGATCGGCCCTATCACGAGGAGAACGCCTTCGGCTCGAATGGCTTCGAAACTGTCGATTCAGGCGGGCTTATCGGGGCAATTAAACTTCTTCCGTTCGCGGGGACGACGAGGAAATCTCGGCGTGAATATAGCCAGGTCCCCCGCCCCCTGCGTCCCTCCGCGACGTTTCCGCCCGCAAGAGATCGCGATTCCGCTGGATTCGAGATTTCTTAGCTCTCCGAATTCGTCGGATGTTAGCGGATTGCCGAGGCCCCGGGTACACACGGGGGACGCGCGATTATCGACGCGGCCGGGCCGCTCGATAGCGCTCGATCGGCCGAATTAATTGTGAACCGATCGCTGTACGCGCTGTGAATTAATCCTGAGACCGCGCCCCGACCATCGGCGTGATCTGCCGGCGAAATTGAACGGGGATAATGCGCGGTACAGTTCATTAACAACCACGATTCCCTCGGACCTCCATTTGACTCGGCCCGGTGATCCGCGAAAAGTTCTTCGGTGCCCGCTTCATTCGTCACAAATCGCGCACCTAAAACTGTGTCAGAAATTTAATTGTTCTCGTAGAACCACTCTAACATTATTTATTATTAATTCGATTTTATTTCCAATATTCTCACTAAAACAACAGAAATGAGAAACAATACACAGAGAGAAAAAGAAGGAGAAACGGTAAATTAAATGTTTGTGGTTTAGATCAACACCAACATTTTTCTGACGCCCTTTGTACAACAAGAAACAATGAGAAGCAGAAGGCAAGAAGCAATGCATACGAACGAGACGAGAAAACGGGAACAATAGAGAGTACTAGACCCGCGGCACTCCTGTCGGAATAAATTCAATGATTAAACATTGATGCCATGCAAGAGAAGGTAATGGCACAGAAAATAGTCGAAAACAATGGCTGCCCGGGCGTTTGCATAGCAATCGTTCATTTCCTACCGTGGGGGGAGGGGGATTCTTTATGCAACCGACGCGTTACTCGTTCGGGCTCGCAGCGGCTAGTTGCGAGACGCAAACCGCCGAGGGAATTTTGAGAATGAAGTTGTGCAACGTCGTTAGAACGTTCGCGGAATTAAAAGCTGCCCGTTGCACGGCACTAGAATTTATTCCCCCCCGAAAACAGTGAGGCGCATCTCCCTTCCGAGGCTTCGGACTTGGCGCCGTCGTGTGCGTTGTACTTCTTTCGAATAAAATTAAATGGCGGAAGCGGTAGCAACGGGCAAACGAAGTTAAAGTAATTCCGAAACACGAGATATTGTGCCCTGGATCAGACTGGTATACTAAATTTGTTTTTGGTACAGTGTGAGTTACAAAGGCCACGATGTTAATGTAGATTTCTGAACTTTTTATTCTGATACGCTGGTCTCGAAAAAATGCATTATAAAATAACACACATAATTGTGCATGAGAAACAGTCAAGTTATCTACTGTTGGTTCTAGCCCGTCAAATTATTTCCGTGCACAACAAAGGATTAAAAAGCCCGAATCGCCCGGTGCTTTTTCAGCGCGCATTATCCCAAAGAAACTAAGCGTGCCAATACATCCTTGATCCATTGCAGCCCGACACGTAGCCGAGCGGGAACGTTTCCAGAGGAGAATCAGTGGAACGGAAGCAGCTTCTGCGGTGGTCCATGGCGGGCCGCGGTATCCAGTTTATGATAAACGTTCCCGTGCTCTTTATTGTTTCCTCGGCTCGTCTTCTTGCGCAGCGAAAAGCGAGGTCATCGCACCGTAGGAACAAAAAACTGCCAGCCAGCAGGATGGCAGACCGAGGAGAGGAGAGAAAGGTGCCTGTAGCAATGCGAAACATTCGACGGTAAGGGGCAGGGTTGGGGAAAGGGGGTAGGGGGTTCGCAGGCAGGAGAAGAAATCGCATATTCAATCGTGGACGAAAAGAATGTCTTTTGTCGGCACGAACGCCGTGCAACTTCGCCGGTAGATTCACATGCAGTTTGAATAACAGTCCCCCCCCCCCACCCACATACAGCCCCACCCCTATCCTCTCCCCCCGCCCCCCGGTCGACGCCCATTCACCGTCTTCTCCACGGCGTCTCGGTAACACGTAGCCCGCTGCTTCTTCTTTTCTCCTATTGTTTGGTCGTTCGTTCCTTTTGCAGAGATAGCGCGTGTGTCTGCTTTCTTACTGCACCGTCTGACTGCCTAAACTGTGCCGTCTATTCGAGATCCAGCTCGTAGATCTATCGTCGTCACGGACTCGTCCCCGGGATCCTCGCCGAGTCGTTTCACGAATTCCCGAGTTCTAGAGAATCTATTTCGCCCGTTCCCGAGGTCCAGAAATGGAGACATTGCGGTTTAGAGATTCAAGGACGCCGTCGAGTCCCCCTCCGCTCGCCCCGGATCCGCCCATCGACGCGGAACTGGGCGGGGTCGGACTCACGGTGGGGGGTACGACCTTGACT
This sequence comes from Halictus ligatus, assembly GCA_028454255.1. NCBI lineage: Eukaryota > Metazoa > Arthropoda > Insecta > Hymenoptera > Halictidae > Halictus > Halictus ligatus. The sequence goes on from CM052129.1 coordinate 5,563,355, forward strand.
CGAATTGGGCTCGAGTTGAAACGTCTTTACTTTCATATCTTCCAACTCTGTTGTTTCCAAAAGTTTAAATTATTTAAACATCTCTACGAGGTTCGACGAATTATTTCCAAATTTGTTTCGACGCGATCTTGTAAAAAGAAGTCTTCGCTTATCAATAACCTCACAAAAATTGATCTGCGATTTTATGGTGCTTTCAGGAAAAAATGTCCGACTGGAGTAATTAAAAGGCCCACATGGAAATGTTTACTATATGGATTTCAAAAAATTGTTCGCACGTCTTACGCGTTATGAACGAAGTATTTGCTATACACCGGATAGTCAATGTTCACCTTGAAAATGTTTTCCGGCGATCGTACCGTGTCTCTTAAGCTCGAGGACAGCTCTTCTCGTAAAACTTGATACACGAATGGCTCAAAGCCGCCGCGTCGCGTCGGGCGGAAGTGGCTGGAGTGAAATTCGATTTCCGTAAAGCTTCGCTTTAAAAACCGGGGTCCCCAAAGTGGAAGTCAAGCACGGGCGTCGTTCTCGTGCGTCGACCGTGCCGTGTCCCCGTCGAATGATATAATGGATTGAAAAGCAAGGAAGGACACGGCGTACGGGGGCAAAAGTTTTCGCCGGGTGCCTTGCCGCGCGCGCGGGCCAATTAGAGCCGGTCCACGGTGTATAAACGAGCCGCACGAAATTCAATTTGTCCGGAGGGGGGCAGACACAAAGGCGCGTCAGAACAGCGTAGAATTTATCGCGCTCGGTCCCGCGTGCCCGCAATCTCCACCCACGCAATGGGCATCCAGCCTCCTCCACCCCCCCTCCCGCCTCGTGCCCCGCGCGAATTAACATTATAATAAGCTAACGTAAATTCGTTTCGACAAATGCCCGGGAATAATCGCGAACCCGTTTCATTGGCGTTCCGCATTGATTATTGTAGGTCACCGCCACTCCGATCCGGCTTATATGTATTTGCCGTCCAAACGGGCAAAGGTTGCTTTATGCAATCGCCGTTGCCGATGCATGATCATAAACTTGCCCGCGCAAATTAGAAATCTCCTATCGGGACAGATAACGGGATCGTGACGAGATGCGACCGGAGTACCGTGGTCAGATCGTAAATGTTCGCGGCGCACGGCCATGAAACTTTTAATAACCTGCAGGGATCATTCGAAATTTCAATCGTCCCGTTAGCAGTATGGTCGTCGAACGGGAAGCGAGGAATTAGGCCAATTTCAGTTAACTTCATTGTGCGATTTACTCGAATGCTATGTCTTAAATTTCACGAAACGAGACAAGGTAGACTGGAGAAATAGTACGCGGATTACCAATCGGCAGACAAGTGGATTAGGGGTGGCCTGTGGTCAGACAAATGCTGCAGGAGCGACTGGTTAACACTAGGTTTACGGGACCCGTCGGAATGACGAGTTCTAATATTTTTAATTTGCAATTATTAAGATTCTAAAGATACATCCGTGAGGAATTCAACAAATTTATTTTTTTGGGTATCTGTTATTTAAAAAAAGTGATTAAAAATTTGGGCAGCACATTCTTCTTACTTTTATAAAGAAATGTAAAATAGTCACCGTTAGTTCTTCGTCAGTGTTAAAGAGGCATACCGGAAAGGATATGTGTACGATCAAGTAGTATAAGGACGTCAAACAGTCAGACGCGTGATGCAATAGCTTTCATTGGTTCAGTGCCAGAATAATGTCCATAAAAATCAGACAAGATCACAACAACTTATTTAATAATACAAAAAGGAAAAGACTAGCAATAAATACTGGCGAGTAAAATAAAGACGTTCAACGATCAGACAAGTAGAACAAGTCCATCATCTGGTCGAACTAATACCGGGGCGCAGAAGTAGCAACGATCCGGCAAAAGTTTCCGCGGCAGCGTCTGCTCGAAGGGGAATCAGTCTCCACGGGAGTAGACTAGACCAATCCAAATACCGTCAGGTATTATTTTCGCGCGGTGGTTTCCAGCCGCGGCGTCTCACGTCCCGTTGAACCACAAAAGAACCCCGATCCCGAGGGGATCCAAAATCGGGGACGCGTTCGAGCATGATCCCTTTATCGCCGGCACCGCGAGCAAGAGACGATTCTCTCTCGGCAGTCCTTTCTCTTTCGACGACGTTGTACACAGCTCCTCTCTCTCTCTCTCTCCCCCGTATTTACCCAAGGCGAGGCGCGTTCGTCGGTAACCCAAGCTAGCGGACGTTAATTGCCTAGCTAATGTCCGGAGTTCTTCTCGATCGCGATTGTTAACTGGAACAGCGCCGAATTTCCGCGTAACTAACCGAGAACGAAACCAACCAGAGAGGACGCCACGCCGAGGAGACCAAGGAAGGAAATTGGGGACTGGGGTTAGAGGAGACAACCGCGTCTGGGCTTCCTCCGTGGTCGGCAAGAAGAACCGACTACTTTTCCGCCTGGAAACTTTCCGAAGTGAAGCGACCTGTAACGACGAACGAGAGAGAGAGGGAGAGAGAAGGATCTCTTTTTCCTCTTCGTACCTCACACACCCACGGATCCTCGTTCCCAGTGGCCGTGTTCGTGCCGCCCGCCACCGAGACTGATAGCACTCGTGAACTACCGTAGTCCAGACGACCGGGTATGACTGGAGCGTTTACTTCGTAAACTATTTAATCGAATCGCACGGGACGTCGTGCCCCCGCGGTTACAACCCCCGCGATATGGCGGTGTTGGTCGGACGGTAATTAATTGGCGATTGCCGCGCCATGAACTAAAATGGTTATGCGCCTTGTCGGTGCACTCGGAATGCCCCGGAGAACCGGAGAAATTAATATTGCCGCGAACTGTAGGGTCGTTTACATAAAAATAATTAAACCGTAACCTCCTCTACCGGTGCATGTTGGAAGTTACCTCTTCTAAACGCGCTTACAATTATTTTCATTTTACCTTGCTACTGTGTTTCCAACGAAACCCAGTGGAGTTTAATCAGCAGAAGACGATAAATACGGAATATTTGTCGACAGCGGGGGTGGAAGATAAGAGTGAAGCACGGTGACTTTGAATGAAGAATTTGAGGAAGCTTTCGTTGGGGATGGGGAGCGTCGTAGATAGGGGGTATACGTTAGCGAATGCTGATCGAAACTCGGTAATACAGCGAGATAAGACGGAGAGCGTGGGTGAAACGGTTGATGAGTGGAGGACTAAACTATGGCGCGATGTTTGAAAAGACGGTAAAGTCATACAGGGTAACGTAGTAACGCTCGGAGGGGGCGAACATAATTGCAACGGTTCCAGGAATCTCGTTCGCCGTTTATGGACTTGACTTATACCGTAACCCCTAAATTTCACTCGGGGCCGCAGACTTTATCGTTAACGTCTCCCGGGCGTCTATTCTTTCCCCTGGTCACGAAAACCAGGTCTCCTTCTCACACCCCACCATAACTAGCCCCCTCCCCTGGACGATCGTCTTAATTGCGTAATCACGGTGTTTGTGGCCGAACGAGAGACCGAGATTTCGGGGATTTGCATATAGATTGCGACTTAACCGCCCCCCTCTCTCTATCTCTCACTCTTCACCTCCCTCTCTTCCTCTCTCTCTCCCTCTTTCTCTCTTTCTCTCGAACCGCTGGAAAATTTCTGAGACTACACGGGGCCGCGGATCTCAACCCCTGTCGTAGAGGCTTCCAAGTTTTAAGGGTGTGGACTTGTACAATGGTCGTTGGAATATTTTTGCCAGACCGTATGCGACGTCACGACACTTGTGTGTTGTCTCGGGAGTGGACGCAGTAATTTAGCGGTGGCGTGTTTCCACTTAGGAACTTGCCCCCCGGGCTCAGATAGGAGTTGGTTGTGTGAGATTGGTGTTACTGCTGACCTATGCTATTAAGGGGCACTGGTTTCGCCAACGTCGACGTTTCATTACCACGTGGATATGGTTAATACCATCCCTTTTCAAGATCGCGAGAGCTCTATCCCACCTTGGAAATACTCTGAAACCCTCTTTCTGGGATACCAGACATTTTTGGATAGCGTTTTCTTAACTCCAGAATAGTTTGGTGGAATGTTTTCTCCGCCGGCCAATCTTTTTCCTAGTGTTGGAATCATTGGATCAAACTTTCTTAATTTCAGAACACCTTCTGGGATCTTAATTTTCTATCTTCCAGGATGATAGGATAGAATTTTTCTCATGTCAGAATCTTTGGATCGAATTTTCCTGCTTCAGAGAACTTTTGGATTTCGTTTTTGAAATCACTATGTCGCCTAGTCACTTTCAAATTGCAACTCTGCACATCCGTGTTTTAAGAACGAATTGCATTTTTCATTGATTTTTAAAACCATTCTCGGGTGAAAGAAATTTTTAGATAATATAAAACGAAACATGTTTCTTCAGTTGCTTCTCATTTTTACACCAAAGGAAAATAGAGAGAGCTGGAAATCGTACAAAGCTCCACACCGGGAATCGAACCCGGGGCCATTCGGTTGAAAGACCAGCCATTCTATCAACTGCGCCACGACCTCATTACGCTTTAATATAATTCCACTCTATATTTATATTACTTCTGCAGGAGATTTCCGTCCCTCATAACTACACCGATCCAATATTCCAACAATGCGTTGCCAATCACATAATTATTCAACACTTAAATCTCGACGATTATTAAATTCATTCGATGAATTCACCGAACGTTGTCGCAGTTATCAACAATAAAAATCCGGAGATTGAAATTGCCGGTAATACGACTTTGAAGGGAATGCATTCCTGCTGAAATGATTGCGATTTAAAATGAAACCAATTTGCGTTATTAATTGATTCTCTTGTTTGTCGTGTTGTATACAGGCGAAACACGCTTGTGCCAATATCATAAATGTCTTCGGAACCGGATCAACCTCGATGAAATTTCAAAATTCACCTACAACATATACAAAAATAAAATACATGTACATATTTTATCTATACATTTTGTATATATAAAATATATATACGTTCGTTCATGAAAAAAATATATATATATCTACATTGTAAATATTTTTTTTTCATGAACGAACGTACATGTATTTTTATTTTCGCTCGAAGGAGCATAGTTCCGAAACAAGTGAACCAAAAATACCAATTCCCTGCCGGATATTCGGTTCGCTCCGTTCCGTTTTATGCCACAAAGGAAACGGAGAGCCAATAATAAATTTCCTCGAGCGCGCGATCAGAATGACGTGGCGTCGTTTCGTCCCGAAATTGTTAAAGTAAGGAATTCCCGATGAAACTTTGTCGGATCACGGAGGCCGTTCCCGATCCAATCACTGAACAGAGCACTAACTAAAATCGGGGCCAATCCATCGGGATGTCGTTCGACTCAGATCGAAATCCACGCCGATCCGTCAGGATGACGTTGGAACACTTGACTTACGGCTGCATCCTCGTAATTTTCATTACACCGACGGAAATTCGTCATCGGTACCATGCAGAACCGTGAAAAAACGAACGGTTGTAACTCCGGTTCGGAACGGTCCCGATATAAGTATCCATCACTCCCAAATTACTCCCGCAGAGGGTGCTTCCTTCGGAAAATATTTACTTAAAATACTTACCTCTACGATACTCTCCACTTTCCGTAATTAGAGTGCCTTCCACGTTAACGAAATCAATCTTTTACCGGAAATAAGCAATCCGATTTTAATTTAGGAAATTATTCCCAATCTTATTGGCATGACAAAGTGATCGGAACTTCCTGCGAGTTCGAAGACGTTTATGTCGACTTCATTGGCTGTGGTAGATTTTATTTTCGGGGATGTCCCTCTGCAGAGAAGAATTTAGAGACTAACTGTTACACACCTACCCTTACTAGGTTATACTCTCCAGAAATAAAAGTATAAGAGGAAAGAAATCTTTATTGCGTCATGCAATCACACTTGCAAACACACTTTCGTCCGGAACGAGTATATCATTCGAGGTACACAATTTCGTCAACCTTTCACGAAAAGTGTTTCATAGGTCTAACATCATACCATGTTGAAGTGACATTAAAAATACTGCGAAAAATTGAAACCATGAATCTGCCCTATCAGTTTCATTCTCATGCACATCGAAGAACAGGCAGAAGCAGAACGAACCACGACGAAAAACAAAAATGCGGAAAAGGTGTTGCGCTGACAGGAAGCAAACTAATCATTTGTCCGTATCCGTTGCAAATTCGCTTTCCCTTCATTAATTCCCGTCCCCTTCGCTCGGCTATTTCTCCGGGCAGAAGTGTTTCTTGCCAACGAGTCCGGCCGTTCTCGACCAGCACTCGACACATTTTTAATTGCGCATTTCTCATGTAAATTTTGAGCGGGACGCTCATACTGTCCGCGGACCCTCCTTGACCCTCGCGTTCTACTTCCTGTCAGTTACACTTGCGTCCATCCACCCCTCTGTACAGCGTGTCGGTTTTCCGGGCGTTTATTTATCGTTCGCGGTGTTTCATCGTTTGCTTATATTGTTTATTTAATAGATATTTTTATTGCGGCCCGCTACGAGCTCGCCCCACCGTCGACGCTCAGGGCGGCACAGGACACACGATCAGCGCGGGAACACGTTTATCAAATATGCGATTTTTATTACGCCCGACGCGAGAACCGGAGCACCGATATTTGCTTTGAAAGTTCGTAGAAGTGAACTTCGAAGTTCGCCGTTTTTATCGACAGGTTCGCGTTTCACTTAGGGGGACGAGAACGTGCGAAACGACGGAAGTTCCGGCGCAACGCTGCCAAGAAGGCTTACTTCGACAGCAGTACCGAGTCTACCGGCGACTTCTCTTCTTTACCGCGCCATTTTTTTCCCAGCCCCGAAACGAGAAATCTATTCTCCCCCGGCGAAACTTGCCCGGGATCCCGGCGAACGATCCACCGTAAAAATCTGCATGCGACCGTTCCGACGACGGTTATCTCACGGACCGGTTTCGGGAACCTATCGACGCGCAAACCCCTCCTGCTCTTCCGCTCTTGGATCGGCGTTAATCGCACGTCACGACTGAACGGTGACGTTGAATGTCTCATTCTGGAAACCAACAGACGTTCTGCTACGACTTTGATTGCGAAAATTGGGTATAGCTAATTTTATATAAGAATCAATTTTGATCGCTAGACTACGGATTTTATGCATTTATCGCAAAAATTAAGTATAATTTGAAACAGTCGACAGATTAAGAGAATTTAGGAACATTAATGTGTTATTCTCTACTTATCAAAATTGCCGAAGTAATGGAGAATCTTTTTACTTGACTCCTGGTACTTAGAATGAATGCACAACGATTTTCGTGCAAGATAGAAATTGTATTAACTCCAAGATACAGTCGGTATACATTTATTTCTTCTCGTAATAATTTTTATGTGCCGAAAATAATACGACACTATGTTTAAATTTTTTAAATGCTCCTAGGGTTAAGGACCCAATTACTGTAGAAGTGGCAATATGATACTTATTTTTAAAGTCTTGCCAGCGTCGTGTATCGTCCAGGAGACATACCACGAGCCGTGTTTATGTTTACACTCGGCGTCCGAGGTGCCTCGAGTTTCGTGACTCATCACGGGGTATACCCCGCAGTAGTGGGGATAATTGCGCGACGTTTATCATGCAGGCCTTGGCGACATATATAGAGAAATCACACCTTGCCAAAGGAATTCGAGCAGATATTTCTCAAGAATATTAAATATCCTGCAGAAATAAAAGTTCCACGAACAAAAAGTATTCTCTGAAAAATCCCACAACACAGTCGGAACAAATTGCCGATTCAGATGACGATGCACAAGACCAGCTCCCCGATCAATGAGCCTTAAAATCGATGGCGTACAGTGGACATTGGTAACACAATAAAAACCGTTCGAGCCTCGGCGAAGCAAGTGTCGCAGCTATCTTAGTTCTCGTCGTCGAAGTCTGTCTGTTGGAAGATTCATGGTCTGGTCTGGCGGGCGGGCGGGCGGGCCGGGGATGGTGCGAAACAGACCGCGAACGATATGACAAACGCACGGTTAAAAGCTCGGTGTGCGCCAGCGGGCCCGAGTGACCCGCCGGAAGCGGGCACCATGAATCCTGGCCGCGATGTCAACGTCGCCAGAAGTTTTCTCGCGCACGTTTTCCAATGAAGATCCCAGCTGTGCGATAAAGTTCATTTCGCCGGGCGGGCGGCTGCCAGCGACAACGGTATCTTCCTCTGGCCGCGCGGTAGCCTGCACACGGAACAAGAACGATTATCGCGCGGCCTGCAAAAATTGAAATTTTCCTCGAGGTTCGATTCCTCTCGCGCTATCTCCTGTTTCTCTTTTTCTGTTTTCCTTTTTTTTTTCTTTTTCATTGAAAGCCTCGAAATAAGTTTCGTCCCCGCGGTAACGAGGAAACGAGAACGGGTACCTCAAGGCGGGTAACGTCAACGGCCGGGTCGAGAATGGCCCGGAGTAATGAGTTCTGAAATCAATCGCCGCGAATGTGCATCCGATGTCGCTTATTGCCGGCCCGGCCTCGTAGTGTACGTATTGTTGCCGGGCACAAAGAGCCGACGGAAATGAGCGGCCGCGCGAGAAACTTCGGGGATTGTCGAGGAGCAATAAGCCGGGCGACGTGGCCGGCCTGTTTAACTTTGATTTTCGTAAATCGGAGAAGTTTCAAGCCGTCGGATGCGGTCGCGAAAGAATCGCGAGGTATCGCCGCGATTCAATGGGCTACTTCCCTGCGGCGCATAGTGGTCCCAGTCGATGAATCAGGTGGAAAAAAGTTCAAAATTGAAGGTAACAGAAAACACGTATCCGTGAACTGCTTACGTACTACACATCCCACAGAGACGCAAAGTGGCCTCTGGTATTAGTTTCATTAACAATGAAACAAATGAGAAATGATAATTGTTTTACGTTACTCGATCGCTTGCCTGGCATTATAAATACTTTTATATTCATAATAATATGAATTCCACAGTTGAAGGTAAACATAAAACTACACATTTATTTCAATTTCACGGCTGCCCGCCCGGGAACGCTACGCATCTGCTGTATCTTGCAATTAATGCAATTTTCATTTTGCATAAAAATCCGCATTTCTAACGTATGCCCCACCTCGCACAATTCTTCACCTTGCTTCGCTACATGTTTACCCCTACCCCCCACACAGCGAGCAACTAGCGAGCCATCGATCGGGGTCCCTCGAATACTTTGTAATTAGAGTAGTGTCTCTTTGTTTCCAGTGAGCGATAATAATGTTTGAGGAAACGTAACGCCGACACAGGCGCCGGTACAGCGTCGCGCACTCTAATTCCTGAGTAGTCCGACGAGATACGCGAGTTGCCCCGCGCGTAAATAAGCACACAGGACGCCATTAATTTATTTCGAGGCGCGTGCGCGCGCACACACGCGAACGGCGTTGTATCGCGTCTAGCTCTCTTCATGCAAATTGCATCGCAGACTCTCAGTTTCCCTGAAATTGCAGCTTATCCCCGGCGACAGCCGAGCGGCCAGCGGCTCCATCTTCCTTGCCGGTGTTCGTTAACCACGACGCCCGCGGAAATTCCCGTGGCTTCAGGTGTCACGTAGCGCCGCCGTAAAAACACGCAGTTTCGCCAAACCAGCCAGCTCGACCCCCCACCGCCCCGAAAGTTAGGTGCTTTCAACACTCCATCGCGGCCTCCGCATATTTACGGGATGGTCCGGTGAAAAAAGACCGAAGCCGAACCGGTTCCACCGTCGGACATACGAGATATCACGGGCGGGTTCGACGTCGATCGTAAAAATCATACCGCGTTTTGGTCGAGTGCTACCGCTTCTGCGGCACGGAAACCGGATTCGCAGGCCTGGGGTAGTTATGCGATTCCGTTGCGGTCCTTTCGGTTTCCAGAAAACAAAAGAATACATTTCTTTGACGGAGAAAAGCGCTGTTTGAGCTTTATCAATTATGTTCTTGGGTTTGATGAGGTTTGAGAACGTTGAAACAATTATTTTACAAAGACAAAAGTATTTTTGGGAGGTTTGAGTACCCTGAGACAATTTTTAACACCGAGAAAAATATTTGTAGTATTTGCTGAAGGTTACTCAGTAGTGTCTGTTAAGGTTTGAAGAAGTTGGAGTACGTTGGGATCATTTTTAGCACAAGGAAAAGTTTGCTTAGAACGTACTAAAGATTTCTGCATTATTTGATAGGGTTTGAAGAGGTTTGAGTAGCCTGAGACAATTTTTAACACCGGGAAAAATATTTGTAGTATTTGCTGAAGATTACTCAGTAGTGTCTGTTAAGGTTTGAAGAAGTTGGAGTACGTTGGGATCATTTTTAGCACAAGGAAAAGTTTGCTTAGAACGTACTAAAGATTTCTGCATTATTTGATAGGGTTTTAAGAGGTTTGAGTAGCCTGAGATAATTTTTAACACCGGGAAAAATATTTGTAGTATGTGCTAAAGATTACTCAGTAGTGTCTGATAAGGTTTGAAGAAGTTTGAGTACGTTGGGACAATGTTCAACATATTGATGTGTATTATTAGGATGTATTAAAGGTCCCAGCATTCCGCAGTTGTCAGATTAATCGATTTAATCCTCAACAATGAATGCTATCATAAAATTTTCCTATAGTTTTGGACTAGTCTGATGCGATTTGAGAAGGTGTACAGCTGCGAGTTTCGGAATCCTTGAAACGTCCAAACGAATCCGGAGTCACAGAATGAACTGCTCCGGCAATGGAAGCTCGCAAGTTTCAATATGCCCGCGTACCCGGCAATTTCGCAGCATTTTCGTGCAATAACATGGCACGTGTAAACAATTCGTCAGCCTCGACGACTGAATATCCAATGTCCGGGGCAAGCGAATGATCCCAAAACAGGTCTCAGTTTACCGAAATTTCCAGGGAAGTTACAAAACAAGTAACAAGGCGGGCCGAAGTTTCTTGTTCGTGCAACAGAGTGCCCTGTCCGAGAGAAAGTCCTCGGCGACGGTGTCTTTCCGAAAGCAGAAACTTTCGGAAGTAATCTTGGAGTCCCGACCGAAGCTGTTCATTTCCGACAAGCTTGATAAATTCGCCTAACCATCAGGATCCATCTTTGTCGGCCGTTTCATATCGGCGAGCTACGGTGCTTTAAGAGGCCGTGCAACCTCGCGGGCTTTGAAAAATACAGCACTTTCTGTTCATCGTTTCCTCTTCCTTTTTTTTTTTTAAGATTTGTGTGCGAAGAATTTTTGGTAGAACGGTCGACTGAACGAGCAAACATTATTTCACGATTATCTTGTTTTCCGTCGGTTGTGGTTTAGGGATGGAGTTCAGATGCTTTTGGCGGATTGATCCCACGGCCGATAACGATTGCGTTAATTGAACGGGAACGTGTCGGGGATCGACGCGGTAATTTTACTAATCGAGTCGAGCCAACTCGTGCAAAACCGAGGACCACGTTTTTTCGCCGGCTCGCAGTTTACCTTATCGCTGCGGCTCGTAATTAGCGGTTGATTAAAAACGTGGCCGGCGAGCCGAAATTGATCGGTGTTTGCCGAAAGATCTGAATTTATTCTCGCCGATCGGTTGGCCGCCCGCTGAATTTACCCATTCCGTTGATTGTCCGCGTTACAGTATTTAGAGAAGGTTTTATTAACCCGTCCTCGAGTTTCGATTGGCAGCGGATTGCCGTGTCGCAGCGACGCGACGGGGCTCGATGTTTTCGAACATGTGTATCGACCGTCAGCTGAAATCGAACAATCGTAATTTGTTTATCGATACAACCGGCGCCGACGGCGACACTTAAAAATTCACTCGGCAACGATTCAGTATGTGCTGCTGCAATTAAACCGATTGGCGAATTTTATTTTCGACGTACGACTGAGGTATTTCTACGTGAATTACCAGAACAATATTCCGTGTTAAAATGTTCCCCGTGGTATTTCCAGTGGTTTTCGTCCGGCCATTAGCCAAAATCGTCTCGTCCAGACGATCCGGAAACCTCGCCAGCGCCACCCGCGGCAAATAAATATTTTGATGGAACGTCCCAAAGGTATTGTCGACGCCTTATCATCCGGAACGTCCTCGCCCGTATTCCAAGGAAGAGGAGTGGCCCCAATATCGCCGTGAACGTGATGGCCGGCCAGCTGGTCAATATTCAAAGGAACGGGGCAGCGGCGGCGGCGACGGCGGCGTCGTCGCGAGGAAAATTTCATCGTCCCTCCGCCAAAAGAAAGATTGCGAACAAGTGTTATCGAGCTGCCGCGGGGCTATCGACCCTCGCGTACGTTCCTCTATTTACGAGCGCCGATTTGGCAGGGCGTCCCGGAAGCCTGGCCCGGGAATTTTCGAAAGTTTCGCGTTAGTTTACGACCGGTTCACGAAAAAGGAGGGTTCCTGGAGAGATAGAGAGAGAGAGAGAGAGAGAGAGAGAGAACGTCGAAGCATCCATGCTCTGGCGAAATCGTTGGGAAATCGGGCACCGGCGGTACAAGGTGTCGAACGCCGACTGGAGAACAGGTGTACGCCGACCCGGGAGCCCGCCAGAAAATATTCCCGGCGAATTTATGCTTCTTCCAGGCGGTGTTTTCACGGCTCGTTGACTTCCCTTCTTATCTGGCCCCGGGCGGGGAATCGGCAAAGCGGGCAAATACTCGGCGATCACGTGCCGGAAGATATTGGACCTGCTGCTTTCTTGCCGCAGATGAGATGCTGTCGATACCGCGATAATCGGAAATTCAACCGCGATACCGAGAAAGGGCATACACCGAGGCGCTTCGGGAATTTTCGGAACGGGCACCTCGTGTGACACCCTGTTTTGTTTGCTGGGTTAGTACGAACAAGCCCGGGAACATCCCCGTCGCTCCGCCGATTCCCCTAGCTGGTAGGTATGAGCGCTTTAGGCCAGTCCGCGCCTGGGACTTGGTATATATAGCTGGCGTGGCGTCATTGCGCAGACGCAAACGTACAGTCAAGTGGGTGGGAGTAGGTGAGTAGAAGGGCTATAGAGACCCCTGCGCGTGTGACCCGTGCAGTGTATCCAGAGTCCCCGGATTAGGACCTCGCTCCCCACTCTACCTTCCCCTTCCACCACGCTGTACCCCAGCGTTGTGCATGTGTCACGTGACTAATCCGATACTGACGGAGAGAGGGTAACATTTTCCCAGTTTTGGTGACGCTGAGTGTGTCTGTCGTTACCGGATTAGTCACATGAGAGAAAGAGAGAGAGAGAGAGACAGAGAGTAACTATACTTCTCTCTATTTCTCCTATTTGATTGCACTGCGTATGGCCCGAGAGCCACTTGTCCTCCGGGTGCAGGAGTCCCGTTGAAGACTACGGGAAGCCTAAATTGGGCCCAGCTTGGAAATGTAGTGGTCCCACAAAAAATTTGTGAATGTCCGAAAACTTGATTTCGAAAATTCGTGAAATGTATTATAATTATATACCCGAAGGTATTCCGTGCGATCGATTCTATCAGCTAGCGAATTTCGTCGAAGTCATTCGCGTTGTAATTCCGCTAGTGCCCAGAGTCAGCTATCGCTGTTTTCACAAAGGTAGAAAATTCCCGGTAAGTTAAGTAGTCGTTCATAGCGTTCGTAGAGGTTTATTCGATCAGGCCAGCGGATTTATTGTGTCCACAATCGCGCGACACGCCGGATCCTGTTCCCTTTGTTCGGACCCTCGCGTTTTCTGCCAGATTTAGCCGTGGGTTCATGAACCGAGGGAAAAATAATGAGTCTGCGGCCTCCGAGGGGGAGATTCTTCGAAAATCCTACTCTGGCCTGCTCCTTGCTACCCGAGACGGGCTCCTGCGAAGGGAAACGCTTTCGCCAAGCCGGGCATTAATCCTCCCGGAGCCTGTTTCAATTCTTGTTGGGTTTAATGGCGGTCCCCGGAATGGTCGCGTGCTCAACAATTATTGAAACGACTCCCGCAGCTCGATGCTCTTGCTGGATTATCTTCGGGGACACCGCGGGATCATTCGTTTTCCACCTGATCAACAGTCGGATGTCCGAAGTCCACTGTAAACGTGGCATAATTCGTAGCGTATTTAAACAAGGATAAAGTCGAGCCTCTATTATCCGAATTGATAAGTGATGCCTCTGTGTTTGGATAACAGGCAATATTTATTGATATGTACGATCAATTGTGTTGCATGTGGATTGTTTTAGATTGAACTGGTTGCACAAGGATAATGGACAAGTCCGTTCGGATAATCGAGGTTCCATTGAATCGTCAATTAAACAAGCAAATATGCTCGGAACGATGATTTATTTTAACCGGAAAAACGTCACGAATATGTCAGCACAAGTTCGAACTGTCCAATTCGTAAAATTAAAATAAGAATATTTCGAATGAACTGCAGATCACTCGGAGAGCATAGATTTCCGCTTAAAACGCGTTCAGTGTCATAATTGACGCACGTCGGGCCATGCAACCACTTAACGCGTGCAAACTACCCAACTTCAGACGCATTCTACCCGTTGTCAACTGTTCGTTTCTGCGTGTTAAATAGCCTGTCGTCGTCCACGTGGTAACTTCACTTCAACTTACCTAATTACCACGCTCTGCTCGGATGCACAGTTTCTACTTATCTGTACTTGTCCGACTATTCCGCGCCGGTTAGTCCCGTTTGCTTTATTCCCAGACACTGACGGCCAATTTTCACTGTGGTTGTTAATTGTTTCATTTCCTCTTCGCGAGTAGTCCCCTTCGCGCCTCGGCCAGTCAACATTCTTTTGACTGTCTCCACGTAGTTAACAAACACGCGGCTACGCTCCTATCACAACAAGTTATTTCATTTTGGGTTTGCACGGTTTAGTCATCTTCGCATTTCCAAGCTCGAGTTCGTCTGTTCCACGCGTTCCATCCCAGTTCCCAATTCTACTTGTCCCACTTCACCCGCTTCTCGCCCGACTAGGTGCGTTCCCATTCTACTTGCACCGAGTTTCACGAGCCGAGCGGTTCTTCGCAGGAACTTCGACCTGTTCTCGAGATTCTTGATCGATAACGACCGGGTTTCGTGGGACGGATCTATCCGGCATCTGGAGACGATTCTACCGTCGTTTGGCAAGCGTTACGACAGTTTCGTAAATCCATAATTCCGGTTTAGGGTCCGGGAAACTCGTCGCACGGGCGTTGACTCGCAGATTCGTCAATTCCACACCAGAAAACTTCGTGTGACACGTTACTCAATGTTAGTCAAAATTCGGGTTAGTCACTCGCTTTGAACGAAGCAAAAAGAAAAAAGTAAAGAAAGTAAAGAATGTATCAAAATATACAAGAATATTCTAGAATATAGTAGAACATACTAGAATATATCAGAATATACTTGAATATACCAAAATATACACGAATATACCTGAATATACCAGAATGTACGAGAATATACAAGAGTATCCCAAAATATACGAAGCGAATGACATTCGTCATTCGTCAAACATATTAAATTTTTTTTTTTTTTGAGAACATACAAAATGCCTATATGCAAGAACACAATTCAAAGGAAATACAATATTACATAATCCCATCGATTTTCGAGGAGAATCTTCTAGCCTCCCGGTTAAAATATTTCAGGAACAATGAACGGCAGCAAGATGGAGTAAGAGGGTGGTATTGGGGAGGGGGGGAGGTGGATGACAAAGTTCCAAGGTGGCTGAAATGAAGAATTACTCCGGACCTAATAACCGGTTCGCAAGTTCCCGAGGGTTGGGGTGGACTTCGAATAAAGTGGCAGGAGCTAATTGAAATTTCGTGGACGTCAAACGATCGACGATAGATTCCGGGGACTAAGATTGGCGACCGTTCGTCACCCACGGCCATATTGTTTCTCCGTGCTACAACGAATTCGTCGTGAGAACAAATGACGCGGACTATTTTTTACATTTGTTTCCCGTCAGACCGAGATCCCGCTGGAATACTCCCGGGAGAGATTACCGGGGAAACAAAAACCGAGACGATTCTATTATCGAGAGTTAAATGGATAACGATTTAGCCTAATTTTTCCTACGATTTTCAGAGAATATTCCGTTCATCGAGCAGGTTTGACTACGAATCGTGTGCGCGTCGCTTCTGAATCACAATTAAAAGAGAGGAGAGGTGGGATTAGCAGTTGAAACGAAAGAAGACGAGGGGAAACGCGCGAGAGGCGTGCAAAGATATTAACTGACGAAGAAGAGAACGAGAAAGGGGTGGCAGAAATGGCCGGGCCCCCTCAGCCTCCCTTATTTACGACGCTAAACCTGGGATTGCCGTACATTTCGCTGTAATTATTATTAAGCACTCCCGCCGGATGGTAATTCTCGCTTTACCCTCTTTTGCGATGCAACGACGAATTAAACAGTTGTGCCGGGCTTGAACATTTTCCTACTGTTTATAGAAACTCGATTCAACACCCTATTAACACTCCTGAAGAGGGCATTCATCAGTACGGTGTTTTAGGAACCTAATCTGTTGTATACACGTTTTTTAACGCGCTGAACACCATTCGGGATTTATTTAACAATTTTTTTTAACGTAGTTTTGGCTTGTAGATACATCCGTCCTGTTGTAACTAATCTGAAAGCTATTTAACGTAGAGATTGAGATGATTATTTTTAAATGCAGAGTTTTTGGTTATAAGGAGATTGTTCCTTCAATCCGTTAATGTTGATTATGATTTTCTGATTGTTCGTACACTCCCTTCGGGAACATTAATAAATTTTCACTCCTATCGTCTCTCTCGTTGGAGAACCATTTCGATGAAAGTTTGCAGAAAATACTGTCGCAGTTATCTCAGTTGTAAAATTAATTTAAAACAGTCAATGGGTAGCTTCTGGGCGTTAAAGTTTCAGTTTCTAGTTAAGATTCAAAGATTACACTCGCAACAGCACTTGGAAAGTTCGGTAACAAAGGTATTCTACCCTTGGGATACACCGAACGAAAGAAATTACGAAAAGGTTTCCCCGAGCCACGAGAGACTGTAGAAAATTATGGCCTAACGTTTAAAAATTATTATAGCCGAAGAAAGTGTTCATTTACCTCAATCAAGGAGTCCCCTGGAGGTTCGTCCCTGTGTCAACATCCGAACTTTTCTACTTTTAATTCCTACATTTTCTTACTACCCAAAAATGTAAATCAATCAATTATTCCATACAGTAGACATCTGTAACAATTTTACCATTTTGTTACTACCCGAAAATGTAAATAAATCAATTATTCAATGTGATTAGACAACCGTAGAGACTTTGCTATTTGTCGACGAGAAGAGTCAACAAATTCCAGAAACAAATTCAGCAAGGATTAATTGAGAAGGCAAGGATAATAATCGTGTCGAATACCGGAGGATTAACGAAGCTAGGGAACAGTGTTACAGGATTCGAACAGCTCGAGACGAATTAATCGAGAGGTCATCAAATATTTTCATCTTATTCTCGGTGAGTAGGGCGGCATCAAAGGATGAAGAGTTCTCCAACGAAAACAGACCGCTTTGAAGACAAAGAGCTGCCAGACGGCGGCGTAAGGTCTTCACACGTTCTCTCATAATTATTTTCTCGTTATTTCCAAGAGTGGACCCTCGCCCCCGGCGTAAGTCGGTTACCGTGAACCACTTTGCCAGACTGCTAAAACCGTCCTTCCACCCGGCCCTACCCGTCCACGCCTTTCTTCGGGTTCGGGTTAGGTCGACCGAGTCGTCTACCTTCCTTTGAAAGACGTCAGACGTCGCACTCTCGGCCAAACAGAGAATCCAGCTGGGGGACATCCCAAAATTTTCATGTTTCTCTGACTCCATTTTCTTTAAAAATCCTCTCGCCTCTGAAAGTCTTCAACCCTTGGACTGTAAACTTTTTTACGGTACCCTGAAACTGTAAAAATGGGTTTTTCATGCCTGGTGGAGCGAGTAATAGTTTTTTAAAAAATCAGAAAAAATTCGTATAGTCCCCCTG
This sequence comes from Halictus ligatus, assembly GCA_028454255.1. NCBI lineage: Eukaryota > Metazoa > Arthropoda > Insecta > Hymenoptera > Halictidae > Halictus > Halictus ligatus. Next base: position 5,581,170 of record CM052129.1, read on the forward strand.
GATATCCCAAATTGAAATTATCGCAATGATTTTCAGAAATTATTTGTTGAAATATTTTCTGCAAGGATCAAAGGTACATACAATGATTTTTCGCAAGGATCAAAGGTCAGACCCTGTTTACAAATTGAAACAAAAATCTTTAATCCATCTGTTTTTGCGCTCTAAACTGTTAATAGTGGTCTCTTAATTTTCAGTGTGCAAGTGTGATTTTGTTTACTTTTCTAACTCTATAAATCTTCGAGTGGAACACCATTTACAAGGTTTGACCTTCGAGGGAGAAGAATTCGGGCAAGGGAGATAGCTCGACAAGGGCTCGGTAAATAAACAGCTGATTGCGAGGGTAGAAGTGGGGTGACAGGGGACGCTACACATCATCGATCAACAAACAGATTGGATTCCGGGAGCGTGCGTTTTGGTGTGGTTCGGATACTTCTTCCGCGACCTTTTGATCTTCCGAGAGTTCGTCCCGTAGACGTAGATCTAGATCTGTTCGTGCGTGTAAATGTTTGATGTCTATTTAGGTATACACGCTATGTGTACGTTTGCAGGTGGATAGCGAGACCTTCGGTAAAAACGCATACATTACGTAATGTGTTGAAATAATTACAATTAAACGTAACACGGCCATATTGACATATTTGATTTCCATTAAGTACTGCACCTCGGTATTTACCCAAATGAACGAGCAAATGTTTTTGAGAACTTTGTGCACATTAATTGACTAATTAATTTAAATTAAGCAGTTACTGTGCAGCTACGAACGAAAATTTGTAAATAGCTACCACGGGTAAATATTAATATTTACATTATGCATTACGTATTGGGCTTCACGGAATATAATATTGCTTTGACGTTTCATTTCGTTTTGAAGAGTCGCGCTCGTATTATTTGGATTGCAGTCGATCGCGCACAAAAATGAAACAATATATTGAAATTTCATATCGGATTAACGCGGCGGGCCATTTTGAATAATCAGAGGTGATTCTTTGTGCCGGCGCGATATCGAAACCGTTTCAATTATTTCACGAGTAGTAATGTAAAAATGATGGTTCTGATCCACGAGAGTCTTCAAGTACATACATACTAATCTGCACAAATTTTCATCGTGTATGTAACTTACACGAATCCACGAAACACATTTTTTTAATAATTCAGACAACGCAATTTTTCCAAAATTTTCATTACATGCCATCTAGTAAACTAATCAAATCGAAAATAAAAAGAAAAATTAGTAATTAAAGAAAAATTGTTGACCTGTAGAAATAAAATGTCATTATTCCCAATAAGGTGTAGAGATATAAGGTAATATCTTTCAAATACTTTATTTGAATAATGCGTGGAGTGTGGGGGAACGAGTGCAGCTCAGACCTCCAATCATAATTCCCATTCGCGAAGCGTAATCAAATGAAGACTTCCACCGGGAGTGTAGCTCGGTGGAGGACTCGGCACGATAACCGTTTCGCCGAAAGAAAAATTGTGGCTCCGGGGGCGCCATTAATCTTAAGCAGCGTCCCAAGGTGCTCAGAGTTACTTTCTCATTAACATGCCTACCGAAACTTTTGAGGGCCAGTGTAAACGAGCGGCCGGCCGAGAACCTAGGAGGTCAGGGGTAGAGGGCAACGCTTTATGAAGCATTTGCAGACGTGCTCGGCGTACGAGTCGACCGGGGCTAACCACTAATTGTACCCGGGCAAAAGAGTTATTACGAAGGGAACCGGCGAAAGCCGGCTCCTCGATTTTCCGGCATTTCGCTCGTGTAATAGGCCGTCCCCTGCCCTCCCACACCTTCTCGCCAACCACCCACACGCTCTCCCTCGCAGGCCGGACTCGACTTACGATCGATTTTGAATTGTTCGCGCGCGACCGAGTGGTGTCTTTAATTAGGGGGTTATCGTGGAGGAACAGGGCTCCCCGGTGTTTGTCGAGCCCTCGATCGGAATCCAATTCCGGGGGCGGGGGATTCGTTCGTTTGTCACATCAAAGAATACTGCATGCCAGTGGCTCCCAAGCTTCCCCGGATCGCAGGAGCCTTGCTCCATCAGGTCCTTTTCCGACGGACCTTCAAACCCCCGGAAAATGCTTCAGTTCATCCCTGAAAGCTCTTCGACTTTCCACAGTGTTCCACACTTTTCTATTTTATTCTACAACTTCTTTACTTTCATACATTCCCCACGATTTTCGACATTTCTCGCCTGTTTCAGTTGCTTTGGACTCCCCATTTTTCAAGACCTAAGCAGTTCCGCACTCTTTAATTCACAAGACTTCAGCAGCTTTGGACTCTGCAACTTTAAAAACTTGAGCAACTTTGGACGGCCTAATTATCAAGACTTAAGAAACTTTGAACTCCCTAATTTTCAAGACTCAACATGTTTTGGACTCTCCAGCCTTAAAAACTTAAAATACTTTGGACTCTGCAACTTTAACGACTTAAGCACTTTTGGACCCCCTACTTTTCAAGACTTAAGAACCTTTCGACTCCTTAATTTTCAAGATTCAAGCAGCTCTGATTTTCAAGACTTCTAAATATTGTACAAGTTTGATAGTGATATAAATAGTACATTGAAGGATATGCTTATGAATGAATGTCATAGAAAATTTAGTTAGAGCTGGTATATTGACACACTCAAATTGTTTCATACTCTGGGCTGTTTTAAACTGAACAAACTTGCATAAAATCAGATACCCTAAATCAGTTGACGATACAAACGCACAGACTCGAGTTTCCAACATCAACCACACCACGATTCACGCTAAATTGTTATTCATGAAGCAGAAATCGATCGACCGGCCAGTTTCCAGGGCGTTCCGAAGAAGACACCGTAATCTACGATGTCCACATAGTTTCCCGGGCGGAAAAATAAACAATCGACGGGCATATTATTGTCCATCGAAAGTCATGAAGCTGGCCGCAATTATTTAAATTTCAAATTCTCGGTAGGTCGAATCGCTGGCAAACAAGCCGAGCAGGTAGAACCAATCGCTCGGAAGGATAGAGGGAAAAAAGTGAATACCGGTACGCCTCTAGAATAAAATGGGGTCCGTTCGAAGGCTGACCGAACTCTATCTATTCCCAGACAGCCTCTCTTTCATTCGTTGCGTAGTTAGCGCAGGCACGTTGTGTGTTCCGGCCGCTGCGAGGCTCGATATATTGATTACAATGAGAGGCGGGGAAAGGGGAGCGCCAGCGAGCAATGACGCGGCGGAATTCCGCGGTCGCGTTCGATTTACTTTCAATTCGCCGTCTGCGCTTCCACGACGCCGCTGCGAGATTGCACGCGCGATTAATCGCGGCACGCCGGGCTCGATGCAACGCGATGCACCGCGATGCAACGCGAAAATGTCGTGACCAACACCATTAACGCGCCCCCGCGCACCGACGGACGGTCGTTCGCTTCGTCATACGCTCCGCGCAACCATAACTCGGACGCAGACGGAATTTCATATCGATTTTTGAAACATACAATCACTGCTCTACGGATTTTCGTGCGAATATTTACTGGCAATTTTTATTTCAAAGTAAAGATTGATTTTCTTTCTTCGTAGAATTAATAGGCTGAATAGTAGTATGATAATGTTTCTAAATTCTCTTGTTTTTGGTATTGCATATTAATTTTCATGTCAAATCCGTCACGAAGTCCTTCGTACATAAAAAATCATAGAAATAAAAAAATATAACTAAAATGGAATATCTTCCAGAAGAACGAAAGCAATTATTCTTAACGAGACAGTCACCTTAATTTTCATCATTGAATGTGTATGATCCACTGTTCGCATTTCTACGGTGCAGTACGTTCCGGAAGTGTCAAAGCTGAGTTCTCCTATTGATGTGCGCAAACAAAAACACCGTGCATCATCTGCACACAGTGCTGCATGTACATTGTTGAAATTTGAATTAGACGATCGGTGCATGCACAGAATCAGTCAATCTTCGGCCAACATGAAAATTTAACAACATAATTGCCACGCTGAAACAGAATGGTTTCCAAATTTTCTCGGCGGTCGCCTCGAGCGTTCTTTTTTTTCCGAAGCTGTGAGCACGAATGACGCGGCAGGTGTACACTTCTAGAGCGCAGTGTTTTCCGTGCGTGTCAAAGCTGAATTCTCCCCTAAATAATAACAGCGTGCGTCATCCGTGCGCAGAGAGTGGCGGGTCTGTAACGTCGCCTCATTGTCACGATCCGACAAACTCGCCGGTTCACGTGGTTCCGATTGCATGGCGCTCGTGCACGCAGATATAGTTCGCGGCCGTCCGTTCATTGTCCCGGCGAAGAAATGATTCGATCGGATGGTCGCGGTTGACGAGGATCGTCGAGCGGTCGGCTCTGATTGTGTATCGCCTGGGATTTCCAAACGCGTCCCGGTAATCGTATTCGCGCGGCCGGATAATGACCGCCGATATAGGCGGGCCCCGACGCACCGTGATACACTGTGAATGACCGATGCGGTTCTGCAGGAGGTTGCGAAAGGGATCGTCAGGGGGGGACGGGGGTTGCGATAGTGGATGGACTCGAACACGATGCAAAAATTCCCGCCGTCCCCGGCCCCTCCATCGTGACGCGCGGAAGGCGCACTTTGCCCGGCTCGGCAATAAACCTTCATTGTAGATACATGTGACGGCTCGGAAATCAACAAATTAACGGGAAAATATTGCGTGATGCGACAACTTCGTTCCCGGGGAAAATGACGTGATGCATTGCCGCGAATCGGACGGCGTCGGTCCGCGAAATTCGCTAGCAAAATCATCTCGCGCCGGGATTGATATGTTTGACCGCAACGCAATTTGCCGCGTACATGCTACTTGGGGAAATTCGAAATTTCTTGACGAGCGGACTTCTAGGCGTTCCGCGTCGACATCGGAAGACTTAGCTTTCTGACTCTTTAAAAATTACAATGCTACAATTCGACGCGATGTCGGTGATGCTATAATAAATGTGTTTTTGTCCCAGAAATTACTAAATGCTCAAGTGCGGCGCAAGTAGATATACTCAATTTTCTTTGGACAAAATAAAAGACGTCAAGTGTAACAAGAATATTCTGGTTTAGATGAAACGTCCGAATTCTGAAGTGTAAATTAGTGAGCTTAATTGAACGAAACGCTGGCGATACAGTGGAAACGAGTATCGAACATCATCACGATTGATTTCCCATGGCCGATGTGTGTTTCGGCCCCGCTGAACCTCTAACTTCGAAAATCGCGTGCCAGGAATGGTTTCTTTGCGTTGCCGATTGCGCCACCGGGTTGCAGCATCGCCCGACACAGCAGAGTGCGTCGATCCCCGGCAGCCGCACGGAACGGAAACGCGTAACCATGGCAGAAACCACCGGAACCATGTCAACCGACGGTTGTACAGAGCGAAATACAGGTTTACAAAGCGGCCGTTTGACCGAGATCCACATACGGTCCACGCATGGTCGAACGAAAATCGGATGGACGAACGTGAACGGTGGTCTTCCGACCGTCGAGGCCGTCGTTTCGGCTATGAAGCCGATTCCCGCACCGATCAACGATTCTCGGCCGCTTCCGTCGCGTCGATTCCGACGGGGAGACCCTTGTAAACCGGATGGGATCGTGCGAAAACAGAATTTAGGCCGACCGATCCGTTTCAAGTTCGAGCTTCTGGTCCAGAGCAGTTACTACGGTCCCCATCGAAACTATTTGCTTTCGAAATTGAATCCGCCCCAGAGCCGCTCGATTCACCCCCCTCCCCCCTGAAAAGTGACGATTTTATTACCCTGGTGATCCACACTTACGACCGTTGTTCGACCGTAGCTGCGGGCCGTGCGACGATCGATTGAAACGTCGCGAATCAAGAATAGATGGAGGCTTCATTGGACCGTTTAAGAATGCGCCGTTCGAGCAGGGACGAAATGGAAACGTCGTTTGACAAGATTATATAGCCTGTTTCCCGTTCCTGCGCGGCCCTCATTGTCGGCCATCTCTCCGTGCTCGTCGGCTGCCGAATCGATAATCGATGCCCATTAATGATCATATGCCGTTATCCTCGAGAGTGGCTGCGAACAGAGCGCAGCCTAGAAGGACACAGTTCCTGTAATTGCTTCCATCTGTTCGGTGCAACTTTCGCTCCCCATAGTTACGGCCCGATTTACATAAAAACGAAGCGGGAGTTTAGCTGGGAAACAACTGTGCTCTGGATCCGGAGTCGTTCGGTTGCTGGGGGATCCTTGGAAGGGATATTTCGTATCGACGGCGAGCGCTTTTTGCAGCGAGGACGATTTAACTTGTAATTTGCGACGGATCGAAGGATCCCTGGGATCTCTGGCGGAAGACCAGGAACACAGCCTAAACGCGAGAGGCGCGTGGCAACGCTTCGGCGTAAATTAACCGATTTTCACAATGGGCCATTATACTAGACCGCTTAACCTGGCGTGTGTAGCACCCATCGAGTTCATTGTTTGCGGTCGCGACACCGTGCCCGCCGTTCCCGAAACGAAGGGAAAGGGCGAAGCCCCTTTACGTCGGGGCTTGAAAAGGCAGAGAGCGCCGCATTATGCGTCATTGTCTACCAGTATTGTGCCTGATCGGTCACAGGTAATAATGTGGATCAGCCATTCGCGTGCCGGTTGATGAATGGCGACTCGATGGAGCGTCGAATACATCCGAATGCATATATGTATTTCGGGCTTTGTGGCTGGCTTGGCTTGATCATCCATTTATTATTTCGTTCGCCAACCTTTTTCTCGGAATTGGGAGGAATAATGAATGAGTATTGATCATGAACACTACACATTTTTTAGGGGAACCGTTTGATGGGGACCAGCACGCCAGCTTCAGTTGTTTTAAATGGAATTGATGCTACGGGCTGGGCTTCCAGAATCTAAGGAGTTGTACCTTTTTTCTTTTGTATTTTTTCCTTTGAATTTCTCTCCTCTAAGCTCGCCATTTTCCTGTAGGATTTGCGACATCTGGTCCTTTTTCTCTTCAATATCTTACGCCAATTTGCCCCCTGACATCTCTATTCCCCTCTGTGCCCCTTTCTCCTATGCACTTTTCCTAGGGAGTTTTTTAGACATCTTTGTTTGGTTGCTTCATTCGAATTTTTTCTATCGTTTTTCTTGCATAAACCTTTTTGAGGTTCCCACAGTATTCCTAGGAAGTTTTTAAACAGTTTGAGGGGATAGTCTTCCTACATTTTCTCGGGGGTTGCCTTTCCTAATACTACAATTTTCACACATTTATTCCCCTAGCGTTCGCACTTTTCCCTTACATTTTATAGTGAATTTTTTAATTCTCATTCTTTTCCATTAAAGTGTGTCCCATTTTCCCCTATCGGGAGAGCACATTAATTTTCTCTAGCGATAGAGAGATGAGTCCAAACACTAGAAAGACAGAAAACAGGGAACTAAAGACTAAACAACCAATACCTCTTGTAATTTATTTAGGTTTTTTTAGCACAAAGAATTTTTTTCTGTCCGTGTTCTGCAACTATGTGTAGTAATATAGTTCTTGTGTAACGTCTCTAGAATGGCGGAGAATTCCAGGAAAAATATGTTCAAATGTTCATCATTGGTAACCGGGATTCGAACCCTGGTCTTTGGATTAGTAGTCAACGACGCTACTGACTGCGCCACTAATCAATATAATACTTGCACTTTATTCTTCGTACTTAATCAGTCTATTCCGTAACAAAACTTGCAAATATGATTATTAATTTAAACAATACGACATTTTAGTTAAAATTCATTATTTTCACCACACTATTAAAATTAAAATTAAAATTAGTTTTCTAAGATAAATACTGTTTTGCTGATTTCGCGATGCTGACTGGCGGGGCCAACCCAACAATTTAACAGTCGCGTGGCGGGGCTCTCTAAACGCCGGGGACGAGCGAGCACACGTGTAGTTTAGCCTCGTGAATATTTACAGAGGCGCTCTAACTTTATAGTATTATGAGCTTCTGAGATTGCTACGTGAACGGATCAACCTGTTTGTCCGCACCGTATTAATATCCTAGAGCGTTTCGCATAAATATTAATAAGCCGTTAGCTTGGCCGACTCGACGGGCGAGTTGACGAGTTATCCCGACGATTTCCCGGGGTTGATCTCTGGCGGAGGGCGCACGACCGTCATTGGACGCGCACTTTGAGAAAACGATTTATATCTTCGTTCGAGGCCAAGCAATTTTCGCCAGGAGAAGAAGTTCGCGGAGTAACGGGGCAATAGAAAATTTTCCCGGCGATCGCAATTTATTTGAGAATTCTGGGACAACGAGCGCGTAACTCCGGCTGCATAATATTAGCCGGGCGAATTACGTTTTCGCCCCCGGAGGGAAAATTCTTGAAAAGCGTTCAGTTTAATTAATACCGCGCGAGCCCTTTCGACGTCTTCCGGCCAGGGCGCGGAAAAGTCTTCCATTAATTCCGCGGCATGCCCGCCTTTTTGCGCCGGGGCAACACGAACTATGTTGTGTTTGACAAAGTTGCCGCCCTAATTTATGATAATCACGAAGATCCTACTTGAATTGCATTACGCGAGGTTAAGCGGCCGCTCGTTATCGGTTTTATTCATGCACGGTGGCTAGGGTAACAAACTTCCGGTTATAAGTTGAACAGATTGCTCCGAAGAAAATTAATGCAAGTTCCACCGGTATTCAATTATGTATTGAAAATTACCGTTCTAAGGCCGTTAATGGACCACCATCAATTATGGCCGGTCGCATTACTCTTGTCAGGATGACAGCAAATTGTTTTTGGCCCCGAGATCGACCGCTGCACATATTAAATAATAAAATAATTACTGCATCCCTAGTTTTATGAATTCTGCGCCCTCGTCAATGCTGAACCTGATTTATTTTTCTGAGGCGTCACTGAAGATTGTTTTATTATTATTCAAAATCATTTTAAAGGATTGATAAACGTTTAAATATTGCATGAAGAAAGAAGGAATGAAAATAATCTAGAAATATTGGGCTTTCAGTTAAAATAGCTTCGATTGCAAAAACAGTTCATTTAAAGAGTACAATATGAATGGCTGAATGATTGTCCTAGGATCTTCCACGAGCGTTAGAACAGTGACCCTTCAGTTTCAGCTTCATTAAACAAATCTCCGACAGGCGTCACTTTGGTGGACGTTGATTCACTGGTCAGCGCGCTAAACTTCGCACAATAGCGTCTGCAACGTACCAATAGCCGAACGAAAAAAATCCGCCGACAGGGAAAAAACGCGTGAAATGCAACGCCATTGATTTGCATGCACCGACGAATAAAGGACCGCGCCCCCCTCCCCCTGCCGGATTACTTTCAGCGGCTGGCGTGCACAAACAACATGCCATACGAATCATGTTCCAACCAGTGTGGAAACGAAGAAATACATTATTGTCAAAACCTTTTCTTCTATAGAATTACATCCACGAATAATCCCCGACTGCAGTTGGCTTGTAGTGTAAAAAAATTTCGTGACGTTGGCAATAAAATCTTTTCATATCGACCCGGGCTGAGCAAATTTTTGATCGCGTACCACGGGGGTGCAGCGTAGAAATGGGCAGTTTCGAGGGAGGGTCGCCAATGGTTCGGGCACGTTCGCAACGCTATGTTTTCGCGAGCGTTCAGGAAAGTGACTTATATCGGTTCTGAACTGGGAAATCCAGATTCGGGACCGGCGTGCAGCGTGGCCGTGGCTGAATCGCAATTCGCCCGAGAGCGAGCTTTGTGCCCGCCGCGTTTCCGGCAAACTTCTCGTTGCTCTCTCGGCGCGGCGAATGTTGAACTCGCGCACGGAGTCGTAGGCGTTCCAGGAAATTTCGAACAGCGGTTGTAGTCGGCCACGATAAGCCGCCCTCCGGGCGGGACGACCCCCGGCTGAGCAAAGGAACTTGCCAGACGAGGAGCCAACGCCACTATCTACCCCGATCCCGACGTAATATTACGGGCCGGGGATCTCTCCAGCTACCACGCTGCTTATTATTCGGCCCTCTGGTGTGCACACAGAGTGCAGAAGTAGCTTCAAAACGGAAAGGATCCGTTCTATCCAACCCTCACCCACGCTCCCCCGTCGACCCAACGTCTTCCCGAGCCTTTCAGGCTACTACGGACGCCTAAGTCATCGGCCGAACGCTCCTGAATCGATCCCATTCCTTGGCCCAGGGCTTTCACCGGTCTAAGAGGATACGCGGCAGAGGGTATACCGAGAGGAGGAATTAATGGAGAGAGAGAAAGAGAAAGAGAGAGAGAGAGGAAGGGAGAGAGAGAGAGTGGAGACATTTCGCACGGTGTTGCGGCCAACGATCTTGCGATTAGGTGACCCCTTCTCACGCGGGGACGCGTCACTTCGTTAATTAACGTGTTGACCAACTTGACGCTTATCTATCGGTGCCATGGGTCTTGCTTTTCGGTTGAAAATTATTTTCTGTACGGCTCGCTTCAGCAGAGTCCTGTGGGATCCGATTGGCATGGAAGAGCGAAGATTTGAACTCAGACACTGCAATTGTCACTCGATTTCTAGATTCTTAGGAGAATTGCTCGGTACCCCGGTTAAGGGCTGAAACACTGGGCACATCGAATTGACACTCTTGTCGAATTTTGTTATCAATACAATTCTGAGGTAGTTCGACAGGAAAATATTAAAAGTATATTTTATTATGCACTGTTTGCGATAAAAATGATGGGAAGTCAAATTTTCAATGATGTTGACATTTTCATGATGGAAAGAAATTTTCTAGAATTAGAACAACTATATAAAGGTCAAGGGATTTAGAAAAGGTCGACAGGACGTTGGAGGGTGTCCTGAAGGCTGGTGAGTAAATTATTTTCTTGTTTCAGCTGACCTTTTCTGGAACACTCTGTTCGTTGTGATCGATACTATCATTTCCCATTATAAAAATTGAATGTATACGGAAGAGCTGTACTTTGTGGACTAATTTACAGAAAGTGCATTCAGTTTGTTTGCTCGTTTAAGTGTGCCAGGGTACTCCATATTAAATAAAGCTATCATTCAGTTCAATGAAATATTTTTTACCGAATTTTTAAAAATAAAAGAACTCTCCTCTCCTGTAATGGATGCAGACAATTTTCATTGTGTTTAATGATCCACGGTGTAATTATAATACATTACGGACCCAGAATAAATTCAAATAAAACTTCGTAGAACCGTGTACTATAATAAATCAACAACACAAAGTAAATTGCAACAAAATTGCGCAGGAACCATTAAAAACATTACATCAACAACGTAGAAAAAATTTATACAAAATTTCGTAGAGAATGAGGTCGACGCGGCTCGCTGGAAAATGATATTCCCGCGGACATTAATACAAACTGATCGATGAATATCGAACAGATCGTCAAGCGTTATCCAAGGCTTCAAGATCGAAATCGAGAGAGAGAGAGAGAGAGAGAGAGAGAAATAGATCGACAGGGGAATGCGCCGGCAAGGGTCAGCCGCATGAATATTCCCGCGTCTCCATATTTTCCCTTTCTCGCTTTGTTTAACGGGACACCGAGGGCTGCTTCGAGATGTTATTTACGTCGACCAATGAATAACAATGAACAGCCAGCATATACTCGGCACCAGGCGTCTATAAATCCGTGCGTGGCGTGACAAATCTCGACCGAGGCTGGTTGGCCAGGTGCTGTCCGTAGCCGAGAGGCTGCATTAAAAACGGCGAAACCGCCGGGAAAAATGCTGCTATTCCCGGCCCGCACGATCCTGGAACAACTCGTCAGTATGTTTCCACTGTTCGACGTTTACTTCGCGCCGAAATTACCAACAATCCACCCCCGGCGCTCGCTAAATAAGGAACCCCGGCTGCCCGGAAACTCCAACCGAGGGGGAAAAAAATAATTAACGAAAATTAGATCGTCGGAAATAAACGGTCCGCTTCTAGTGCCGAGGAAATTATATTCAGGACTTCCGTGAATTCCCTCGAACCGTTTCATCTAAGAAAACGTCCCCTTTCATACAAGACACGCCACGATCGAACAAAAATTCGTGGGAGACGGTCGCTGTACTAATTAGAACATTCTCCTAATTTTTAGCTCGAATTTCTTGTTAGTTCTGAAGGATATACGATGCTAGATTCATTTTCTATGTCTATAAATAACTACGACACTGTTGACGTCAATTTTCTTTTTAATTTAAAAGTTTTAGGCCGCATCAACTGCTAGGTTATTAGCGACGTTATAAAATGAGAAAGGATATATTAGACATTATTTTTTATTTTGCGTAAGAATAAATTGACTAGTTTTATTTAAGCTACGACACAGTTGGCGTCGGATACTGGTGGTGGTAGATTATGGTAGGATATACAGGCAATTTCTTTTTTAATTTATAGTTATATGTCGCATTAATTGCTAGGTTATTAGTGACGTTATAAAATAAGAAAGGATATATTAGACATTATTTTTTATTTTGCGTAAGAATAAATTGACTAGTTTTATTTAAGCTACGACACAGTTGGCGTCGGATACTTGTGATGGTAGATTATGGTAGGATATACAGGCAATTTCTTTTTTAATTTATAGTTATATGTCGCATTAAATGCTAGGTTATTAGTGACGTTATAAAATGAGCAAGGATATATATTATTCTTTATTCTGCATAGAAATCTGCAGTCTAATCATGGAATTTATAGTTATAGATTGATGTACATTGTTTCGTGTACAAATGAATCAAGCAGTAAAGATAAGGGACAATTGGTCTAGCCTGTGGTGGTCGATGGGAACAGCGTCGTCGGTTCCGATGTGTTTCTATGGAAAGGATAGAAAAGCGACAACCGTTGGTCAGCCGCAGGTGTCGGGACAATGCATTTCGTTTCGCGTGGCCGTCTCGTCGACGCGTCTCCGGGTGCCGATACTTTTCGCCGGTCACTTCACGGATGAATTTCGACGTCGATATTCCACAGCTGACCGCGCCGCGGCGACGCTGCTAACGCAAACAAACCAGTCCCGTCAAATATCGACCTAACATTGTTCGGAACCGCGGACAGAGGAAACCCGCGGGAGGTGTAGCGGCGCAACAATGTTTTGCAATTCATGCACGTAGTCGTGCACGATTGAATAACCATTGAAATTTCACTCGGTCAGACCAAGATAGGCCACCGTCGAAACAGGGGACAGGGGAGCCCTTTCTATTTCTCTCTTTTGCTCTCTCTCTCTCTCTCTCTCTCTCTCTCTCTCTCGTTCGCTCTCTATCTCTATCTTTCGTGCGAGAAACAATTGATCGGCGCGCCAAGTCGATTCGCTGGGGACCATTATGAAATGAGCAACCGGTTCGCGCTTCTTCGGACTGACGACGAATTATTCAGCGGAACGGGTTCGCACCCCTGGCGCCGCGATCGATCCAGAATTATTTGGATTTCGACGATTCCAGGGATTTTTTGACGATTTTATTGGAGTGATTCCGAGGAAAGTGGAATCATAATGTGCTGAACGCTTTGGTGACGCTTGTGCGATTATTCGACGGATTTCACGCGATTTATGGGAAATATAGATAGGTACAATTTGAAAGAGCGCGAAGATGAAAAGGATTTCGGAGTATAGATTTTCAAGTTTTTGAATCGGGAAAGTGATCAACCATTTTACAGGGTCTCGTTGTTGAAACGAATGTGACTGACTATGGTTAAGTTTTATCGACCGTTGTTCAGTTTATTTAGTATGTATGGAACTAGAAAGATGAAATAAGGTTTGTTCTGCGCAACAGACACTAGAATAACCGAAGTGTGTACAATTTTTCAGATCATCTAGTATTTATAGAACTGCAACAAACTTCTACAAGAACTCCATACATAACGAAATAGACGACTAAAATAATTGATGACCTGTGCAAATATATTTTGATTTTATTTAGAGCATCAAATGACTACTAAATCGACATCGTTAAGTGTGTGCGACGCCATATAGAATAGTATAGTAGAACGCGTCTGTGGAATTGCATGTCAAACATTAGACTAATTCATGAAGATTAGTTTTGGTAGAATATGCTTGTACCGCGGGCGAGCTCGAATCCAAACGTCAACGTTTATAATTTAATAAATAACTAATTTTCCGGTATTCATTGCTGTATTTAAAGGTTTTTAAAATTGATGCACATATGTAACACCGGAATAGGAAAAACAGTAAAATCATCAGAACAATTAAGAATTATTAGAAATCTATTGTTCTCGATTAAATCTATTAAAGAAATAAATAAATTTGTAATTTACACCAGTCAGTTGCAAACGTAGAAAATGGTTATTTTTCATGCGCACAATAAAACCAATTCAAAGAATTCACGAGAGTACAAATTTCAATTAAACCATATTTTTACAATTCTCCTTCTGCAAACGAACACTGAAAATTTTTCCAGAACCTGCACGACCAAATGATACATAAAATGCAAAACTGTGTACAATCGTAACTAAAAAATGCACGAAATGAAAATTTTAATAACATCCTCAGGGCGTCCAATTCTCATCCAACCCAACAAAATTCCTAATGGGACTTCTTATAGAATATCCCCTTGCCCGAGGAAACCCTCGAAAATTTGCATAAATACACTGGTAACGAGCGAATCACAACTATTCAGAGAGCAGAATTTAATATCGAATACCTGGTACGCGTGCGAGCAAACGCATTCCAGAATTTAATACCGAATTTCCAAGTGGGACGTCGCGCCGCCGGCATTAAATTAGAACTGCAAAAAGAAGCCGCCGGTGAAACGGGGGGAGCCATCTAATCTGCGACTGGCAGGATAGCAACAGCTTAATTCTGGCTAATTGTTGGCCCGGCTCGGTGTCAACGGGTCCGCGTACAGAGGACCCATAAAAGCGAGGAGTCCGACGATAACACCGAGTCCGGTTGCTTTGAAGGCCCGCCGCGTTGATTCCCCCCATTTGATGCTAAAATCTCGTTCGAACTTAAGCCGCACAAAATTCGATATTACCGCGGGGGCGTCAGAGACGCCGGTGCTGAAAGACCGACGGGGAAATTGTCGGCTGACCTAATCTCGGCAGAGCTTTTCAGCCAGAAAACTCGGAGCTTGCTCGGGGCTGCTCCTGTCTTTGAGGGTTTTCGGCGATGTGCGTGCGACCTACCATAATTCAGCCAACGAAACCCGCTATGATATCGATTGTTCGCTCTACAGATAGCTTTAGAGAACCATCTTCGCCAGTAACTCCTGCGAAAACGCGAGATGTTTTACTATACCGCACTACGAAATGAAACAAGTTCGAGTTTCTTCATCGAGGCGTAACTTGTTATAACTTCGTGGAAAAAAATCGCACAACGATCACTCCAGCCTCAATTTCAAGCGCAAGGCGTCTACTTTTTCTTTGATTTTTCTGTAGATTTTTCGAAAACGTCTCTGCGTTTCAGCACTATTTATTCGTGCGGATACAGCAAGAATACTATTTTCCTCTCGACACTTTTCAAAATTCAACCGGCTCCGGAGAAGTTACAAAATTTTTATGCGGACTAAAATCACCGTAGATTCGATGGTTGGAGTTTCTACTTTGCAACAAGCTGAGAAAATGTGATGTGCGATTTTTTCACCGTTTTATCGAACTTTGAATGGAAAACCTACCGCTGGAACGGTATCTTCGCTTTTTCATTTATCTTTATGGTGCAGAAACGTCTATGAGAAAAATATCTTAGGGACCTGAAAGTAGGGGCTTTACACTTTCACATGAGTCCAGAATGACTGTCGCACGTTTTTTTTTCCCACAAAGTTATAACAGTCCGAATATCACTATGAGGGTTCTACATACATGTTTTAAGCTTAACCTTCGTGGAACTTGGTGGTTGGAATATTCAGAATGAAAGGTCTACATTATTTTAATAAGAATCATTGTGGAACTATTAATTAAATTAGTCCAAGAAAATTTCAGCAGTCGCCTCAAATAAGAATACCAGTTTATAACTCCGTTGCAAAATCCTCTTTATCACATTTTTGAAATTCTTTGGTTGCCAACTCCGGCGAATAAGGGCAGCAACCGACAGTGCAGTGCTTGGATCCGACATGGACAGTGCTTGGAATATGCAGATTAGGGGTTCTTCGTAACATTTTTAATCAGACCGGTGCGACTGTTTTAAACAGTTATTTTGCGAAACGGTCTCCTAGCTGGTGCACACGTATAGGAAAGCGAAGGTAATGGTTGTCTGGTTCGCGGTGGTTCCTAAAAGCTTCCAACCCCCGATCGACCCCATCGCAGCATGTCTCCTCAGCGTCGGGCCTCTCCCAGGCGGAGAAGAATCGCGCGAGCGAGCGTCGTCTCTGTTTGCTGTGAGGAGAACTGTTTCATTAAGTCCACGTATTTGTTTGCAGCGAAGTTGGAACTTGATTGGATGATGGGGGTGTACTCCGGAGACATCCTATTTCGGTTGGGAAACACAGGCACCGTGGCGCCGATTGTGAAATTCTACTCTAATTCCGTGCGAGCTCCTCCCGGCTTCCTTTTTCGACTACCAAATAGAAACGCTTTGTTGCCGGAGAGGGGGTGGGGGTGGGGGAGCGGCCGGTTTGTTCGAATATTTGTTTTTTATATTTTTCTTTCCCACCCTCCGGTTCCTCCTCCCTTTCATTACATTAAATTGTATTTAGTTTGTAATTTATAATAATGTTGGAAGCCATCCTTGCGCAGAGAATTGTTTCCTTTTGTTTCACTTTTTGTTTAAATGAGACTGAAGCTAATGTGTACAATTATTTTACAACCTGTCTGTCTTCTCCTCTTTTCTTTGTATTGCATCGTATTTAGTTTGTAAATCAAATTGTTTCTGTAATTATAATTTCTAATACTGTGTATATTCTGAAATAGGATTTCTTGAACAAATGCTGAAGGTAAAGAACAAATTTCCTTGTCTATAAATGATATTAATGTACTCGTGTATCATTTATTTTCCACCCTGTCCGACTTCCACCGTTGGCTTTTACGTTAAATTATACCCCTTTTGTAATTTATAATGGGGTTGAAATTCATCCGTGCATACTACTGCTTCTTTTATTCCATTTAACTTTGCATCTCTATAAAAAGATTTCTCCATATAATTCACAAAGGAGTCAAACAAAAATCTCCTTTGTCGACCAATGATTTCAATATGGTGCTACATACTTTCCTTTAACATTCTGCCTGCCTCTCTCCCTTCTGTTTGCACTCAATTGTATTTGTTTTATAATCTATAATGGGGCAGGAATTCATCCGTTCGTGTAGAACTGGTTCTACCGTTCCGTTTTACATTGCGCAATCACACGAAAGATTTCTTGAACAAAGGCTGAAGTAAATGGACAGGTTACGTTTTCGATCATTGATTGTACTAATGTCAAAGTTGAGGCAACGTTAAATTGAAACTCTGTAATTCACTATGTTTCTGACGTTCGCAAATCGATCCACGTACATGCACGAGTTTTTGAGAAGATTAGGTGCTTCCACGCCGCAGATATTAACTCCGATCGATCATTTGGCTCCCAGAAAGGTGATATTTCATACCGTGGTGCTCGGAAATGCAGAAGCTCCACAACAGAACTTTCAAGATCAGAGGATCGAGTGTTAACGGCGGGCATCGATTTTCCATAGAGAGTGAAAAAAACACGTTTGTGGTCAAGGTGAAGCTGCAATCGAGGCGGAGGCTTGACTAGACAATAATGCCACGGTCCAGTGAACAGTGAACTACCACAGAGAGGCACTATACTCTTTTTCTAGGCCTAGGCCGGATCTAGAGGCATAACTATATCGTGCACGGTGTCCACAAAAATCCTCCACCATTACCAGACTGCGGATTTTTGGAGAAAATTAATTTAGTAGATGCAAAACAGTGAAAATATTTAAAGGATTGAAAAACACAAAAACAATTTTTATACTGCATAAAAATCCGCGGTCCAATCAAGAATAAAAATCTCTGTCCGCGTAGAAATTTGAAAGGATCTAAAAATTTCAGAATTATCAGTGCTGTGTGTTTTTAAAAGTTTGCGATAAGCCAGCTATAAGGGACACAGTGTCGTTCTCACGATTCCCCTGTGCACATGTCACCATAATTCAGCGCACAGTATGCACCATTGGGAATTAATACTCGTTTATAATCGCAGAAGGTATTTGCGGACCTTATTCTTCGCGAGAAAGAATAGAAGCGCCTAACCAAGTTATAATTACTAACTGGCCGGAGAGGGAGTTCGATAATTGCGAGGCCGAAAGGTGGAAGAGCTATTTTGAAGAGGTCTATTAGTACGTCCCTAACCAATTTAGCCTTTTTAGATTCCCGATTGCCGAGGGAAAAGGAACCTCGCTATGAAGAGGCTGTCTTGAAAATGGACAGGTCTCGCGTACGCGCGAGTAAAAATTATATAAAAGCCAGGGGTAGTGCGCACGAAAAGGAAGAGAGAGAGAGAGAGAGAGAGAGAGAGAGAGAAAGGAGAGACGTAGAGAGACGTAGAGAGACGAAGCAGTGTCTTTCATTTGCCACTCAGTCTTCTGTTTCTCTACATTTAATTAACGTTTCTTTGGGTGACGTGCTCAGCTGGTTACGCACAGACGCAAATGAACCAATTGACTTCGGTTGGACGTCGGCAGAAGAGGGCTTTCATAGAACGCAGGGTAGCGAGTCAACTAATTCATTTCCTTCTTAATCGCATAGTCATCTCAGCTTGATACAATTTTTTTCGACGGTCAGGCAAATTTAAAAGAATTACAACCTTCCTCGACGATCGGTTGTATTTCATGAAAATTCACTTTAATCTTTCCCAATTTTAGAAATTTTAGAATCGAACATGATGCTTACCCAAACCCTGATTTTCTATGCAATTATTGCTGAGGGTATAAAGGTTAATTTTGAATCAATTCAATGTTTCTCTCTGACTCAAACAATCAAACATTGTGAACAAATCAGTACTTAATCAAAGTCAATATTAGCCAACGCACAACGAAAGTATGATCTTTACGCAACTATTGCTGAGAAACGTATGGGGGTTGGTTATAGTGAATCCACCCTAGCCCAAATATTTTTTTCTTGCTCAAACGACCACACCCAATTCAAACTAACATAATGTACATACCAATACTTCATCATTGAGAGTACAAACTAAGCTCAATAATCCCAAATCCTGATCTGGTATGCTGGGATTTCTTAGGAACCTATGAGGGCGGATTAAACTGAAACAACGCTACTCCAAAATTTTTCTTCTTACCCAAACGACCACACACAATTGAATCGAACATAATGTACATACCAATACTTCATCAAAGACAGTACAAGCTAAACTCAACAATCCCGAATCCTGATCTGGTATGCTAGGATTTTTAGGAACGTGTGAGGGCTGATTCAAGTGAAACAGAAACAGACAGAAATACTCCAGAAATTTTGTTCTAACTCAAACGACCGCACAAAATCGAATCAAACGTGATAAAGGAATGAGCCCTCCACCAAATTCAGTCTCGCGTACCAGACCACAGTCAATGTCAAAAAAGCTTCGAAGACAATCCAAAATTTCCCCAAAACCTCCTCTGGATAGGGGATCGCGGACCTCCGTCGGTGTGAAATCGGCTCGAAAACTCGCGAGACGTGGAATCGAATGCCCATCACTACTCACCCCGGTCGTGCCTCTCTGTCCGGTCCGTTGGACCGTCGTAGTAGAGGATCCCGTTCGTTGAGCGCGTCCCCCTTTCCCCTATCCGGTTCACCCAGGTCTCAGTCCGTTCCAGTCTTTCTCTCACTCTCGGAGTTCCCTCCTCTCTCTCTCTCTTCCACCGTGATACCGCCCCCGCGCCTCTCGCGGCATCCCGGCTCCACCGCTCCCATCTCGTCGGAGGCTCTCGCAGTCCGCCGGCGACTCTTCAATGAGAACGACGGCTGCGTGGCTGCCGCGGCGTTCTCGCACGGGTGTCACGTTTCCGTCGACGGAAATAAATGCGAGCGAGTGCGTGCACGTCGAACCCCTTGCCCTTCTCCGTCCCTGCGTAGACCGTGGACCCTTCGTTCGGGAGTGAATCTTATATCCTATCCCTTTTCGGATCTCCGCGACGTCGTCTTCGAACTTCAACAACCCCTTCTGGATCTCGAGGACCCCCCGAGGAATCAAGGATCAAGGCTGAATCGCTGCTTAGCCGAAGGTGGACCAGGAGTGGACAGATATCCGTTG
This sequence comes from Halictus ligatus, assembly GCA_028454255.1. Taxonomy (NCBI): domain Eukaryota; kingdom Metazoa; phylum Arthropoda; class Insecta; order Hymenoptera; family Halictidae; genus Halictus; species Halictus ligatus. The sequence goes on from CM052129.1 coordinate 5,601,226, forward strand.
CCTACGTTGACCACTCGGTACGCCACGTTTGATGACAATTTGAAGTCGATCAAGGATATTTTGGAGGCGTTGGGGGGGGGGGGGGGATTGATCTGAATGTGAACTATGCTCTGTTAGTGGTAATTAAAATCAAACCTGAACCGAAGGCGGACCAAGTGTGGTCAGATAATTGGTGCCGCAGGAACATCCGGCACGCTTTGATGTTTGAGCAGTCGAGACTGATCGGTCGAGAATATTTGGGGGGTGCAGAATTGATCAGCGAAGGACTCGCCCGTGATAGTTCTGGATGTGAACCATGTTCTCTTAGTGGGAATTAAAGTCAAAACGGAAAACCACAGGTGGACCGAGAGCGGTCAGATAACCGGTACCACTGGAACACACGGTACGATTTGATATTGTCAGTGGGAGTTAGAATCAAGTCTGAACCGGAGGTGGACAGAGGGCGGACAGATAACCGCTGCCTACTCACAGGAACACACGGTACTGTTTGATGTATTCGAGGCAGATCGGTCGGGGATATTTGGGGGGGCAGGATTGATCAGCAACGTCTTCGCCTATGATAGTTCTGTGAACTATGTTAGTGGGAATCAGTGCGCCGGTAATCAACCGAGGAAAGTTCCGGGGTGTCTCGCAGTGTCTAATCAAGATTTAGGTGCCCGGGGGTCGTTAGCGACCCGGAGGCCACCGCGGTCCGCATTTCCCGTTGACATTCGCGCGAAAGGAATTAATAAAAGCCTCTCCCCGGCATGGACTCGTGGGACGTTCTCGCCCGAGGCGTCGTAAAACATTCCTGTGCGGTCTGGCACGAGGGGGGTGGCTGACGGGGGTGGGATCGGAGACCTCTGAAATATTCCTCGACGGAGACACCGGCGGGGGAGGGGTGGTAAAAGGAGGGGGGACGGCGAGGGCCACGGTAGTTGAATCTAAATTTAAAGTGCGCCAGAGTCGCGTTTCAAAAACCGTTTGAACCTCGTTTACCTAGCTGCGAGAGCAAGCCGCGGCGAGCTGGTTTAATAAAGGGGTCTGCGAACAGGGGGTTGGGAGAAGCAGTGCCGAGTAGTTCGCGAGGAATCTAACTTCCTGGGGACTTTTAATCTCGTGATCCGTCGGCCCGTATCAGTCTCGAGCATGGGGATACATGTAGATATATATGTATACGTGTGTATCGCGTGTTTTCGCGCAACCCTCGCGTACCGGGTGCACGCCGGGGTGAGACTCCAGACGTGCCTTTGCCCGCTAAGGGCGCAGCGCGCTCGCCTAATTAAATCATTTCCACCGAGCTTTTATCGCAGACGTCTGCGCCACCCCTCACCCCTCTGGAGCACGCCACGCGGCAAAGACGTAGAAGACTTTAATCCCTCGAAACGTTGATTAGTGCATGGATACTCTCTCTCTCTCTCTTTCTCGCCATCTTCGTGACGAGCTTGCTAGTTTTGAGATTGTCCCGGATGGTATCGCGAAGAAACCGTGGGATGTTAATCGGATGTTAGGCTTTCGCAAGGGTTGTCCCGTTTCGTGGAATGTTGGCTGAGCCTGGTTCGTTTGTGCTCGCAGAGCAAGCGATTATCTTGAGGATGTGTTAGGGGTTGTTGCTGGAAAATCGTTTCATGTTAATCTTGGTCTGTGTTCCTGCACTTTCGGTGGTTAGGTCGAGGTCAGGTGGAACCTTCTGGAGTGTTGGTTAACGATGTTTGTTTTTCTGTGTACGCGTCGTGAGATGGGTTGTTTTGAAAATATGTTATGTGCAGACTGCAGATTATTACGCAAAACAAATATTTTCTACCTCAATTGCGAGCAACCAGAAGCAAATCAAAATTTATTTATTTCTTCATGATTTTAATAAGGCAAAAGTAATCTATCGACGCGTTTAAAATTCTTAGCACTTCCTCGCCGTTGCAAATACTCATTTCTATCATAAATGCATAAAATCCGCAGTCTAGTTACGTGTTGTTGTGAACAATTTAGGGGATGTTAATGTTTTATCGGGTTGTAATGTATTGACTGTCTGGGTTCAGACTGGAGTAAATCTGTTCGCTCAAGGTGTTGTTCTTCAGACACTGTTGACTTTGAGGTTTGTCAATGTTGCCTCGTTTCATTTGTACCCTTGTGAAATGGTTGCAACCTCAAAAATGTGTTCTCATGAAACAGTCATTCAACGTTAATATTGTCCACTATTTTTACACATTACTTAGGAATTATTTTTGTGTTTCATGAATTTGCTAAGATTGGGAAAACAAATTCGCCAAGCTTTGTTACAAAGAATGGTAATACCACTCTAAAGTAACAAAACGTTTACTAGTGCTCCCCCTTCTGCCACGTATCATTACAAAATGACAATTCCAAGGGACACGTAGTTGTCACCATAAAGAAGCTGTACAAAGTTATTCCTGTTTTACAACTCGAAACAATAACAGTGTACGTTAAGTCTACTCAGAATACGTCAAGAATATGACGCTCAACTCCAGAAATATTAATTAACGCTGTCTCTTCAGCTTCACGCCACTACCAAAGTACAATAACTTCAAGAACACGTTCCTTAGGAACCTGAAGAAGCTATTTCAACTTGATTTCGTTTTACACATCGAAATACTGACAACCTAAGTTCAGTAGATACAAGAAGCACTCGCATGGGACTTCAATCCCTCAAAATTGTAATCTCTATGGTCTCTTTACTTTCTCACCCTTATATCCGCCCCTAAAAAATCTCATTCCACTTTCCAAAATCCAGACAATCCACGTCGAATCCATTAAAAGACTGTAGCTCTCAAAAGACTGTAGCTCGCCAAAAAGCGAACAGCCCCGAGAAAGCGGTGCTTATCGCCATAAAGAGATTATTTGACGTTAATCTCCGCCTACAATACCCAGCATCCCATTCGCGGAAGCAGGCTTCCTTTTCAATCCTCGGCTACACACACAGAGAGAGACAGAGAGAGAGAGAGAGAGAGAGAGAGGGAGGGAGGGAGATCCTTAATGATTTCTTTTCACAGTTGCACGCACAAATAACCCCGAAAGAAGTTTCCCTACGCTTTGCGTCCGCCGCGTGTCGACTCGCGGCGTAAATTTCATTCGGCTATCGTCGCGTCGAAACTCGATTAACGACGGAAACTCTCGTCTACCGTCACGGAGAGGGTCGTCGTCGGTGTATCTTTCCGGCCAAAAATTTCTCGCTGTTCGAGGCTTCGGCAAAGGGTTCGCCGAGCACTCGGAGTACACGGTGAACATGTATCACAAGAGGGTGACTGAAAACGCGGTGTTATCGGATTTACCGGCGGTGAAATCCGCGAGATATTCGCGTGGCTCTCCCTCTCTCTCTCTCCCTCCCTCGTCGAGTGGAGAGAGAAAGAGGAGAGTGCGTTCGAAGAGTGAAGTGACTGAAGGGCGAAGAGGAGGAGGTTTTTCAAGTTTCTGCTTCAAAGTAAGTGGTTCGCGGCCGGTGCGCCGCGCCGTTTGATAAAGGTAAGGGTATCCGAGCATTCGGCAAACAGAAATTCGTGAAAGAAGCCATTGGGCGAGCAGGGGAAAAAAATATACACGTCCGATGCAACCCGTCCCCCGTTGAATCGAAAGGTTCATTCGGTTCAAATGGCAGAGCTCGGTCGTTATATGCGTTTCCTCGCGCGGAAGCAACTGCACGCGACAAATGGACCGCCGAACTTCCACCCCCGACCACCCCTGCGATTTTCCGAAAAAACTGTTTTCTTGCCAATTTCTACGAAATTTCGAACACGAATGCTGCAGAACGATCGGGAGACAGTCTCTTTAAGGGAAACGGTGTATAATTCTTCCAATTGCTTCGATCAGGTGTTTTATTGTTTCTCAATTTTAGAATTGTTCAAACGAATCATCATTGAAACCTACACCAAACGATTTCTCTAACAATTGTCTTAATACAATAATTTGGAGGTGCAATTGCGCTAACGTTTACTTGATACTAGTCATCATAGTACTGGCATTAGGCTCGTGCATCTAGTCCCCAGAGATCAAAGCAAACCATATCTTAATTTTTCAAGCGATGCAAGATCATGACCGTTTTCAGAAAAAGACTGTCAATACTTTAGAAAATCCTACTCTGTAATGGGTTAAACAATTCTAATTTTTATGATTAGCGGGTTTTCATGCAAAATAAAAATTGCCTGCATCAAATGTAAGGGACAGGGCCGAAAACAACAATCTTAATTTTCGAATAATTTCGACATGACAAAAATAATATTTATTTGTTAAATTCTTTTAAGTTTCATCTACTCATTTCTGTCGTAAATGCGTAAAAATCTGCAGCGCACTTGTGATCTATGGTTTGCAACTTTACGCATATTTCTTAAGCATTCCGGAGCCATTATTAGCTGGGGAACGCGCATCGATGAGCTTATGAATAAATAATCACGGTTGAATTCCGTCGACGGGACCGTGACGGAATCGTTAAGAGGCCATAATTAGCCCATGTTTTCGGTGGAAGTTTTTAGGAGCGGCCACCGAGGAGCGTCGAGTCGGCCTGTCAGAGGAATGCATTAGCGTCGTGTGCACGTCTCGTGTCCGCTGGTGCATGCCGGCGCATACATTATTAAAAAACGCGAAGGGCGGATGCACTCAAAATGCAGTCCGCGCCCGGGAACGTTGTGTGCACCGGTATACCTATAGTCTGATACAGCTTCCCCGCTTCCCCGTCCTGTAAATCCTGACGTCGGTTCGAGTTTCGAACCGTGTTCCCGGCCCGATCGGCACACCGTATTGGATAGAGATTGTTGCGATACCCCCCTCCACGTTTCGGGTGCAAATAATGCGTATAAATATTTACGTTCCTGCGGGACCGGGCCCGAGCCCTCTCTCTGTCGATATTCCTTTGACACCGTCGACACACGTCGGGGAACGTCGACACCGTTTCTTCAAATCACGAGTCTCTCTCTCTCTCTCTCTCTCTCTCTCTCTCTCTCGCGTTCGACACTTTTTCTTTTAATCTCACAGAGAGCTCGATGCATCGGCGATCGACCGGTACACGTGTGATCAAACAGTGACCCTGGTGCGCTCATAATTTTTCTTGGTGGAAACACTCGCTTCCGTCCTGGGTTTTGCGATTTATGAAACGGGAGGTCGATTTTTCACAGGACGAATTTTTTTAGAAAACAAATTGATGCAGCCACCTGCAATGATTGCGAAACCTTGGGATCAAATTTCTTTAGGACACGGCTCTTTCCCGAAAGCCACTAATCATGTGTACATTCCAGGCCGTGAAAGCATCAACTCTACAAATTGTGTTTAGAAGTTATTAGAAGTTAACTCATATTTTTATAATACAGATTAATCATCTTAAGCGAGTGACACCTTCAGTGAGTAGCCCGTGATTACTCTACTATTTTTCATTTGTTTTTCACTCTTGTAACACTTGGACTGCCAAACTAGAAACCTCGAAAATTCCATAAAATGAAAGAGTTATTTCATGAAATAAAAATTGAAACAAGATTAAATGTACAATATTGAGTGGTCTTCCGACATTCTTGCATTTTACAGACCCTAATCAAATTTGGTACAATGAATACATTAACGTAAAAATTCATTTTAAAACCTGGACAAACAATTCCCCTACCCACATATGGGAGACATGGCAGTCACCGTGTTCGAATGAAAAATTACTTAGCAATGTTATAGAGTTTTTGGACCACTTTCTTGCTTCTCGCGGATCTCTCAGGGGGTACAAATTGCGGAGAAATTAAAAGTGATGAAGAAACATAATCGAGATTAAAAATACATAAAAATTGTTTCAACCGCGAGATGCCGCGACGGGTTCCGACATCCGAGGTTCGGAATTCTTCCAAAATTTCCACGATCTTGTGTACCTACACCACCTACTGACCGTTATCGTAAAATCTAGCGGTGACCGGCGGGACGGATCCGAAATTGGAGATTTTCGTATCCGGGCTGGCTCGCAATTATCCGAGAGGAGAAAATTCAACGGAAATAATTCCGACCGAGGGCAAGATAGCCCACGTACCGTAATCCAGGCGGTCTAATGCGCTTTCCGGGGCCGCGAAACTGGCAAACCGTTTTCGTTCCTTCCCGGTTTCTTCCATTTGCGGACGCGCGTTGCAAATGAGTCCACGCGAACGAGAGAGAGAGAGAGAGAGAGAGAGAGAGTCGCGTCCCGCGGAGTCCCGTCATTATCCCGGCTTTTCGAATTCGCCACTCCGTTAATCGGGGCTGATACACCCCGGGCAGCCGAGAGCGGCCGTCCGCAGAAATGATTAGCAACCGCCGTTAAGGCTCTCACGGTATTCATAAATCGGCACGGTTTATCGTAGCGCCGTTCCCTCACTTTGTTCGGCGTCCGGTATCCACCTCGTAACGGCGCTTAATGAAGTCATAAAACCCTGGCATACTGCGGTACCAAACACCCCCTCCCCTATCCCTCCCCGTCCGAACACTCCGTATCAACCGCTTTTCGTCGAAGTCCCCGCGCCACAGTTTTATAACAGCGATCGCAGTTGATCTAGCTGTAATACGTTGGCTGGCAAGCGCGGCGGAAATGAGACGTCCGAGGGCGTCGTGGCAACTTTGATGGGTTCTCGCGGATGTATCGCGGAGAGTCACGTCGAACGATCGTCGAGGACTGATTAGGGTCTTCTGAATTTAGGCGAAAAGGCTCCTCCACATGGGAGTGCTTCCATAATCACTAGACCGCGGATCTTTCTACAAGATAATATACGCAAGCCACAAGAAATAAAAATTTCTTCTTTCAATCATCTAGACTATCGTTAGCTTCACAGGACCCGTCAAAAATTGTAAAGATGCACGAAGGAGAAATTATTCAACAAGTTTAGTCCATTGGGTATATATTGTAAAAGGAATGGCTCAAAAATTTGGATCGATACATTTTCGTTATTTTTATAAAATAGACCTAGAATATACTAGAATCTAAGAACAGACATATTCAGTGGCCCGTAAACCTAGTTTTATGCTGAAACTAGTACACTCCTCGAATCAATTTAACATGCCGACTGCTTTAAATTGAACGTACCCAGTTTTGTCCTAAATGCAACATCCGCAGCTCAAAGTTTGGCGGGAGGAGGGATTCGAAAGTCTTACCAATCATTAAAATCCGAATTGCGTCTCGTTCGAATTTTGCCCGGGGATTCGGTGTGTTCGCGCGCGCGCAAACTTCAATTAGCGGTCGCTGGCAATTAACAATGTACACTACGCTCGTTGTGCGAAGGACGAAAATTCGGAGAAACGGCGGATACACAGCGAATCAACGATCAAACCGATCGGGATCCATCCCGACCCGTTTCTTGTTCCCACTCTTCCCGATTTGTCTTCCTGCTATTTGTGTTTTTTTTTCTTCTTTCGTCCCACGCGGCGGTTTCGTCGGGCGAAAACACGGAAAAATGGCGCGAAACCTGATCGTTACGCGCCGCCGAGAATTTCCGGCGGATGTTCTCGGCTCGCCGAAATCCGGTTCCACGATTGATCGGGCCCGACGAGCGTGTGAGATCGAGACGTCGATTAGTCCCGTGACAAATGGTCCCGCGATCCATTGGCTGCGCTGAATCGAGCAAAATCTTCGTTTCAATGAAGGTTTTTTCCGCCCCTTTGCTGTTACCACCGTCGACGATTATTCTGCGGAATTTTTACCGCCACCGAAATAATCCAGGTTTTGTCGAACACGCTCAAACGGCTGCAAACTGAGCTGATTTTAGATCGCACGTTGATCATTGAATAACGATTTGTCTGTGAAACCTTCAGAAACATATTCGTGACAGTTTTCTGATTGAAACGAGACCAAACACGATACACTTTGGATCGTATTTACTTCTTTAATCGACCATATAGTGTAACCTCGATTATCCGAACTGGTCAAGTGGAGGCACGAGTGTTCAGATAATATAACAGCTACAACGGCAGACGTGTTGTATATGGTGTATATGGTACCTGCCGAACTGTTCATATCTGGAGCACGTATTTAGGTAATGGAGAGTCCTGTTCGGATAATAGAGGTTTCACTATAGCGTGGATTACGCAGAAAAATATACTCCGAACTGTATCATGTTAGGTGTCATTTTACTCGGAAAAATGTCACGGATATGACAATTGAATTTATATTAAAAAATTATTAAGTACAACAAAGTTTAAGGAAAAAATTAAAGTGACAGTCTGAAGAAACGTGGTACCGTTTCATGATTAAACATCGGTACACACCCGAACTTGAGACCTATGTCTTCAATCGTAGTAATAAAGTCGATATTAAGTCCGGTATGCAAACATTCGTAGTTTCGAGCCCCGCTAGAGGCGAGACCGTAAACCTTTAACGGCTCGCGGGGCCATAACGGTCCCGATTAATCGTCGCGGTAGTTTCCACCGATTTGCATACTGAGCGTCCGTTCCACTTTCGATATCATGGAATTCTTTGTCGCGCAGGGGCATCCGGAAGACAAGGGGACCCGAGCGAGAGAAGTCGTCCGGGGAATTCGACGAATCTTCCGAGAGGCGTGAAGAGGCGAAGAGGGTTGTCGGAGCCGTGTGGTACGAAGAACAATCGATGCGTCGGGGATAGTAGATGGTATCTGTGCTGGCTGGCCGGTCGCGATCGAGGGATCGTCTGGGTCCTGTGCGCGCGATGAGGACCGAGCTGCATGCCGCGGGAACGTTTAATCATCCCGTAGCTGGCTCCATGTAGACGATGCTCGACGATTTTACCGAGCGTTTATCCGGAAGCCGACGAAACCGACGCGACGCGTGCTCGTTGAGTCAACCAATAGGATCCGCGCGGCCATGAGGAGCGGGCCCGGGAATTGTTGCTAGAGGAGACAACGATGCCTCCAAGGACGATTGATCTTGGTGCTCGTGCGTGTTAGTGACTTGCCAGTGTGATCCAAGTGGGATTAAGTGCTTCGCGATGCCACTGCGCAGCCTCCTGTGCTCAGCTCTCTGTAAACCGTCTGCTTCTGCTGGTGAGTACGTTTTTGATAATTTACGAACCCCTACAAATAGGCTACTGTTAGTTCTATAATAGAATTTTTAATGGAATCTGATCAAATTTCGAGTTTTCATGCTTCGAAGAAATTCCCTGGCGACTTGTAAGTAGACCGTGGATCTTCCAGAACGATAAAAATCTTCTGCGTCAATTGTGTGACTTTTCGAGTCTTAAACTTTTTATGAAGTCTGCATCTTTAAATTTTACCTTCTCACATTTATTGTGAATACTTAAAATGCACAATCTACTTATGCATCTCTATATCTTCTTATTTATGGATTTCTATGAACCTGAAATTTTGAACCTAGAATTTTTGGGACAGATTAATTATTTCCCTGGTCTAAAAATTCTGATAAAAATTGTTCAATATCTTAGGCAGATTTCTTTGTTCACTTATTCTATTTTTCTGATCCTGGGGGTTAAAATTTCTGGCCAAGAGATGTGAAGGAGATTGTGTTCTCTATAGATCTTGGCTCCAAGACTCCCAAGGGACGTTGTGGGTTCAATTTCTATTCTTGGATCACAGATTCTGATTATGGACATATTAATGTATGTAGTTTGGCGAATGTAGTTCGAGTATTGATGAGTTTAGGAAGGCCAGCTTATTCTTGGATGCATTGGTTTATAGAATGGCATTTTCTATTATCGTATTATGGTACATAATTGACGGGGTTTTCGTCGCTAGTTTGCATGCTACACGAAGTTTAGGATCCATCCGGCCGAATCTCGTTAGTTCGATTCGGCAACATTTGCTTCGTGTGGCGTGACCCGATCGAAACTCGGGGAGTGTCGAAAATTAGCCGAACTACCTGCTTGTTTCAATCAACCCGATATCTGATCGCGCCGAAGGACACAGAAGCCAACTTTTACATTGGGGAAACTATAAATTTGTCGCTGCGTCTGCTAACCTGTCTCAACTAAAATTAGAACTCAATGGACAAGCGAGAACAAATTACAAACACGATATTGTACGACGCTTTACACGGTCAAGTTGATAGAGTCATTTAAAGAGAACACAGCACGTAATTACGCTGACAGTAAATATGGAAACGATCATTGTTACGTGCAACTATGTAGCCGATACAGAATAAGGTAAAAATTTATTTCGACTAGACGACTTCTATTTCACAAGGAAATAAAAATATTATTAATAGACTGCAGATGTTTGTGCAAAATAAACATATTCTGCGTCAATTACAAGACACTGGAAGCGAATAAAAATTGGTTTCCACCTTTAACAATTCTAATATGTTAATGATAATATACTGTAGTCTAATTCTTTATTCAAATTATTATGAAATTATATAATCCGTAGTCTAATTATAAACTTTACAAATACACAAATGCAAAAGATTGATTCGTACGATCTTTTCTATCCAATTAAAGAGGTCATATTAAAACTGCTTAATATGTTAATGATAATATACTGTAGTCTAATTCTTTATTCAAATTATTATGAAATTATATAATCCGTAGTCTAATTATAAACTTTACAAATACACAAATGCAAAAGATTGATTCGTACGATCTTTTCTATCCAATTAAAGAGGTCATATTAAAACTGCTTCCAGCCATACGTTGTCAGAGAACATTCATTAGTTATCAGATCAAGCGTGCACAGAACCAGCGATGGAATAACAAAGTGCAAAACGTGTGGGAAAAGGGTTCCACTAGAAATATTGGTAGACATCGTCTATCGAAAGATCGGACCAGTCAGATCGTAGTCGGGAATCGGTCGCACCGTTGCTGGAATCCATGGGGCAGATCGTACGTCCATGGTTCAACGACTCTGCTCTGTTTTTCCGAAGCATTTTGCTTTGATGGAGCTTAATCCGCTTATATCCGCGAGGTCGAACCACGGCCACCGAAAGAGTACCCGGTGGAAATTTTCAATCAACGGATGGCGAGTCCATTTCCCGGATAGCTTGTATCCTCTTTGTTTTCGGTGCTGTACTTCCCGGTTGTGCCGGCGACGAACAAATCTCGAGGCTCAAATCTCGACGCCATTCCCCATAATCTTTGTTTGTCCGAAAACTTTCACGCTGGCAATCTTCTACACAAACCCCAAAAACTTTACCGGCCCCGCTCCATAAATGACAATAAACCTATTCCTCCGAATACGCCGTTCTGTTGCCAAAGAAATCGGCTTCAACAATTAACAAAATAAGGAATAGTATATTTGGATGGTTTGTTCCTCTCTACTTTGAAAAAGAATTCTTCTTGCACTGTTTATGCATTTTAGATTTTCATTTAATTTAAACCTCTGTCACAGCCGAACACCGTATAAAATAATTTGGTTGCGAAGGACATAAAAGAAATGCGTTTGCAGTTTTCATTCTCGATGAAGGCAGCCACAGTGCGTTTCGTTTTTGTTCGATAGAAAGTTTGTTTTGTGAGACAGGATTTTGGTATTGAATATATGGAAATGTTCACATTTGTACTACAATCTCCAACAATAAAAAAGTCTCAGACTATAGCGGTTCGAAGAGAATATCGGAGCGAAAGCTCGAGTTGAGCGTGTGTTTTTAAGGTTAAACTCAGCGAAACCATGAATTTCTGCGTTGATTTTTCACGCGCGTGAGACACCTTGTCGGGATCGAAATTAGGCTTCGGATCCTCTTGACAAAAAGGCAAGTGGGATCGAGGGACGGCTTTTTGAAAGGGACATCCCTCGTACATCCGACGATATATCGTCGACGTTGCTGGCACATCAAAGCGTCGGAAATGGTTTTGCGCCTGTTCAACCGAGCGAGAGCGCGCGATAATACTTCGCGAGCGTTGACAAACATTATTTGTCCGCGAGAATTCGCCGCGCGCGCCTCGATCGCTGTAAAAACAGTTTCCCCCCAGGGGGTGACAGCTCTTCCTGGGTCGGCCATTTTTGCTCGAGGCAGAGAGACACGTCCTTGCATCCGTTTTAATATCGTCCCGGACCTGCGACAACAATACGCGAAAAAAATTGCGATCGGCGTGAAAGGACGGATTTTATTCCGGAGCGTTTCAGGCGTGTATCGTGTTTCCGTCGGCTTCGAGCGTGAATTAACAATTTACCTCGGATTCTCGAAGTTATTAATTCCCGCGGATTACGTTGTTAAATACTCCGCCCATGCCGTAAACAATAACGCTGTAAACAGGCTCCCGCCGATCCAGAGAATTGTCATCCTCGAATTTTCCGGAAATAACTGCACCACGCCCGTTTGCTCCGTGAATGTCGATACCGGACGCAGCGAAACGTTTACGCAATCTATCCCTCTGTTAATTGGTCCGAAGAAGCGTCTAATCAACTGGCCAATTACTATTTTTCTTGGTAAAGAGGTCCTATTGCACCTTAACCGTCTTCAAGTGTCTCTTGAATATTTTGCTGATTGCAGATGTAATTACATGTATACTGAAAAAAACTTCATCATAATATTTGTGTTACAAAAATTATTTGATTAATTTGCACTGCAACAACATTATTCATAGTTCTTTCGAAACAAAAAAATTCTTGCAGATATTTCAATAGTTGTGGTAAAGCATCGCCAAAATTTCGGTAAGATTGGTTCACGGAATTGTTAATAATAAATTCGCAAAATCCATCGGTTTTCCGAGTTGATGTCAGACTTTCCTTCGAAAACGATCCCGAGGAAATGAAATCACGCCCACGCCAGTAGTATAAGGTCTTCTGACGGACATTGAGGAAACAATTAGGAGATTCCTGGGCTCGTTCATCGCTTTACCGATTCAGCGCGCTGAATATTCCTCACGTTGATTGGCCGAATAAGTCGTGGACCGGCGCGCACTCGGCCCGTTTGAATAAATAATTGGCTGTCCCCGATGTTTGGACACCTACTGGGGATTTATTTCGCTTCCTTTTGATTTGGAGGACGTCACGGAAATACATATTCATGCATCTAACGAGACAACAAATAAGGCGAATGGCAAGGAAAGGAAGAATTAATAATACTATCGTCCGCACGGAGGCAATCAATACGCGAACACATTTCCATCGAAACTGGGAAACGGCGTGTGTATTCTGTGTTGATTTCATATACTTTTTTTTGTGGACTTCCATTCTACGGGAGCTTATTAAAAAGTCTGATGGAGTAAAGCTTATTAAAACTGATGGAATCTGAGAGTCTGCGAGATCCTCCCTATTAAATTGTGAATAATTGCGAAAAAAACGCGATTTTGTAATACACTGAATTCCCGAAAGTGGATACCGAGAAAATTTATCTTCCGTACAAAGCGTTTTAATGTTTCAAATAGTATGTGTGTGTATATTGATGAAAATTTTGTGACGTTTATTTTACAATGTTTTATATCGTCGAACAAGCACACTTTCTTTGTTATTAATTCAGCACCGTTCGTTCAGCGTTTACAACAGTGTATCGAGACTAATGGACATAATTTCGCTAAAATAAATTATGGGATATGTAATTACGTCCTCTCAGAAGAATTAAAAGTATGTTCTTCAAAGTGTGTTTGACTGCGCGGTGATACAATATTTATGAAGTATCATGACGTAAAACATGATAAAACGTATGAAAGGAGTCAGTAATTCCATTGCCTCGCTAGAATTAATAAAATATATACTTCACGGATAAAGTACTATGATAAAATGTGTAAAGCATGCTAAATGAATAAAAAAAAATACATAAGGTGTTCATTCTTTATTAGTAGTTTTATGCATTTATAATAGAAATTGGTGAGCGAATTAAGTTTCCCTCTTATTTTCAATTTAATTTTAATTTCAATTTTCCCAGACGATTTTCTTTGCATGAAGGTCACAGTGCAATGATTGGAAACTCTGTTTAATTTCGAGTGATTTGTTCGGTCGTCCCGGCGACAATGTGCACAATTAATCAATCCGATTGGCCGCGAGCGAGCCGGAGAAATATTTGTCGACATTCTGTCTCGGGTTTACAAGACGGTGTTTGCCGGCCACTCGAAAGTGCACGACAGTTTTGGTCCGGGGCCAACGGAACTTTGCAAACCAAGACGTCCACCGTTCCGATGCACCAAACTATAATTTATCTAAGGGACCCTCGGTTGATTTATGCGCGCTGCGCACGCCGGTTACGAAATATGAGCTTACATTGTGGACTTCCGGTGTCATTTGACCGGAGCGCCAAAAAGCTTTGAACTTTCCTCTCGGGTTAGCGCCGCCAAGGGAATCTCGGGCATATGCGTTTTATCAAAACTTTTGGCTATATTAAATTTTTTAAGCGCCAGACACAAAGTTCAAAATGTATGCGCAAAATTGCGTGGGAAGCCTCGGGAATGTTCGTATCTTTTAATCAATTTTTGGCAGAATATCGTGCGAATGCTGTTGCTTGCAGTTTTTCAAATTTCGGTAATCGAGAGCAGCAAGTCGTTTAAATGGCGGACGTTTTTGATCGTCACGTGAAAGCCCCTAGGCTAAATAAATTCAGACATTTATATACACACTTTCCTTTACATTCTTTTAAACTCAATTCTCAATTAATGTTAATTTTGCAATTATATAGAAATATTCAATATACATTGCTGATAATTGAAAACGACGAATAGTTAGAATTTGAAGGGGATATTTAGAACTTCGGGTCAAAATAGACCCAATATCCTTCTTACGAGGGTCAAATCTTGGAGCTGCCTCCCAGGGTCCAAGGCACCCGGGTCCAGATTGACCCAAAAATTCAAAAACAGCTTTAAAACGATCAATTTATATACTTTTAAAGAAAAACAACTTGTGCGTTTGTAACCTTGGGCCAAATTGACCCGACATCATTCCTCAAAAGATTACGTCTACGTTTTGACACATGAAAATAGGAAAGAAGCACAAGAAAACATTTCCAAATATTAGCTAATCTAAAGAAGATTGCACAACATCCTCTACAAGAAATTCTTAGCTCTACGGAGCAAGTTTCCTCGTTCCTCCGACTATTTTATAGAATGTTCCGCAAGAAGGAGATTTTGTACGAACATCCACAGTCGTTACAGTAATTATCATCCTCTTTGATTCCGTAGAAAGTTTCCGTCCATGTAGATGATTCTTTGAATACTTCTAAGACAATGGGTAAGTATGTTTCCTCCCCGAGCGACTTCCGGCAGATTAAAATCAAGGGGGAGGGGGGATTTTTCTGGGTTGCTAACGATCCCGGAATTATTTCGCCGACGTCGAAAGCGGCTTGCCCGAGAAAGAATTTCTGCGTCCGAGAATTCAAATACCTCGAGCTATTTATTTTCCGAAGCAACGGAGTTTCCTTTTAGCCGGCCGGGAACATTCCGGAGACGTTGTGTCGCCATTGGCTCGCAGTTTTTTCGGCTCCCTTTAATCGCATTCCCTGGCATTCGGAACGGTTCGAGAGAGTTGCTGAACCGAAACACGCCCTGTCAGATCTCACCACGAAAGGAAACAGAGTTGGTGAGAGTTAGAGATAGATAGATAGATAGATAGATAGATAGATAGAGAGAGAGAGAGAAGTAGAAGGAGCAGAGCGATAGTAATTGCGAGGGATCCTTGTAAACGGTGCTCTAAGGGTTTCCTTGCATTCCGACGCTACCGCAAGTATTACAGTCCCGACCGAATCCGAGCCCTCGAGCAATCACGAGGAAAATTTACGCACGTGCCTCTCCGCGATAATCTGTCACGGGTCAAGTGACAGCTCTAAGAAATTTTCACAGCTAACAAAACATCGCCGGCAACTATTCCAAACAATGATCAACACTCGTGTCTGGAACATTAATAACCGTCGTGGAATTTCTACCAGCAACAGGTTTCGCGTAGAAATAGACCAAAAGCGTAGAATACCGTTTCTCTTGGTGCGCTTTGCGGGGAAAAAATTTTCCCGACGCTCCGGCGCTTGTGGGCGAGGATCGGGACCTGTGTCTGATCAACGCTGGCCGCTTCTACTTGCTTCATAGGCCTGAAAAATTTATCCCCGCATGCTTATCGCGTTGATCGTACTGTGATCATACTCTCTGGAAATTAATCTGCGATTTGTTCTTGCAGCATAAATGCAGTACACATTGCAAAATATTATCGAATGTCTTAAAAATGTCTACTGCCGTAATTAAACGAGGGACAACATTCTTTGTTCCACAGGTCCCGGTCATCAACCCCCTGGGTCCGCAAATAATTTCGCAATTTTCTCTCGGTTAGCCGCGCTAGTAACAGAGAACGTCGCGTGCATTCGTACAACGGTTGCATTATCGTGTACATGAAACCGAGCGATATCCGATAACGGCTGTTCGGCGGCGATTATAAAAATTCCGGTTTATCAAAACCGAACTGGGCCGCCGTTACCGGGGTGAAGGGGGAAAGAGAGAGAGAGAGAGAACGGTCGAATCACGTCGATCTGGCCCCATTGTCGCGCCGATAATGAACCGAACCCGCGTCCGCTTATCGCGGGGAGCGGTCAGGTTATCTTGCCGCGCTAAAACACGGCTTCGATCACGATTCGCTTGTGCTGTTCCCGTCGGCCGGCGTGGCGAGACGGCTAATTTGTTACTCGACCGCTCGGCTCCACCCAGAGCACTTAATCGGACTGACGACCGAGACAGCTGTCGCGAATTAATTTGCCTTGCAGGTGTCAGAAGCAGCCCCTTGTCTGCAGCGTAGACCCGATCCAGTCGATCCGTGACTCTATGGGATGAGCCAGTCCAATGTCCTTTTACTATGGCCGCCGAGCCCCCAATGGGAGCCTTAGGCTGCACACCCCGTCTGGGATTACGTCGTGATACCTCGCGTTAGTGCGCTCTGCATCTGCACTATTAGACTGAGGATGTTTAGGCAAAATAAAAATTTTAGAAATTAATTCCGATTCATTACTCTTCTCAATAATTTTGATCGGTTGGAAATCATACAACACTTCACTGTTTCTAATTTAATATACTTGTATTCGTCGTGAACGATTAAAATACATATACAGTGGCTCCAAAAAATATTTGACAAGATCTGAATATTTGGAAAATTGTCGATGTTTGAATTGTTATCACTTCGGAAGAATAAATAGTACATCACTGAACCTCGGCTCATTTTGTAGCTCGAAGCTTCTACTTTCGCTAGCCGTTGTTTTTTGTTTCTCGAGAAATTTTTTACTGATGTAACAGGTGTATAACTGACGATACGTTTCCTCTCGAAAATGCTGCAACTTGGAGCGTCTGTAAAATTATTCAAAAATTTTTTGCGTTAATGAATCTGCCTTAGATTTAAAGATTGAAACTTCGCATTTTTGTAACTACACTCTAAAATTCGATGTACGATTTTTTCTGTCTGTTTTAACAAAATTGAATGGGGACCTAGCTCGGTCGTGTAGGACGCGTTTTTTCCAAACATGCTGCAGAGTGAAACGTCTGTAATAATATTAAAAAAATTTGTTCTGGAATGAATTTACCATAGATTTCAAGATTGAGGTGTCCTCTTTACAACAACAGTCTAAAATTTGATTTACGATTTTCTAGGGCTATTTTATGGAACAAAAACTCCTATGGTGTACCTTGTCACTAAATTTTAATAAAAATATACAAGGACTATCAGGAACGACCTGAAACTGCATCCAAATCCATTTATCTTTTAAAAACCAAAATTTCCCAACAACCCTGTCGAATTTCATGGAAGCAAGTCTCGCGCACTCGATGCTGAACGGACGTCGTCCGTGCACTTCTTCGGAGGCTTCTTTGAGGCCAATCGAAGACAGCGTTTCGAGAATCGGCGAGTTTCTGGTTGAAAGGAGTGACGGAGAGTCCCGGTGGAGCATTGGGATCGATCTCGTTCAGTTCGGGACGCGTCCGAGTCTGTCAGTCGAGCGTGGACCGTCTTAAGAGATTCATAATATTCGGTTAAATGTTCGCAAGCTCGTTGATAATCGGACAATGCTGTTCGGACGACTGCGAGGCAAAGAGGTTTCTGTCCTCGATTCGAAATCGCGTGGCGAGGCTCTAACGAGCTCGTCAAGATCGCTACGCCGGGGGTGGTATAACTTACATTCGTTAGGAGTTGAGTAATTAGTTTCATACAACCTGCGCGCGCCGGAGAACAGTGCTCACAAGGAGCTCGGGATTCTGTATTGTTTCTGTTAACCGTGGCCAAGCCGATCGCGCAAAATTCTATCAGCCAAATATTTGCTTCAATTTCCTTCGTAGATGGCACGGCTAATTGAGAAAATTCATATATTATTGAACAATAAGACCGCGCCTGTAACGAGGTAATTAATAAAATATCACAGCGGGCGAGCGAATATTTGACGCTGGAACTAATTACCTCGCTCCTGATTCGTTGTTCTTGATTCTCTCTCTCTCTCTCTTGCGATACTTTTGGTTTTTACTAGCAGCTTCTTCATATGACGGGAGAACCTCCCATTAAAATTTTATTGGCTGGAATGTCTACGCGTTCTTGCATGGTTTCGAACAATTAGTTTCCAGCGGAACCGATTCAGCAATTCCTGAGAGAAAATCATAATTTGTGGACAAATGGATTTTTAAAGAAAGTGCGTGGGCATTATTTTAAAATATTCAGCGCTGGGATTTCTTAAACATTGAGGTTTGGTGAAAAATTATGAGATCGTTTCTTAGAGAGTTCTGCAAAATAAAATTTTCCACGATGTTTAATTTATCGATTTTTTCCTATTTATTTCCATTTTTAATAAATGAATTTATTTAACAATTCTTCATAAAAGTGTTTCCAGTGTTTGAGCAGTTGCAGAAGAGAAGATCTGAAATTGATAATTTCAACTAACATTCCGGATAATCGGTACGAGATTAATTTTGTAATTTTTAATTATCGTTTCGTCAGTGTCGAATAAAAAATTCCTGCATTTTTGTCCGCGCTAAAGTGCAATATCGCCGATGATATCCAGACGGTAATTCAATTAGCTCTAAAATCCGTGTCCGTTTCAATCAAATCGTGAATATCGAAACAATATTAATAATTCAAAGCAGTAATTTAGAGCCAGTAATTATCAGAGGAAGTCCGAGCGGAGTTGCGATATTTTATCGATTTCAAAGTGCATAGTTCGCGACTCGACTTTCCGCAAACAGCGAGTAATCGTGAAAAACGGGCGAATAAATCGTTAGAGTCGATAACGCGTATCGTTACAGTGTTGTACATTTAATGGGTCGATAATTAACAAATGCACAATCGTCCATCCAATTATTTTCACATTCTGGGGCGAATACTTTCGTCTTACCGTTGCCCAATTACCGTAAAATGTCGTACAATAATTTATTACAGCATTTTAAAACCTTCGGGAAAAAAATATTGATGGTATACATTTATTTTGATATTGCATTCGAGCTATTATGTGCAATATATATAATACCTGCTCTCGTATTGGAATTAAAAATACGGATGCAATAATACTCGGCTCGAAAATTGGGAAAAACAAGAAAATTAAATTCTGTTGATTGTTCTCGCGTGCATTCGGAAATTTAATAATCTCGGACTGACCCGATATTGAAAACTTTTTTAAGTCCAGACAGCTGAGAAAATTGCGATAATGAAGTATTTTAAAACTCGGTTCTGAAAAAATATATATGTTGCAATGTACATATTTCAAAAGAAGAACATATTTATTAGCAGGTAACATACAGATAAAAGGTACAGAAATGGGTCAACCGGTATGGTTAAAATAAATTGATACGACAAAATTGGACAATTGTTATTATCAGACTTTGGATTTTTATATCAAATTGTTGGCATAAATTGCAAGATAGGGGTACCAAACAGGCATTGATATCTTCAAGTGCTTCAATAAATTACAAGCAACGTATAAATATTCCCAAATTTCTTTTTATCTCTCTACCGTTCGAAGTTTCACGCATCCGTAATTTTCAATGCACAAAGTCAAATATAATAATTATTTAGCACTTGTAAAATAGAAATTATAGCTGCGGGAACATCGTGATTTTAAATGTAGTAGACCGGGTGCACAGTTCACGATCGATTCGCATGAGTTTTCGTGGTATTTCGGGCTCCAGCTAGCAGGGGCATGGTGTCCCATATTTAGAAACCCTTCTTCGACAGGGCTCGTCCGAGTGGCTTCGCAGACGGAATAATCTCCGCGACGCCGGGATGCATTTATTTTCGCGAGGACTAGGCTGGCTAATTAATTAGAAGCGTTATACTTACTTCAGGATTACTTTAGGGTAATTACCCACCGAGGCGGCGATACGCGAGTTACGCTTGAAACAACATCGGCCATTAATTTCATGGAACTGTCCCAAGGGTGCACAATAGAAAAACCGACGAGGTCCTTTTCTTCCGCAGTATCTCCGTCTCGGCTCTGCGTTTTGAACGAATGGGTCGAATGGCATTTTAAAAATTGCAGCTCGCACCACTTCACATCCGAACTTCTTCTTTTCCTGAGGATTTTGCAAACAGAATTCCAACTGTTTCTGAAATACAAATAAAGACCTAGTGAAGAATCTTTTTTAATAAAGAAATTCAATGAAAGACGCATACATTGATAAACGTACAATAATATACTAAATAAAATTACAAATTCTCCAATTCTTTAGCTATATACATCCCAAAAATGTTGTACTTCCTTTAAAGATATAATTCCTAAAGTCATTTCAAGTAACTTTTTCCTTTGCGAAAATGTTCTGCGCGGCTTCGTTCACGAGTTATTAGCGAAAAACACGGGCCAACCAGAGTGCGGCTACAGCGGACGGATTCCGTCTCGGCCAATGCCAACGCAACGCCACGCTCAGCGGGACCTGCAGCCGCGCTCTGATTGGTCCCCGTTTTTCGCTAATAACTACCGAAGGAAGCCGCGGGGAACATTTTCGCAAAGGAAAAAGTTACTTCAAATCGCCTGGGGAATCATACTTTTCAAGGAAGTGCAACATTCTTGGGACATGCTGTAGAATTATTTCAGAAAATCATATTTACCTTTTCGACACCTTGAATGAAAGTACTTTCGAACATTATCCACGTTGAACTTTCACCACGAAGAAAACGTGCTGTATGATGTAACACAAAAATATAAAAATTGTATAACAACATAGTCTACAAAAATGTTCGAAAATTCATATTCATATTCCGTCTCACACGAATCGCGAAATCCATAAGGACGTATTTCTCTGTGAGAAGCAGAAAAACTTGGGAATATAATATGGCGGCGGCTGGTAGTGCAGGCTTCATTGGAGCTCCGGTATTATTTAATTCGGTGTACTCAGCGACGTCGGAGGTGTACAAATGTTTGCAGTGCATTCGTTTCGCCGTGTTTCCGTGCTCGCCTTCTTTCCGAGGGCAGAAAACTTCATCGGCCGTGGCCGCGACGCGCTCTAAACGGGCCCGACGCAACCTCTCCGAATGAATGCTCGCCATTGAACCTCCCGGCATCTTTGAAGCCGCCATAAGGTCTCCGTTTATCCCGCGCGACCAAGTAAAAAGTTCGCGTCGCTACGCGGAAACCGCGTTAATGACGGGGCTTCTCCCGGGAAATCCGCCGTCGCGGATTCTTTTCCGCGTCCGCGCGCCTCTCTACCGTCGAATTCGGAATTTCGGCGGACAGACTACTTTGTTCGATGATTATCGGTCTCCCGTATCGATGCCTATTACGATATCCCGCGAAACGATAAACCCCCGAACCGTCACAAAATCGGAAAGCACATTGTTCGGCAAATTGCCGGACACTCTCGACGTGAACGCGATTACATACAAATTGTAATTGACGGTGCAAATTGAGTAATCGCTTGTTTATCGCGTTAAACCGTTCGGCACCCAGCCGGAAAACTGCACCGCGCCATGCGTTTGTTGTGGCGTACATTTTTTTACGCCACCGTGGAAAATTAATAAACGTGCTCCGCTAATATAGAATACTTCCGTTTAGCAATAATTCTCGAAACCGACGATTTTGGAATGTGATTTTTACGTACGGTTGAAAGTAACTTGTTCGAGGTCGGTTTTCAAAAGAATTTCATGCGTTACATGATCGCCGGTAGATTATGGAGTTTATGGTTTTGCAGCGTTTGGGAGCTTTTAGCGTATCGAATGTCGATTCAGTAGCAATAAAAACGCGTTGAAATTAAAGCAATTTATTTGTTAAAACGAGAACCGGAGGGGTCTAGATTTTTCATACAAATTTACTCTTTATTAATCCGTTCCGGTTCCGCGATTTGTAAACAAATTTGGTGTGCGCATTTGCAAATGTGCTTCTGACAGAATTTAACACGGGGATCTTGTAAATTTAGAGTTCAGTAATTCTACAAAATATTCATACTTTATTTACGCATAATTACAAAAGACTGTAGAAACATTAGAAATGTCATCGACAGTAGAAAAATGAAGAGACCCAGGATCAAGAGGATCAAAAATATCCCCAGGAACAAAGCTATCAATTCACGTCCTAATAATTCTAAAAAGCATTCACGCCTAGTCTATTCCCAAAACCACTCTAAAGTATACCAACTCAAAAAAAGCAGCAGCGAAAGAGAAAAACGACAGATCAAAACGTGCACAAAACGTCCCCGTTGCGGCAACAAATGGGAGAAAGAAGCCGGCCGAGCGGTGATCGTTACCGGGCTCTCCCACGGTGGGATCGATAATCGGGATCCATTAGATCTTGGATCCCTTTGGCGTATTGCGGGCAGCAGCGTCGAGACAGCGGTTGTGGATGGTTCGGGGGTCCATCAATCCGCTTCGCAGTTTGATCGAGTGCCGACGCAGGCCTGTCAACGGGGACTAGCATAATATCACGCGTGTGATAATCGAGTCTCGATTTCGGGAGAATGGTGATCGAGGATTACAGATGATCGACCCTCCAAATTACAGAGCTGGCCTGTCTCTCCTCCCTAGCGATGAGGGGGACAGAGGGGACGAGGGAAGAGGAAGCTGGCAATGATTTCCATCGTGCACCGGCACACACGTGGCCGTCTGGACTGTCTCTTAACGCTTTGATGGACGGCCTGTTGAAGGAAATACAATGTGCCACGTCTACCGAAATTCCTGTCGATCCCGGGGAGCACACTTTACGCTCGCGACCCATGCTCCATGCCACCGCCGAGCCGCGGTTCCGACGCGATTGCTATGAATTAGACGGGGACCCGGTTCCACGCCGGATAATTCGAACAGTCATCGCGAAAGGTATTTCGCCCGGAGACGAGGCTGAGCGTGGTCGACCTGATTCACTTAAGCCTCCGGACATCGGGCTCAGGGAAATTAGAAGCCCCTCGATCGTTCGATAGAGACGAAAAATATTGAAATAATGGCTTCCAATTATTTATCCTATTGAAATATATTTTCAATGGGTGTTGAACGATGTCAATGAACCCACATGCTGTAACAATTCATACACAGCTTTTTTAATTGGATGCCTGGTATTTTCTCCGGAATTTTGGTACAACACCAAAAGTTGTAGAAAGTACTGCAATGTAAGGTATCAGTAAAATATTAACAAAGGCATATCATGTTTGTATGCACCCGCGATAGTCAATACTTAAAAAGGATTATTTTTGTATTCGAATAAAAAATAAAAATAGTGAACGCATTACGGCTTGTCGTTCATGCTAATTTGAAAAAAGATTAGACTATTTGATTAAATAGTTTTTTGGAGTAATTTGAAGTCAGCACAAAAATCGCTGGAACATTTAGAATTTGAATTATTTCAAGCTGGTTTAGTGTTCCTCGAGTGTATGTACACAGTTTTAGGCACAAGGTACTATTCCGTTGAATAGTTGCATAAATTGTACAGCAGCTTCCTGGTGAACCGTACATTCTCGTCGAACATTTTTCTGACGGATTGAACATACTGACATCCGTGGAAAATTGAGAAAAATGGCACAAACAGAATTGAGTTATTGAAGCTTCATTTCCGACAGGAAAAGGATCTTCTCGCCGAGGACACAATGAAATAAAAACTACGTGACAGAACGTCACTGAAAATTATACAGTAGAGATTCAAGGTTTATCTCAATCCGAAAGAACATGTTCACAGAGGCACTTCAATTATTATTGAATTGAACTATGAATTAATTATTTAATTTCGAAGAGTAAAAGTTCGCATAAATTGAAGAGAACAGTGGAATAAAATTTTCAACCATTCCTTTTATAACATATACCCAAAGATATAAATTTGTTGAATAATTTCTCATGAATGTATCTTTACGATCTCAGTACAGTGTTTACTCTATATATGTCCCAAATGCCTATCGGATATAAGTCCCAGAAGTATCCCCAGTACCGCGGGGTACAGCCCGTGAGGGGCAAAGAAGTTCGAGACACCTCGGTGGCTGAGAAGTGTATCTCCTGCCCGATACTTGTCCGTGGCTGGACCCATGTTTTGGACATGTATCGAGTACACACTGTAATTGTAAATTAAAAATATTAGAACCCGTCATTTTGAGCCACTTCAAATGAGGCATCGCCGAGTTACCTAAATAAACGACAGGACAGACATCAACCAGGTCTAATGGCGCCACAACAATGGAGTGACCGTGACATTCGTGATCAAGAGCCAATGTCCACGTTCCCGTAGAAGCTCGACGCCAGGGGAATCCCGTGCAGCGTAACGCAAAGTACCCTTTATACGTGTCCCCTTAGAGCTTTGGCTTTTCAGGCGGCCACCCTCGGCAGCCAGACAGCCTTTCCAGCAGGTTAGCTCATACGCCGTTTGATTAACACCGTGGAGAGTGTGGACGGCGCGGTTTCGGCACGCTGCGCGTGACACTGCGGGCCTACCATCCATTATTCCGTCCCTTCTCTCGCGGGGGTGTAGAAACAGGGGGCGTAGAAAGAGGGTGCACTCTCACTCTCTCTCTCTCTCTCTCTCTCTCTCTCTGGCCCCCTTCTTCCCTCTTCGTCGCGAGTCCCTCCTCCTCCCCGACTTAAACTGATTTTCACCGGGCGGCCCGGTCTTTCTTCCTTTCAACGTGGCAACCTGCCCCCTCCACTCATTCCTCACCTTCCGCGTTTTCAACTCCCTCGAGCGGCAACCCCCGTTTATAATGCCGGTACTAATCGAGACGCGGCGGAACTCGTCGTTTTAACAGTCAGTTTTCGCGACGCGGCCCCCTCTGTTTCATTTGCTAAAACGTCGCGCGATTACGGCACCCGCGGCCTTTGTCGGCCCGGGGATTTTACCCGGGCACGAAAATTCGACGAGAAGCATAATTAATATTTGAGGAGGAGCGACCTCCAACCCGAACGTAATTTGATGGGATTCGCTCTGGTGGCTCGCCGACTGACACAGGGGCATTGCCCGGAAACTGAAGAAATTCGGGAGGGCGGAAGGTGATGAAAAAGGGAGGCAGAGACGTGGAAGAGTGACCGAAATTTAAGCTGTCTTCCTGAGAGATAACTCTATTTTTGGATAAATGCTTGAAATGGGAATTTCATTTTGAAACGATGACTCTCTTTTGATTTGGATGTTTGTTTAGTCTTTATTTTACCGGTACTACAACTTGGAAGAAAATTATTGATGTTGCTCGAGAATATCTCGAAAAAGAATTATTTTTATTCCTAGAATGGTCAAGGAAAATGTGCAGATTGTGGAGGGAGTAGGCCTTGGTAGAGTATGAGAGGAGTGGGGAGTCCTGCGCGATGGTCCAGATCGTTTGCAACAATTTTTCGCGTAACAATACATTGTTCGAATTAATTGGAGGTGTATCTGGTTCGATACTAAGCGGTCGAATGAACGCGCGGAGGCGAACGACCGGGTTTTTCTCGCGACCGGTTTCAAAGTGGTACCGTAATAACGAACCACTATCGCTCGTGGTCCTTGACGGTCCTTTGACGGATCGCTGGCTCTCGCCGGCAAAAGAAATTAACCGTGGCTACGATGTTATCGTGAATCCGGTCGTTGGCTCTCCCCCGCGAGGGAGACCCCGGCTGGGAACTGAACGGACCTCTGTGCGTGAGATTTTAATTAAAATCGGAATAACGAGGCTAATAAGCCGCGAGGAAATCACCGCGACTTTTCATCCCGGGCGCGCCGCGCTGCGGCCATTTGCCTTCCCTAACGTTGTCTCTTCGTCTTCTTCCGCGGGTATAATGGGAATTGCCTAATAAAGAGAATTATTTAGCGAACGTGGCCCGACCCTTGTTCCCTCGAGACGCTTTTTTATGGGTTTTCTTTTTTTCTCTTCTCTGGTCTTTTTCACTGTTTTTTTCTCTCTCTCCCCCTCTTTTCACGAACCGCTCTGTCTGTGCGCCACGGCTCGCCGCACCCCAGGATTAGCGGCGGAAAACAGCCCGGTGCAATTAAGGATTCGAACGATTCCAGTTTGTTCGACCCCTCCCGCCCCCCTTGTTTTCGCTGCTCGCCGACCCGACGCTTTATTACGTTAAGACGTTATATCGCTCGAAAGTAATTTATGCCGGCGAAGTTTCTCCGCCCGGCCGCAAAGCGGTCGTTAATCTCCTCTTTGCCGGCGTTACAGGTATCTTAGCGCACCTTTGAAGACGACGAGCATGACTGCGTCGCTTTGCCGCGATTAGTTCCGACGTTTCTACAACGGCGCAATCTGACGACGGAGCTCCGCGTTCGTTGCCGAAACAGTTTCTTTCCATAATTTCTTACATTTATATCGGACACGCCTAGCCTAGAGACAAGTCAAACCCTGTAACCCTTACCTACCGTGGTAGGTCTGTGGGACCATTTCAAATTTTATTTTACATATATTCGTGACATAAAAATTCGGAAAAAATTTACAGTTGTATCTACTGTTAAGTAGAATGTTCATGAATTTTTGCGTAACTTTTTGTGAAACAAAACGGGAGCTCACCCTATAACTGCCATTGTGGTAGGGGTACCGAATTGAAACTATCGAATGGTGTCAAGAAAGATCAGTTTGGTTTGAGGTAACATTTCATCACCTCATTCGCCTATGCCCTTTACACGAAAAACAGATGGCGATAAAAAGATCGTACAAAATCCGAATAAATTCGGATAAAATATCTTGAACACAGATTGGGTGAGGAATTTTTTCCAGCGCCGAACGGAGTTCGGCACCGTCGCCGTTCCGCTCGCGGCAACAATCGGCGAGCGGAAGCTCGCGTCGTCGAAAATATTAGACAAAATTGGCCGGCGCAGTTCCTCGGCCATTACTGCGCCGATAAAAGGACTGAACTCCCAGCGTCCGATACTTCGAACGGCGCAATCATCCGCCGCATTGTGTGTCATTTCATAGAGACTCGTTCACGGTACACGCTCCGTCCGGAATCGAAATCGCGTCGTTCCCGGCTGCGCGCGCGTTTGAAGGCGGTATCGGCTCGCGATCGGCGTGTTAATCGCGCGAAACGATCAACAACTACAAGCCCCTCCTCCTCATCCTGCCCTTCCCCATACCGAGGGGCCGAATACCGTGTGCTTCGCACATGGCGAAACACTTCTGCGAATTCTATGCGCGCGTTAATTCTCGAATCCTCGCGCGACCCGTTCGGAATAAATTGCGCGCGTTATTTGAGCCAATTAACGGGAACGAAATCAGCATTATATTACGCCCGAAATTATTTGGTGTCCGTTTACACGTGTATCGGGCTTGACATTAATTAAATTCCCGATTGCGCCTGCAGTGAATGCAATCAACTCCGATTTTCGTTCCGTCGATCCGCGATCTGTCCACTCCGCGATTCCTTGGGGAGTCACGGGACACCGAGCCCTTCGTCGCGATCATGGTTGATATCGTGCTGGATTTAGTATGCGGTTGTCAGTTTGGTCTGAGTTGTAGTCGATTTCTTGAGTGGTAATTGATAAAAAACTATCTAGACATCCTAGGCAAATATTTGAGTCATGCATGTAATTGTGTTTCATCGACCTTGTTGCACTCTCAGCACAGAAAATAGCGACTACTTCCAATTTTTTAAGTAAAATGTGTGAATATTTTCACGTATTCAGATAGCCCATACAAAACTGGCTGACTTTTGTTTGAAACATTTTGCAAAATTCTGTAGGTATCAAAAGTTTCAGGGCTTTGAAGGGTCAGGAATGTTTCTGCGCAGGTAACGCCTACCAGGCCACGCCCTTGTCACGTGCTCCTCGCTACCATAATATCTACCTCAAACCATTATACCTTCGAAACCATAGAAATTTCTGAAAAACTTTTCCAACAAAAGTTGCTCAGTTTCTCGAGCACTATCTAACCACCCAAAAACATTACCATATTTCTTTACGCTTAAAATGTATCGAGTCGTTATCTCGACGCTTTATGAAAAGAAAAATAATGCCAGTACCATTAATATTGTCCTAACTATCAGGCCCCAACAGATTTCATCAATGCGATTTCGCCGACAGTGTCTATTTCAGCGTAGATAAATAAGAAGGTAAATAAATTTCGAATTCTATCGCCGAGATTGCAGGCAGACGCTCGCGAGCCTGTTAAAAATCCGCGTGGAGCGAGCTTAACGATTTCGCGTCCATCATTGTCGTCGAAGACATTTGCTACACGCTCCACGGTAGATACGGGCGGAAGGAAGAATGGTAGGAAGGAAGGAAGGAAGGAAGGAAGGAAGGATGAGAAGTTGAAAGATCGTCGCAAGTAGAGCGTAATCCATCAAAATCAAAAAAGCGCCGCCACGGCCAAGATGCGTTTACTCTCCCTCTGTCCCTCTTTCTCTCCCTCGTTCTTGTGGTACTCTTCAGGTACTTCGTTATTTTTCGAGATCACCTCGGCCAACTCTTTTCTCCCCTCCTCGATGTCTGGGATGAGCTTGCTTCATTAGCTTCGTACGTATAAACTGCCCAAGGACCACCAGGATGAACAAACGGTGGAAAAGACAGCCTTAATGAAAAAGGGGACCGAAGGGCGCACTTCGCAGTGTTTATAGTTGCGATTGCCGCGATACTTTTGGTGCATTCTGTTTGTGCAGTTGCGTTCTTTCGACGTTGGCAAATACATGGTTGCGGGAATGAATTCGGGAGCGGAATCGAAAAATTACAGCTGACGTTTTGCAGCTTACGATATTTCTAATGGTGATCTTGGTTTTTTCAATGGTTTATAGGTTAAACTTAACTTGCTTGTTTGATTCTGCACATTTGTGCAAGTTGTGTATGAAAAACAAGATTGTCATACTAGTTAGAATCTTTGGCATAGTGACTAAGGTGCTTGACTGTTACTAGGAACGATCGTGGTTCAAATCCTGGAAGACCAAGAATATTTTCCCAGCTTTTCTTGAGTCCAAAAGCATCCAAAATGTTATGAATATTCAAATTTCAGTCAAAATCTTAACACACTAGGTGCGGGAAAAAAGTAATTCATGAAAAATGGTGGAGTCAGAGAAAGAAGAAAATGTATCTAAAAGAAATCGATTAAAAAAGAGAAGCAATCAAAACAAGAAAAAATTATCCAAAAGAGAATTCATTGCAAGGAAAAGTATCCAGAATTGCTCCAAAAGAAGAAAAACATGTATTGAATTCACTGCAAGAAGAAATATCCAATAGAATTGATTCAAGAGAAAGAATTGGAAGGAAATATTGAGTCAAAGAAAGGGGGGAAGAAATTAATTCAGAGAGATGAAAGAAACATATATTGAGTCTAAAAGGAAGAAAATACTTTACCATGACGAGAGCAAAAACATTTCGAGTCATGTGATTGTCCCAAGGCTCATGTTCACGAGCGATTAAGTCACCTAGGGACAAGCAATTGCCAGTATGCAGATTGTCAAAATAGGTTCGTTATGAAAAAGACGAACACGATCGATCAAGGGGGACGATCGAAAGAATAACCAGCGCGGTTTCCAGCTAACAATCCCTTCCGGGGTTAATTAAACCGTCACCGGTGATGCATGCGTATGCTAATGCGCGCGATTTTTGCTCGGTTGACGTGCCGTCCCCGGGGATCCGGAACAAGCAAACCAATTTTTCCGCGAAATTTACGGGCCGAGAAGCGTCCTCTCCAGAGAAATTCCCGTCTCCGTTTCCGTTGCGCCGCGGTCGAGATAGATTTTGCCTGGGAATAAGGTTGTCCTCTCGAAAAAAGCTCGCGTTACGTTTACGACGGAATGGAAGAAACATTTCCCGGTCCGAGAGAGAGAGAGAGAGAGAGAGAGAGAGAGAGAGAGAAAGAGAGAGAGAAAAGAAAATGGAATGACGCCGCCTCGCGTATGGTGAATAACAGAGTCAGTTTTCTTTTCTTTTTTTTTCGGACGGTAAAAACGTTGCTATTGTTCAAACCAAGCACGGAGCATGTTCACGGGAAACTAGATCGGGCACGGATCTATTCTCAGGGCCGGCCCTCTGATATCCGGCCGTAAAGGCCGAATAAGTTCGAGGATCCAGGTCCTCCGGGACGATTTCTGAACGCAGACAGAAAAAAAGACTCGAACCGGGTCAAGACAGCTATTTCTTCGAGCTCGTTCTTGACTGCAGGCACTAAAAAGGCGAGCCACGCCAGAGAAGAAGTATCCCTTCGATCGCTTCTTGCCAGCGACCTGCTGAAAAATTCACGCGAGATTAAAGGGCCGACACTTCTCGAATCGTTTCTAATCTCCGCCCTGGGAAATCGATCTAACGCCGACTATAAAAATGCGAAACGCCTTGGAAAACGTTGTACGACTGAGAAACGTGGGCTTCTTAAGTAGACTCGCGTTGAAAATGTCGAATGATGCTGGAAAATTATGCTTGGGACGTCGGTGAAGCTACATTAACGGTTTCAAGTGTTTGTCTGGTAATTGCTGACTTTTTCTACTTGCGAATATTCGCCAACTCCCTCTGGCTTGTTGATATTTATGGTGTTGATGTTGTTCGACCATTTTTCTTAACGTTCCTCGGCAATGTCTAACTTACACACGAGTCATTTTTGACGTAAAAAATTAATTTGTACGTAGTTACCTTCTTCAGCGTAAACGTTTTGGAACCTTCTGTATTTCTTAAATAACACAAACAATCTAAAAAGCATTAAAAAATACTCGAGTGTGTATCGATGCACTTCGCAACTCGAAATAAATTTTTACGCTGTATGTTCCTTTAAATATGCTGAAGAAGTGAGAATTTTCCGGCTGGTCTTCGCCAAGTGTAAAGAATTATTTGTGGTTCAGGCAAGTGGAAGGAACGCACGAAATGGTACGAAACGACGTCGAACGATTCCATTTCAGCGTGTTAAAACAATTTGCTAAGTTGCAGCATGCATTCGAGTCTATAAAACCGTTCCCAGTGCAACGATGGACGATAATTTATATCCGGAGATAGAGGGAGATCGACAGAATAAATTCGCGCAGTAGTCGTCGACTCGATCGACTCCCTTCAGTTCTTCCATATTCGCATTCGAGGATCTCTGCGATCTGAACCCGACCACGGAGAGGGTTATCCCTTTCCATTATTCCATTAAAACCTCCATTATTTCATTGCCTGCCTCGCATTCGTCGACTTACATCATCACCAGACACTTCAGTGGCTCCTCGCAATGCAACCATGTGGCAGACACGATGAAATAATGTTAATATTAATATTAACGCTTGGTAATAACTCGTTTTTATCGCACGTTGTTTATCAGACCAATGCGTACCATTGCGAATCACATTTTTGTAGCTTGTTGTACAACAGTCAGAGCAAAGGAAAAATTATTGCATCGATTAGCAGATTCCAGGCGACAGAACAACATTTTTGTAATTGCGAATCCCTGCAGTGTGTACGCGTTTCAGTATTTTATAAATTTGTGCGGTCTCGTCGTGTCGAAAACAAACAGCGAATTTATATCCACCATAAAAATAAAATAAAAGTACAATATTCACGTCGGGGAAAGTGATAAATATATAACAGAAAATATATGAAAGCATAAAAATACACTTGTACCGAAGAAGTAATAAAATCAACCTGTGTGCGAGCACTGAAAATTTACGTTGATGTATCATGTGGGATGTTATGGTTGATGGGTTCTTATATATTCGATTACAACGATGCAGCGGGGCGGGACGGGGAACGGGGATTGGAACCGAGAAGGATAATGAGCCGGGCGGAACGTTTGGATTATCATATAAATAACACGCTGAAATATTTATATAAATTTGGTTCTCTCGCGTTCCGGTTTCGAAAAAACGTTATGTAAAGTCGTTTCCCTTGAGGTGCCCGCCGCCGCGTCCGGTCGTGGAAAGAATGCTTCCGGGCGGTCGTTTGCATGGAAAATCGTGCTTAATCGTTCTGTAATAACAGCATAATACATTCTGATGTATTATACCGGAGTATCTCCGGGCGAGCAAGGCTCGGCGCGGGGCGATACATCACGCGAGATCGTTTATCAAATTCACGTTTTTACACGGGGAGGACAATGCCGCATCTTAACGGCACCTTGACCAATACTTTTGCCGTGATTAATGTCTCCGGAGATATTATTCCTCTCTCCGGGCTTCCTATCTTTGCCATTCGTCGCCGTCTCTCCAGCAAAAATCCGGGAACTCGTGCATTCGACTACGGTGAACTGAAATTCCCTGAAATGGTACCAGCAATATTTTCTCTCCGGCGCGCCGAGGGCGTTTCTAGTCTTTTATTTCTCCCTGTAGTTGTCTTTGACTCTGTTAAAAAATATACCGATAGAATCGTGTGCTAATGTTTTTTTAATTATACGTGATTTTGTTCTTTCGAATTGGTTTTAAGTTAGTTGTAAATTGCTTGATTGATTCCATGCATTTGTGCAAGGGATGTATGAAAAAGAAGAGTACGATGTTAATTCAATTTCTCGGCGCAGTGACTAAGAAGCTTGACTGCCACTAGAAGGACCATGGGTTCGAATCCTGGGGGACTAAAAATATTTTCCCAGCTGTTCTTTTAAGTCCAAAAGTTATTCAAAGCGGTTTGGGCATTCGAATTCAAGTTAATAATAATGTCTCATGTTTCAGGGAGTTAAAGGTAAGATAATTCAAAGAAAAGAAAACGTTGAGTGAAAGAAAGAGGAGGCAAAAAATATATCCAAAAGAGAAATGGAGTGAAAAAGAGAAGAAATAGTGAGTTAAAAGTAGAAAATAAAAATATACAACGTAGAAACAAAAAAGTAGACCAATACCGGAGAGGAAAATGGGAAAAAGAGAAAAAGAAAGAAAAGTTTCAATCGAAAAATGAGAAAATATACACTTGAAAAAATCGATTCGGGAAAAGGGAAACTAGTACTGCGTCAAAAGAATGGAAAATAAACTAATTGATGAACAAAAAAGAGATTTTTAAAGGCAGCCAATTTACAAGTAGAAACAAAATGAATATACGATGAAAGCCAAGAATTGAATAAAAGAATCCGCAAGTGGTTCGAAACAGCAGCAGGAAGGTATTCAAACAAAATGGGAAAGGTTGAAAAGAGGAAGAAAAAAGCGCGGAGAAGAATATGAAACAGGAAAAATGCAGTAATACAAAATGTGAAAGGGGAAAACAAATAAACCCGTTCAAGAGTAGTAGATTAAACGGGTTGTGTAGAGGCATTGGAATGAAACCTTCAATAGCATTCACGTCAAAATATATCAAAGGTTATCACACAAAAACACAGGATAAAAACATGCTACCGGCAGACTCGTGGGCGTACAAAGGGGGAACCGAAAATCGACCATGAGCAGGGGACATGCGAATGACAATGCGAGTGTCCAAATATTCGGGCATTTATCAATTAAATTCGATGGAATTGCGCAACGGTACAAAAGTTCTGTCTCATCAATTCGTGATCGCTACGCTGCGTCGCCGCCACTGTAAAAAGCCTCGAAGAGAGAAAGAGGTGATCGAGCCTCGTTAGAAAAACCGTGACGGAAGAGCAACCGCGAGAGAGAGAGAGAGAGAGAGAGAGAGAGAGAGAGAGAGAGAGAGAGAAAGCTCTCGCCGAGCATTAAAGTTTTTTGTGTCGTTGGAGATTGGCGGCGGCGCGGACCTCTCTCGCTGCAAGCACAAACAATCTTCTCTTTTTCTAGCGGGAGACGCTGATCGTCTGCCTTCCTTTCCTCTCGTTGAATGCCGGCTTGTGAGTACGTGGCCCATATAGACCGATACGTCATTAGTAGGCCGATATCTGATGATAACAGGACGCCCGTTAATTACACTCGTCGCCAGCCTACCATGAAAATCGGAGTAGAATCGACATCAAGAATAATTAGCCCCTCTCGATGAGGTGATCAGTGCTCTGCGTCTCGTTGTGTGCTACCGAGAAATAATTGCATCACGCGAATGAACACTTGCTCCTTCAACCAAAATTATTACTTTTCAGAACTCTGAATTACCATTCTCCCCTCGCGCCAATTCCATACATTCTTCGCTTCTGCAACGGTAGAACGTTCTGCAATTCTATTTTAAACGTTGCACAGTTAACTGCATTTATAACTCCATACATATATATATAGAACAAGAATTTCCATTGGCACGTGTAACCTTTTGTCACGCCGAATCAAAAACGACAACATCGATCACCCGCGGAGAGCCTCTTTCAGCCGACGTCGATAATTGTGACGTACACCATGATACTCCCGTTTACCCCAGTTAATCCAGGGGATCTCACCTCGCAGTTTTTCTGCTGCGCGTCGGCTTGCATCCGAACGTCTCTCTCTCTCTCTCTCTCTCTCTCTCTCTCTCTCTCTTTCTGCCGAAGTCAGCAACTCCGTGAGTCGATTACACGATCGCGTAAACGTAGAGGAACGACGCGACGCTCGTTCCGATCGAGCGGCCAGAATCATCGCAGATTGACGCTGCTCTGCGAGAGCAGCACTCCCGTCGAAGCGTGTATCGTCCGCTTTGATTCGCGTTCTAGAGGCGGCTTCGTCGCTCTCGGTGTCTGCTTTCGTCACTTCATTACGATATTTGATCATGCAAAGCGGCGGTATCGGTGGTTCGACAAAC
Source organism: Halictus ligatus (assembly GCA_028454255.1). NCBI lineage: Eukaryota > Metazoa > Arthropoda > Insecta > Hymenoptera > Halictidae > Halictus > Halictus ligatus. Next base: position 5,635,882 of record CM052129.1, read on the forward strand.
ATACACTCGAGATGCTTATGCTCGCGATTCGGGCGGATTTTCTGTGGCTCTGATGAGCTGAGATACTGTCAATGTTCTCTGGTATTCCGTGACTTCCGATCTGTGGGCTGGAATGATCTAAAAGTTAAAGAAGGTTTCCTAATGATCCCTTCGTTCGAGGTGTGTTCGAGTTGTGTCTAAGGGTGTAGTCGGATAAGAAGGTGCTCCCAAATGAAATTAAATTTGCAATAGACTATTCGAAAGCTTATCCAGAGAAAATACGTTGTGTTAATTTTCAACCCTATACGTCGATATGGGGGGGGGGGTAGTAATAGGGTGATGTCGAAAATCAGGGGTTTCCGTAATTTCTCTTATTCTCATGAATGAAAAATTCTGAAAAAATTCATAGATGTGCATTCTAATATCTAAACTATGCCTGATTTTTTTCAGAATTTTCAATTGAAGAAGATAGGAGCAATTACGGAAAATCCTGATTTTCATTGTCACCCCACTATTACACCCAATGTCGACATATAGGGTTGAAAATTGGCATAAAGTATTTCCTTCGAATGGCCTATTGCAGATTCAATTAGTCAATGGGGCCCAGTGTCAACGACAGAACCTTTTCAAGAATAATGCACTGCTTCAGGGACGTCGATAAATAATATTTTCATTTTAAGAAGATATTTCTGTCACGTATCGATGGCAGCATTCATCGGATGAGTAAATATCCACAAAGGCTCATGCGAGGCTTCCGAAAAGCGAGAGATAAGAGGTGAAACAACGCATAAACGTTCGCGTTAGGAGCAACTGGAACCAACGTTTCTCCGGCTCGATGGAAAGGCTCCTCTTAGGGCCGTTTCTTCTAAAGGAGCCCCGCTTAATTTGATTCCAATAAACTGGCGACGGCTTAATGGGATCGTCTTTGCTGCAACTTTCGAGGAATAGCTAGTTCTTCAAGGGGCTGGCGGACAAGAAGGGTCTCTCCCTTTCTTTTTCCCTTCTTCTTCTCCTTCCGCTTCTACTTCTCGTCTTCCACCTCCGATGCAGGATAAACGCGAGCGAGGAGGCGAGGCATGATTTCGCAGCTACCTCCTCGCTTCGTTTTCCCTCGCTCCTTTAATTCCTCTAGTTGCTGCAATTAGTATGATTCTCGCTGACAGAAAGGCACTGCCCCCTGCGATATTGCCGTCGCGCGATGCTAAACCTGAAATCGTAAACTGCGTTAGAGCATTGATTAAAGGCGACAAAGGAGCAACTGCAATTTAACCTCTGGATGGGCCGGCAACACATTTCTACGTTGCAATATTTATTTTATCGGAAGTAGTACCAGAAATGTTGTTTTTTATGTATGTATGAAACTTGACTTTATTCAGCATGTAGCGCAGATTAATAAATGTAAAATTTTTCAATCGGCGCACTAAACGACAAACTTGATTAGTGCACAGATTATATAGTTTTAAATCAGCTATTTAAACAAGGTGGTGATGCTTTAAGTGCACAATATTTTGAAACATATAGAATGTTTTAAATTGGTTGGTTAGTTTTGAAACTAGAATACAATTTCAATTTTTTATGGTCACATGTCTGACCAGGTCTGTCCAAATCCACTTATGGATCGATTTTTCCACACATCATTTTTATTTCTACGGCGAATCGTGAATTCCGTTTTCATTTAAGGCACAGCCATTAAAGAAAAATAATTTCAAAAGTTAATTTAAGATTGGCGTATTTCAGAAGTATCCGGCGAAGGTCTCGGCGCTGTCGATGCCTAAATTAGTTCGAAGACCGTACAATAACAGGACGGACGTTCACAATGGAAGAGTTTTTCCTCCCGCCGACAGTTTCAAGTTGCTCGCTGTCTCTGTTGTCACTTATCTCGCACACGATTCGCGATGAACAGACGAAAGGAAACGAGGGTCGATCCTAACGCAGACAAAGGGAGCCGCGAAGCTAGGGGGGACTTAATGCGCCGTTACTTTGCTCCATAAGTGTCCCCTGCACCTCTCTGTTCAGCTAGGCGACTGCTACATGTATTTACTCGAAGAGTAGGCGACCCTCCCTTCTGTCTTAACGTTTGCGGCTGCTCCCGTTGGTTGCCTCTTTGACAATCTCAGCTGACTCCCACGCTGTCGTCACACCTGTCAATCTAATTTCGATTGTGTTTGATTGTGTTCGATTATAGTGACACTAAGGAGCAGTAAAACCGATGATTTTCACCTACACGGCTAATTTTTTTACTGTTCCAAGTTTTTAAAAAATTCAATAAAATTCTGGAATAGGAATTAGAGCCCCTATTTTAATATACAATCGTTGGAACGTGAAATTTTCAAGCATTCAAAAACAAATATTGGAAAGAGGGAAGTTTGTCCACGGAAAGTTAACACTGCGTTTACGGGGCACAAAAAGTTACTATTTTACATTACTTTATAAAAATAACAAGAATCTGCCTATCCGTCTGTCTATCTGTCATTTTTATAAGAATATTTACAAGTGTTAAGATTACCAGAAGTAGACTCTTTATGCAACTTTCCATTTCCATGGATTATTATACGAAATCCACGTTTGCACGGTATCTACACGTAAAAAATCTCTACGTATACGCAAGAAACCATAGTCTCTCTCTCTCTCCCTTCCTCCACATTTCAACAGAGGAACGTAATCTCCGCCAACTCCCCGGGGCTCATCATCCCGCACACATTACCTCGGAATCGTTAACTATCCTCATAAGATTCCTTCGTTCCGGAGCGAAAGGCCCGAATTAATTTCCTCCGACGAGTTCGTTTAACGAGTTTAGCTCGTCCGGTCAGATCCGGCCACCGACCGGCCAAATCCGGCCACCGTCCGGCCAGATCCGCCCAGATCCGGCGACCGTCCGGTCAGATCCGGCCAGATCCGGCCACCGTCCGGCCAGATCCGGCGACCGTCCGGCCAAATCCGGTCAGATCCGGCCAGATCCGGCGACCGTCCGGTCAGATCCGGCCA